>CM057349.1:19454525-20054525 GCA_030015575.1 Agapanthus africanus | reverse complement strand
GACTCGTCAATACGCCGGCAGCAGGTGATGATCATATCAAACACCCGCAAGCCGCAAGCGGTCTGCTAAACGTAACGGCCACCCGGGTATTGAGCGATCAGAAGATCGACGAGCAAGCCCGCTCACACTCCTGTGAATCCAACCAGTAACACTTACCGTACAGTCCGGTCTGATCGTCTGATATGTCGCATATCTCGCCTAGGGGTGGTAAACGTCAGACCCCAATAGCTCGATAAGTCGTGTCGATATGAGGTCTATAACAATTCGAGAAACTACTGGTAACACTTACCAGTAAATCTCAGGAACCCTGGCCAGGGATTTCCGGTTATAGCCAATCGAACACAGCGCAACATCAACTCCCTATACCGGGAGAGACGAATCCCCTCCTATCGCTCATTGCCTCCATGTGATTCGGGACTGTACCCAAAAACCACCGTTTTGCACGCCCTCTTGGACGTGGTAAGATGGAAATCAAAGCACAGTGGGAACCACACAAGACTCTATGACGATCTCGGGTCAACAGACTACTCTGTACCAGTGTCACCAGAGAACTGCCATCTGACGTAAGGTATAATACCATCTGGGAGTTCTCGGCGAGTCCGTCCAGTGTACCCAGTCTCCACTGAGCACCCGTATATCATCTCTGATGTCAAACACCAATGGATATGGGATCATCCATCGCCCATCTGTATGGGTCGAGAAGGTATACGCTAGTCTACACTGGTATATCGATGCCCCGTCTCGATACACCCACGACTAGGGACTTTGAAGGATGTACTTATGGACTACCCTGTCCCCACCAGTATGATCCGCATCATAGTCCAGGTAGTCAAGTACACATCCTAAGGGCTTTACCAACATGTAACAGAGAGACAATCAGTATACACGTTAAGGTAAAGTGCAACCAGATAGCATACTATCATGTCGAGCAAGAAAGTCCTCCCTATATATGTCCCAGCATCCACTACAATATACATCCTATATACAGTAATGGCCTCTAGGGCATACATATAACTAACAATAACAAGCGGGTTCGGTCAATACATCCGTATTATTATCTTGATTAAGACGTGATATGGTCGCTACCTGGAGAGAGAGAGAAGAAAACACTCAGCGTGCGCTCTTGCAAGAATAGATTGGTTATTATTTTATCTAATCAGGATGGCTCCCACTGTTTTTATCAAATCTTCCTTCAAACCCTAAAAGGAAAGACTAGCCAAGATTAATTACACGCTACAAGTTCGCCAATCTTTCAGCCAGGCTAGTGTCGGTACTTTGAGGGAGGTCCCCCGTGCTTTCGCACGAACCTAATTAATGTAAACCTCGTTTTCCCAGAGGCGTAAGCTCGTTAACACCTTTCTAGACACCTACTTGATCGGCTAATTGTAAAGTGTAAAATTCTCCCAGGAGTAACAATTACTCGCAGTGGGTATCGGGATCCAACTATCTCATAGAAGGTATGCAATCTCATTGCAAATTTCAACACTTGAAATTCCCGATAATTTTTCCCCTAGCACCCTATGACCTTGACGGAGGTCAACAAACCATAGGCTACTAGTCAAGTTCAACCCGTCATTTCTTGATTGAATCAAACCCACCCACACGACCCTTGACGGAGGTCAACAAGGTCGCACGACTACCCTAATCCAATCTGCATCATATGCATAAGCAGATAAATACTAGTTAGCTACCGCACACTACGCCTTGACGGAGGTCAACAAACGTAGCACGAATACTAATTAGGACTTATCTGAAATGACGGAGGGCTACGACAGGTTTTTCTGAAAACCTATTGCGTAATGAACTTGATATCGTTGTAGAATCAAATGATTTTAAAATGGAGTGTTTTTTAGGCTTTTCTAGTTTTGCTAAAGGGGTCACTCCTGGTGAAGGGATCGTCGGCTCTTTCCTCGTCGAATGAGGTGCGGGATATATCATATATATCACTGTGCAAAGCAGAAACTATAGAAGCTATCAAAAGACAAACCGAGTGTGTAGCATCTGCCAGTTATTGCTAAAGGGGTCACTCCCGGTGAAGGGATCGTCCGCCCTTTCCTCATCGAATAAGGTGCAGGATATATCATATATACCGCCGTGCAAAGCAAGAACTGTAGCTACCTGTTTTTGAAAATTCAATTCCACAACATCTTTTAGGTTTCTTTTACTTTCATTAATCATATTAATGAAGTCCCATCATTTAAGTACCTAAACATCACAGATAAATACGACGTACACTTATGCCATCCGCATTCGCCTCGATGTCCCCTCGTGCACCGTTAGGTTAGGTAACTAACGGCAGAGCGGGGCAGGGCTAGCGCGGGTGTAAAACATAAGTAACGTCTATATAATATATCATATATACTATATACAGTATCTATCACAACATATCAAATGATCACATCACAGATAACGCAGCAGAAAATATCATATGAAATATTGGATATACTAGGACGTCCGTGTTTTCAATACGAGCCAGTATAAAACACGGATTCCACGGTCGCGATGAATAGCCAAACCCACACCCCTAGACCCCTATGAGAGCTGCAAGCAACCCTACCAATTCTAGGGTTAGGAGTCCCGGACTCGACTCCTCGAGATGGTCTCCCACTGGACCCTAGAACCCGGTTATTTGTGCTCCCCTCCTTGGGTCTATCCTAGTGCGGAAAAGTAAATAATATACAAATGGTGATATCTTCCGCAACCTGGAAGTGCCCCAATAAAAGAATATTACATACAAGTTTTTACATGAATGAAAATGAAAAACACTCATCTCACATAAAAAAAAACCCGGCTATTCAAACACGACGATCCAATATGACATATCCAGCAACACATAACATCACATGTCATCAACGTAAGTAAATATGCCCATCCCAATTATCGTTGACATATAGCAACGAAACCGGCGATATCACATATTACACTTACGGTCGCAGAAAAGAAAGTGTAAAACTACAACAGTTGGAATCCGCAATCTCTTTAGACATCGCATGCCTAACCAAATGAATTCCTTAGACATCGCATGCCTAACAATTATAAACCCCGCATTTCAGTCTCATTATCGAAAACTCTTTTCAAATATCAAGTCAGGCAATTCAACAAGATTCTCGACATCCTGATCGAATGCTCGTCGCAAACTTTAGTAGACGGCCGCACCCCCGATGCCGTCGACGAAGTGCACCAAGGCGGAACACCGCTGCCACGAGCACCCGAACGGATGCTTTCGGCGACGGAGTTCTCCTACAGTCACTTGGTCGGGGTTATGGGGCGTAGCTATCTATTAAGTTTACCGGCGAGTATCCGCGTACGCTACGCCATTGCGACGGACTTTTGATCGCATCAAAATTCCGTGGCAACCGATCAAGTGAGACTAAACTGCTATGTTTATAACATTCATACGGTTATCTCATAACTATTTGTGGATTCCAAATATTGTATCACATTCCAGATAAATAGAAAATGTTAAACTTTTCGATCGAACAATCAAACACCCAAGTTTTCCCAGAACAGCTCAACACACGAAATAAGTTTAAAAATATCCACTTCATGCCACAGTAACAACGGTCCAGCCGTAGAAGGGTCAAGCCAACGCCTCACATGTGGCACGCCGTACTGCCCCAAACCCTAAGGTTCAAAGGGCAGTTCAAGATGGTCACATAATCGAGTTAAGGTTTGTTGTCTTCTAGAGGGTCTATCGCGTTACTTGCACTACTTAGAACGTCTTTAAACCACGGAAAAATCCAACATTTGGAAATTTCCCGACAGGGGAAAAATTGGGTATTTATATCCGGTCGAACTATTCAACATGTTCTAAAATACCCGGAAAAACACATAGACGAAATTAGACTTCCCGATCGAAACACCGAGTCCCCAATACAACCCAGAAAACTCAACTCTTGAGTAAACATTAAAAATTCCCAGAAAACACAGCAATAAAAGAAAGAAATTACTGTGCAAAATTCAAAGAGTATTGCGACTGTACGGCCGCGGAACCGCCGCAAGAGTCATGCTCGTGCCGCGGTTCCGCGGCGCTTTGATCGATTTAGGCGCACGTGCTTCACAGTAACTTCTCAAAAACCCTGCTGAATTTTTTGGCTATTTTTAATATGGAAAAATCCACTGTTTTCAAAAATGTACAGAGAAGGGTGAAATCTAGGGTTTCGGGGTTCGATCGGGTTTCTAACTTCGTCTACACTTCGCCTTAGGCTCTAGCTAGGCTCTGATACCACTGTAGGGCTACTAGGTACACTCAAGAGGTTCCACAAGGCATCAACCATGCCAAATTAAAAATTTTCGGTGCCGAGAAACCCTAAACTAGATCGTTAACTAGAGATTAGGCGAAAACTAATGCAAGCAAACAACTTTGCTACTAAGTGAATGGAAATACAACCTTTGTAGATCCGGTCCTCCACTTCCTTAGCTCCGTGACGATGTCCCTTCACTGCGATCATCGGATCCCGGACTCTAGCGTCGGTTTCATCGGAGAAATGGGCGGGCTAGGTCGTCGACTTCGATGCCGAAGATGATCTACGTCGAGGCAACTCAAGATCAAGCTCCATCTTCACTTGGTCATAGAACTTGTGAAGATAACACACTTTACTACATGGCAAGTGGTAGAGGATGAAGAAATAGGAAGTGAGTTCACTTTGGATTTGGATTTCTCACTCTCTTTCTTATGGCACCATTGAAGGTAGCAAGGTTTCTTCTTCCTGAAGAAGAAGAAGAAGAAGAAAGAATATGATGAGAATAATAAAATTAATTGTTGAATAATAATAAATCAAGTGATCTTATCATAATGCAACCATGAGTTAGTGTAACAAGTGTAGAGAATAAACTAGGGTTTAGTTAAATGGTTAGGTTAAGGAAAGAAACAAAATGGTCAAAGCTTTCAAAGCTTCATGAAGTTTCAAGAATGAAACAAAGTTAGCTACCATTTTATTCTTGCCAAAATAAATAAGTAAATAAATAAATAAGGTAATGGAAACCCTACCATTAACTAAACATGGTTTAAAGTAAACACACACCCAAGTTTGCATGTATCATCAAACATGATACAAACTAGTGCACAAACATATATCATATATACAATGTGCACATCAAGTGAGAAAATCCATCTTAAGTGAACAAATACTAGTTAATATAAAGTAATATATCAAATATATAATTATACATTAAATCATTAAATCAACACTTGATTTAACGATCCGGTCACATCGCATATGACCGACTAATATCCAATGTATCGACTTATCGAATCAATCCTCGATTCGATAACTAGGTTATATCGCATACAACCAATCGATACATTCATCGCGAGAATAGAATACGGTATCACATACACGCATTATTCTCGGTCCCGCACATATCTCATATGCGCTCCTATTTCGTTTCGCTTGAGCCAGGAAACCTCTGTGTAGGACTCTAAAGACTCGTCAATACGCCGGCAGCAGGTGATGATCATATCAAACACCCACAAGCCGCAAGCGGTCTGCTAAACGTAACGGCCACCCGGGTATTGAGCGATCAGAAGATCAACGAGCAAGCCCGCTCACACTCCTGTGAATCCAACCAGTAACACTTATCGTACAGTCCGGTCTCGTCGTCTAATATGTCGCATATCTCGCCTAGGGGTGGTAAACGTCAGACCCCAATAGCTCGATAAGTCGTGTCGATATGAGCTCTATAACAGTTCGAGAAACTACTGGTAACACTTACCAGTAAATCTCAGCAACCCTGGCCAGGGATTTCCGGTTATAGCCAATCGAACACAGCGCAACATCAACTCCCTATACCGGGAGAGACGGATCCCCTCCTATCGCTCATTGCCTCCATGTGATTCGGGACTGTACCCAAAAACCACCGTTTTACACGCCCTCTTGGACGTGGTAAGGTGGAAATCAAAGCACAGTGGGAATCACACAAGACTCTATGACGATCTCGGGTCTACAGACTAAGCTGTACCAGTGTCACCAGAGAACTGCCATCTGACGTAAGGTATAATACCATTTGGGAGTTCTCGGCGAGTCCGTCCAGTGTACCCAGTCTCCACTGAGCACCCGTATTTCATCTCTGATGTCAAACACCAATGGATATGGGATCATCCATCACCCATCTGTATGGGTCGAGAAGGTATACGCTAGTCTACTATGGTATATCGATGCCCTGTCTTGATACACCCACGACTAGGGACCTTGAAGGATGTACTCATGGACTACCATGTCCCCACTAGTATGATCCGCATCATAGTCCAGGTAGTCAAGTACATATCCTAAGGGCTTTACCAACATGTAATAGAGAGACAATTAGTGTACACGTTAAGGTAAAGAGCAACCAGATAGCATACTATCATGTCGAGCAAGAAAGTCCTCCCTATATATGTCCAAGCATCCACTACAATATACATCCCATGTATAGTAATGGCCTCTAGGGCATACATATAACTAACAATAACGAGGCCACTGAGCCCATCACATGCAGCGGATCCGAATCACCAACGGGAGACATCAGGTCTATCCAAGTCTGAGTAATCCCCCCTCGACTTCGGGGCCATGGAGATGCCTCCTTCTCAGCAGCGCTTGGCATACTCGGCAAGTGATCGAAATCAACTCGACGACCGATCGCTCCACATGTCACGCCCACACTGGGCTGCGCCCCATCAGTCCACAAGTCTGCACACGTCGCGTCGGCCAACCGACGGTTGACACGCAGACAGTCGCTTCAGTGACAGGATGCACAAACCGGCGCACTTTCCTTAAATGCAGAGATTTCGCCCTTATTCGCTGGTAGAAAAGGCAGCTGACAGCCCGGGGACACGTCCTGACGAAATCTTAGGAGGGAGCTCTTCCCGGGCGGCCCGGCAGTCCACTCTTGGTCCGACCCGCTAGCTGGTTGGGACAAGAGTGGGGGGCTAATGATGATGCTCTATATTGGCGACCTTCCAGATCAGGACACGTAGCAGATGACGTGTCCCCGAACTCAGAAGAGAGGGCCCACAGGGGCCGATCAGGCCACCTCTGTACCCGACCTACAAGCACAAAGCTGGCTCACCTCAGGGCCCCCTGCAAATTGGCCTCCTCGGCTTCTCAGCTCGCCTCCAAGCTACCGCAGGACCAAGATACCTCGGCCCTCTCGCTCGTTCCCGAGCTCTCCCGCCGAGACCATCTTCCTCGGTCCCTCCGACCGACCAACTCCACCACTCACAGGCGTAACCGCCGCTCCGCAAATCTCGTCATGCGCAGATTCTCCGCCAGCAACATCCCACGTTCCACGCCATCACGATCCCCATTAATGGGCGATCCGCTCTTTACGCGAGCGTGACGTCGGGAGCATAACTGCCGGCGTGATTCTCGCGCCTGCTGCTGCATGCCACCACCGCTATATAAACCCCATCACAGAGGGGTCAAGTAAGCCATTTTTTACACTTTTATGCCGTTGCTCTGCTCGGATCTCATCACTAACTTGAGCGTCAGAGGGTCCTTGGTGGTACCAAACCACCCCGGGACTTCTTTGCAGGTACTCGGCAACACCTCCCTCACCTCACCTCTTCCTCCAAAGACCCATTGAGACCCGCACGAGAAGGAAGATAATCAACTAAGTCCACCGCGAGATCAACGGAAGACAACATCTGACAGAGGCTCGAAAAGGAGCTCCATCATAAACTATCGCTAAAACCATAGCATGTAATTCTCCCGTACACATGTTACTATGACGTGTCATGCTATTTAACAATATCTAATACATAATATCTTCTTTTTTTTTCAACATGAACCGCCTTTGCCAAAAAAACAGACCATGGATGCGATGTCATCTAAACAGTTTACAAATATCACATGTTATGATGCTCGTACCGAAAAATTCCTACACAACCTATGCGGGTTCCGCACGTAAGGGCCTGTTTGGTTGAAGGATTATGGAATTTGGATTCCAAAATAGTACGGTTGAAATTTCTGGATTTGGTAATTTATTGTTTGGTTGGTTTTGGATTCCTAGTATTGAATTTGTAGATTCTTGTAATTTTTGTTTGGTTGATGAAAAAATGTGGGATTTGGATTTGAGGATTTTAGAGAGAGATAGATAGAGAGAGATTATTAAATAAATAAAGTACATGGGTCCCATCTAAAAGTACAATGAATGGTGCCAAATCCTTGAAAATCCTTGGAAATTTTTAGTATTCAAGAATTCTTGTTTTGTGGTGGGCCACCCATAAAAAACAAAGGAATCCTAGAAATCCAAATCCTGCAACCAAATACAAAATTATGGAATCCTAGGATTCCACAATCCAAAATCCAAATCCAAACTCATAATCCTGCAACAAAAAAGGCCCTAAGTTTATGGTTCCACACCTAGTGTTTAGTGATTTTTTTTTGGATTTAGCCAAAGAAAGGCGGCATTGTAAAAGTAATAAAAATGTTCATGTCCTACAAAAGATGGAGATTCTAAAAAATTACCATTTTGTCCTCTCTCCTCTATCCTTTACAGATTTGGAACCCTGCCGTTTTCCCTCCATACTATTATGGTGTTTTAGGAGCATCCTAACCGTACATCACACATGCAAAACACGTGAAAAACACTAACACTAAAACCCACTTGGTAGCCGATAGTGACGGTTGATTTGAAGATCAAAAAATTCTGGACCGTTGATCTTAATAGAGCGGTCTGCTCCCTTCCTCAAGATCCCCGTTAGAATCTCAATCTTCAACGAGAATTCCTTTGAATCCATCCCTAGAATCTGACAGCTGGCCATGGCATCTTGTTAAGAGTTTTGCCTCTTTAGGATTCCAATCTATTAAAAACTCTTTAAAAAAAATTCTCAACTTTGCCCCCCATGGTCATTGCTGTTGAGAGCAAGGGAGATCTCTTGTCAAGCTAAGCCATTGACCTTTTTGCCCTTGTCCTTTTCATCATCAAAACCTATCTTATTCTCCCTTCTTATTCTTCTTCTTCTTTGGATATTTTGTTGGTATCTTTGACATTAATGGAGGCTCAAGGGATTTTTGAAGCTGTACCTTATGGGCTCAATTATTTTGTCAACTAAGTCTTTAAAGTGATTTTTAGCCTTTATGGCCATATGGGTTTTATGCAAAAATCTCAAATAATAGTCATGGCTTGATGTATTAATTATTTGAAAATTTTCATTTCTATAAATTATCAGATTGGTGTGGTTCCTTATCGTTGAAAAAGATAGGGTTTTGTTGCCAACTTGATCACGTGGGGTTGTTGGGGGTTTATTATGAGTTGGATTTTTTTTTTATAAAAAAAGAAATTATAATACTATGGTTTATGGATGAAATTTATGGGTTTTCTATAATGAATTGAGTGGTTATGTTAATGTATGTGTTATCCTAGATTAGTTAGCTGTATTGATTTTTATAGAACCTTTGATTCTTAATTTCTTTTTTCCATTTTTTTTCTTGTGGTTGTTGGAAATTGATGCCCAACTTGGGTCTTTTGAGTTCACTTTATATGTGAATTGTAAGAAAATCTCATTTTCTTCAGATATATTATACGATTATTCTCCAAAATGTGCATACTTTTCTTGCATCATGAGTCAACAGCTTGCTCTGACCAACACCCACAAGCAAAAGCAAGAAAGAAAAATCTCTTTCTTTGGACCTGTCTCATTCCTTTTTTTCCACTCCCCTCTCCATTTTCAACTTCTTTTTAGAGCTACACATAATGATCTTGGCTGCTTCCTATTCTTGAAGCAAGAAGAAAGGAGGCTTGGAGTGCTCTTCTATCTGCTGCAGTTTTTCTAGAGCTTCTTCCTCTGAGGTTATATATTCATTTCCTTAGTTCTTCCTTGAATCATATTTATATAACTTATTCAGATCTGATTTGGGTTACAATTAGAGTTGTAAATTGAATATACTTAATTTTTTTTTATCTATCTAGATAGAATTTCTATAGTTTTAATTAGATAGGATTTCAATTTGAGTTAGATTTTATCTTTATCCATTTGCATGTTGGACATAATTCACACCCAAAGTTTTTTCCATGATAATTATCACATAAATACATAAGATTGATGTCTAAGAACTCTTTTTAAATTTCTGGCTAGTTTACTATGAGTGTCAGCCTTTATTTTTTTTATTACAATAAACTCCCTTGCAGTGCCACATTTAAGTTGTTTTTAGTGAAAAGGACTTTCTTAAAACCGAAGTTGAAGTGAGTTTACTGTAATAAAAAGAACTTTAAAGGTAGTTTGTAGAAAAACAATCATAGTTCAGGGTAGTGAAATTAAACCTTAATTTTCCCAGTGCTATCCTTAACTATGTTGTTCTTTCGATATTACTTGTTCAATTGCATTTAAAGCGATGATGGCCTATAAAAAAACATCTTATGAATTGCTACCGCAATTATTTTTCAGGTACTCTACGATTCGTCATTCAAGCAGCAAATAGTTTTAAAGATGTATATTATCGAGGATAAAGGAGGAGCCATTGCACTTATGCTCGCTTCCTTATTGTTTTTGGGGACTTGGCCTGCCGTGCTAACTCTGTTAGAGAGAAGGGGCCGTTTACCTCAGCACACTTATCTTGATTACTCGATAACGAATCTCTTGGCGGCCGTTTTTATTGCCCTAACATTTGGTCAGATTGGAGATAGCAAGCACGATATGCCGAATTTCTTGACTCAGCTTACACAGGTACATTCTCTTATATACTAGTTGTTGGATGTGCATATTTAGCCGTATCTACCTAAATACCATTTGGGTGATAGTAAATTTGTTGAAAAATAAGTCGAAAGAGGCTTATTTAGTTTTAGGATTTGAAACTCTGATTTCCTTGTGTCGTTCCGCATTTCCTTCTTGGGAGTCTGCTCTTGTAAAATTCACAAGGTCTGAACCAGTAAACTCTCGCTATGGAGTGCATAGTTTTGATGCAAGGTTTAAAATCCCGGTATCGGACGATCATTTTTTGGATTAGAATCGGCCATCTAGTATCATAATATCGGATTTTAAGCGTCTGACTGAAATGATTTTATGCGGTTGTAAGGAATGATGATTTGTTGTGATTCTAATATATCTTTATGTGGTTGTAACGGTCTAAGTTGATGAAAATGCTTCAATTTTCTTTTAAAAATCACCTGTGGTGCCTTTTTTGTGTATTCGCTATAAGAATTTGCAGTTCATACATATATATGTGTGGATCTCTGTATGTGACTTGTCTCAACCGATAGTCGAGATATAAAAATAGTTCAGAATTTATCTATTGACTTCTGTCGCAGTTTCAAGATGTTGTAACATCTCATGCATAGTTCTATACATACTTGGGGAAAACTAGACTTTTTTTTTTGTTTTATTTTTGGGATGTGACCCCATCTGGAATCAAACCGGCGACCTCTCACTTTGGAGAGGAAAGTTATACCAACTGAGCTAGACCAAGTTGGTGGAGGGGGGGGGGGGGAACTAGACTCATGTCAGTTTCTATAGAGCAGTGGAAATTTTCCATATTTGTTGTGGCGACTTAAATAATTTTTCTTTTTATAATCTTGATAATTTTTCCCAATATAGTGCATGCTTAAACATGAGCACTTACTAATTCTAGATTAAGGTTCATGCCATATGATGGTAATTCTATTGATCATATAATTGTTTCTCTCTTCTATATCTTTACAGACGCCGTGAAATTATTTTGTAATTTTCCAGATTATGGCATTAACTGATAAACGTATATTCAATCCAGGATAATTGGCCGTCGATCTTGTTTGCAATGGTCGGTGGGATTGTCCTTAGCCTTGGTAATCTTGCTACACAGTATGCTTGGGCTTTTGTCGGTCTTTCAGTAACAGAGGTGATCACATCAAGCATAACGGTTGTTATAGGTATATATTCTTCTTCCTTCTTTTCGTTATGGCTTATTTCAACATTTTGAGATTACGATTTAATGAATAGTTTTCCACATACAAATAAACATCTTGAAAATAAGTAAATCCAAAATCCTTTCTATACGTAATACTAGTTTTTATATCTCGTCAAAATATCTCTTTGAAATCAGGCACCACTTTGAACTATTTCTTAGACGACCGCATCAATAAAGCTGAGATCCTCTTCCCAGGAGTCGGATGCTTTTTGATTGCAGTTTGTCTCGGATCAGCTGTGCACTCGTCCAATGCAGCTGATAATGAAAAGAAACTTAGCAGATCTTCTGCTCAATGCAAGGACAATAATTGGTATATTTCTTTCCCTGTGCAAATAATCCCCCCCCCCCCCCGGGTTATTAGCACAAAACCCCCCTGTAGCACTTATATCCGATCAAGTGATTTATCAGCTCGAACACTTCCTCTGCTCATTGACCAAAAATCCTTAAAAAAACACTTAAGACTCCATGTCTTTGACACTCGAGAAATTTAACTTCTGCAGTACCATGGAAGGTGTTGACGGTAACGAAGATGGATCAAACAAAGGTAATCAATAGCGTTTCTTGTAGTTAGCTTATTTCTTCTTCAAATTTATTGATTTATTTATTTGATGACAATCTTGTAATGCAAATTTATTTTATTTTATTTTTGTGAATGCAGCGAAAGACTTGGAGGATGGAGTTTGTCATGTTTCGAACACCGATGTTAAGATGGAGAAAGCAGAAGCTGGAACTGCAGAATACCTTATACAACTAGAAAAGAGAAGATCTATCAAGGTTTGTAACTTTTCGGGTTTTTTGTCGAGGATATGAAGAAATTTCTGCTTTCGTGCTCGGTACGAGTCCGTTGCCATATAATTTTTATAGTATGCGTGCGCCTACTTGTGTGCATGCATGTTCCTACCATAGAATAAAATTATAGTTTCTTAATACTGCGTCCTAACTTCGGAGTTTTGGTTTTCACAATTAATGTTTCTCATTTCAGAAACTAACAAACATCCCTAACTAATGAATTATTTCCCAATTAGGTATCTTACTTCAAGCTTATTCGTCACAGGTATTAGGCTCCCATGCTTTTCTCGGCCTCGGCCTCGTGTTCTTCGCGGGCATCTGCTTCTCCCTCTTCTCCCCTGCCTTCAACCTCGCAACAAACGACCAATGGCACACTTTGAAAGAAGGTGTGCCCCATCTGGTCGTCTACACCGCCTTCTTCTACTTCTCCGTCTCTTGCTTCGTCCTCGCGATAATTCTAAACATTACGTTTCTTTATAAGCCTGTGCTTGGGTTACCGAGATCTTCGTTTACGGCATATTTGAAGGATTGGAGAGGGAGGCAGTGGGCTTTGTTGGCAGGGTTGCTTTGCGGGTTTGGGAACGGGTTTCAGTTCATGGGCGGGCAGGCTGCGGGTTATGCTGCTGCCGATGCAGTTCAGGTTAGTGTGTGCTTGGTTTCGTCTGCACTTTGTAACATTTTCGAAACTGATTTTGCATAGACCCCAAAAAAGAAGAAAGCCAAATTTGGCTACAGAGTTTCGGTAATTATGGTTTTGTTGAAGTTAAAATGGAAGCGGAGTTTGTATGCCTATGGACTCTGGTTTCAAAACCTAGGGTTGCAATTTTTTCGATGCAATTTTTTATTTTAATTTTATTTTTGAATAGTTAATGTAAAACAAAGATAGAGATGAGACATAAATTTTGAATTTGGTTAATTCCGTATAACACCCTTGATTTAAATTTCATACAACACTTATCACCTCTCAACTGGCTTATTAGCACACAACACTCGTCAGGCCGGTCTCAATATTTAACTTAAAGCAGAAAATTAGCCTAACCTTAGGATGACTCAAGGGTTTTGGTGCGGTTATTATAAAAATAAATCCCGCAACCCTCATCACATCTTTCAGAGTTTTGGTGCATTGAAGGGATACTTGAGATAGTATCAAAACAAGCCTGGTTCATATTAAAAGCGGATTTAATTGAAATTAAACCTACTGGCATGCAAAAGCCTAGATTTTGGAAAGAGCTAACAAGAAATAAGAAACTTTGTGGATAAGCTAACAAGATTTTTTTTGTTTTTTTAAGATAACTATATTTTAGGGCGTCATTTGCAACTTGGTTGAGCTTTAAGCAACCTTTAAATCTTAGACAATTAAATCGGTGCAACCCTCATACATCATAATTTTAGGATTCTCGCTAACTGAAGTTCACATATTTGGTCATCGACCTCTAAATTCTAACTTTTAATATGCAAAATCCATCAAAATTGATTGTGGATGTGCTCTTTTTGGGTCCCCTTCAGGCATTGCCGCTCGTGAGCACATTTTGGGGAATTCTCCTCTTCGGGGAGTATCGAAAGTCATCGAAGAAGACATACGCGCTGCTCGTGAGCATGCTGCTTATGTTCATCGTCGCCGTATCTATCCTTATGGCTTCATCTGGTCACAGGAAGAACACAAGCAAAAGCTAGAACAAGGACTGTTTGAGTTACAATCAAGATATCGTATTTTTACAGTCGAAATTTGCGAAATTTCACATGCTGTATATGATTGTTGTGACAGATGTACTTGCTGCAAAAATGTATGTAGATAGGCCATTCAACTTGTGAAAGCTGACATCCAATGTTCATGTTTGGTTTTGATTTGGGTATAAGCAATTGGGAAAAAGAAATGCTTGTATCCAGAAACTTGGTTCTTTATGATACTCTATTGTAAGTTTGCTTGATTGCAAATCTCTGCAACTGGGGGATTTAATAGCAAGTTATTCAACTCTGGGATGCACCAGGCATGTGTGTGTGTGTGAGATGTCAAAATATAAAAATATAACCCTCAATCCTCGCCATATCTTCGGAGTTTTGGTAAAATGGCAGGGAGTTTAAGATGATATTAGAGCAAGTGATGTTCAAATCATACTAGACGCATACACATTTAATTAGTGGATTAAAAGAATGTTTATTTCACAGAAACCACCTTACGGTTTACTTGAGTTTCATAAAACCATCTTGTAATTCAAACTTATCTCGAAACCCTTGTTGTACAAAAAAACCCTGGTTTGATTTGTAAAGATTTTTGGCGATAAACGGGTCATGTGACCGCACATTTGACTGATTCTTTTAGTTTTATCCTATTTTATCCATCCTAAACTCATTATATAAGTTTGTTTTAAAAAAATCGATTTAATTTCAAATTGAGGATTCTTCTCCAAATTCTCAAACCTAAAGTCTTCTTCTCCAAATTAAGGCAAATTGCCCACTAAACGACACCACAGGTATGATTTAACTTCAATGCATCTAGAGAATCCGTATTTTTATTAAATAAGAGCTTAGTTTACTCAATCATTGTAATAAATAACCAATGGGTGTTTCTTCGTAACGAAAATAAAAGTTTAGGACGTTTTTGTGATGGGTTTAAACTGTATGGTGGTTTTGGAAAACTCGAATAAACGGTGGTTTCTATGAAATAACCATTAAAAGAAAATGCCTACACAAAATTCTAGCTTGGTGTATATAAATATAAAAATATATATGATGGATGCTCAACTTGCGGGCAATCAAAATATCTTTACTGTCTCCATCTCTCCTCTAAGCCAAATGAAGAGGGTTAGTTGCTTTTCTTGAAATTGAGGCTTCAATTTTATACATTTGCCTATGTATTCAAATTTTATTAAAAAAAGAATTTTAAAATTACTAAATTCTTCATGATAAAAACTACCTCCATATTTTCTGGGCAACTATCTTTATTTCTAAAACTAATCATGTCATTTTAAAATTAAGAAACTTTTAATTATTTTGATCCCATCTCTCACACATTCTAACTTTTATAATGGTATCATTTATATTTTCAGGCTACCTGCATCACATCTGCAAAATTGCTAGATTTTTAATGCAAAAAGGAGGGAGCATGTGCAAAATTACTAGTTTTTTTTAATACAAAGAGGAAGGGGCAAGGGCAATATCAATTGGATAATTTTTTTATTAAAAAATCCTCTTTTGATATTTAATCAGGGAATGAGACTTGCTTTATTTTTAATTATGAAAAACAGACCTCTTCTTTATTAGTGATGTAATAAACACAAATTTTTTAACTTGACGGTAAATTATAGAAATAAGGTCTGTTTTCATAAGTAAAAACAAACCAAGTCACTAATTAAATATTAAATAAGGATTTTTAAAAAACTGTCCATATCAATTTCATCTATACACAGAAACAGGAAAGAAAAGAGAAAGGATTATATGCACACCACATCGTAGCTTGTATGTATAATCCGAGATTGCTTGGAGAGTCGACCACCCGTTCTCTAAAACTATGAAAAAGAGATGGCTTGAAAAAATACTCGAATTGGAAAAGCAGACTAATAATAATAACATCCTATAATTTTTCTAATTTTGTTAAATGAAATCTCTCTTAATTAATGCTAAAATTTTGACTTAGAAAATTTAAATTTCGGAAAGGCGCAATTCAGTTAAGAACATGAATAAAAAAAAATAAAATTGGTTACGGTCAAGACAACAACACGGAGAATGTAGAAGTAGAACGAGGGTGTTGGAAAAATCTTCTACGTACCGGGTATCCATATGCGTGGTTCATGAGAGAAAAAGATATAAAGATATGGCCCCCACAAAGCTATCCGAAAGGCGCCTGAAAAATAACATGTCTTTTTCTCTCCTCCTGGAGTGCATTGCACCCGGTATACTGAATAATTTCTTAGGAGCGTTGCAATAATAAGAAAGGACATTTTAGGAAGAAAGCGTCAAAAGGTCACGTGACCAGACCACTTAAAACTTTAAACTAACATCGAGGGTCGGTGTAGGCTGCAGTTTGCAAAATCAGAAGTTCCAGCTCTTGATTTTGGTTTAGAGTTAAAACTTTTGTGTTTGTTTCGACAGTAAAGTACATGACTCCAAAGTCCTAATTTCCTAGGTGGCGTGTACAAAATCAGGAGTTCGAAGTTGGACTAGAGTTTATTACATCAAGTATTTTTCATTTTTTTAATAGCTTTCTTTTAAGTATTCTATTTTCCTCCATTTGCATTTATGAACTACTAATTATTTTAATGCCCTACTAAATACAAACTTTAAACTCTTAATTGTAAGTACAAGTAACTTCTTTCAAATAAACTCTAGAATTCCAACTCTTTTAAATTTGTTGATCTTATAAATTTTGTTAATGTTGATATAAGAACCCTAAACTCAACCTTCAACAAATTTCATATCAATTTTTTTAATGTTAATATAAATTTTTTGTCTAGGCTTTAGAAGTTTGGTCATGTGGATTTGTTGATCTTTTAAATTTTGTCAGATCCTTCAATTGTGCTTGACTTTTTCCTTGTGACAACATTTTTGTTTAGATTTTAGTTGATGGGACATGTGAGTTTAGTGGTCATTGATATAAGCTGGTTTGTTTTTTTCTTGATATAAGCTGGTTTGTTTTTTTCCTTGTGACAACATTTTTCCTGGTCATGTTAATATAAGCTGGTTTGTTTTTTTCTTGATTTTGTTGATCAATTTAATTAACCCATTTTGATAGATAATCTAATGGCTAAGATTTGGGTTCAATTATTGGTGATTTTTTACTTTGTTTTTTAATTTTTTTGCGTTTTTTTGTCATGCAGGATAAAATTTGATATGTTTGTGAAGGGGAGGGATTTGATGAGTGTCATGCCCCGCCTCCCGGTGTACGGTGAAGGGGATGCGACTAAACCGCTACGTATTTATTCAGAAATAAATACGCTAAGCGTATCTAAACAATATAAAAGTAAAAGCACAAGAGACAGAATATAATAAAATAACAACTTTATTTATTCACATTCTTTCTGTACAATGTACATGGAAAGTAAATACACCTGAATAAAAGCGATGCCTAAATAATGGCATAACAGAAAAGGAAAATTACTGAAATGAAAGTGTCCAGATCACCTAACGACATTCAAAAAAGAAAGAAAGAGAATGTCGTCAGCGAACAAATCGCACGATAGGTCCCAAAGATAAGAGGGAAATAGAATAGTCAGAATAAAGAGCTAGCTTTTAAAGTTGTATTATATTGTTGTAATATTATGTTAACGCTGTTGTTTGTAGTTTAGAAGGATACCAGTGTATACGAGAGGGGTCTTTATATGCTAGAGAACAGGGCAAACGGAATATACAAGAAACCGTTGGGCCACGGTACAACAGCAACGGAATATAGGTTAGGTGTCTTAATGTCTCGTGTCACTTCTAACACCTTCCGTACCAATCTACCCCTTAAACCCCATGATGTCTTGTATTGTATTGTTTGTGTTTGTATTGTAAATTGTATTGTCTTGTATATAGATGACTTGCCGAAACCATGATATCAGTAAATGTCACGCCCCGCTTCCCAGAGTACGCAAGATTGGGCACGTGACATAGCCAACCATGCTACCTGTGGGTAGGAAGTATCCATCCACAGTCACATTACGGCTGTAGAGATATCAAGAACAAAATAATAAACTAATCTAATACATGTCCAACTCCATAATAACAAGAATCAATAAACAATAAGTGCGGAAGCAAATGATCCAATACAATAAATAAACAGTACGTCCCATAATGCGGGCTCACATCTGGAAATGAAATGAAATAAATAAACTAGACCCTAAGGAACTCACAGTTCAGCCTGCTGGCTGAAGTACTCCTGCTCGGTCGACTGCAGTGGTAAGGAATCTGGGCCATGCAAAACCCAGACGTCAGCGCGTCATGTCAACCAAATAATATAATATAAACATGGTAATAAGTAATGCAGGTATGAACATGAATAAAGCAGTACTAAGAAATAACAGAGCAGGGCAATGTGCAGTGGTGACTAGACTGTCCTATCAGGTTTCTACCCTATAGTCTTTGAAATCAATTGATGAATCGTCGATGTAACTCAATAGTATCCCGTGCGTGCCCGGGACCACGGTCAAGGTCCTCGGGGCTGAATCCGAGACGTGCCGCTAGGCAGTAAAGTAGGTAGTAGGATGGACGAGTGATGTCAGCATCATCACTCCCGGACTGGCCAAGCCCGTAAAACTGATCAGAACAAGTATCGAACTGTTGAGTTACAAGTCGGTTTCACCTTTGATTTCCCCATACCCCCAAGTTATGTATGTCAGGTCAGGTATTCAGTAGTCAAGGACTAATGCCAACACAAAATCAGGTAAAAGTAGGTCTGTCTGGATAGACAGCAGGAATGGTCAGGTTTGTCGGCATTAGGCATGAAATCAGGTAACAGGTCAGGTCACGTTTCAACAGGTTGAGTCGATATGTACAGGGTGTCATGTCCGGTGTATCAGTACATGTGTCAGGTGTATCAAGACCGGTCAATATGTAATGCAATCAAATGTATGCTGATAACAGGTATAGTAACGAATAAGGAACAACAGCAGGAACAGTAAATAACAATATTATTCCATGTAAACACAGTGATGCTTTGTATTCTCTTATTAACAGGTTCAAGCACCCTTGGGGTGCAATAATCACAGTGTAGCGCAATATTAATAACAGCAGGCAATAAATGTATAAGTGTGCGACTATTATCCTCTAAATATTAAGATGATTAGCAGGTAGTTGTTATTAAGGTTACGGTGGCAAAATACGATTTAGGTGGCAATATTATAAGGTACATCATATTTCGTCCAATGAGACAAGTAGCAATACTTAGTTAAATATAGCAAGTTTGTGAGTCAAACATTTAATTAGTTTAACGTAGCATGTAGCAAGAAATCTTGCCTCGACGGTTTCGCAAACCGGAAAGCACGGATGCAAAGTCGGCAGAAAACACGAGACGGGTGCACGGGCCACGGATCGAGTCCCAACAGCGAACAGCGGGACCACACGGACTAGGGTACTTCGCTGGAGCGTCGGGTTCAAACGACGGCACGGTCGGAATCCGGCAAAAGTCAAAAGTAACGAAGTTAGCAAACGCGATATACGTGAACAACCGACCAGCGAGGGGTTTAACATTAATGGAAAGATAGAAATGCTTACAGGGAAGAACCAGGGGCAACCACGACGGGCCCGACGGCGATGGGCGCGCCGGCGGCGAACAGGAGATGCGGCGAGGGCGGCAGCCTTGGCTGAAAGGTTTCTGGTTCTGTTGCAGCCGCGACGAGGGATGTAGTGGTCTGGTCTGGGTGGCAGGAGAGAGAGGAGGTGTCGGCGGTGGCTCTGGCAATGACGGCGATGATCGACGGCGCGTTTCCCGGCGACCCGGGGATTGGTGCTAGGGTCGGGCTCGGGTCTGGTGGTGGTCCGGCGAGGGGAGGAGGAAGGCGACGACGAGGTCGGGACGAGGAGGAAGAGAGGGAGTCGCAGGCGTCGTCGGTGACGGGAGGCGGCGTCGACGGCGAGATCTGCGGCCGGGTGATGTCGTCGGGGGTTGGGTGCAGGCACGGAAGAGAACGGAGGAAGGCTGCGGTCGATGCCGTGGAGGTGAGGATGGTGACGGGGAGGTCACGTGGAGGTCGACGGCGAGGTCACGACGCGGTTAGGGTTAGGGTTTGAGGTTCTCGCGGTGGGTTCTCGTGATGGAGGAGAAGAATGGAGGGGAGGCACGTAATATAAAGGAAGAGAGAGAGAGAGATTGAGAGAAAGATTTTAGAGAGAGAGAGAGAAAAAGAATAGAGAGAGACAGAGAGAGACGGAGAGAGAGAGAGGGAAAGGGGGCCCACGAGGGTAAATCCTTCGTGATGATTGGCTGGGGAAAAATTGGGTTAGGTAAAAATAAAATTTAAAAGGATTTGAATGATTTAACTGTTAAGGAATATATATTCGTATATATTTTAGTTTTATGATATTTAATTAAATGGGCCTTTTTGGCGCTAAATGAAACATTTCCAAATCGCGTCCGGGTTGCGCCCAAATGTTCCAAATTCAAATTATAGGATTTTAAGCGAGTTCCAAATTTTGAAAAGAGCTGTTTAATGATTAAAATACATGCCCCCAAGTCGGACACTTGCACGCGCACGTAGTCGTCCAAACTTGCCCGTTTCACCGAACGGGACGGAATCTCGACACGCGGACGCTACCACGCGACTAGTGGCGATGAGTAGGCCAACATGGATATTTTTAATTTCATTTTAGGAGTTAAAATTTGTTATGTGCCAAAATGACTTAACCGGTTAAAATTTAGCAATAAACACCAAACAATCAGGATAATTGGAATGAGCAATATAAAACACTCAATTAGCAATAGGAATAGTATTCTTGGGCTCGGGTGTTACATCATACCCAACTACAAAAGAATTTCGTCCTCGAAATTCCAAGAATACAAGATAGCTAACTACTGGAAAAGGTGAGGGAATTTCTGCCGGATCTCGTCTTCTCGCTCCCAAGTGGATTCTCCATGCGATCGATTACCCCAAGAAACTAGCACAAGAGGGATAACCTTGTTCTTAAGAACCTTTTCTCTTCGATCCTTGATTTCAACTGGTCGCTCCTCAAAAGTTAGGTCCTCCCGTACGGTCAACTCCGAATGATCCAAGACATGGGTCTCATCTCGAACATACCTCCGTAGTTGAGATACATGAAACACATCGTGCACTCCTGCCAATGACTGTGGTAACGCCAAACGGTACGCTACCTCTCCAACACGCTCCAATATCTCGAAGGGTCCAACGAATCGAGGACTAAGCTTTCCCCGACTTCCAAAGCGAATCACCCCTCTAGTCGGTGATATCTTCAGGAATACCAAATCACCCACGGCGAACTCTAGAGGTCTTTTTAACGTGTCGGCCCAACTCTTCTGTCTGTCTTGAGCTGCCTTCATATGCTTCTTGATTGTATTCACCTTCTCGACTGTCTGTACCACCAAATCTGGTCCTAGTAACCTTCGTTCACCAACATCATCCCAACAAACCGGCGAACGGCACTTACGACCGTACAACGCTTCAAACGGAGCCATCTGAATTGTCGCTTGGAAGCTATTGTTGTACGAAAACTCCACCAGGTGTAGATGATCCTCCCAAGAACTTTTGAAGTCCAACATGCAAGCCCTCAACATATCTTCAAGGGTCTGGATCGTTCTCTCCGACTGTCCATCAGTTTGAGGATGATAAGCTGTGCTAAACTTCAATCGAGTCCCCAAACTTTCTTGTAAACTCCTCCAAAAGTGCAACAAGAATCGAGTGTCCCGATCGGACACGATGCTTACCGGCACTCCATGCAATCTGACAATCTCTTGCATGTATCGCTCTGCCAAAGTCTCCGTCGATTGACCAACCCGAAAAGGAATAAAGTGAGCTGCCTTGGTCAAACGATCGACAATCACCCATACGGCATTGTTGCCCTTTGGACTCCGCGGTAAAGCCGTCACGAAATCCATGGTTATATGTTCCCACTTCCACTGAGGAATCGGAAGTGGTTGCAACAAACCAGCGACCCTTTGGTGTTCAGCCTTGACTTGCTGACACACCAAGCACTTAGCCACGAAGCGAGCAATTTCCCGTTTCATACCTTCCCACCAGAAATGCTGTCGAATATCTCGGTACATCTTTGTCCCTCCTGGATGTACAGAGTAAGCTGAATTGTGTGCCTCCCTCATAAGCTCTTCACGCACATCTCCTTTTGGCACACACACACGGCTACCATATCTCAACGAACCGTCTTCATGGATCAGTAAATCGGTTCGTAGTCCGGCTCCAACCTGCTCTCGAAACTTTTGCAGTCTAGGATCCTGCGATTGTGCCGCTTTAATCTTCTCAACTAAGGACGACTGTACTTGCAACTGCATCAACTGTCCCGTAGCATGTGGTAGCACAACCTCCAAGTCAAATCTCTGAAAATCCGCAATGATCTCCCTTTGTGCGGTCAATACCTGAATTGCTGGTAATCGACTCAGCGCATCCGGCACGACGTTGACTTTCCCCGGATGGTACTTAAGATCAAGGTCATAGTCGGCCATTAGCTCCAACCATCTGCGTTGCCTCATGTTCAACTCCTTCTGAGTGAACACATACTTCAAACTCTTGTGATCTGTAAAGACTTCGACTCTCTCGCCCAAAAGGTAGTGTCTCCAAATCTTCAGGGCGAAGATCACGGCTGTAAGCTCTAAGTCATGAGTCGGATAATTCTTCTCATGAGTCTTCAGTTGTCTCGATGCGTAAGCGACGACTTTCCCTTTCTGCATCAAAACACATCCCAATCCCTTTCCGGATGCGTCGCTATGAATCACCAGTCCTCCTGAATCATCCGGTACGGTTAGGATAGGGGCGGTTATCAACTTCTGCTTCAACGTCTCGAAGGCCAATGCACATCCATCCGTCCAAACAAACGGTACCTCCTTGCGCGTGAGCTTGGTTAACGGCTCAGCTAAACGAGCGAAGTTCTCCACAAATCTTCTGTAGTAACCGGCGAGTCCAAGAAAACTTCTTATCTCCGCAACATTCTTTGGAGTTGGCCAATCTCGAACTGCTGCAATCTTCTCGGGATCAACGGCGATTCCATTGCCCGACACGACATGCCCCAGAAACTTCACTTCTTCCAGCCAGAATTCGCACTTACTCATCTTCGCATACAATTTCTCCTGTCTCAGCGTCTGCAAGGCGATCTTTAAATGCTCAGCGTGCTCCTCCGGACTCTTCGAGTATACCAGAATATCGTCAATGAATACCACAATAAACTGGTCTAGGTATGGTGAAAAGACCCTGTTCATCAAGTCCATGAATATTGCCGGCGCATTAGTCACTCCGAAGGGCATCACCAAATACTCGAAATGTCCATATCGAGTTCGAAACGCCGTCTTGCAAATGTCTTCTGCTTTCACTCGGACCTGATGATATCCTGATCGCAAGTCCAGTTTCGAGAATACCCTCGCGCCACTAAGCTGCTCAAAAAGTTCCCCAATGCGAGGGATCGGGTACTTGTTCTTAATAGTCACCCGGTTCAATTCTCGATAATCAATGCACATCCTTCTCGTGCCATCCTTCTTCTTTACTAAAAGAACTTGAGCTCCCCAAGGCGAGTTGCTGCTTCGAATCCAACCTTTCTCGAGTAATTCACCAACTTGTTTCTTAACTTCTTCCAATTCCACTGGTGCCATCGGATAATAAGATTTTGATACTGGCGCTGCACCAGGAATAAGGTCGATCGCGAACTCCACATCTCGCTTTGGCGGTAAGCCCGAAATATCTGCAAATACATCCATGAAGTCACGAACAATTGCCGGCTCTTTATTACTATCCACTTCCATTGTCGCAAGAACACTGTCTGTCGGCCTAGCCCTAAACTCGACTGGCCCGACAGAACTGCTTCCCCCAGTAAAGGTAAACTCAGGGTGTCCGGGAATCTGGAAAATTACCTTCCTTACCTTACAGTCAATATAGGCGTGGAAAGTGCCAAGAAAATCCATTCCCAAGACTACTTCATAACTGCCCGTATCTATCACCAAGAAATCTGCAAAAAGCTCCCGTCCGCAAACAACAACTGAACAATCTCTACATTCCTTACTAGCTATGATCTTCCCATTCCCAGTGTGTATGTCCCAGAAACTAGACAGGGTCGTACAGGTAATCGAGTGTGTAGTTATAAATTTGGATGACATAAAACAGTGGGATGCTCCGGAATCAAATAATGCCAATGCAGGAAAACCATGAACGAGCAAAGTACCTGAAACCACTTCTACTGATGCCCTGGCTTCCTCAGCTGTCAACGTGAAAGCTCGAGCCTGGTTTGGTCCTTGAGTCAGCTGTTTCTGCCCTTGGAACGGTCTCTGCGGAGGCTTCTGTATATCATCTCTCGTGCGAAGCTTCGACGGACAGGCACCAACTGCGTGATCGGCTGCCCCACAAACCAGACAAAGTCCCAGTCTTCTTCTACAATCCCTTATGCACGTGCCCAGGTAAGTGGCAGTAGGCACAGGTCACGCTCTTCCTTCGGTCAACGATCATAGGCTTCTTCATGGGTGCTACGCCTCGACGGTCCACTGGAATACCTCTGCGCCCATGATCTCGGTTAGGTACAAATGCAGGCTTCCTGGCTGCAACTGCTGTCTGGTGAAGGTTCCCTTTCGATCCTGATAAACTCTGCCGCTCTCTGGCTGCCGTAAGAACCTGTGAGAAAGTGGTCAAACCCAGGGAGACAATCTGCCTCTGGATTTCCACATCCAAACTGCGCAAGAACCTTCGCGCCCTGTCTGCCTCCTTGGCGACTAAGGGTCCAGCGAAGCGGCTGAGTCTCGTCCATTCCGCTGCATGTACATCCACAGCTGCTCCATTTTGTCTCAGCCCAATAAATTTCTCTTCCATTTCCTCCCGTGCAGTCCGCGGGAAGAACTTCTCCAAGAAACTTTTAGAGAAATCCGCCCAACTAATTGGCTTGGACAAGCGGGTCTCCTCCACAAGCCACCACTCTCGGGCGTAATCCACCAGCTGAATGCGTACCACATCAACTCTCTTGTCTTCTGGGATCTGTGCCGCAATCAGTAAATTCTCCGTGTCCACTAGCCACTGCTCGGCTGGCAACGGCTCCTCCAAACCAGTGAAAGTAGTAGGACCCAACCGTCTGAAATCTGCCACGGTCCCTACTCGGTCGACTGGCTTCGCTACAGCGGTGCTTACAGACTGCTGAATAGCCTGCAAACTCTCCTGAAATGTATCCGCTTGCTGCTGGATCAGCTCAGTTTGCCTCTTCTGATTTTCCAACATCCCACGTATCACTCCTAACATGGCGGCTTCATCCACACGCCTCTGATACGTCTTAAAATTCTTATCTGCCATGGTCCTGAAATCAAAACAAACGACATTAGCATGATGATAGATTCAATATATAAATCAAGGCTAGAACTCCAAGATACTTAAATAGAGTACTGCATTGTAGCTATGCCGCGGTATCATAGCCGCAATTACTTAACTCCACCCAAGTCGCCTAAGTCCTAGAGATAACAAGAAATTAGGTTTTCGAGTTGACAATACAAAGTAAGTTTGCATGTCGACATGATCCGGAAGAATGATTCAAGGATGGTAAAACGGTCAAGGTGGCAGGACATGTTTCCTAAACACGGGTATTCTGATTCGTGTGTTAGGTACAATACCCAACTACAAAAGAATCAACCCGACTATCCTATGGCTCTGATACCAAAAGAACCATGTCACGCCCCGCTTCCCAGAGTACGCAAGATTGGGCACGTGACATAGCCAACCATGCTACCTGTGGGTAGGAAGTATCCATCCACAGTCACATTACGGCTGTAGAGATATCAAGAACAAAATAATAAACTAATCTAATACATGTCCAACTCCATAATAACAAGAATCAATAAACAATAAGTGCGGAAGCAAATGATCCAATACAATAAATAAACAGTACGTCCCATAATGCGGGCTCACATCTGGAAATGAAATGAAATAAATAAACTAGACCCTAAGGAACTCACAGTTCAGCCTGCTGGCTGAAGTACTCCTGCTCGGTCGACTGCAGTGGTAAGGAATCTGGGCCATGCAAAACCCAGACGTCAGCGCGTCATGTCAACCAAATAATATAATATAAACATGGTAATAAGTAATGCAGGTATGAACATGAATAAAGCAGTACTAAGAAATAACAGAGCAGGGCAATGTGCAGTGGTGACTAGACTGTCCTATCAGGTTTCTACCCTATAGTCTTTGAAATCAATTGATGAATCGTCGATGTAACTCAATAGTATCCCGTGCGTGCCCGGGACCACGGTCAAGGTCCTCGGGGCTGAATCCGAGACGTGCCGCTAGGCAGTAAAGTAGGTAGTAGGATGGACGAGTGATGTCAGCATCATCACTCCCGGACTGGCCAAGCCCGTAAAACTGATCAGAACAAGTATCGAACTGTTGAGTTACAAGTCGGTTTCACCTTTGATTTCCCCATACCCCCAAGTTATGTATGTCAGGTCAGGTATTCAGTAGTCAAGGACTAATGCCAACACAAAATCAGGTAAAAGGAGGTCTGTCTGGATAGACAGCAGGAATGGTCAGGTTTGTCGGCATTAGGCATGAAATCAGGTAACAGGTCAGGTCACGTTTCAACAGGTTGAGTCGATATGTACAGGGTGTCATGTCCGGTGTATCAGTACATGTGTCAGGTGTATCAAGATCGGTCAATATGTAATGCAATCAAATGTATGCTGATAACAGGTATAGTAACGAATAAGGAACAACAGCAGGAACAGTAAATAACAATATTATTCCATGTAAACACAGTGATGCTTTGTATTCTCTTATTAACAGGTTCAAGCACCCTTGGGGTGCAATAATCACAGTGTAGCGCAATATTAATAACAGCAGGCAATAAATGTATAAGTGTGCGACTATTATCCTCTAAATATTAAGATGATTAGCACGTAGTTGTTATTAAGGTTACGGTGGCAAAATACGATTTAGGTGGCAATATTATAAGGTACATCATATTTCGTCCAATGAGACAAGTAGCAATACTTAGTTAAATATAGTAAGTTTGTGAGTCAAACATTTAATTAGTTTAACGTAGCATGTAGCAAGAAATCTTGCCTCGACGGTTTCGCAAACCGGAAAGCACGGATGCAAAGTCGGCAGAAAACACGAGACGGGTGCACGGGCCACGGATCGAGTCCCAACAGCGAACAGCGGGACCACACGGACTAGGGTACTTCGCTGGAGCGTCGGGTTCAAACGACGGCACGGTCGGAATCCGGCAAAAGTCAAAAGTAACGAAGTTAGCAAACGCGATATACGTGAACAACCGACCAGCGAGGGGTTTAACATTAATGGAAAGATAGAAATGCTTACAGGGAAGAACCAGGGGCAACCACGACGGGCCCGACGGCGATGGGCGCGCCGGCGGCGAACAGGAGATGCGGCGAGGGCGGCAGCCTTGGCTGAAAGGTTTCTGGTTCTATTGCAGCCGCGACGAGGGATGTAGTGGTCTGGTCTGGGTGGCAGGAGAGAGAGGAGGTGTCGGCGGTGGCTCTGGCAATGACGGCGATGATCGACGGCGCGTTTCCCGGCGACCCGGGGATTGGTGCTAGGGTCGGGCTCGGGTCTGGTGGTGGTCCGGCGAGGGGAGGACGAAGGCGACGACGAGGTCGGGACGAGGAGGAAGAGAGGGAGTCGCAGGCGTCGTCGGTGACGGGAGGCGGCGTCGACGGCGAGATCTGCGGCCGGGTGATGTCGTCGGGGGTTGGGTGCAGGCGCGGAAGAGAACGGAGGAAGGCTGCGGTCGATGCCGTGGAGGTGAGGATGGTGACGGGGAGGTCACGTGGAGGTCGACGGCGAGGTCACGACGCGGTTAGGGTTAGGGTTTGAGGTTCTCGCGGTGGGTTCTCGTGATGGAGGAGAAGAATGGAGGGGAGGCACGTAATATAAAGGAAGAGAGAGAGAGAGAGATTGAGAGAAAGATTTTAGAGAGAGAGAGAGAAAAAGAATAGAGAGAGACAGAGAGAGACGGAGAGAGAGAGAGGGAAAGGGGGCCCACGAGGGTAAATCCTTCGTGATGATTGGCTGGGGAAAAATTGGGTTAGGTAAAAATAAAATTTAAAAGGATTTGAATGATTTAACTGTTAAGGAATATATATTCGTATATATTTTAGTTTTATGATATTTAATTAAATGGGCCTTTTTGGCGCTAAATGAAACATTTCCAAATCGCGCCCGGGTTGCGCCCAAATGTTCCAAATTCAAATTATAGGATTTTAAGCGAGTTCCAAATTTTGAAAAGAGCTGTTTAATGATTAAAATGCATGCCCCCAAGTCGGACACTTGCACGCGCACGTAGTCGTCCAAACTTGCCCGTTTCACCGAACGGGAGGGAATCTCGACACGCGGACGCTACCACGCGACTAGTGGCGATGAGTAGGCCAACATGGATATTTTTAATTTCATTTTAGGAGTTAAAATTTGTTATGTGCCAAAATGACTTAACCGGTTAAAATTTAGCAATAAACACCAAACAATCAGGATAATTGGAATGAGCAATATAAAACACTCAATTAGCAATAGGAATAGTATTCTTGGGCTCGGGTGTTACATCATACCCAACTACAAAAGAATTTCGTCCTCGAAATTCCAAGAATACAAGATAGCTAACTACTGGAAAAGGTGAGGGAATTTCTGCCGGATCTCGTCTTCTCGCTCCCAAGTGGATTCTCCATGCGATCGATTACCCCAAGAAACTAGCACAAGAGGGATAACCTTGTTCTTAAGAACCTTTTCTCTTCGATCCTTGATTTCAACTGGTCGCTCCTCAAAAGTTAGGTCCTCCCGTACGGTCAACTCCGAATGATCCAAGACGTGGGTCTCATCTCGAACATACCTCCGTAGTTGAGATACATGAAACACATCGTGCACTCCTGCCAATGACTGTGGTAACGCCAAACGGTACGCTACCTCTCCAACACGCTCCAATATCTCGAAGGGTCCAACGAATCGAGGACTAAGCTTTCCCCGACTTCCAAAGCGAATCACCCCTCTAGTCGGTGATATCTTCAGGAATACCAAATCACCCACGGCGAACTCTAGAGGTCTTCTTAACGTGTCGGCCCAACTCTTCTGTCTGTCTTGAGCTGCCTTCATATGCTTCTTGATTGTATTCACTTTCTCGACTGTCTGTACCACCAAATCTGGTCCTAGTAACCTTCGTTCACCAACATCATCCCAACAAACCGGCGAACGGCACTTACGACCGTACAACGCTTCAAACGGAGCCATCTGAATTGTCGCTTGGAAGCTATTGTTGTACGAAAACTCCACCAGGTGTAGATGATCCTCCCAAGAACCTTTGAAGTCCAACATGCAAGCCCTCAACATATCTTCAAGGGTCTGGATCGTTCTCTCCGACTGTCCATCAGTTTGAGGATGATAAGCTGTGCTAAACTTCAATCGAGTCCCCAAACTTTCTTGTAAACTCCTCCAAAAGTGCAACAAGAATCGAGTGTCCCGATCGGACACGATGCTTACCGGCACTCCATGCAATCTGACAATCTCTTGCATGTATCGCTCTGCCAAAGTCTCCGTCGATTGACCAACCCGAAAAGGAATAAAGTGAGCTGCCTTGGTCAAACGATCGACAATCACCCATACGACATTGTTGCCCTTTGGACTCCGCGGTAAAGCCGTCACGAAATCCATGGTTATATGTTCCCACTTCCACTGAGGAATCGGAAGTGGTTGCAACAAACCAGCGACCCTTTGGTGTTCAGCCTTGACTTGCTGACACACCAAGCACTTAGCCACGAAGCGAGCAATTTCCCGTTTCATACCTTCCCACCAGAAATGCTGTCGAATATCTCGGTACATCTTTGTCCCTCCTGGATGTACAGAGTAAGCTGAATTGTGTGCCTCCCTCATAAGCTCTTCACGCACATCTCCTTTTGGCACACACACACGGCTACCATATCTCAACGAACCGTCTTCATGGATCAGTAAATCGGTTCGTAGTCCGGCTCCAACCTGCTCTCGAAACTTTTGCAGTCTAGGATCCTGCGATTGTGCCGCTTTAATCTTCTCAACTAAGGACGACTGTACTTGCAACTGCATCAACTGTCCCGTAGCATGTGGTAGCACAACCTCCAAGTCAAATCTCTGAAAATCCGCAATGATCTCCCTTTGTGCGGTCAATACCTGAATTGCTGGTAACCGACTCAGCGCATCCGGCACGACGTTGACTTTCCCCGGATGGTACTTAAGATCAAGGTCATAGTCGGCCATTAGCTCCAACCATCTGCGTTGCCTCATGTTCAACTCCTTCTGAGTGAACACATACTTCAAACTCTTGTGATCTGTAAAGACTTCGACTCTCTCGCCCAAAAGGTAGTGTCTCCAAATCTTCAGGGCGAAGATCACTGCTGCAAGCTCTAATTCATGAGTCGGATAATTCTTCTCATGAGTCTTCAGTTGTCTCGATGCGTAAGCGACGACTTTCCCTTTCTGCATCAAAACACATCCCAATCCCTTTCCGGATGCGTCGCTATGAATCACCAGTCCTCCTGAATCATCCGGTACGGTTAGGATAGGGGCGGTTATCAACTTCTGCTTCAACGTCTCGAAGGCCAATGCACATCCATCCGTCCAAACAAACGGTACCTCCTTGCGCGTGAGCTTGGTTAACGGCTCAGCTAAACGAGCGAAGTTCTCCACAAATCTTCTGTAGTAACCGGCGAGTCCAAGAAAACTTCTTATCTCCGCAACATTCTTTGGAGTTGGCCAATCTCGAACTGCTGCAATCTTCTCGGGATCAACGGCGATTCCATTGCCCGACACGACATGCCCCAGAAACTTCACTTCTTCCAGCCAGAATTCGCACTTACTCATCTTCGCATACAATTTCTCCTGTCTCAGCGTCTGCAAGGCGATCTTTAAATGCTCAGCGTGCTCCTCCGGACTCTTCGAGTATACCAGAATATCGTCAATGAATACCACAATAAACTGGTCTAGGTATGGTGAAAAGACCCTGTTCATCAAGTCCATGAATATTGCCGGCGCATTAGTCACTCCGAAGGGCATCACCAAATACTCGAAATGTCCATATCGAGTTCGAAACGCCGTCTTGCAAATGTCTTCTGCTTTCACTCGGACCTGATGATATCCTGATCGCAAGTCCAGTTTCGAGAATACCCTCGCGCCACTAAGCTGCTCAAAAAGTTCCCCAATGCGAGGGATCGGGTACTTGTTCTTAATAGTCACCCGGTTCAATTCTCGATAATCAATGCACATCCTTCTCGTGCCATCCTTCTTCTTTACTAAAAGAACTGGAGCTCCCCAAGGCGAGTTGCTGCTTCGAATCCAACCTTTCTCGAGTAATTCACCAACTTGTTTCTTAACTTCTTCCAATTCCACTGGTGCCATCGGATAATAAGATTTTGATACTGGCGCTGCACCAGGAATAAGGTCGATCGCGAACTCCACATCTCGCTTTGGCGGTAAGCCCGAAATATCTGCAAATACATCCATGAAGTCACGAACAATTGCCGGCTCTTTATTACTATCCACTTCCATTGTCGCAAGAACACTGTCTGTCGGCCTAGCCCTAAACTCGACTGGCCCGACAGAACTGCTTCCCCCAGTAAAGGTAAACTCAGGGTGTCCGGGAATCTGGAAAATTACCTTCCTTACCCTACAGTCAATATGGGCGTGGAAAGTGCCAAGAAAATCCATTCCCAAGACTACTTCATAACTGCCCGTATCTATCACCAAGAAATCTGCAAAAAGCTCCCGTCCGCAAACAACAACTGAACAATCTCTACATTCCTTACTAGCTATGATCTTCCCATTCCCAGTGTGTATGTCCCAGAAACTAGACAGGGTCGTACAGGTAATCGAGTGTGTAGTTATAAATTTGGATGACATAAAACAGTGGGATACTCCGGAATCAAATAATGCCAATGCAGGAAAACCATGAACGAGCAAAGTACCTGAAACCACTTCTACTGATGCCTTGGCTTCCTCAGCTGTCAACGTGAAAGCTCGAGCCTGGTTTGGTCCTTGAGTCAGCTGTTTCTGCCCTTGGAACGGTCTCTGCGGAGGCTTCTGTATATCATCTCTCGTGCGAAGCTTCGACGGACAGGCACCAACTGCGTGATCGGCTGCCCCACAAACCAGACAAAGTCCCAGTCTTCTTCTACAATCCTTATGCACGTGCCCAGGTAAGTGGCAGTAGGCACAGGTCACGCTCTTCCTTCGGTCAACGATCACAGGCTTCTTCATGGGTGCTACGCCTCGACGGTCCACTGGAATACCTCTGCGCCCATGATCTCGGTTAGGTACAAATGCAGGCTTCCTGGCTGCAACTGCTGTCTGGTGAAGGTTCCCTTTCGATCCTGATAAACTCTGCCGCTCTCTGGCTGCCGTAAGAACCTGTGAGAAAGTGGTCAAACCCAGGGAGACAATCTGCCTCTGGATTTCCACATCCAAACTGCGCAAGAACCTTCGCGCCCTGTCTGCCTCCTTGGCGACTAAGGGTCCAGCGAAGCGGCTGAGTCTCGTCCATTCCGCTGCATGTACATCCACAGCTGCTCCATTTTGTCTCAGCCCAATAAATTTCTCTTCCATTTCCTCCCGTGCAGTCCGCGGGAAGAACTTCTCCAAGAAACTTTTAGAGAAATCCGCCCAACTAATTGGCTTGGACAAGCGGGTCTCCTCCACAAGCCACCACTCTCGGGCGTAATCCACCAGCTGAATGCGTACCACATCAACTCTCTTGTCTTCTGGGATCTGTGCCGCAATCAGTAAATTCTCCGTGTCCACTAGCCACTGCTCGGCTGGCAACGGCTCCTCCAAACCAGTGAAAGTAGTAGGACCCAACCGTCTGAAATCTGCCACGGTCCCTACTCGGTCGACTGGCTTCGCTACAGCGGTGCTTACAGACTGCTGAATAGCCTGCAAACTCTCCTGAAATGTATCCGCTTGCTGCTGGATCAGCTCAGTTTGCCTCTTCTGATTTTCCAACATCCCACGTATCACTCCTAACATGGCGGCTTCATCCACACGCCTCTGATACGTCTTAAAATTCTTATCTGCCATGGTCCTGAAATCAAAACAAACGACATTAGCATGATGATAGATTCAATATATAAATCAAGGCTAGAACTCCAAGATACTTAAATAGAGTACTGCATTGTAGCTATGCCGCGGTATCATAGCCGCAATTACTTAACTCCACCCAAGTCGCCTAAGTCCTAGAGATAACAAGAAATTAGGTTTTCGAGTTGACAATACAAAGTAAGTTTGCATGTCGACATGATCCGGAAGAATGATTCAAGGATGGTAAAACGGTCAAGGTGGCAGGACATGTTTCCTAAACACGGGTATTCTGATTCGTGTGTTGGGTACAATACCCAACTACAAAAGAATCAACCCGACTATCCTATGGCTCTGATACCAAAAGAACCATGTCACGCCCCGCTTCCCAGAGTACGCAAGATTGGGCACGTGACATAGCCAACCATGCTACCTGTGGGTAGGAAGTATCCATCCACAGTCACATTACGGCTGTAGAGATATCAAGAACAAAATAATAAACTAATCTAATATATGTCCAACTCCATAATAACAAGAATCAATAAACAATAAGTGCGGAAGCAAATGATCCAATACAATAAATAAACAGTACGTCCCATAATGCGGGCTCACATCTGGAAATGAAATGAAATAAATAAACTAGACCCTAAGGAACTCACAGTTCAGCCTGCTGGCTGAAGTACTCCTGCTCGGTCGACTGCAGTGGTAAGGAATCTGGGCCATGCAAAACCCAGACGTCAGCGCGTCATGTCAACCAAATAATATAATATAAACATGGTAATAAGTAATGCAGGTATGAACATGAATAAAGCAGTACTAAGAAATAACAGAGCAGGGCAATGTGCAGTGGTGACTAGACTGTCCTATCAGGTTTCTACCCTATAGTCTTTGAAATCAATTGATGAATCGTCGATGTAACTCAATAGTATCCCGTGCGTGCCCGGGACCACGGTCAAGGTCCTCGGGGCTGAATCCGAGACGTGCCGCTAGGCAGTAAAGTAGGTAGTAGGATGGACGAGTGATGTCAGCATCATCACTCCCGGACTGGCCAAGCCCGTAAAACTGATCAGAACAAGTATCGAACTGTTGAGTTACAAGTCGGTTTCACCTTTGATTTCCCCATACCCCCAAGTTATGTATGTCAGGTCAGGTATTCAGTAGTCAAGGACTAATGCCAACACAAAATCAGGTAAAAGTAGGTCTGTCTGGATAGACAGCAGGAATGGTCAGGTTTGTCGGCATTAGGCATGAAATCAGGTAACAGGTCAGGTCACGTTTCAACAGGTTGAGTCGATATGTACAGGGTGTCATGTCCGGTGTATCAGTACATGTGTCAGGTGTATCAAGACCGGTCAATATGTAATGCAATCAAATGTATGCTGATAACAGGTATAGTAACGAATAAGGAACAACAGCAGGAACAGTAAATAACAATATTATTCCATGTAAACACAGTGATGCTTTGTATTCTCTTATTAACAGGTTCAAGCACCCTTGGGGTGCAATAATCACAGTGTAGCGCAATATTAATAACAGCAGGCAATAAATGTATAAGTGTGCGACTATTATCCTCTAAATATTAAGATGATTAGCAGGTAGTTGTTATTAAGGTTACGGTGGCAAAATACGATTTAGGTGGCAATATTATAAGGTACATCATATTTCGTCCAATGAGACAAGTAGCAATACTTAGTTAAATATAGCAAGTTTGTGAGTCAAACATTTAATTAGTTTAACGTAGCATGTAGCAAGAAATCTTGCCTCGACGGTTTCGCAAACCGGAAAGCACGGATGCAAAGTCGGCAGAAAACACGAGACGGGTGCACGGGCCACGGATCGAGTCCCAACAGCGAACAGCGGGACCACACGGACTAGGGTACTTCGCTGGAGCGTCGGGTTCAAACGACGGCACGGTCGGAATCCGGCAAAAGTCAAAAGTAACGAAGTTAGCAAACGCGATATACGTGAACAACCGACCAGCGAGGGGTTTAACATTAATGGAAAGATAGAAATGCTTACAGGGAAGAACCAGGGGCAACCACGACGGGCCCGACGGCGATGGGCACGCCGGCGGCGAACAGGAGATGCGGCGAGGGCGGCAGCCTTGGCTGAAAGGTTTCTGGTTCTGTTGCAGCCGCGACGAGGGATGTAGTGGTCTGGTCTGGGTGGCAGGAGAGAGAGGAGGTGTCGGCGGTGGCTCTGGCAATGACGGCGATGATCGACGGCGCGTTTCCCGGCGACCCGGGGATTGGTGCTAGGGTCGGGCTTGGGTCTGGTGGTGGTCCGGCGAGGGGAGGAGGAAGGCGACGACGAGGTCCGGACGAGGAGGAAGAGAGGGAGTCGCAGGCGTCGTCGGTGACGGAAGGCGGCGTCGACGGCGAGATCTGCGGCCGGGTGATGTCGTCGGGGGTTGGGTGCAGGCGCGGAAGAGAACGGAGGAAGGCTGCGGTCGATGTCGTGGAGGTGAGGATGGTGACGGGGAGGTCACGTGGAGGTCGACGGCGAGGTCACGACGCGGCTAGGGTTAGGGTTTGAGGTTCTCGCGGTGGGTTCTCGTGATGGACGAGAAGAATGGAGGGGAGGCACGTAATATAAAGGAAGAGAGAGAGAGAGATTGAGAGAAAGATTTTAGAGAGAGAGAGAGAAAAAGAATAGAGAGAGACAGAGAGAGACGGAGAGAGAGAAAGGGAAAGGGGGCCCACGAGGGTAAATCCTTCGTGATGATTGGCTGGGGAAAAATTGGGTTAGGTAAAAATAAAATTTAAAAGGATTTGAATGATTTAACTGTTAAGGAATATATATTCGTATATATTTTAGTTTTATGATATTTAATTAAATGGGCCTTTTTGGCGCTAAATGAAACATTTCCAAATCGCGCCCGGGTTGCGCCCAAATGTTCCAAATTCAAATTATAGGATTTTAAGCGAGTTCCAAATTTTGAAAAGAGCTGTTTAATGATTAAAATGCATGCCCCCAAGTCGGACACTTGCACGCGCACGTAGTCGTCCAAACTTACCCGTTTCACCGAACGGGACGGAATCTCGACACGCGGACGCTACCACGCGACTAGTGGCGACGAGTAGGCCAACATGGATATTTTTAATTTCATTTTAGGAATTAAAATTTGTTATGTGCCAAAATGACTTAACCGGTTAAAATTTAGCAATAAACACCAAACAATCAGGATAATTGGAATGAGCAATATAAAACACTCAATTAGCAATAGGAATAGTATTCTTGGGCTCGGGTGTTACAGTAAACGGATATAACTGGAGAATTATGGATATAACTGGAGAATCATGTAAATGGAAGTATATTCATAGTTCGATTCAGTCAATATAGCTTGAATGTAGGGATTCATGTTGAATCGGAATATGATTGTAGATTGTACTTGAATCATATTCAAGTCAGATTATTAATGAGACTCAGTCTGAGTCCTGATTGTTTTGATATTATCGGTAACCGTTGCACATGGGCGGCAGGATTTATGTCTTTTTCAAAAACGATTATCGTATTGATAACACCGTTGTTGAGTTTTCCATCTTAAATAGGCAAGCACCCACATCTCCGGTTCCCTGAGGCTCAAGAGATTGGTCCCGCTTAAACCTATGTTTACCAGGGTCCTTAGGGTAATTTATAGAACTTAAGGGAGTTTTATGTAAAAATACTTTTGTATAGTTTTCAAAATACACCCCAAGTATTAGCTATCGTCTTTAGAGTTATCATAAGTGTGGATTTTATAATTGTGATATTTTTAGTGAAAATATCCTAAATTCATAATAAAAGGTATTTATTTGTAATATTGATTTTGTATGGAATTCATGGTATATTAATGTAAAGTGATTCTTGCGATTTTTGAAAAGAGTTGTAATATTTATATTATTTCAAAATAGATATTTTAATGTTACATATATACATAATTATATAAAAAAAATTTTAATATATATTTTATATTTCTAAAAATCTTATTTTCTTAAGATGTCGTATTTTAAATCTCTCGAGACCGAATGCTCCTTACGGAGGTCTGCATCTCGCACTACTAGCCCAGGGATGTGCGATAATCCGCACCATCCCAGTCGGGTTCCCCAAATGGGTTGTAGTGGCGCTTTGCAAAGATTTGTGTAAGTACTAATCATTAAGAAAAACGGTTTTATTAGTAATGGTATTTATTTGGAAATGTGTCGTTTTTCCGTATTCTATGTTCCCGAAGGTATTGTGCTATGTTGCATATGAGTGTGTGAGGAGGTAGGTCACTACCTCATGATCTACTTAAAAGTATAGCAAGTTTAATGGTTTAAATGCCGAAATGAAACTACATGGTATTTTAGTGATAAAAATACGGTAAAATGGAAATATCAATTTCTTTTGATATAGAACTTGTTCAGCATGATTAGTCAGTGTTTAATAGTCAACATGAAGTGGTTTAACAAGATTGTATTAAGAAAATGTTGTATTTTGAGAAAGAACCGAATCGAAAATCGGATTTACTCCGTTTCCGTTGGGTTTTGGAATTTTGTATTTTTAGAAAAGATTAGAGAAGGGAAATTGGGACTTACGGGTTTCAAACTTAAAGGAGAGGAAGGGAAGACGAGAGGAGTCGACGGTGCGTCGTTTCTTCGCCGGGATCTCCAGGGTTGTCGACGGAAAATTTGCCGGGGCTTTGCCTGTTTACTTCTTTCAAATTACACCAGGGTTTCTGGGAATTTCTTGAGAGTTGGCTCAGAATTTTGGGTGAGGGGGTAGTGTTTAGGGGTGGTATTTATAGGGTTAGAGTAGATGAAGAGTTTAATTGAAAAAAATGTAATAAAATATATTAAAATGTATTAAAAGTGGAGTAAATTGGGTTTTATTGTGTCTCTAGAACTGATCTGGGTAATTGAAGTGTGCAGGGGGGTATGGGAGGCCAAGAGGCACCACTTTGGTGTTGGGGACTCAACGGTCCGACCGAGTCCGGCCACCGTTGGGTCCCCCGACGGTCCATCTACTCACTAGCGTATTTAACTTTTCATGAGTAGTGGGTTTTTTGTGAGATATGCACGTGTAAACTCTTGGTATTCTAAAAATTCAAAACAAAATAATATTAAAAATAATGTGAGGTATGGGATTTGAACTCTGGTATCTTGGTTCAGCAGTGCAAATTACCAATGAGCTACAAGCTCCTTCTTGTAATTAAGGAGCTAATTAAATATTTAAAGTAGTCACAGCAAAAGTAAAAACCCCAAGCATACATTAATTTTTAAGCAAATTTTTGTACACTAAAAATGGAGTTATTACAATGAGTAACCGGTAGCCGCTGCAACAAGATTTCTGAAAATTTGTATGTCTCCTGAACTTTATCTTATGATGATCAAAGTTCCGATCCCTTAAATTTCAATCTAATTTGTTCGAGCGTTGGCTTAGATTTGAGTGACATTGCAAAAATTTTCGTTAACCCCAAGCGCTTTCTCTTAAGATTGCAATTTTGTGCAAAAAAAATATTCCTCTTAAAGTCGTTAATACGAATAACAGAAGCTTTGTTATAGCTATTTCCATACATTCATGTAAGCCATGCATAGAAATTGATTGTTTGGAAATCTCTTGACAAGATAAAGATTCTTCTTTCCATCGGAAGCGATTGCGCCGTTAAAGTCCGCATCCTCGAAAGAAGAATTAGAGTATAAGTTAGGATACATTGTGGGAAAATGATTAAAGATTGAGTATATAATTTAATGTTTGTTGTAATAAGTAAAAGCTGAATCGATAAGAAAGCTCATATATAATTCATCCAGATACATTTAGGATACATAAGTGCAGGGTGCAAAACTTTAACGATTTGTACTTTAGAGTATGAGTGCAGAGAAAAAATCAATAAGGTATATAAATGCAAAGTATATGAAACATTAGGGTATTATTTAGCAATTAACCTTGTATTTTTCATGAGGAATTGAAACTTCTTGGTCTAGTTTGGCAAAGGAGCCTTCGGAAACCATGGGTTTGATTAAGTGGAAATGAAACCATGGCCGTATGTGTGTAAATCGTAGTGTCATAAAATTGAGGGTTTCAGGAAAGGTAGGGTCGTTTGACAACATAGTTTATAAAACCAAGATTTCTTTAAACTTATATCAATTTAAGTGCAAGGGAGATGAATTAAAAAGAGACGGTATGATACTTTTTGAAAAATTGAAGTCCTTTTGTAGTTTCAAAAAAAAATGGGTTTCAAATCCGGATACTTTTTGATACCGCGGTTTGGGGAACTGTTAGAATACAAGATATACTTCCTCAACCCTTGTCATGATTTCGTAGTTTTAGTGTAGCAGCAAAGACATTTAATATGGTACCAGAGCAATTCATGTTCGATTATTATAGGGTGCTTATTAATTTAAACTAAAAATTACCTAGGCACAAAAGGCCTTCCGTGGACATTTAACAAATTCTTTCTTTTGGTTACCAAGGGAGCCATATCTTCAAATTTTGAACTTTAGGTGGGGTATGACCCGAACCCGATCGTAACCCATCCAATATTTCCGTTTTTTTCAATGTTACATACCCGTTCGAACCTGATCGGACGATTACAAGACTAGGTATAAATTTTTTCAAGTTGGATATGGATTTAACATAAAACCAGTCCATCCGAACCCTCAACCCGACATACTAAAGCTGCTTTCTATATCCAATCAATCGTGATATATACTGTATATACATATGAGCCTAAATGAAATCCTGCACAAAGATTTTTCACAAAGATTTTCAACAGCCAGTCCTTTCCAGCGATCTCAAAAATTACATGGTTTTTTGACAAATACTGAGTGGGCCAGGGGCTTTTTGACACCCTTCATTTATGTACCTATATGAGGCATAATTTAATATAGTGTTGTTAAAGTAGATTATAGATTATGCCTATATACATTTGGTAGAACTCTCCTCAATTTGTTTAAGTTCAATTTTTAAATAATTTATAATGGCTAAAACCGTAAAACCTAAACCGTCCATCTAAACTCGATAACCAGCCCGAAACCCAAATTTGATGGTTTGTATATAACACTTTGTAAACCGGTTGGGTTTAGACGGGCTTTGGGATTAGGTTTTATACTTCGGGTTGGATATAAAAATTATTAAAAACATGTCCAATTCGACCCGGTTTCACCCCTAACGAAAACCCCACAAAACCGGAGTATCGGGAATTTGCCAAAGCCCAAAGGAGGCCTAAAGAACTTTCAAAGGCAGAACAAAATATATGTTGCTTTTTATTAAATTCTATAAAAAAAAAGAGCAGAAGCACAAAAATATTAACCTCCGAGCTTATGGTTACTCTAACCAACTGAGCTATTCCAGCTTAAATGTCATTATAGTATTTTGTTTTAATCTTTTTCATATTTGTTTAATCTCAGTCGAGTAATTTGTAAACTTAATCGAGAAGACGATCCTTAACCAAGTCAGACGATCCAAATAAAACTTGTTGTAGTTGCTGTCGTCGGTATAGTCTTAATCTTAATCATATACACGACGTCAAACTTAGGTTAAATTGTAAAAAATAACCAAGCCAATTTTCCCGTTGATAACCCCCCTGCCTGATATGGTAGGTAACTACTAGAAATGGCATGTACACGTTTTTTGGACAACCCAAAACATTTTTAACGGGGTAATTGACATGCGTCTCGGGGGACATGTGATTAAGAATCAAATTATACAAACATCATCCAGATACAAGGGCTGCAATGTTCAAACAAATACTATCAAAATACATGAAATCCTAAATAATTTAATACACAAACTTTTATATATATATATATTGGCGCAGCTTTAGAGAAGACAATAACTTTTGCAGCAAAGTGCTTCTGTATCCTGAAACCAACCATAAAAACAGTTGAAGGATAACATTAAAATATAAAATACATCCCTAACAACAACTCCAGAGTTGTAGTGCGGCCGCCAGCTTTAAATCCGGATCCGTTTAAGCTAGAAATGATGTTCCACAAAACCCCAGCTTTTCAAGACGTGTTCGAATATAAAAATAAACTCCTCTTTAGCTATCATTCATAACTTTGGAGCTTTAATGAAGCGGAATATGTTGAAATACCAAGAACTCATGCAACATTACATGAGGCTAGCTTGTGCTTGATGCCCCTCTGGTTCCTAGCAAGAATCCATTTGGAAACAGGGGAGATGAGGAGATCTGTTGGGCTCATGTACCTACTAACATCAAATATCCCCCCCAAAAAAATGATCAAAAGATGTAAAAACTTTTTAATAAGTTCATATGTAGCCCGAAGAAGAAGAAGAAGTTAACATGCCTATCTGCCTGTGAACTTCACTCACATTTTCGGCCCTATTTGGGAATGGGGTTAAATTTTATAAACTGCAGTTTCATAAAGTAAGCAAAACTCAACTCCAAAATGCTAATTTTGTATTGTTTGTCAACCATTTTGGAGTTGAGATAACTGTAGTTATCTCTGCCAAAAACTTAAGAAAGCTCCAGTTATCTCAACTCCAATATGGCCAAAGTTTTGTAAACTCCATTTTTGGAGTTTGGCGCTTGCAAACTACAGTTTGCATCTTCTCTATCTCTACTCCCAAACATGGCCTTAGTGTTTTGGATCTTAAAAAACGGGATCCATCCAAACAAGAAAAACAAGAAAATGCGAGTGAAGTTCACATACAATTTTGCCAAAAAAACCGAAATTAATTACCTTTCAGGCAGCTTGGGTGATTCTCTGGGGAGCTGAAGATTAAGAGGGGTAGTGATGCTCTTTATTGCATTATTTATGTCTACTTTTGAGATTTCCTTTGGAGTCTGTTCACCATTAGAGAGCATTCTTGCCTCCATTTTAGAGAGAGAGAGAATGAATGGAGAAAATTGTTGAGAAAAAGGGTAGTTTTATAAAGGGTAAAAAAAGAAGGAAGATAAAACGACCGTTGCTATAATTAATCAACGGTCGACTTGCTATGCATTTTGAATGAAGCCATGCCCTTTTTCTTTTGTTTTGGAGGTTTCTAAAATGTCATCGAAATCTTTGGAGGTGGGCCCACGTTTGGTACCAATAGCTCATCAAGATAACAACTCCCATATGCCATCGATGATATGATATGATACATGGAAATCTCTTTAGGAGCTGTTTGGTTGCAGGATTATGGAATTTGGATTCCAAAATAGTACGGTTGAAATTTCTGGATTTGGTAATTTGTTGTTTGGTTGGTTTTGGAATCCTAGTATTGGATTTGTAGATCCTTGTAATCTTTGTTTGGTTGGTGAAAAAAAATGGGATTTGGATTTGAGAATTTTAGAGAGAGATAGAGAGAGAGAGGATTGTTAAATAAATAAAGTACATGTGCCCCATCTAAAAGTACAATGAATAGCGCCAAATTCTTGAAAATCCTTGAAAAATTTTAGGATTCAAGAATCCTTGTTTTGTGGTGGACCCCCCCCATAAAAAACAAAGGAATCCTAGAAATCTTAATTCTGCAACCAAACACAAAATTGTGGAATCCTAGAATTCCACAATCCAAAATCCAAATCCAAACTCATAATCCTGCAACCAAACAGGCCCTTACTAAATTGAGTGGGGACCAAAACCCCTCTCTTAGTCCTCCTCGTTTTCCTTGCATAGGAGTTGCTCAGGAAAATGTTGGTTAAAAATGTTTTCTTCAGAAACAAAATTGAATTAGAATAGCAAACCTATATCGGGCTGAATTAGTTATGGGAAAAAGAGAAAGGAAATATACATATATTTTCAGAATTAGCTAGAAGCAAACGTCCACACTAACTCCGCAGATTTCAGAATTAGCTAGAAGCAAACGTCCACACTAACTCGGTAGATTTCAGAAGAACCAGAAGCAAGCATCCACACCAACTCCGCAAATTTCAGAAGAGCCAGGAAATTTCTTAACCATCCAGGAAAAACGCTTTACATTCACTCACGTGACATGAGTTTTCTATTATTGGTTGCTATTTTGGTGTTTGTTCATGTATTTGTGAGGGTCAGTAAATTTGTTTGAGATGCAATATTTAACACGACGTGTAACTTTACTATCAAATGTATCCTCTGAATATCGAAAACAAAGAACTTACCTGACCTTGGACCGCAGTCCAGTGCAGGAACTTACCTCTTGACATGCTTTTATACACCTGAAACCTTAATGTTTAATTGTGATAGTGTGTAGAGATAATTACCACTGTGTAGAAAATTGTTTTATCTTTCCAATGGTACCGGTTTTACTAAATTCCAGTATCATTTGGTATTTAAATCATATTTTAACAGATGACTTGTATGACAGTTTTCTGTCATTTCAGTTTGCACCCTTTATCAGTAATCTGATCATAACTCCTAAACCAGGATGACTATTGTTAATCCGTCAAATGCGTTGGAAACATAACAGAAAAATATACATATTATTTAACTGCAGCATCGCCTAATTATGCTCCCAACTAGGAGTAAAGTGCGTTACGAAATGGACTTTCAGTTCAGAAATTGAATTTCCAGCAGTACACACTTAAAATGAAATGACCAAAACTAGCGAACCTGAAACCCAATTAACGCAAAACCAATTTTGATGGACAGATAATTAAATATACTGCTTACCCCTTTTATATTGTTTTGCTTAATTCTGCACGTGTGATTTATAGTAAATTTTGCATGTGGTATGGCACTGGCTGCTATACTTTTATTCGTATCATAATTAATTGCATTCTTATCATATCATGTAGCGGTTATACCCTCAGTAATAGTGGTCATATACATTGATAATCCAGTGACTGTGTTACATTACCAAGTGATAAATTTTAGTGATTGGATTGTGGTAAGTACGTTAGTGTAAAAGCGTGGATGAATAAGTGAAGTGACATGTAATTATACACAATCAGCGAAACCAGTTAAATTATTGCATTGTCGACGCCTATGAGACATATATAAGTGTAACTATAACTGGAATGGGATTGTTCCCCTCCGAACGGCGGCCAAACGACTGAGAAACGTCTTGCCTGAGATTCGGGGCAGATGCTATTTGGTTTTATCCGTCCACCTCTCCGAAGATACCAAGTTGATTTATGGCATCGCGTATCGGAGGTTTAGACGGATGCGGCCGATGTAGCAGACTTCGTCAGATTCCCCCTCGCTTGAGGGGTTTTTGATTGTGGGGACGCTCTTCCCTGCAGGCGCAAGCCCCTGCAGTTAGTTACGCTACCGCATCGCGGTAACAACTTTCTCCTTCTCCATAATTTCACTTCGTGTCGTGGGTGTTTGTTTTGTTTGTGGTTGCCCGTGGATTATATACGGAGACTAATTTATGTCGTCGCCCGTAGGACGTGGATTAGTCCAAATCCGTATTTTCTTAGATTTGGGTTTGGTGTTTTAGTTTAAGGATATGTTAACCGTGTTTAAGGTTAAGATCAACTTAAACGTTCGTTAAGAATACGTTAGTCCAATTTGAGACTAAGATCAACTTAACAGGATCGTTTAGATCCAACAAAAGAGTGTTTGGGCTCTATTGTTCCAGTTTAGGGACATAGCGGTCCTTTTCACATATGATCGTCGGGACCCGTCACCTCTCTGACGTCGTTGAAGGATTACAACGATAGGTGTCAGAGGAGTTCAGGGATGTACCCTTGGGCCAAAGTTGATTAGGGGATCTATAGTCCGATTTGGGACTAAAGTCTGTTTGAAGGTTTAAAGATACGTTAGCCATTTTCGAGGCTAAGATCAACTTAAACGGGATCGTTTAGATCCGACAAAAGAGCATTTGGGATCTATTGTTCCAGTTTAGGGACATGGTGGTCCATTGCCAGTTTAGGGACATGGTGGTCCATTTAATAATATATGGTCGTCGGGACCCGTCACCTCTCTGACGACGTTGAAGGATTACAACGACAGGTGTCAGAGGAGTTCGGAGATATACCCTTGAACCAGGTGTAAATTGATTTAAGAGAGCAGCCGTGCTCAGTTAATTTAATTTGAGAACTTATGGCCATGATTGGGCTAAGTCCAGTTGGAGATGTTCAATATTTTTATTTGCATTAGGCCTATTAGACCTTAATTAGGGCTCTGCCCCTGCACTGTATTTTATTCTGGCCTGTTAGGCCTTTTAAGTTGGGCTCCGTCCCCTTTTTATAATGCAGAGCATTTGTTTTGGTCCATTGGGCCTTTTAATTGGGCTCTGCCCTTTAATAATGCGCTGCATTAATTAGTCTGACAGAGTACCAAGTGGCTTGTCAGGCGCTTTGCGCCAATTGAGGAGCGCAAGGCGCAAGTCCATGGGGAGGTGACACGTGTCACGCTCTGGTGAGCGCAAGCGCAGTGCGCTGCGCTGTTGCGCTTCTGACACGTGGCGCGCTCTGGTGGGTTGCGCCAATTCATGAGAGCAGTGCTCTATTTTAACAGCGCATAGCGCAGATCATTCTGGAGCTGACACGTGGCGCTCCCTGGTGGCTTGCGCCAACCCAGTAGCGCAACAGTGCAGATTTACAAGTGCAGGGCACTGTTTTATTATTTTGATCAGTTTTGAATCAAAGAAAACAAATTTTCTTGTTTTCAAAGAACCAGTGGTTCATCAAAAGGCAATGCCTTTATTATTATTATATTTTTATTGAAGATCTTTGATCTTGTTCTTAGATCAATGATCTTTTTAGAAGAAATTCTTCTTTATTCAGAGGTTTTTACCTTTTTCTTTCTTTGAGTTCTTTCTCAAAGTTTTCAGATGATTTCTCTCTTTTTCTCTCTGTGTTTTTCTTTGTTTTTTTTTTCCTCCATGTCTTTTGAATTGGGGTCTAGGGGCCTTTATATAGTGCCCATTAATTTGTTAAATTTGTTAAAGAGATCATTCTCTGAGTGATTTGGGGAACTTTCCCCACTGTTGGATATTTGATCCAAGAGCTTCTGTTTTACAGAAGACAATTTTCTTGTTTTAACATGAACAGAAAAATCTTACTGGAATTTTAATTCTGTTTGGCGCAGATGCATCAGCGCTTGACACGTGTCGCGACCGCGCTAGCGCAACTGCGCTGACACGTGTCGCGCGGCGCAGCGCTTGCGCAACTGCGCTGACACGTGTCGCGCATCTGAAGCGTTGCTTCTTTTAATTTTGTTTTAAATAGAGCCTTGCTCTGATTGGCTGCGCTACCTTAGGCGCTGCGCTCCCTGCGCTGGAGTGTCTGATTTTGACACGTGGCGCTCTGCGCGCAGCGGAGGGGATCTGAAGCGTCGCTTCATTTATTTTAGCTTTAGTTTTCATTGTAATTTTCAAAGCAGAGTTTTGCTCTGATTGGGGAAACAGAAGCGTTGCTTCGTTTCCCGCCCTGGAATTTGAACAGAGCTTTGCTCTGATTGGGGTAAACAAATGCCCCCCTACCGGTACGCTTACATGGCCCTCAAACGTGAGCGCAACGGTGGCAGAATTCCAACCGTCGCGGCAACTTTTGGAAGTTGAAAGGGCATTTGATGCCTATAAATAGGACCTTTGGCCCCTAAGATGATTTTCATCTCTTCATAAGCATTTTTATTCAGAGCCCTGATCTTTCGTTTAAGCACTTTTAAAAGTTCAAACTTTAGAGAATTTTAGGTTAAAAAATTAATTTGGATTAAATTAAATCAATTTTAAAAGCCTTGCTCTCAATAGATCCCTGATCTAAAAAAGACCCACTTAGGGTTTCTCTTAGCAGAGCTTTGCTCTAAAGGGGTCTAAAGAGGACTAAAGAGAACTCTATTAGAGTTCCATTAATAGAGTTCTGATCTTCTGAAAGGATCTTATATATAATTTCTTGATTCATCAATGGAGCTTTGCTCCTTTTAAATCATATGGCATAACTCTTAAGAGTTGCTAATTTTGTTGGTTTTCTTTTATAGGAGTGATGGACGTCCATATGTACGATCTCGACGAGATCATCTCTTACGGGGATACCCGCCGACTCGGCCGCTCTCAAAATCGAGAATTCACGAATGCGGAGTGTGCCGAGATCATGAGCCGCTTCGACGCATATAACGGTCAACTGCTTCCTCGGCGCTCCCCTCTCCTGAAGCTTATTGTGGGAGCCATCTGGGGAGCGCTTCCCCTATTCTTTACCGGCGTGCCGCTTAGAGCCTTGGACGCCGCCAAGGACAAGGTACACTCAGTGTACCTGATGAACTTAATCTCGAAGAGACGGCGAGAAAATCTCATCGATCTCTTGCACGAAGCCTTTCAACAGTCCGCCATTCTTGCTGCCTATCGGAGGGTGGAGGACATCAGTGTGGATCCCGACGCCCGTGCTCGCGAAAGGAAGCACACCAGGATGGTTCGCCAAGCTTGGAAAGTCTTGGACAAGGTCACTTTCGAGTTCCTCAATCCCTGTCCAGGATCTGAGGTTTTGGCATTGTAATGATTTGGACAATTTCTTTGTTTATTTCTTTATGATTGTAAGAACCCTTTGCCACATGAATGGAAATTTTTTTATTTCAGCTTGTCTTATTTCTCGTTCTGAGTCTTTTGCATATGCATGAATGGATGTGTCTCGAACGCTTGATCAAATGCAAATCGGATGTTCTTTCTGTCGCTTTCTTCTTTCTTTTATTGCCAACATGTTACTTTAGTAAATATGGTCGATGGATGATAGAGCGAGCATTCTGTATTGGCTCCTTCAAGAGGTAATGAGGGCTTAGGACGCAGGTTCAGATCTGCTGCCTAAGACTTTTCAACTCTATGAGCCGTAAGGGTCTCATAAAGACTTTTCTCCCTACGGATCGAGAGGATCTCGTAGGTGTATTTTCTCCTTAGGGATCGTGAGGATCCCTAAGTGTGTTTTCTCTTATAAGTCGTAAGGGTCTCATAAGGGAATTTTCCCTCTCACGAGTCGAGAGGACTCGTAAGCGGTTGTTTCCCTCCCTGTCGAGATTCGACTTTGGAGAGTGAGACCCGTGGATAGTATGCAAGAGACCATTTTGGACCGACTTGCAGGGTCCCAGTGCTTAGGAAACAGGTTTCTTTTATGCCCACTGCCTAAGGCTTTATCTCACGAGTCGAGCCGCATCGAGAAGTTCTCGTAAAGACATCAATTTCTTCACAAGCCGAGACGAATCGAGCATTTCTCGGAAGAATATCCTAACGTCACAGTTAACCTCTTCTCTTTACGACAGAAGTCCGTTAGGGTCTGTGGTACTTCGGGTTTTGGCCGTCGTACCGTCACATAAGCTGATATATTCCTCGATAGGCAATCGTGCTGTTTGAGTAGCCCTGCGACTGCCGTGTCTTTGATCCCTTCGGGGGATGGACAAGACGTCTTCAAGCAATCCTCCTTGGCAGTTTGACCGTCGGAAGAGCAAGTGTTAGGTATTTTGCCATGCCGCTTTTTACTTAAGGCTAGGCTCATTTTAGAGAGCCCCGATGAGTCATAACCACTCCGCGCTGGTGTGGGATGATCTTCGATAGTCTTTCAGGTTTTATGTGAGTTGCCGTCAAGACCCTGAAGCTAGGAATTTGGCCTTTGCTTCATTTGCTGGCATCGCGTCTGCTGTATCGAGATGAATGTCGCAGTTGTCTCTAGGTTGCTGGTGAACCGTCGAGGTTTGGAACTAGGGATTTTGCCGTTGCTCCGTTAGTTTGATTGTCGCGTCTGAACCCTGCTGGAGGAAGAACGCTGGGGTGACAACTCGTCTGCTGTATCGAGATGAACGTCGCAGTTGTCTCTAGGTTGCTGGTGAACCGTCGAGATTCGGAATTAAGGATTTTGCCGTGGCTCCGTTTGTTTGATGATCGCGTCTGAACCCTGCTGGAGGAAAGACGCTGGGGTGACAACTCGTCTGCTGTATCGAGATGAACGTCGCGGTTGTCTCTAGGTTGCTGGTGAACCGTCGAGATTTGGAACTAGGGATTTTGCCGTGGCTCCATTCGTTTGATTGTCGCGTCTGAACTCTGCTAGAGGAAGAACGCTGGGGTGACAACTTGTCTGCTGTATCGAGACGAACGTCGCGGTTGTCTCTAGGTTGCTAGTGAACCGTCGAGATTTGGAACTAGGGATTTTGCCGTGGCTCCGTTTTTTTGATGATCGCGTCTGAACCCTGCTGGAGGAAAGACGCTGGGGTGACAACTCGTCTGCTGTATCGAGACGAACGTCGCGGTTGTCTCTAGGTTGTTGGTGAACCGTCGAGATTTGGAACTAGGGATTTTGCCGTGGCTCCATTTGTTTGATGATGTTGTGTCTGCTGTGTCGAGACGAACGTCGAAGTGGTGACCATTTCGCGCTGGTGTGAGATGATCTCCAGTTGTCTTTCAGGCTTTATATGACTTGCCGTTAAGCTAGGAATTTGGCCTTCACTTCGTTTGCTGGCATTGCGTCTGCTGTATTAAGACGAATGTCGTGATTGTCTCTAGGTTGTTAATGAATCGTCGATGTTTGGAACTAGGGATTTTTCCGTAGCTCCGCTGTTTGATGATGTTGCGTCTGAATCCTGTTGGAAGAACGCTGAGGTGACATCTCGTCTGCTGTATCAAGACGAATGCTGAGGTTGTCTCTAGGTTGTTTGTGAATCGTCGAGGTTTGGAACTAGGGACTTTGCCGTGGCTCCGCTGTTTGATGATGTTGCGTCTGCTGTGTCGAGACGAACGTCGAAGTGGTGACCATTCCGCGCTGGTGTGAGATGATCTCCAGTTGTCTTTTAGGCTTTATATGACTTGCCGTTAAGACCTCGAAGCTAGGAATTTGGCCTTCGCTTCGTTTGTTTTGTCATGTCCGAATCCTGTTGGAGGAAGGACACTGTTGTTGACATTGCGTCTGCTGTAACGAGACGAATGCTGAGGTGGAGCTGGGATTTTGCCGTCACTCCGCTTTACTGACCATGGAGTCTTTCATTGGCGTTATATTTGCATCTTGATGGACTGCGAAGGAACGCCGTTGTTAACATCTCGTCTGCTGTATCGAGACGATTGTTGAGATGAAGCCAGGATTTTGCCGTCGCTTCGCTTTGTTTCGACCGCGAGGTCTTTTGTTGGCGTTGTATCTGCATCTTGAGGGACTGCGAAGGAACGCCATTGTTAACATCTCGTCTGCTGTATCAAGACGATTGTTGAGATGAAGCTGGGATTTTTCCGTCGCTTCGCTTTCTGATGGAGCCTGTTGGGAAGGTATGGTTCCCTCTTTGTTTGTGCCCTTGGATTGTATGCAGGGATCGATGTGATCTCACCTGTAGGGCAAAAGTTTCATTCATTTTTTTTATTTTATTATTTTATTTCCGCAATGCTCTATCATTTCAGCTTTTTATATCGCGAAGATCGCGATTGCCTAATCATTTCGGCTATTTTTCGCGGTGACCAATCATTTCGGCTGTTTATTTTATATTTACTCGCTGCTTTTTTATTGCGAGTTGCCCAATCATTTCGGCTATTTTGCATGCATACACATTTTTTTTACTTGCTGATTTTTATTGCAAGTTGCCCCATCACTTCGGCTATTTCGTATGCATGTATGGCTCGCTGATTTTTTATCGCGAGTGTGGAACTTGGGATCTGACGCCAATCTCAGCATTAGCATCGCTACAACTGGAATATTTCCAGGAGCGAATCATCATTTGCCATGAAAGGGCTTGGAATTTGATACCGGTTTAGGCATCAGCATCGCTACAACTGGGATATTGCCAGGAGCGAATCATCATTTGCCTCTGTCGATGTTGAACAAAGGTGGCTTAGTAAACAGGGTTAGGATCCTGTCGACTAAGGCTTTTAACTTCATGAGCCGTAAGGGTCCCATAAAGGTATTTCTCCCTACAAGTCGTGAGGATCTCGTAGATGCGTTTTCTCCTTAGAGATCGTGAGGATTCCTAAGTGTATATTCCTCTGTAAGTCGTAAGAATCTTACAAAAGGGTTTTCTCCTTATAAGTCGAGAAGACTTACAAGGGTTGTTCACCATATGGACATATCCTCAGTCACGGGTGGGACTTGGTTAGGGAAATGTTTGTTCGCGCCCGTGGATTGTATACAAGGGCCAGTATTGGACCACTTGTAGGGCAAAATCGAAGGTTGTGGGGGTTGCTTAAGCACAGGTTCAGGTCTCCTAACTTAAGACTTTCAAATCTTATGAGCCGTGAGGGTCCCATAAGAGAGTTCTCCTTACGAGTCGTGAGGATCTCGCAAGTGTAATTTCTCCTTAGGAATTGTGAGGATCCCTAAGTGTGTTGCTCCCCTGTGAGTCGTAAGGATCTCACGCGGATGGTTTCTCCTTACAAGGTCGAGAGGACCCTGTAAGCGTCTTTTAACGAGGTTGTGCCCTTTCGGGTTTTCACAAACACTCGCCGGTAATCCTGCTGTTTTTACTCACGGAGCCCTTTCGGGTTTTCATCCGTGCCCATTTTGTTTATGGACATACCGTCTTCTCTTTTTTTTGTTTATTCTTTTTGTTTATTCTTTTTTTATTCTAACGAGGTTGCGCCCTTTCAGGTTTTCATAAGACTCGCCGGTAGCCCTGCTGTTTTTACTCACGGAGCCCTTTCGGGTTTTCATCCGTGCCCATTTTGCTTATGGACATACCGTTTTTTATTTTTTATTATTATTTCTTTTTTTTATCACGTCAGCCTGAGGATACTGCGGTAGTAGTTTAAAGGCGTTTTGGTCATTTGCAAGTTTTAGGACATTGCGGTCCATCATTAGTTTAAGGACGTTTCGGTCTGCCGTCGCCGTATTTGAGGCGAACATCTAGTTTATTGACTTTTCAGTCTATGGGGTTTTCTTTATGAATGAGTTTGATGCTCCCAGCATATCCATCTTTCTCAGAGCGTGCGGTTGTGGCGGGTTCACCCTCCAGTTTTCGGAGATGACGAACTTGCCCTGTTGATATTGGTCTTCAACCCAGTTTTTGAAGACGTAACAGTTTTCGATCAAATGGCCCAATACTTGGTGGTAAGGGAAATAATTAGAACTGTTGACATCATCCAGTTGTAGTTGGTGTTTCGGCTCCGGTAGAGTGATAAGCTTGTTATGCACTGCCACTTCGAACAGTCTCCTTGTTTCATCCGTGGGAAATGAGTAAGGACGTCTTAGCCTCTCCTCAAGGGATATGCGTGGACGCATATTGTTTTGACGAACAACCGGTCTAGGGCCACTCGACTGTTGTTGAGTGTTGGCGACGAAGGTCATTTTCCCCTTTCCTTTATCCTTTTTGCTCGATCCTTTGTTTGCGGGGCCGAGATTTTTTCCGAGTAGCGGGCGAATGCACAGCTGAATGTTCTCGCAACTCCTCAATTCTTTCATTTTTGAAATGGATTCCTTGAGGAGAGGGTTGAGGGCAACTTCTTCGTCAGAGTCGCTTCCAAAGGTGATAATTTGCGATCCCTTGGAGTCGGCTATATGACAGTCGTCGGCGGCTCTTTTGCGCTCATCTATCGCATTCCGATGTCTACGAGCTTCACACTTTGTCCTGTTGAAGTGTTGCTTTTGAGCGACATATCCTTGCCACCAACCCTTAAAGGAGTCGCAGTCTTCGGTAGGATGTATGATCTTCTGATGATATAAGCAAAAGTTAGGATACATCTCTACTCCACCGAGAGTATTTTCTTCAGAGGGTGGTAGCTTCATTCTCACTGATAGGGCTTTGGCGAACCTTTTCCTCGTCTTGAATTTGTTTTTATCCGCAGCGGATGATTTTTGATTTGACGGAAGTGCCTCGACTCTTTGGTCTAGTAGTCGGTGCTTGGCTTCTTCCAGTATGGCCATCTCACGCTCTTGATTGGCTTTAACTTTCAGACGAATCTCATTCAGGAAGGCATCGATCAACTCGTCTGACAGCTGCAGAATTTCTGGTTCAGGGTTTGCCTTTGCTTTCTCGGCGCAAGGAGCCTCTTCATCATCCGCCAATGAGTGAGAGATCACATGACAAGTCGCTACGTAGTCTTCGGATTCATCTGATGAGTCTTCTCCATCGTTTTCGTCCTCGACAAAAGAACAAGCTGCCCCCATCGTGTCCGTCTTCTTTGGAGTGTGCGGCTGTGGTGGGTTTACCTTCCAGTTTTCAGACAACGCGAACTTGCCTTGTAGGTACTGATCCTCAATCCATCCCTTAAAGACAAAACAATCCTCGATCGGGTGACTTACCGTTTGGTGGTAAGGGCAATAATTGGGATTATTGAGATCGCCTGGCTGCGACAGACGTTTTGGACTCGGCAGATTGATGAGTCTGTTGCGCACTGCCAGCTCGAACAGTCTTCTCGTTTTATTTTGAGGAAACGAGTAAGGACGTCCCAGTCTCTTCTCGAGGGATGGGTGTGGACGCACGTTATTTTGGCGACGATGGTCGCTTTCCCTTTTCCTTTCTCATTTCCAGAGTCTGATTTTGGAGGAGACGGTCCATGGCCAATCTAGTCCATTTGGGCTAATTTGTCGATCAAGGCTTGGAAGGCGGTCGGCCTGAAGAACATCATGAATTGCGAGATGGTCGCTTGCGGATCAAGAGTGCCCACGAACATGCCTACCGCAGGTGCTTCTTCTATGCGTTGTTCGAATTTCGACCATAGGTTCCGCCATCGTGTTGCGTATTGGACCCACGTTTCACCGGGCCTTATCCTGGCGTTAATCAGCGTTGTTATCAGGGTGTGTCCACCAGCACTCGCAAATCTTTGTGTAAACAGCAGCTCCATCTCCGCAAATGTTTTGACAGAGTCGTTAGGTAGCTCCGAATACCATTCAAAGGCTGTTTCTGCTAAGCTGCCGACGAATTGGCGAAGCAACAATTTGTCATCGCCTCCAGTATTGCCACATAAGGCCCTGAATTGAGCGACATGCTGATGCGGATTCCCTGTCCCTTTATATACGTGAAACTTAGGGATCGTATATCCCGGCGGGTAACTGATTTGGTCATACCAGTTTGGATAGGGTCGTCCGGTTCTAACAATTTGCCCAGCCGCTTCATCCGCCTGATGAACCCGTATCTGCTGAGCTATATATTCGTCTAAGTCAGCTTTGGAGATTGTCTCCTCCTTGGCTGTTGAAAGGGCTGGAGGAGGATTAGATGTTTCCCCTCCGTCGTTTCCGACAATGATTGGAGGGTCTTCAGCTGGAGGGTCCGGCTGTAACATCATCTCTAACATATCTTGGAAGAGGAGCGCCATCTGTTTTATGTTAGCCGCTTGCTCTGCGGCTTCCTTGTCCTTCTTTTCGAGGACTCTGCGTAAGAAATCAGCATCAGTCTCCTGTTCGTGATGCTGTTCTGATGATGCCTCCGAGCTCTCTTTCGGCCCGGTAAGCGCAGCTATTGCAGTCATCATTTCCTGAAGCTTCTGTTGCTTCTCCTGGGCTTTTGTCACGGATTGAGTGAGCGGCCGGTGACCCGTCGAAGCACGGCTTTCCTCCTTTCCGGAAGCCATATAAACAGTGTGCACTACCATGCCCCCAGACTTGGGGCGTCTGTGTTCAGCGCTTTTACGGTTCACCATGTTCACAGGGGTTTTCTGCGGCCTCCTTTTCTTTTGAGTGATTGGAGTTGAGGGGGCCATTGCAGTGGGCACCCAAGTAGCTGTTGCTTTTTGTGGCTTGACGGAGTAATCCTTCTCCTTCCGAACCTTCATCTTTTTCTGTCGGCGGAGATAATTTTCATCAATCACCGACTCTTGAACCTGTCGCCAGACTTTGTAAATTTTAGAGGACAGCCGTTGAGGGGGCTGCTCTAGCTTCTTCTCTGGAGTATTCTCCACAGGTGAAGGAGTTCATTTCAACACTGCAGTAGGAGAGTTTCTGCGCACCGTGTTCAGCAATTCAAAGCTGTTCCCGGTCGGAACAGCAGCATCGATCCCCACCGTTGGAGCTGGCGGAGTTATCCCGGATGGGGAGTTGCCCCCAGCCTTCCTCACTCGGCACCAGTGGCGACGTCGAGCGTGTCTTGCGGATGGAGTTGTTTCAGCTATAAGGGTGATGATTGATACGAAAAAGTGTGTGTTTGTTTAACCGCAATCAATAACGGTGTCGCACGTAGCTAGACCGAGATGAGTACGGGTCGTCTTCTGGGAAACGTGGAACCTTTTACTTTTACTTTAGATGTGTTGAGAAAGAGAGGAGGGATAAAGAATTTTTATAGAATGGTTTCTAGATCTACGTTAAACAAGAATGTAAAATATAGATCTAGATTATTTTAGAGATGTAGATAATATAATAAGAGGGCTTGTAGGGTTCGTTAGGATTTAGTAGTTATGGACGATTAATTAAAAGTTACCCTTTTTATCCATTAATAGATTTAAAACTAGAACGACGGTGATGCGTGTAGATTAGGGTTTCTGGAGGGAAAAAGAATCCCACTCTTAACCCTTATCTCGACACGGAACTCCGTTCATATCTAGCCTTTACCAAAACAATCATTAATCTAATCTCTAATCGCGGTCGGAACTAGCAAAGAATTGCTAGCGCGCCCGATTAGGATGTTAATGATTCTTTTGATAAAGTTCCTAAACTTTATAGGACTTAAAAGGGGTTTAGTTATTTTCATCATCCATTAGCCTACCCTAATCCTACGAACCCTAACAAGCGGAGAATTACTCGCGCATGTTGGGAGAAAAAGAGATGGAGAGAAAATGCATAATTAAACTACGAAGAAATAGAATAAGAAGAAGAAAGCTACCTTTATTAATCAATAATATCAAGTACACTTTGATTCCTTAGAAAATGATTACAAAAACCTAGTTTGCTTCTCGATCTCTTCTAAGGAGGTAGATGAACCGTTGATGATCAGCCTGGATGCGTGAGCCGTCTTGGACTTCGTGATCTCTTCGGCTTGATAGCTTTTCCAAGAGGCCCTCGGTGCCTTTTTATAGTGCAAAGCCAGAATCTTTTGCTTCAAAAGTTGGTAAAATATAGTAGAGAATCATACCCCAAAATCTTTCCTTCCAACTCCATAATATTGCGGCGGATCCGCGGCCAAAGTGGGGGTATGGCCGTGGATCCGCGGCCAATGGGTGAGATCTCTTGATCAATTTTCTTGTGCTTGCATCTTGTGACATGTGGCAATCCTAGGCACCTTCAGAATTCAAAAATCTTTTCTCGGTTGCTTCCAGACTTGGTCTCCAAGTTTTGCTTCTTAATTTGGCAAGATTTATTCAACAACTTGATTTGTTTGATAAATTCTGCATAACAACTTGGAAAATTCTGCACAATAATCTCAAATAATATTAGCCTTATTTCTACTAGGATTTAGTCAATAGATTTATTTGCATACATTTTCCTACCAAATGATAATTAAAATATATTAACACATGGAAAATGGTGTTTTAACACATAAACCCTCATATGTATAATATATTAAAATAAAGTCCTTTTTTAATATAAAAATAGTAGGAAAAACGTAATACAAATGTGCAGTTTTATCAACTGAACAAATACCCCCAAACTTATCTTTGATCGTCCCGAGCAAACTAGTTTATTTAAGAGGAGAAAAAGAAAGGAGAAAACTAAGCACACTTTCGTAGGCAGACACGATTGCACTGAGCACGTGCAACAAGCCGTTAAACCTCTAGGTGTCCCTAGTAGGAGGAGTGTTGTCTCCTGAGGGTTTTCAGCGGATTACACCCACAAAATCCTATAACAAAAGAAAGATGGTGAAATTTACATATAAAGACAAGAACCATAAAAGAAATACTTTGAAAAGAAGAGTTTCCAACTATGCTAGCTTTTCAGTTGTCATGAGCCCTATCTTAATAGTCATGAAAAAATGTTAGAAATCACATTACCCCTCAATAAAACATCGTCTTTATTCTTCATTCCTACCTTTCTTCCAAACATTGATCATATAACCCCACATGTGTGAAATGGACATCCCTACACTCGGAGAATTCAATTCAAGCTATCATACTCTTGTCCATCTAGCTTAGTACTTTTTAATTTAATGAATATTAAAGATTTGCTCACACATTTTCATGCGACCGTTAATACTTCTTGTGGTACAACCAACCGATTACTCATGTGCTTGCTAATTAGGTGATAATATTTTCCTCGTCTTGCACCATCTAAGGCTTAGCAGTGACTCCCAGACCAGTTGGCCTTAGGGCACTAGGTGAAGAGGCACCCTCGCTATATTTTTTTATTGCTGCCTTGGCGATAACAAAACCAGTGTTCATTTTTTTTATTTATATTTTCTTCATTTTTTTTATTTCCTTCATACTTTGGCTTTTAGACAAGAGCATTTTAAGGTATCCTCTACTATCCCGAGTTTCAAGACGTGTGTAAGTGCATATAGTAGGGTATCAACATTCAAATGTTTGGCTTCCAGAATAGAAACTATTTTTCATTCTTATTTTTATCCTCAGATTAGTGACTTCCTTCATTTTACTAACCCTTGGGACAACAGCTCATAACTACTTATTACTAGTTCGTGTAAGAAAACTTCTAATTTTCTTGGTTTTCTTAAACTATTCCTATCTTTTGGATGTAATGTTTCACTTTCTATTCTTTTGTTATAAAAAAAAATTTTAATGCCCGGTGTCAAAGATAATTCAGTGAATACAAACCTCCCCCCCAAACCTGTTTTCAGCAGTGTCCTCACTGATGTAGCCTTTTGAGAACAAGGACCTGTATACTAAGGGAGAGATACAAGGGGTAAAATAATAGTGAAATGAAAAATTCCCCCAAACTTATTCTTTGACACGCACAGATATTCAATCAAATCATTTTTTTACTCACCTCCATTCTTAAAATGTGAAAAAGTTATCAAAACATGGAGGTGAGGCGGAGAAATTTTAGTTTTGATAAAGCGGCTCCTGTAAAAACAGGAGCTCCTCCGGGGGGTTAGCAGAAAAATACGGTTTTAATCTATGCCCATTCACTTTAAAAATCGAACCGTTTTTCAAATTTTCGACTTCAACTGCTCCGTGCGGGTGTACATACTGCACCACAAAAGGTCCTTTCCAACGAGATTTAAGCTTACCCGGATGAAGATGGAGACGGGAATCGTAAAGAAGGACTTGTTGCCCCGATGTGAAGGTTTTTCTAAAAAGATTTTTATCGTGGAACACTTTAGTCCTATTCTTTACTATCACCGTATTATCGTAAGCTTCATCGCGGAGTTCGCTTAGCTCATTCAATTGCAGCTTCCGATAGCTGCCTGCATGATCAAGATCAAAATTAAGCTCTTTAATAGCCCACATTGCCTTATGTTCAATCTCGACAGGGAGGTGGCATGCCTTCCCAAACACAAGACGGTATGGAGACATACCAAGATCGGTCTTATAAGCGGTGCGGAATGCCCAAAGAGCATCCGTCAATTTGGTTGACCAATCCTTACGGTTTTTCGAAACCGTCTTCTCCAATATCTGTTTGATCTGCCTATTTGAGATCTCAGCCTGCCCGCTTGTTTGGGGGTGATAGGGCGTAGAAAGCTTGTGAGTGATTGAATATTTCCGCATCAAGGCCTCGAAAGACCTATTGCAGAAATGTGTCCCGTTGTCGCTAATGATAGCGCGACGGTGTCCGAATCGCGAAAAGATATTTTCTTTAAGGAACTTAATGACAACTTTGTTGTCATTAGTGCGACACGGTATACCTTCCACCCACTTCGAGACATAATCAACCGCTAACAAGATATATAGATTCTCAAAGGAGTTGGGAAAAGGGCTCATAAAATCAATACCCCAAACATCAAATATTTCCACAACCAATATAGGTTGGAGCGGCATCTCATTCCTTCGTGAAATCCGACCCAAATGCTGACATCGCGGACAAGTTTTGCAATGTTCAAATGCATCTTTAAATAATGTTGGCCAATAAAAGCCACATTGCAAAACTTTCTCCGCTGTTTTTCGAGGTCCAAAGTGACCGCCACATGCCTGATCATGACAAAATGATAACATGCTCTTGAATTCATCGTTAGGGACACACCTGCGAATGATTTGATCGGAACAATACTTGAATAGATATGGTTCATCCCAGTAAAAATATTTTACTTGGGATAAAAATCGAAGTTTGTCTTGTTTCGACCAATCGCTAGGTATAAGTCCCATCGCAAGATAGTTCACGATATCCACGAACCAAGGTTCGTAGGATACATTCAAGAGCTGTTCGTCGGGAAATGAGTCATTTATCGGCACGGTCACAGTTGGCGAAGAAGTTATGCGTGAAAGATGGTCGGCTACAACGTTTTCACATCCACTCTTGTCTTTGATGACAAGATCAAATTCTTGTAACAATAGGATCCAACGTATTAGCCTGGCCTTCGCATCCTTCTTCGATAAAAGATGTCGTAGGGCGGAATGATCTGTGTAAACCACAATAGGCGAGCCAATCAAGTAGGGCCTGAATTTCTCTAATGCAAATACAACTGCCAAGAGTTCTTTCTCGGTAGTTGTGTAATTTATTTGTGCATCATTCAAGGTCCTACTTGCATAGTAAATTACATGTGGCATCTTATCAATGTGCTGTCCTAAGACCGCACCAATAGCAAAATCTGATGCATCACACATAAGCTCAAACGGGTGGTTCCAATTCGGAGATGATAAAACGGGGGCTGTAGTGAGTGATTCTTTAAGCGATTCAAAAGCAGCCTCACAATCCGAATTGAAGTGAAAAGTAGTGTCCTTAGCCAATAGAAGGGTTAAGGGTCTAGCAATTTTGCTAAAGTCCTTAATAAATCTCCTATAAAATCCTGCATGACCAAGGAAGGATCGTATATCTTTGACGCAATTGGGACGAGGGAGGTTTTGAATGATATCTATTTTAGCTCTGTCCACCTCAATGCCTTTATGTGAAATTATATGTCCAAGTACAATTCCTTCTTGGACCATAAAATGGCATTTTTCCCAATTCAAAGTCAAGTTCTTATCCTTACAGCGGGTAAGAACAGCGTCAAGATTACGAAGGCAGTCCTCAAAGGAGTCCCCAAAAATGGAGAAATCGTCCATAAAAATTTCCAGAAAATCTTCCACCATATCTGAAAATATCCCCATCATGCACCGCTGAAATGTAGCGGGAGCGTTGCATAACCCAAAGGGCATGCGTCTATAAGCAAAAGTTCCGAAAGGACAAGTAAAAGTGGTTTTATCTTGATCCTTTTCGGCGATGGGGACCTGGTTATAACCAGAGTATCCGTCCAAGAAACAGTAGTATTCGTGTCCCGCTAATCGTTCTAACATCTGGTCAATGAAAGGTAGAGGGAAATGATCTTTCTTCGTCGCGGCATTGAGTTTCCTGTAATCGATACATACGCGCCACCCAGTTTGGGTGCGTGTTTGGATTAACTCATTAGCCTCATTAGTGATGACCGTGATGCCAGACTTTTTAGGGACCACATGAATTGGACTTACCCATTGATTATCAGATATGGGGTAAATTATTCCACTATCAAGGCACTTGACGATTTCTTTCTTTACCGCCTCCTTCATAACGGGATTTAACCGTCTTTGTGGGTCTCGGGTTGGTTTGGCTTCATCCATCAGATGTATGTAATGTTCAACAATTAAGGGACTAATCCCTTTGATGTCAGCCGTAGTCCAACCAAATGCTTCCCGATTTGATCTCAACACTGCCAAAAGTGCATTCTCTTACTCTAAGGCTAGAGAAGCGGAAATAATCACTGGCAAAGTCTCATTCTCTCCTAAATATGCATATTTAAGATGAGAAGGTAGCGGTTTGAGATCAAGAATTGGCGGAGAGACAATAGAAGGTGGGGTAAGCGAATGATATTCGGACTCCCGAAGAGGTTCAAAACTTGCATAAGATATTGACTCGGAAAGTGCTGCTGACTTTTGCAACGAGTCAACGGGTTCAATCTCAAGGTCGAACTCATTGAACATATCCTCACTGTAAAGTGGTGCAAGATCAAACGATGTCTGATTAATGTTGTCGAGAACATCAAAACAAAGCTCCTCATCCATGCAGCTTTCGGAAGCTATCTCGTGGATGGAACAAACATCCAGCAATTGAGCAGAAGGTTCTGATGGCTGACTTCCTAGCTTGTAAATATTAAGCTCAATTGTCATTTTGCCGAAGGATAAGTTCATAGAACCGTTACGAAAATTAATTACTGTAAGGCCGCGGCAGCGCCCCGGTCGTCTAACAGACGCCGATATGCGGAACAAAACTTTTACGACTGGCGCTATCGCGTACTTTATCCCGGATCGACCATTAAAGCTAAACTAACAAATTGTAAAGAGGGTAGAATTGTTATACCGAATGATTCGAGTCCTTCGGTCTTCAACCATCATCCCACGCTATGTTGCAACTGATCCGAACTTGCTCGATCTCCGGTCTCGTCGTCCAGGTGGCACCACGTCGACGGATCTTTAAACGGGCTCCCGCCTCAGAACCGAGGCAACTCGATCGTCAAGTTTGCTAAAAGAGACGACCAAGATGAAGTAGAGAATGAGTAGAATACGTTGTCTCGTTACGTCCAAGACTATGGACGAACGGTTAAAAGAAGTTGCCATTTGGAATCGGGTGAATGGAAATTGAACTAGGAAATTTCCATACACTAAACTATATGAAATCTTTGGCCAAAAATGAATGAATCAAATCTCTCTCTCCCATAATGAAGTGGCCGGCCACATATATCAAAGGAGGGAGGTGAGTGTAGGAGAGTTCAAGTGGTGACCATAACAAATGATAGTTATCATAACAATAATGAAAGAATGAATCATCAACTATCATTAAATGGAACCAATCACATTAAACCTAGTCACCTTGCATCATTAATGAACCATTAATGACACAAGTGAGTCACAAGCCTTGTCATCACTTCTAGAACCTTCTAGAAGCATGACTCACTCTGAAGACGAAAAGAAAAAATCCGTATTTAACCGAATGTCAAAATACGGCTGATAGAAAACTGGAAACTGGCAACTTCCAAAAATCATCCCGAAACGAATTTCAGGATAACCCCGTATCGGTATAAACATACCCGCATTTGTATTACGACCGAATACAAATGCAACTGAGACAAAGATATTATATCTACACAGTATAATACTGGGTTCCGGCTTAAACCAAAGCCTACCAGTATTATCTGCCCGAAAACTGACACGTGCGAAAATGCACGTGCATTTTCCGAACCTTGCCATAAACCCATACGGCCTCTACAACGTTTCGCCCGAACTTGGGAAAGTGTCGGTGGGGGACTCTAATGACTCATCAACACACTGGCACTGGGTATAACCCCTAGCACGTCAGAGGTACAAGCTGTACGTAACGTTTTGCCTCTGTATTGATTGGAAGGGAAGCTGACGAGCGAACTCATCTATAAACCCTACTGAGCCTGACAGTGACAATAACCGTACAGTCCGGAACGTTCGTCTATGAGTATCGCATATACGGCCTAGGGGGCCGGTAAACGTCAGACCCCCAACAGCGATATAAGTCGTGTCAGAGAGCAGCCCAGAACATTCTGATATACTACTGGTATGCCTACCAGTATATCTCGATTACCCTGGCCAGGGATTTCGTGTAATGGCTCTCCTAAACACAGCACGATCTCACCCCCAATACCGGGAGAGACGAATCCCCGAAGATCCGCTCACTTGCCTCCAATGTGGCTCGGGACTGTACCCAAAATATACCTGTTTGCACGACTCCTTTGACCCGTGGTAGGGTATAAATCAAAGCATAGTGGGAACTCACACGAGACAAATGACGACCTCAGGTCAATGAACTAACCTGTACTCATGTCATCAGGGAACTGCTATCTGACGATATGTATAATACCAACTAGCATGTTCCCGGCGAGTCCTGTCCGGTGTACTCATAACCTAATGAGCACCTGTATACATCTTAGGTGATCCAACTGACACCAGTGGCTTGTGAGACCGGCCACCGCCCCTCGCCGGGGTCTCGACTGTATACACTAGTCTACTCTGGAGTATCGATGCCCTGTCTCGAAACTCCCACGACTAGGGACACTTTTAAGGATGTGCTTATAGACCCCAGCTCCCACATATATGATCGCCATCATACTGCTGGTAGTCAAACAAGAATCCTATGGGCTCTATCATGATGATAAAGACAAACCAGATAGCATACTATCATCTCGAGTAAGACTGTTTTATCGTTATAGGTCCTCCCTCAATCATTGCAATCACATACCTGCGATCCAATAATTGACTTAGAGGGCACTATATCCAACAATCTCCCACTTGCACTTAAGGCTAATTATTGCAATGTCGTGTACTCACAACTTGCGTGATACCGAGCATCCAACTCCTCTACTAATCAGCTTCACAATGCCTGTTTGCGAAACTAATGTGTTCGAGAAATAGCCTAAGTGAGTGGATCCGCCATGATGTTTCTTTCTATGTCTCTCTTAATCTCAAGTTCGCGGAGAAAACCATCTCCCGAATTGAGTAATACGTGTCTTAGAATATGTCTGGATATCTGATGGGACCTAGTTCATAAATGAACTCCAAATCCAAACTTCTTAGACTGTATCGATCACTGAAACTAATCAGTGTCCAGCACCATGCCTCCCACAGTATCCTCTTGGACAGCCTGTCCATAATACTGTCCCTCGTCTGAGGAAAAACTATAACCTTGACAATCATTCTGTCATCTATGTCACCTTGGAAGCTTGGAATGATAACCTTCTCCCGAAGGAGGCCGCCGTCATCTTATCCGTAGAACATTCACTTATGTTCTAAAACTGCTTCCTAATATTTCTCCAGGATTGGATTAATATAAACTTATTGCATCTAGTGCAATAACAACATTTGGTGTGGTACTTGACATCTCACGATTGACTCAATTGCCTAAGCAAGTGATCTGTCAATCATGCACATCCCTCTCCCCTTTAGTCTGTAAGACACCTTTAGAGAGGGTGACTCCATTACCTGTAGGTACACCATCATGCTTGGAGTCATCTATTCTAAAATACTATTAGAATATTGTCAAAGAACCCACATTAGGAAACTACCCAAATCTAGATCTAAAACCATAGATCTTGTATCCAGAATGTCGGATATTACATCCATGTCCTTTGTGGAGAAACAACTGTGTGACGACCTCAGTATAACCGATCGTAGTATAGGAATTTTACTTCCTACTCTGTGTATGTAATCCAAATACCAAGACATCACACCCTACTACCTTCTTAACAGATCCATCCCTTATTCTGATGAAGTCAAACCTATGACTGTCACATCAAAAATAGATGATCTATCTCCGCTATTTCCGCTCAAGTCTATAAATAGACACTAGCTACTTGTCCACTATACTTCCGCTGCTCCCACTGACTACGATAACCCTCTAGCAGAATAATATATACGTACACTTCTAAAACTAGTTTAGAACGACGCTACACATATCCTCCTGCCGGGTCTCATAGTCTGGAACAACAGTAGTGTCAAGTCTGGGTAAACAAGAACCTCCCTGTCACCTTCCTTGAGGCTACCGGAGTACCTCTCGGGTGTCTGAGGTTACCCACCACATCTGCGGAGTGGCTATTGGAATGTCAAACCTGATTGAATATAAAGGTCCTATTAAACTTTTCGTAATTGTTTGCGGTTCTGGAATCACTTCCAGTTCTACCATGCTCCCACTACTGTTTTCTGAAAAAATCCATTTTAATAAAACTGTGGCGATTCAAGAACAATATCACTATTGATCTTCCGGATGGTAGAAAATCAACCCTCGTCAAAGCTAGGGTCAACCCACAAACTGTCATTACAGAAACGTGCCTTGAGTTTTCCAGTGTCTGTTTTAAAGCATAAGCTGGACAACTCCCCTTTACCTTAACATCGTTAAGATATGAAGCAATCTATATCCAATATAGAAACATAGGCACTTATTTTAATTTGGAACTAAATTCTAATCATGCAGCTGTCTCCAGTGCATATCAACTTAATGGAGAGAGGCTAATCAGTATTATTCAACTTAGGAATCCATCCAATTACGAGTAACCTGAAAGAGAAACAAGTTTCTCAAAACCATTACTATCAACTGAATACTATTCACAAGAATCTACATCTTCGATTTCTTTGAAGAATCCCGATACTTGTGACACTTGGTTCTCTACTTTATTCCTATACCCACAACTTCTCAAAACTTAGACATTGTATTTCTACGAAACACTTGTCTAAAAATTAGAGAAGTTACAAGTAAACAGAATATAGTACGAGGACCAACCCCTTTTGTCCTGACGGACACTGGACAACATACATTACTCTGTATAAGTCCACTGAGTTGAATAACTCATAACCTGTACGTCGTAGGTTGAAAACTGTTCCCAGACGATTTCCTCAAATATCACCAATTACAACGAATTCCGATATAATGAGGATGATCACCTAATTCCCAATAACTCGCTCCCACTCAACATCTGTAAAACCATGCAGATGTGAGAATCGTTCCTGGTAAATACATACCCTGGAGTAAGTATCCAATCGGGAAATCAGTTTTCTATTAACAATGCACAGTGAATATGAAACATAAATATGTTTTGTAGGGGTTTCCTGGTATTTCTAGTAATGCCTCTTCCATAATCCAAATCATGACTTTAACCGTATATTTCCCTGCCATCTTTCCATTTCCCTTTATTTGTCTTTAGTCGTTACCTTCTGTACACCATCATTAGGCTAAGTTGTTTTCTTCCTTCCCTACCGTTCGGCACCAGCCTATGGTTTGGAAGAAGAATATCCAGTAAGCATAATAGGTGTACCCTCCTAATCCTAGGAGTACTCGCAACTTGAGAGAAGATGGCGATAAAAGACAATTGAACAATACCTTATTCCTATTTCTCCTGAACCAGAATCCATCCTCGAAAAATATCCTTCGAGTTCGTATATAATCATACGATGGATTTATCCAATGGAATTGAATGTTTGTAGTGATACGGGTTGTTCTGGAGAAATCAAAGGTGAAGTAGGAGTGGCGATGAAATACGTGGTTTGGTCGTGAATGTTAATAGTCACAATTTACTTTGCCTTTTTTCTAGTTCCTTTATCTTGTCTTTACATATTACCTTCTGCACACCTTTCTTAGGCTAATTGGTTTTCTTCATTCCCTACCTTTCGGCACCTGCCTATGGTTTGGAATAAGACTATCCAATAAGCGTAATAGGTGTACTCTCCTAAAGCAAGGAGCCCTCGCAACCTGAGAGAAGGTGATAATAAAAGACAACAGAATAAACCAATTCTATTTCTCCTGAACCTGGATCCATCCTCAAAGAAGTCCCTTTGAGTTCGTATATAACCATACGATGGATCTATCCAATGGAAGTGGATGTCCGTAGTAATACGGGGTGTTCTGAGAAATACAAAGGGTAAAAGAAAGAGCAGCAATGACTTATGCAACTATAGACAATCCAAAAGTCAGTATATTAAGAAGGTTCGGTCAACTTTGGTCACTGAGTTATAGTCTAGGGTCGGTCAAAGGTCGCTGCCAAAGAGAGAGAGAAAAGAAACACTCTGCGTGCACTCTTGCCTAAATCAGAATGGTTATCACTTTATCTAATTAGGAAACCTCCCACTGTTTTCTCAAATTCTCCTCCAAACCTGAAAGAAGAATTAGTCGGGGTCACCCGAAGAATAAACCAACTCATCAGTGACAATCGGGATCCAACTATCATCGTATGATAACTTGATGGAAGCCACTCAAGTTAACACACTCCAGAAGGTATGCGCAAGTCTGGCAAGTTTCTTGTATGTTTGAAACTCCCAATGTAATTTTTATCCCATGCTCTTATGACCTTGACGTAGGCCAACAAGTCATAAGCAACATGTCAAGTTCTACCCGTCGTTGTCCTGATCAACTTAAGTCATCGTACAAGCCCTTGACGTAGGCCAACAAGGTGTACGTCTGACTTAAACTAATGCATCTATCTATGCAACAAATGAATACCCAGCAGCTACCAAACACTATGTCTTGACGTAGGCCAACAAACATAGCTTGAATACTACTGACCATCCATAAGAAACGACGGAGGATTACGGCTGGTTTTTGGCGAAAAACCTTTAACGTAATGAACCTGATCTCGTTGAAGGAACCTGATAGCTTTATAAAAATATATAGTAGCGAAAACCTTTTGCTAAAGAAGTCACTCCCGGTGAAGGGATCTCGACTCTTTCCTCGTGGAATGAGGTGCAGGATATTCCAACTGAATACCGCTATGCAAAACAAAAGGAAACGTCTTTGTAATAATTTTAAAATTTGTTCCAACAACATCAAATATAGGTTTGTTTTATCTCGCATTGATAAGAATCAATGCAGTCCCATCAATCAATCACACCAGAAAAGAACGAAAATAAAATGTACGTATATGCCATCCGCATTCGTCACTGGGTCCCGTCATCACCCGTTAGGTTACTTAACTAACGACAGAGCGGGGACTGGACTAGCTCGGGTGTAAAACATATACAACATCTAATAGTATATATACTAATATACAATAATCGCTCCAGGCGTGATAAAATGCAACATTACAGAAAAGTAATAAGCATCACAGAACAATACAGATAATCTGGGATCCCCGGATTTCATAGAGCCGCTGCTGAAACTCGACGTTCCCCTGGTCGTGTGGATAGCATGTGCAATGAAATCTGGACCCCTACGGGTGCGGCAAGTTACCCACCAAAACCTGAAGCGAGGTAGTCCCCACAACATAGTGAATGGAATACCCGGCACTTCACGGAATCCGGTAAATTGAGCACCCCTCCTTGGGTCAACCTATACCCCCTACGAGTGCGGCGAATAGTCTGCCAATTCTAGAGTGAGGTCCCTTTGCCTCTCAATGCCATGAGATACGAACCCGTTGCCCTCCAGAACCCGGCTATTCGTGCACCCCACCGCGGGGTAAACCTAGTACAGAAATAAAAATAAGTACAACAGGTACATCGACCGCAACCTGGTCGTGCCCCAAAAGAATATTATACAAACAGGCAGTGACGGCAGTCCACAAGTCGGACGCTCGCCCCGCAATATCAAATGTACAAATAAATTTAAACAACACTATCATTGCACCCTGCTATCCACCACGACAAATCCGCAACATTATAGCACAATACAGAACATCAACGCGAATGTCATGTTCGCAAACCCGTCTAAAAGAACTATAGCAATCAGACACGGTTTGCCGATCAAATGACATTCCCGGTCGGAGATATAATGAAAGTACTGAAAAACTAACAAGTTTAAAATTTCGATCGACTAAATTTCCCGTAGTGGGCCCCACATACATCTGGTGTACAGTAACAAAATTTTCGCCCAAAAGACATATACCAAAAATCACCATTTCCCATGAGAAACCCACTGAAAAAATTTGGTGCACTGTTCCCACAAAAGCGCGCGGATCAGCGGCCAACCATGGTTTGGGCCGCGGATCCGCGGTCGTTTTGTGGGATCACGTGCCCAAATTTCACCAGTATTCTTAAAAAACCCTGCATGATTTTCTGAAATGCTCAAAATGAATTTTAGAACAGTTTAAAAATCGACAGAAACATCATGTATAGAAAATTGTGATTTCGCGAAATCCGTTCGATCGATCTTTTAAACGCGTTAGCACAAGTTAGTATAGCTTAATGGTGAGGCTCTGATACCACTGTAAGGCCGCGGCAGCGCCCCGGCCGTCTAACAGACGCCGATATGCGGAACAAAACTTTTACGACTGGCGCTATCGCGTACTTTATCCCGGATCGTCCATTAAAGCTAAACTAACAAATTGTAAAGAGGGTAGAATTGTTATACCGAATGATCCGAGTCCTTCGGTCTTCAACCATCATCCCACGCTATGTTGCAACTGATCCGAACTTGCTCGATCTCCGGTCTCGTCGTCCAGGTGGCACCACGTCGACGGATCTTTAAACGGGCTCCCGCCTCAGAACCGAGGCAACTCGATCGTCAAGTTTGCTAAAAGAGACGACCAAGATGAAGTAGAGAATGAGTAGAATACGTTGTCTCGTTACGTCCAAGACTATGGACGAACGGTTAAAAGAAGTTGCCATTTGGAATCGGGTGAATGGAAATTGAACTAGAAAATTTCCATACACTAAACTATATGAAATCTTTGGCCAAAAATGAATGAATCAAATCTCTCTCTCCTACAATGAAGTGGCCGGCCATATATATCAAAGGAGGGAGGTGAGTGTAGGAGAGTTCAAGTGGTGACCATAACAAATGATAGTTATCATAACAATAATGAAAGAATGAATCATCAACTATCATTAAATGGAACCAATCACATTAAACCTAGTCACCTTGCATCATTAATGAACCATTAATGACACAAGTGAGTCACAAGCCTTGTCATCACTTCTAGAACCTTCTAGAAGCATGACTCACTCTGAAGACGAAAAGAAAAAATCCGTATTTAACCGAATGTCAAAATACGGCTGATAGAAAACTGGAAACTGGCAACTTCCAAAAATCATCCCGAAACGAATTTCAGGATAACCCCGTATCGGTATAAACATACCCGCATTTGTATTACGACCGAATACAAATGCAACTGAGACAAAGATATTATATCTACACAGTATAATACTGGGTTCCGGCTTAAACCAAAGCCTACCAGTATTATCTGCCCGAAAACTGACACGTGCGAAAATGCACGTGCATTTTCCGAACCTTGCCATAAACCCATACGGCCTCTACAACGTTTCGCCCGAACTTGGGAAAGTGTCGGTGGGGGACTCTAATGACTCATCAACACACTGGCACTGGGTATAACCCCTAGCACGTCAGAGGTACAAGCTGTACGTAACGTTTTGCCTCTGTATTGATTGGAAGGGAAGCTGACGAGCGAACTCATCTATAAACCCTACTGAGCCTGACAGTGACAATAACCGTACAGTCCGGAACGTTCGTCTATGAGTATCGCATATACGGCCTAGGGGGCCGGTAAACGTCAGACCCCCAACAGCGATATAAGTCGTGTCAGAGAGCAGCCCAGAACACTCTGATATACTACTGGTATGCCTACCAGTATATCTCGATTACCCTGGCCAGGGATTTCGTGTAATGGCTCTCCTAAACACAGCACGATCTCACCCCCAATACCGGGAGAGACGAATCCCCGAAGATCCGCTCACTTGCCTCCAATGTGGCTCGGGACTGTACCCAAAATATACCTGTTTGCACGACTCCTTTGACGATATGTATAATACCAACTAGCATGTTCCCGGCGAGTCCTGTCCGGTGTACTCATAACCTAATGAGCACCTGTATACATCTTAGGTGATCCAACTGACACCAGTGGCTTGTGAGACCGGCCACCACCCCTCGTCGGGGTCTCGACTGTATACACTAGTCTACTCTGGAGTATCGATGCCCTGTCTCGAAACTCCCACGACTAGGGACACTTTTAAGGATGTGCTTATAGACCCCAGCTCCCACATATATGATCGCCATCATACTGCTGGTAGTCAAACAAGAATCCTATGGGCTCTATCATGATGATAAAGACAAACCAGATAGCATACTATCATCTCGAGTAAGACTGTTTTATCGGTATAGGTCCTCTCTCAATCATTGCAATCACGTACCTGCGATCCAATAATTGACTTAGAGGGCACTATATCCAACAATTACAGCGTTAGAAGTTGCTAGGAAGGGTCGACCAAGTATCACCGGGATTTGATTGCGTGGGTTTGCCACAGGTTGTGTATCTAAAACAATAAAGTCCACGGGAAATATGAATTCCCCGACTTTAATTAACACATCCTCTAGTTCGCCCTGAGGTTTGGTGATAGATCGGTCTGCCATTTGGAGAGTACAATGGGCGGGTTTTAGCTCTCCAATTCCTAACTGCTCGTATACTGAATAAGGAAGCAAGTTGACGCTAGCGCCTAGATCGAGTAAAGCACGATTTATATTTTTACCCCCAATAGAAATAGAGATTGTAGGACAGCCGGGGTCCTTACGTTTCTTTGGTATTTATTGGGTAAAAGCTGTGCTAACATTACTCGTCATGAAAACCTTTTTAGGCACTTGAGTTTTTCTCTTCCTAGTGCACAAGTCTTTAAGGATTCTTGCATAAGATGGGACTTGTTGAATGGCATCTAGGAGAGGAATATTCACGCTAACTTGCTTAAACATTTCCACAATCTTCTCCATTTGCGGGTTAGGTCGGTTGGCCCTTAATCGGTTTGGAAATGGAGCTCGATCAATAAGTTTTGGGTCCAACGTTTGTGGAGAAGACTGTGGCGACGGATTCGATCCCAAAATTGGAGTGGGAATCGACTTAGATAGATTTGGTGAAATGTTTAAGCCTTGGGGAAAACGGAGAATAGGCTCGGACGAAGGTGGAAGACTAGACGAGTTAGGGGAAGAAGAAGAAGAAGGGGTATCAAATGTGTCACTATCATCAACTTTCTCACCCACTTGGTTGTTCAGAACTCTCCCCGATCTCAACGTAGTGACGGCATTCACATTATGACTTTGTGAATGGCCAGGATTCGGTAGGGGTTGAGATGGGAGTTTCCCTTTCTCTCTCGCACTTATTGCGGCGTTTAACTGTGCGATTTGGTTTTCTATTGATTTGATACTCTCACCATGGGAGGAGGAGTTTTTCGTTAGGGCATCAATAGAAGACCTCATCTCAGCCGAATTTTGCATGGATTGTTTCATGAATATATCCAAAGTTTGTGCAAGTGAGTTGTCAATACCGGCCACTTGTGGTGTAGAAATGTTGGCCGGATTTTGGAAATTCTGTGACTGAAAGGGGGGCTGATTCTGTGGTTGTGGTTGCTGTGGAGGAGGTCTTTGATAATTGCTTTGTTGGTTTTGATTCCAAGCAAAGTTAGGATAATTCCTCCATCCTTGATTGTACGTGGAAGAATAAGGGTCGTTTCTAGGTCGCTGCTGAAAAGCAGCATTAGCTTGAAACGATGCATTCATAGGACATTCTTCCGTTAAGTGTGAAGGATCCGAACAGCAACCACAGACGGTCTTAGGAAGCGTGACCTGATTTAGGGAGAAAGATGAGAACTTGTTTTCAATAGCGTCGAGTTTCTTTTGTATCGCTGCCATTTCGGCTTTCACTGCGATGGAAACGTCGAGCTGGTGAATACCTCCCTTAGTTGTAGGTGGTCTTACGCTTTCCCACTGCAACGTGTGTTCAGCGAGATCTTCCAGATATTTCCATGCTTCACCGTCATCTTTAGACATGAAATTGCATTGACACATTGTTTCAAGCATCTGCTTTGTCGCTGGGTTAATGCCCTCATATATAATCCGACATAAATCCCATCTTTGTATTCCGTGATGGGGGCATTGGGCAAGCAGATCTTTGAAACGTTCAAAGCACTTCCAAAATGGTTCATTGGGAAGCTGGGTGAACTGGTTGATCTCGCTCCTAATATGTGCAGTCTTATGATTTGGGTAAAACTTCTTAAGAAATGCTACGACGAATTCATCCCAATTAGTGATAGAGTGTGCGGCAGTATTATAAAGCCATTTTTCTGCCAAGTCGCACAGTGTGAATGGGAGAAGACGTAAGTGCATAGCATCTAAAGTCAATTATGAAGTACCCATCATTGCGCATACGTTTTCGAATTTGGTGATGAAAACGTACGCGTCTTCCGTCTCAAGCCCGTGAAATTTGGGCAGTAGGTTGATGTAGTGGGGTTTAATTTCGAAATTATCCCCATTAGGTGGTGGAAGAGATAGACAAGTAGGAAGAGGACCACGAATAGGATTGCATCTCTCTTGGAGAGAGATGCGCGGTGGATTCTGCGCACCTTCGGGCGGTGGCAGCGTGGTGTTATAATTAGATGGAGTGCCATCCATCACGGTCGATGTGGTGTGTGGTGGGGGAAAAGAAGATGAAGAAGTACCGACTTCAACGTCGATAGCAGGAACGCGGACAAGACGGGCACTAGGATCCCGTGTCCAGCCGAGCATGCACTAAGCGGGTTTAGTGCAAGTGGCAGCGTGTGTGTGATTTTAAAATTGGCTTGTTTTTGAAAAATGTGGGACTCAAGACAAATCTCCCTAAGATGCACAAGCAACCCTAGAACTAAGGTCACCTAGGTCCAGTCTCTAGACCGCTCCTAGACTTCCAAAGGACAAGCCGCAGGATCAATCCTCTACCGCCTCCGTACTACCCTTGTAGTCAGATAAGTGCCAGGTAAGTGGGAAGGAACCACGTCGTGGGCCTAATTAAAAACCACTAGCCTTTGTCACACTTGCCTAGGCACTACAAAAGTAATGCGGATAAACGATAGATTACCCACGACCTTCCTCTGTCCTTATTGAGCGCGACAGTCCTTAGAGTCTGGTCTAGATATTTTTTAAATTAATGAAGGGTTGATCTATATGCTCAGTTTGTGATTTGTGGGGCTTAGGAAGGGTGATGAAATCCCCACCTAATCTTGATTTGGTCTTTGCCCCTTAAAGTCCGTATTAAATATGCAAAACAAAACCAATCACAAAACTTTTGCAAAAAGATTTTTGAGCGGCGCAATTTTGCAAAGAATCCTGCAGAAAATAGATTTTATTGGATTTGAGGAGAGAGAGAAGGAGTTAAGAAAGATACCAGAGAAGATTGAAGCTCTAATTCCTCCAACCCGCCGCGATTCCGCCGCAGAAGGGGTACTTTTGCCGCGGTTCCGCCGCGTGGCAGAAGGAACAGTTGATGAAATTTTTTTGTATAGCCTTCTGTGCTCCTCTGGATCTCTAAAAATGTCTCTGTTTGCTGTTCTCCTTAATTCTGTGACTCCAGATCTCCTTGCAAAAATTCACGCACAAATCGTTAAATATGCAATTTGCAGTTTTGTGTTAATAATGATATGACTCGTCTAAGAATTCAACACAAATAGTAAAAATAAAAAATTACGCACGTATCCCCGGCAACGGCGCCATTTGATTGATACGAAAAAGTGTGTGTTTGTTTAACCGCAATCAATAACGGTGTCGCACGTAGCTAGACCGAGATGAGTACGGGTCGTCCTCTGGGAAACGTGGAACCTTTTACTTTTACTTTAGATGTGTTGAGAAAGAGAGGAGGGATAAAGAATTTTTATAGAATGGTTTCTAGATCTACGTTAAACAAGAATGTAAAATATAGATCTAGATTATTTTAGAGATGTAGATAATATAATAAGAGGGCTTGTAGGGTTCGTTAGGATTTAGTAGTTATGGACGATTAATTAAAAGTTACCCTTTTTATCCATTAATAGATTTAAAACTAGAACGACGGTGATGCGTGTAGATTAGGGTTTCTGGAGGGAAAAGGAATCCCACTCTTAACCCTTATCTCGACACGGAACTCCGTTCATATCTAGCCTTTACCAAAACAATCATTAATCTAATCTCTAATCGCGGTCGGAACTAGCAAGGAATTGCTAGCGCGCCCGATTAGGATGTTAATGATTCTTTTGATAAAGTTCCTAAACTTTATAGGACTTAAAAGGGGTTTAGTTATTTTCATCATCCATTAGCCTACCCTAATCCTACGAACCCTAACAAGCGGAGAATTACTCGCGCATGTTGGGAGAAAAAGAGATGGAGAGAAAATGCATAATTAAACTACGAAGAAATAGAATAAGAAGAAGAAAGCGACCTTTATTAATCAACAATATCAAGTACACTTTGATTCCTTAGAAAATGATTACAAAAACCTAGTTTGCTTCTCGATCTCTTCTAAGGAGGTAGATGAACCGTTGATGATCAGCCTGAATGCGTGAGCCGTTTTGGACTTCGTGATCTCTTCGGCTTGATAGATTTTCCAAGAGGCCCTCGGTGCCTTTTTATAGTGCAAAGCCAGAATCTTTTGCTTCAAAAGTTGGTAAAATATAGTAGAGAATCATGCCCCAAAATCTTTCCTTCCAACTCCATAATATTGCGGCGGATCCGCGGCCAAAGTGGGGGTATGGCCGCGGATCCGCGGCCAATGGGTGAGATCTCTTGATCAATTTTCTTGTGCTTGCATCTTGTGACATGTGGCAATCCTAGGCACCTTCAGAATTCAAAAATCTTTTCTCGGTTGCTTCCAGACTTGGTCTCCAAGTTTTGCTTCTTAATTTGGCAAGATTTCTTCAACAACTTGATTTGTTTGATAAATTCTGCATAACAACTTGGAAAATTCTGCACAATAATCTCAAATAATATTTAGTAGTCTTAGTTCTACTAGGATTTAGTCAATAGATTTATTTGCATACATTTTCCTACTAAATGATAATTAAAATATATTAACACATGGAAAATGGTGTTTTAACACATAAACCCTCATATGTATAATATATTAAAATAAAGTCCTTTTTTAATATAAAAATAGTAGGAAAAATGTAATACAAATGTGCAGTTTTATCAACTGAACAGGTGACTTCGTCAGGCCGCCTCTGGGCAGGGGAAGCAACCTTGAGGACGTCGCCTGAATCAGCAACCGGAATGGCCAGTCTTGTAAAAACCGACTTCTTGGAAGGAGGAGCCTTCCCAATGATTTCGTCCGCTTGAGCCGGGATGGCTATCCGCTTTGGGATGGCAGCTTTGGGTATCACGGGCTCGTAGACATTCTGGCCCAGTCTGTTGGAAAATGAGGTATTGAAGTTGGGCGACCCATTGAGAGGGGCCGCGGCAGTAGCAAGTCGATCAAAGACCAACTTCTTTGGAGCTTCTTGCGATGTCATTGGGGCATTGAAGCTCATCGGTGGGAGGAGGGTCCCGAAGAATAGTCCAGCGGTGGCTTAAGTTACCTGCTCCACTGGCATTTTGAAAAGGGGGGCCGCTTGGGGCCCATAAGTCACTCCTCCAGCAAGGACGGAGTGAGAGTTGCAGTCGCAGACAGTGCAGTTTGAAGCCATTGATCTTCTGTTTTCTGCATGGAGCAAGACACCAAATCTAAGTACCTTGAATCCACAGGCAACCACAGAAAATCGCGATTTGTTCGCGAACACGACACACGAAGTGTGGAGTGGAAAGAGGAAGAGGTCCCACCGGGCGTGCCGGAATCTGTTTCCCTCCGAACGGCGGCCAAACGACTGAGAAACTTCTTGCCTGAGATTCAGGGCAGATGCTATTTGGTTTTATCCGTCCACCTCTCCGAAGATGCCAAGTTGATTTATGGCACCGTGTATCGGAGGTTTAGACGGATGCGGCCGATGTAGCAGACTTCGTCAGATTCCCCCTCGCTTGAGGGGTTTTTGATTGTGGGGACGCTCTTACCTGCAGGCGCAAGCCCCTGTAGTTAATTACGCTACCGCATCGCGGTAACAACTTTCTCCTTCTCCATAATTTTACTTCGTGTCGTGGGTGTTTGTTTTGTTTGTGGTTGCCCGTGGATTGTATACGGAGACTAATTTATGTCGTCGCCCGTAGGACGTGGATTAGTCCAAATCCGTATTTTCTTAGATTTGGGTTTGGTGTTTTAGTTTAAGGATACGTTAACCGTGTTTAAGGCTAAGATCAACTTAAACGTTCTTTAAGGATACGTTAGTCCAATTTGAGACTAAGATCAACTTAACAGGATCGTTTAGATCCAATAAAAGAGCGTTTGGGCTCTATTGTTCCAGTTTAGGGACATAGCGGTCCATTTCACATATGATCGTCGGGACCCGTCACCTCTCTGACGTCGTTGAAGGATTACAACGATAGGTGTCAGAGGAGTTCAGGGATGTACCCTTGGGCCAAAGTTGATTAGGGGATCTATAGTCCGATTTGGGACTAAAGTCTGTTTGAAGGTTTAAGGATACGTTAGCCATTTTCGAGGCTAAGATCAACTTAAACGGGATCATTTAGATCCGACAAAAGAGCATTTGGGCTCTATTGTTCCAGTTTAGGGACATGGTGGTCCATTGCCAGTTTAGGGACATGGTGGTCCATTTAATAATATATGGCCGTCGGGACCCGTCACCTCTCTGACGACGTTGAAGGATTACAACGACAGGTGTCAGAGGAGTTCGGAGATGTACCCTTGAACCAGGTGTAAATTGATTTAAGAGAGCAGCCGTGCTCAGTCAATTTAATTTGAGGACTTATGGCCATGATTGGGCTAAGTCCAGTTGGAGATGTTCAATATTTTTATTTGCATTAGGCCTATTAGACCTTAATTAGGGCTCTGCCCCTGCACTGTATTTTATTTTGGCCTGTTAGGCCTTTTAAGTTGGGCTCCGTCCCCTTTTTATAATGCAGAGCATTTGTTTTGGTCCATTGGGCCTTTTAATTGGGCTCTGCCCTTTAATAATGCGCTGCATTAATTAGTCTGACAGAGTGCCACGTAGCTTGTTAGGCGCTTTGCGCCAATTGAGGAGTGCAAGGCGCAAGTCCATGGGGAGGTGACACGTGTCACGCTCTGGTGAGCGCAAGCGCAGTGCGCTGCGCCAGTGCGCTGCGCTGTTGCGCTTCTGACACGTGGCGCGCTCTGGTGGGTTGCGCCAATTCATGAGAGCACTGCTCTATTTTAACAGCGCATAGCGCAGATCATTCTGGAGCTGACACGTGGCGCTCCCTGGTGGCTTGCGCCAACCCAGTAGCGCAACAGTGCAGATTTATAAGTGCAGGGCACTGTTTTATTATTTTGATTAGTTTTAGATCAAAGAAAACAATTTTTCTTGTTTTCAAAGAACCAGTGGTTCATCAAAAGGCAATGTCTTTATTATTATTATATTTTTATTGAAGATCTTTGATCTTGTTCTTAGATCAATGATCTTTTTAGAAGAAATTCTTCTTTATTCAGAGGTTTTTACCTTTTTCTTTCTCTGAGTTCTTTTTCAAAGTTTTCAGATGATTTCTCTCTTTTTCTCTCTGTGTTTTTCTTTGTTTTTTTTTTCTCCATGTCTTTTGAATTGGGGTCTAGGGGCCTTTATATAGTACCCATTAATTTGTTAAATTTGTTAAAGAGATCATTCTCTGAGTGATTTGGGGAACTTTCCCCACCGTTGGATCTTTGATCCAACAGCTTCTGTTTTACAGAAGACAATTTTCTTGTTTTAACAAGAACAGAAAGATCTTACTGGAATTTTAATTCTGTTTGGCGCAGATGCACTAGCGCTTGACACGTGTCGCGCAGCGCACAGCGCAACTGCGCTGACACGTGTCGCGCAGCGCACAGCGCAGCGCTACTGCGCTGACACGTGTCGCGCAGCGCATCTGAAGCGTTGCTTCTTTTAATTTTTTTTTAAATAGAGCCTTACTCTGATTGGCTGCGCTACCTTGGGCGCTGCGCTCCCTGCGCTGGAGTGTCTGATTTTGACACGTGGCGCTCTGCGCCCAGCGCAGGGGATCTGAAGCGTCGCTTCATTTATTTTAGCTTTAGTTTTCATTGTAATTTTCAAAGCAGAGCTTTGCTCTGATTGGAAAAACAGAAGCGGTGGTTCGTTTCCCGCCTTGGAATTTGAATAGAGTTTTGCTCTGATTGGGGTAAACAAGGATGGTTATAGAAGCACTTATATTAGTGTCATAGGTAATACGTCGAACACTGTCCATTTATCTTGGATACCAGTCGAGACATGCTTGATGGAGACCTCGTATCCAGTTCTCGCGTAGACTTGTCATGGAGCGACTAGTGTTTGGATTCATGGTCGGTGTTTGATGTAGACCATGGGATGTGGGGTAGTTTGAGTGTGAGTTCGATCAACGGAATCTCAGGAGTCCCAATGCTGGCATATATAGCGATTTCGGGAGTCGTATGGATGGTATTACTGATTATTAGCGAGCGTGATTCGGGCCTGTGTTCCCTTGCCCCTGGGGCCTACCCTTGGGTTGGGGATACTCCTGCGGTGGTTAACGCTCACACTTGGACCGACGATAGGTTTAGCGACCTGGACATTGAGACTTAGAGACTGATAGCTTTAGTGACATGGACATTGCATTGATTACTGATTTGATACACTTACTTTATCGTTACCTGTACCGGTTATTTCATGCTCGCATCATTGTTCTATATCTACTGCTTCATGTTTATCATCATTGCACATTATATATGTATATCAATGTTCAAAATAGCGATAGCGTGTTGCGTAGCGTTCTATTACTAAATAGCGAAAACGCAAAAAGCGTTGCGCATAGCGTAAGCTACATGAATTATTAATTATTACTATAATCATCTCATTTACAATAAATTATATTATTATAAAGATATAAAATTGGCTTGGGAACATAGAAAAATAAGTAATAACAATATTTTTTACAGTAGTAGTTTCTCTGCTCCTCGAAATTCCCAAAAAAAATTATTTTCAAAATTTTCAATACTTGAGTTCATATATATGATTCATACTAGATTAAACCAATCAAAAATCAATTAAATAATCTCTGTTTGAGAATCATGTCTACTAAATATGATTTCAAATTAAGAGGTTAGAACTTTAATGAAACTGTGTTCGTATAGTTTAGGATTAGATACTGAAATCTTAAGAAGTTCAATAGAAAATTTTATATGAAAATAGCGTACGCATAGCGTAGCGTATACTATTTGTTAAAAAGCGTAAGCTATTTGAAGAAAAAACGTAAGCTACTTTGTATTTGAGTTTTTTTCCAAAGTTACGTAGCGAATATACTAAGGTATGCTACGTAGCGCAAAATAGCAAGCTACGTAGCGAGTTATTTTAAACATTGATGCATATATTGCTATTGTGTCGCTCTGATGACCTGAATATGGATGCTCAGAATGAGAAGTGGGCTTAGCTCGGATCAGGATCTGTCGTACCTCAAGGATATTGTGGACATCTAGATCACGACGCCATCGCTGTCTTTTCCTTCGACTCTATCTGATTAGTTTTATATCTGTTTTGATAGAAGTAGTGGCTGCTTTTCTCATTACCTGTGCTATGTTACTGATTATCACATAATGCTAGAAGCCGAAGTGTGATTACGACAGGATATTTCCTTGACCGTAGAAGCATGGCTGGTCTTGTCACCTCTCGTATTCCGTATTTTGGGAAGCGGGGAGTGACAATTTATGTTTGCAAAGTGTTTGTATAAATGTCAAAATAATCGTGTTTGGAATATTTGTATGCAATTGCTTGAATGACGGCATTTTGAAATTGTTCGCGCAAATGCTCAAATAATCATGTATGCATGATATTAGTACTTCATTAGAATAAGACGACTGCGTAAATGGCAATGCATAAATTGGTCGTGAGCACCGATTTTACATTAAATAAGATGTTTGTGCAATTGCCTGAATGAGAATAACAAACAATAAACATAAAACCTACTTTTGATCGACGTCAGTTCCTTCGCATAGAAATCTGACATGCACGACGTAAAAAAATTGAATTGAACATATCGGTACAATTTAACAAACATAAAGAAAAAATTTAGATTTCATTAATTCAACATTTGAATTGAGGCTTATCCAAATGAAAGTAAAGTAAAAAACAGGCATGGAAGTCTAACACACATCTCTTTAACACAACAGTTTGCATTCAACCATATAATCAAAATACTGCATTCTCAGCACCCGACTTGAGAGCAGTTCCCTTAAGCAACAGTTTGAATTAAACGATCGATGTGTCGCTTGTTGATTTCTTGCTGAGTTCTACGTCAGAGCCGATGAGGGAGCTTGAGGCCATCCACGTTGGCTTATCCTATCTTGATCGCTCGTTCTCTCTGTTTTTGGTTTCATAAGCAGCTAAGATGATTTCTTTTGCGCATTTAGTTGAATACTTAATGGGCATTTCTATACTCTTCACACAATATTTGCTGCAAAAAAACAAAGAAAGAACCCATCAGCATCATACCCACTCCTTCTCATTGTAGGGTGTTTTTCGTCACCCCATTGGGATGGGAATGCGAGCGCTTGTCAGGCGCATTACAGATTTCTCATGCCTAGGGTAGGCCAGGGTTTATTGATTGTGGGGATCCGAATCTCCGGCAACCGCGGACTAAGCTGCCGTTAATTACCCTTTATCTTGGGAGCAAGAGAACTTCCGATTAACGGGTCAAACTGGTCATGCGAACTCAATGTACAGTGTACGTGTGTGTGTCTTGAGGGGTTTTGGGTATATCGGGGTCCTGCTATTCGGATAGCGGGCAGGGGGTCAAGGGGGCTAGCAGCCCCTTTGCGGGATGCGGGACAACACCCTGTTAGAATTTTTTTAACAGGAGAATGCGTTTTGAGTGTGGGGCGTGTGGGAAAAAGAGAGGTGAGAAGTGTCTTAAGGACGCGTGAGATGGTGCGTGGGCACCAGTGGGCCACGTGCATGGCGTGTGGGCGCTGGGCGCCACGGGCCACGCGCACTGCACGCGGGCGCTGGGCGTCAGCGGGCCACACATCCGGCACGCGGGCACTTGGGCGCTAGCGGTTCACGTGCAGGGCGCGCGGGGGCTTGGGCACCAGCGGATCACGCGCCTTGCACGTGGGTGCTGAGTGCCCGCGAAAAAAGAGGCTCAGCCTCTGGACCGGGAGTTGAACTCCTGAGTGACTTTTGGAGTTAAACTTCTAAAAAAGGGATCTTTTGCGGAGTTAAACTTCTAAAAAATCTGGATTTTGAGGTTAAACTCTTTTGAAAATTTGGATTTTAGAGTTGAACTCCTCAAAAATTGGTTTGGAGTTAAATTCCTAAAGAAGAGATTCTTATTCTGGAGTTAAACCCCTAAAAGATTTTTAGAGATAATGAAAGGGGACCCCTTTCTTCTCTCTTGAGCCTTGGATCCTCTCTTAAGCCTTGGATCTTCCCAAAGTGGGATTTTTGGAGATGGATCTCCTTCTTCCTCCTCTTTATTGGTTGGATTTTGGAGAAAGAGTATGGTGGGATTTAAATGTTTCCCGTTTTAGAGATTTGCTGGGACATTTGAACTCCTTTTCAAGGGTTTTATGGTGAAAACCTGTTTCTTTTTAGGAAAATAAGAGTTAAACTCTTAATTTAATTCAAAAAAAGATAAGAAGGTTTAAAACCTTGAGGAAGGAGAAGGAGGCACAGAACCCTAGAAAAATATAGGAAGAATCTTGTTTGCTATCATTCATCATGATACCTTATATAGGCTTTACATTTTACATATTTCAAAATGGCACATGTGCCTTTCCCATGCCATGTGCTTTTTTCTTTTGCACATAAGTGATTGATTCTATATTTGGAAAAAGTGTTTTGTAAGTAACTGCAATCAATAGCAGTGTCGCTAGTAGCTAACCGAGATGAGTACGGGTCGTTCTCAGGAAAGCGTCAAACTTTTTATCTTGCCTTAGACGAGTTGATTGGAATATGGATGGTTTGTTCTAGATCTACGATATACGGATGTAGATTTTATGAAGAAGATGCTTGTAGGGTTCATAGAATTTGGTAATAATGGATAATTAATTAAAGATGACTATTTTTATCTTTTAATAGATTTAAAACTAGATCGATAGTGGTGAATGCAGATTAGGGTTTTTGGAGGGAATATGGTTCCCACTCTTAACTCTTATCTTTTCATTGACTTCTATTCATGTCTAGCCTACCAAAACAATTGTTAATCTAATCTCAAATCGCGGTTAAGACTATCAATAAATTGGTAGCGCGTCCGATTAGGATGTTAACAATTACTTTGCTAAAGTTTATAAACTTTAAAAGATGTAAAACAAGTTAAGAGATTTTATCATCTATTGATCTACCCTAATCCTACGAACCCTATCAAGCGTAGAATTACTCACGCATGGTTGAGATAGAAGAGAAGATGAAGAAAGAGATCATAATGTAAATGCAGAAACTAGTGAATGCAGAAAGTAAAATGCAAAGAACTAAATTAAAGATCTATCTTTTTATTAATCAACTATCATTTACAAATCCGTCGAATTTAGAGTACAAGAACCCTAGTTTATGCTACTGTTCTCTGTTCTCGTTAGAAGTATATGAACAGTTGATGATCAACCTGGATGCGTGGATCGTCTTGGACCTCGTGATCTCTTCGGTTTGATGATTTTTCGTATGAAGCTCTCGGTTCTTTAAATAGTCATAGAAGTAGAAACCCTAGATGCCCTGTGTTAGGATTTACTGTTTCGATCACACTGAGAAAATCTCAGATCCTACGGCCACGATGAAGCCGCGGATCCGCTGCATATATAGGCTATTGGCCGCGGTTGGGCGGCATCTTGGTGAGATCTCGTTTTGAAATTTCTTCTACTTCTAGGTGTTGACACGTGGAGATTGTTTCAATGTCTGGATTCTTCATATCTTCTCTGAGTCTCTGCCATTCATGATTTTATGATTTGCTTCAGTATTTCGGCAGATTTGATTTCCGACATCTCGGATCTCCTGATCTCCACATCTGAGCTCATATCTGCACAATATCTCATTTCATATTGTTAATAGTATTTGTTATTATTTTGAGATATTATCCTGACCATTTTATATGATAATATTTTAAGAATATTGATTGGGGATATTTGATTTGATATGTATATTTAAATTACTAAAATATTATATGCATATATTTTCCCTCATAATGTTAATTATAATGTAGAAACATTAGTTAAAGAGTATTTTACAGATAAACCCATATATGTTCCATAATTACAATAAACACATTTAACTACTGAACAAAAGTAAGGAAAATGTTCCATCAAATGTGCAATATTTTCGACTGAACAGATACCCCCAAACTTAACTTTTGATCATCTCGAGCAAACTAGTTATTAAAGAGAGGGAGAAAAAAGGAAAAGAAAAATCTAGCACACTTTCGTAGGCAACACGATTGCACTTAGCACGTGCAACAAGCCTTTAAACCTCTAGGTGTCTCTAGTAGGAGGAGTGTTGTTTCCTGAGGGTTTTCAGCGGATTACATCCACAAAATCTCATAATAAAAGAAAGAAGATGAAAGTTACATACAAAAATAAGGGTTTAAAACTACACTAGCTTTTCAGTTGCCATGAGTCCTATCTTAATGGCCGTGAAAAGATGTCAGAAAACACATCATCCCTCAATAAAATATCGCCTTTAGCCTTTCTTTCAAATATCGATCATATACCCCTACGTGTGTGTAAAAGGCATCCCTACACTTAGAGAATTCAATTCAAGCTATCATACTCTTGTCCATCTTCCTTAGTACTTTTTAGTCGGTGAATATTTTCAGATGGATTTGCGCACATATTCTTCATGCGACCGTTAATACTTCTTAAGGTACTAACAGAACGATTAACAAATGTGCTCACTTATTTAGGCGTAATTAGAAATATCCTAGTCTTGCAACACCTAAGGCTTAGCAGTGGCTCCCAAAAAAATTATGGAGGTAGGAGACTCGAAACGCTCATCTACCTTATTCTCAAAAGGGTCTAAATCAAATGGTCTATCAAGAATCATAGAGCTTGAAATATTGGAGTGTGATTCATCAAAACTCGATAGAACTAAAGGAAGATTAGAAGAAAAACCAAAGAAAGTAGGAGATGAAATGGGTAAACAAATTTGTGTGTCGAGCATTGTTGAACCATATATGGGAAATGAAAGCCGGATGTCGTGTTGCTTATCGGATAGGCCGGTGGTAGGAATAGGATCGGTTATTTGTACAGGAAGATATTCGTATTCAATAGATGGGACATGATGGGTCGGAGAATCCAACTCATCTAACATAACGGGTTTATCTTCAAAAATATCCTCAAAATTCAGCTCATCCATGCATTTATCATCAATTTCCAGACGCATATGGGGTTTGGGAAAACCAGTTAATGGTTTGAGATGATGTCCACACGAAAGTGAAAGGACCTGATGAGTTGGTGAGAAAAACTCATCCAAAACCGTGGGCTTATCATCCAAAATATTCCCAGCGTCAATATCTTCAATCAAGTGAAAGTCAGAAACCTCATCAAAAGCTTGGTTTTCAATCAATTTTGGTTCTAAAGTGGAGGTGTAGATATCATAAGGATTGGGTGTGGTTTCACTTGAAATGGATCTTTCATAATCAGGTAGATCAAACATTACCAAGTCGCACAACTCATCAAACATTCTATCTTCAATTGGTGAATCATTTGGTGTATTCGATAGATAGATTTATGAAACTGGAGTTGTGGAATTCAATTTGGAATGGGGAGGTTTGATTTGGAAGGGTGTGCTGCCCACTCTCTCTACTCAAATTCTCAATTTGTCCTATTGCCGCATCATACATTGGAAAATTTTGATCTAGTTGGAAACTAGTTGCTGGTTCGTTGGGTTGTATGAGGGTGGCCATGGATGCATTCAATTCCTCTATTTGGTGGTACGGCGCTACCCGAAATTCTTCTAATGACCGTTCAAGACTAGACATGGGTTGTGAAGGGGTTTCAGTAGAAGATTGAAATTCTTGTGGATAAGTGAAACTCCCAAATGGCTGTTCAGAAGAAAAGTCTAGAGAAGGTGTAACAGTCGGGTAGGATTGATAGGAATCGAATGGTTGTGAAAATGGACAGGAGTAGGATCAACATTCTGATAAGAAGGTGATTGGAATTGTTGTCCTAATGAATTTGGAGTGGTGAAAGGAGTGAAAGATCGGTTAAGAGATTGTTCAATTCTGTCAGCAATGGACATGGGTTTCGGAGTCATAACATGACTCTCAGAAGGGATATCAACATAAGAAGGTGGGAGAGATTGAAACGGTTGATATAAAGTGGAGTTTGGTGTCCAATTGTTGGTCTTAGACGCGTCTATCCGATCTCTCAAAAAAATAGTAGGGTCGGATTTTGTACCGAAGTAGTTACGAAAACAAGAGATATCTGGTTCTGGATAGCAAAACTCGGCATGAGTTCGTCTGCTTGAGTTATCCATTATAAGAAAGTGAAAAGAAAAGAGGGTGAAATGGTAACTATTTAAGCTTTATTTGGATTGTTTTGCTTTGAAAGAGGGACTTGTGGGTTGACTCAACAAATCACAAAATGCACAATTAAACCCTAGAACTAAGGTCATATAGGTCAAGCACTAGACCACTCCTAGACTTCCAAAGGACAAGTCGCAGGATTAATCCTCTACCACCTCTTTATCACTCTTGTGGCCAGGTAAGTGCCAGGTAAGTGGGAGGTATCCGCTATACGAATCACCGAAATAGCGGGCCTAATTAAGTAACCACTTTCCTAAGTCACACTTACCTTAGACACCACAATAGAAATGCGGATAAACGATAGATTACCCATGACCCTTCTCTGTCCTAATTGAGCGTAACGGTCCTTAGAGGCTTGGTCAAACATTTTTTAATCAATTCTATCATCGTTGTCGACGAGCTTCGCGCTTCATCCCCTTGAAGTGTTGTTGATGAGCAACGTATCCTTACCACCACTTCTTGAAGGCACTACATTCTTGGGTGGGATGAGTAACCCTCCGATGATATAGGCAGTAGTTCGGATATGAGTCCTCTCCGTTGAGGCTTATGACCCCGGATGTGTTTCCTTTGAGAGGCGGCAGCTTCATTCCCACTGACAGGGCTTTGGCGAACCGCTTCTCTGCATTGATCCTGCTATTATTTGTGGCAAGTGTGCTTTGGCTTGGTTGGAGTACTTTACGACTCATCCTTACCGCAGCTTCTTCATCCTGACGCTGACGCTTAGCCTTTTCATATACAACCTAAACTTGTCTCCTAAGCCATCAATTCTATGGCAATGCATAAATTTGCACTACTTCACCTACGTACATACTTACGTGGGCAAAATAGTGGGGGCATTTGTTTCTCCAATATTTAGCCTAATAAAGAGCAAAGCTCTGTTGGAACTCAATGAGGCAGCGCCTCACTTGCTCTCCAGGAGGGTGCCGGCGCCAGAGCCAGTCTTATAGGATAAAACTTACGACGAATGGGAAACTATGTGGCAACTTGCTACATAGTCTTCGGTTTCTGATGAGTCATTTTCCTTATCATTGTCACTCTTCTCATTCTCAAGAATATGCTTGAGAAACTCTTCAAGGGTGACTGGCGTCCACGCCTTCTGGTTGTACTCCTCCAGCGCGTCAATGTACTTTTGTATGTTTATGCGCTTGTCATCATACTCGACAGGCTGCACAGGCTTCTTGGTCTTCTTTTTTTTTCTTCGAAGACTTTGAAGACTTGACTTGGGGATTTTGCTCTTTGTAGACAGTTTTCGGTACGGGACGCGGTTTCAGCATCCCTTTAATGATTTTCGGTTCAAGTGGGCTTTTCCACTTGATTGCCAGAATTTGTCCCGGTTCTCGACAGCAACTTACATAAAGCCTAAAAGACTATCGGAGATCATCCCACAGCAGCGCGGAGTGGTTATGACTCATCGGGGCTCCAAATTGAGCCTAATCTCAAGTAAAAAGCGACATAATAAATTCCTAATGTTTGCTCTCTCGACGGTAATATGACCTAAGGAGATTACTTGTAAGACGTCTTGTCCAGCCCCCGAAGGGATCGGAGACATGATAGTCGCGGGGCTACTCGAACAACGGCTTAAAGACCACATATCGAGGAATACACTACTCCTTTTGTCTTATATAGAGTGCTAGGCACTCTTTATGGCGTCCACGTGGGGAGCGCGTGAGGCGCTGGGCGCTGCCCAATGAGTGTTAAACACTTAGCCATTTTGGACTGCTTGTGGAGTGCTAAATACTCTTTATGGCGTCCATGTGGGGAGCGCGTGAGGCGCTGGGCGCTGCCCAATGAGTATTGAACACTCAGCCGTTTCGGACTGCTTGTGGAGTGCTAAGCACTCTTTTTTTGCGGCGCACACGTGGGGAGCACGCGAGGCGCTGGGCGCTACCTAGTGAGTGCTAAGCACTCTTCCCTTATGTGGCGCTCACTGCCTGCGTTAGTCTAATTTGAGACTAAGATCCATTTAATGAGGTTTCGGGATCATTTTTATTTAGGATCCAACAAAAGAGCGTTTAGGCTCTATTATTTTAGTTTAAGGACGTTTCGGTCCATTATCGCCATTTTGGAGGCGAATATTAGTTTAGGGACTTCTCGGTCCTTTATCGCCATTTTGGAGGTGAATATTAGTTTAGAGACATTTCGGTCTGTTGTTAGTTTAAGGACATCTCGATCCATTATCGCCATTTTGGAGGCGAATATTAGTTTATGGACTTCTCGGTTCTTTATCCATCTTGCGCACACGTGTATTTATTATGTGACGAAGCGAATAATGGTGATATGGAATGCACCTAATTTAGGGCGCGATCCGATTGAGGTGTGCACGTTAATTTGGAAGTGCATTAAGAAGAGCTGTTGGTTGTCGGGACCCGCCACCTCTCTGAAGACGTTGAGAAATTACAACGATATATATCAGAGGTATGAAAAGTTGTACCCTTGAACCAAATCCCGTATTTGAGGGGAAAAGGGGGTTATTGTGGCCTGAAGAATTTTTGTTAGGGATACGTTAGTCCAATTTGAGACTAAGATCCACTTAACAACATTTTAGGATCTTCTTTATTTAAGACCCAGCAACAGAGCATTTGGACTCAGTTGCAAGAGTTTAGTAACTTAACCAATTTGGGCTTTGGTCTGCTTAGTCCCCCCTCTCTCTTTTTTTGGAAAAAGTGCTAAGCACTTGTTTGGGCTCTGTTTAATCAGTCCCACCGGGCCATAATCTGTTTACCGCCGAAAACAGAGACGAACCGGGATGAATTGTCTTGCCTGAATTTTGGGGCAGATGCTATTTGGATTTATCCGTCCACCTTTCAGAAGATGCCAAGTTGATTTATGGCACCATATATTGGAGGTTTGAACGAAGGCGATCGTTGTAGTAGACTTCATCAGATTCCCCCTCGTTTGCGAGGGGGTTTTGATTGTGGGGGACGCTCTTCCCTGCAGGCGCAAGCCCCTGCAGTTAATTACGTTACCGCATCGCGATAACCACTTTCTCCTGCTCCGGAAGTTCACTTCGTATCGTGTGTGTTTTTATTTGTTTAGGTTGCTTGTGGATTGTATAGGAGACTAATTTATGTTGTCGCCCGTAGGGCGTGGATTAATCCAAATCCGTATATCTTAGATTTGGGGTTTTTATTTAAGGACCGTTAATCTATTTTGAGATTAAGATCGACTTAAATGTATGTGAGCATTTGGGGCTCGATTTTCTTATGTTAAGGATACATTAGTCCAATTGAGACTAAGATCCACTTCACGAGATTTCAGGATCATTTTTATTTAGGTTCCAACAAAAGAGCGTTTAGGCTCTATTATTTTAGTTTAAGGACGTTTCGGTCCATTATCGCCATTTTGGAGGCGAATATTAATTTAGGGACTTCTTGGTCCTTTATCGCCATATTGGAGACGAATATTAGTTTAGGGACATTTCGGTCCGTTGTTAGTTTAGAAATATCTCGGTCCATTATCGCCATTTTGGATGCGAATATTAGTTTAGGGACTTCTCGGTCCTTTATCCCTCTTGCGCACACGTGTATTTGTTACGCGGCGAAGCGAATAATGGTGATATGGAATGCACCCAATTTGGGGCGCCATCCGATTTGAGGTGTGCACGTTAATTTGGAAGTGCATTAAGAGTAGCTGTTAGTTGTCGGGACCCGCCACTTCTCTGAAGATATTGAGGAATTACAATGACATATATCAGAGGTATGGAAATATGTACCCTTGAACCAAATCCCGTATTTGAGGGAAAAAGGGGGTTATTGTGGCCTTAAGGATTTTTGGTAAGGATACGTAAGTCCAATTTTAGACTAATATCCACTTAACAACATTTTAATATCTTCTTTATTTAAGACCCAGCAACAGAGCATTTGGACTCAGTTGCAAGACTTTAGCGACTTAACCAATTTGGGCTTTAGTCTGCTTAGTCTCCCCTCTCTTGTTTTTTGAAAAAAATGCTAAGCACTTGTTTGAGCTCTGTTTAATCAGTCCATTTTTATCCAGAAAGTGCTGAGCACTTATATGAGTTCTGACGCCCACATATGATCATGTGGAGCTTTCAGTCATGGGGATTGACCAATAAGTGTTGAACACTTTACTCATTTTGTCTTTATATGGAGTGCTAGGCACTCTTTATGGCGTCCACATGGGGAGCGCATGAGGCGCTGGGCGCTGTCCAATGAGTGTTGAACACTTAGCCGTTTTGGACTGCTTGTGGAGTGCTAAGCACTCTTTATGGCGTTCACGTGCGGAGCGCGTGAGGCGCTGGGCGCTGCCCAATGAGTGTTGAACACTCAGCCGTTTCGGACTGCTTGTAGAGTGCTAAGCATTCTCTCTTTTTTCTTTTGCGGTGCACACGTGGGGAGCATGTGAGACGCTGGGCACTAGGCGCTACCTTGCGAGTTCTAAGCACTCTTCCCTTCTGTGGCGCTCACGTGAGGAACACGTGCGGCGTTGGGCGCTGCCCAGTGTGTGCTAAGCACTCTTCTTTTCTGTGGCGTCTACATGAGGAACACGTGCGGCGCTGGGTGCTGCCTAGTGAGTGCTAAGCACTCTTCTCTTCTATGGCGCCCTCGTGAGGAACACGTGCGGCGCTGGGCGCTGGGCGCTTTTCTCCTCTGCTGATAGCATTTTTGCCCATTAATGATCAATAGGATCTTTGTTTTGTAGATCTAGGATCAAGCTTCATTTTTAAGAACCAAGTTCTTTTACGAGAACTAGGTTTCTCTTATATGCTTTGTTTTGAGGAATTCAATTCCTAGTTCTTTTCTGAATCTTTGATTCTCAAGAACAAGTTCCTCTCGATGAGAATTAAATTCTTAACTTGTGGAAGACTTGTCTTATGGATCTCAGATCCAGAGAAAGAACTAAGTTCTTTGAGAAAGGTTAAACCTTTTAGATCTATAAATGAGATGCTTTTATCTCTATATATATTTTCGTTTACCTAGAGTTTTTAAGGAGGGAGATTTTCTTCCTTGAGAATTTAATTCTCTGTTCCTTTTTGAAGCATTCTGTTTTTGTTTTTGGAAGCTTATGGGGGGTTCCTCCTTAGTCACACTTGAAGTCTTCGGTCCTTTATATAGAGGAGAAAGTTTGTTCATTAGTTTTGAAGAAATCTCTCATTAAGAGATTCCAATTGATTCGGGAAATTTTATCCACCATTGGATCTTTGATCCAAGAGTTTCTGTTTTTACAGAACATATTTTCTTGTTTTTAAAAAGATTGGGGAAATATTTTTCATATGCAGAGTTTTACTCTGTGAAATGGTGATTTTTAATCACCATTGGATTTTTAATCCAAGAGTTCTTTATTTTACAGAGGGCAATTTTTCTTGTTTAGAAAGATTGAAGGCATATATTCCCCAAAAATAGAATTTTATTATATTGTTGGATCATTGATCCAACCGAGAGTATCCTTCTTATTTAGAAAGGTTTGGTAGATATTTCCTCCATTGGATCTTTGATCCAACGACTCTGTTTAACAGAGAAAATCCCAATCTTTGTTAGGGAAATCTAGAATTTAATTCTACAGATATTAACTTGGGCGCTGGCGTTCATGTGTTGTGCACGTCGGCACCGCTTAAGAATTTAATTCTTACGATGAGTACTTCTGTGCTTTGCACATTGGCGCCTGCGTGAGTAACACGTGCGGCGCCTTCTAAGAGTTTGACTCTTTATGCAGAGAATGCTTCTGTACTTTGCATATTGGCGTCCACGTGAGGGGCACGTGCGGTGCTTTCATAGGTTTTATCCTATAAGACTGGCTCTGGTGCTAGCATCCTCGTGGAGAGCTCGTGAGGCGCTGCCTCATTGAGTTCCAGCAGAGCTTTGCTCTTTATTAAGCTAAATATTGAGGAAACAAATGCCCCCCACTACTTTAACCACGTAAGTATGTACGTTGGTGAAGTAGTGCAAATTTATGCATGTCCATAGAATTGATGGCTTAGGAGACAAGTTTAGGATCCTTGTAGCCTAAGGCTTTTTTCATCTTCTTGAGCCGTAAGGGTCTTAAGAAACTTTTTTCTCCCTATGAGTCGTGAGGATCTCATAGGTGCATATTCTTCCTAGAAATCGTGAGGATTCATAAGTGTTCATCGCCTCCCTGAGTCGTAAGGATCTCACTCGGGTATTTTTTCCTTACGAGTCGTGAGGACCCGTAAGTGGTTTTTCCTCATCGATATGCGAATTTGTAGAATATGGCCCGGGGATAGTAAACAAGAGTCATTTTGGACCTACTTGTAGGGCCGTGATGACTTAGGAAACAGATTTTAGATCTGTCGCCTAAGTATTTTCAATTTTATGAGCTGTGAGGGTCTCATAAAGATGTTTCTCCCTACTAGTCGAGAGGATCTCGTAGGTGTATTTTCTTCTTATGAGTTGTGAGGACTCCTAAATGTGTTTTCTTTTAAGAGTCGTAAGGATCTCACAATAGAATTTTCTTCTTACGAGTCGAGAGGACTCGCAAGTGGTTTTTCCTCCTCGTCGGTATGCGACTTTGGAGAATGTGGCCCGTGGATAGTATACAAGAGTCAATTTGGACCTACTTGTATGGCCACATTGCTTAGGAAACAGGTTGATATCCCCGTCGCCTAAGGCTTTTCACCTTCATGAGCCGTGAGGGTTTCACGGAGGTGTTTTTCCCTACAAGTCGAGATGAGTCGAGAGGTTCTCGCAGGTGTATCCTAACGTGAAATATAGATAATCCCTATTCTTTACGATAGGGGTTCATTAGGTTTGTGGTACTAGGGTTTTAGTCCATGGTACCGTCGCGTTGGCTGATGTATTCCTCGATATGCGGTCTTTAAGCCGTTGTTCGAGTAGCCCCGCGACTGTCGTGTCTCTGATCCCTTCGGGGGCTGGACAAGACGTCTTCAAGTAATCTCCTTAGTTCATATTACCACCGAGAGAGCAAGCGTTAGGAATTTGCCATGTCTCTTTTTACTTGAGGCTATGCTCAATTTGAAGCCCTGATGAGTCATAACCACTCCGCGCTGGTGTGGGATGATCTCCGATAGTCTTTTAAGCTTTATATAAGTTGCCGTCGAGACCCTGAAGCTAGGAATTTTCCATTGCTTCATTTTTGTTTGACGATGCCATGCCGTTTCTTTGCTGAAATATGGTAGATATCTGTAGGACCTCTATGCTGTATGTATTGCAGTTGATGTCCGGAGCAAGGAATATTCCTTTGCTCCAATTTGATTTAGTCCGTTGGAGCTTTTGTCGATGTCGCGTCTGCACCCTGATGGAATGAGAGGGAACGTCGAGGTAGTTTTTAGGTTGTATATGAACTGTCAAGACTTGGAGCTAGGAGTTTGACGTTGCTCCATCTTGATTTAGCTATTTGGAGCCTTTGTTGACATTGCGTCTGCTGTAACGAGAATAATGTTGAGCTGGAGCTGGGATTTTGCCGTCACTCCTTTTTAATTTAGTTATTTGGAGCCTTTGTTGACATTGCGTTTGCTGTAACGAGAAGAATGTCGAGCTGGAGCTGGGATTTTGCCGTCACTCCTTTTTGATTTGGCTCATTGGAGCCTTTGTTGATGTCGCATATGCACCCTGATAGAATGAGAAGGAACGCCGAGGTAGTCTTTAGGTTGTATATGAACTATCAAGACTTGGAGATAGGAGTTTTCCATTGCTCCATCTTGATTTGGCTATTTGGATCCTTTGTTGACATTACGTCTGCTATAACGAGAAGAATGTCGAGCCGGACCTGGGATTTTGCCGTCACTCCTCTTTTGTTCGACCCTTGGGTCTTTGTTGACGTCGCGTCTGCACTGAGAAGGAACCTTAAGTTGATCTCTAGGCTGTAGATGTTGCCATCAAGATCTGGCTCTCCCTTTGACGGAGCCTGGTGAGAAAACATGGTTCCCTTTTTCATTTGTGCCTATAGATTGTATACAGGGGTCGGTGTAGACTCACCTGCAGAGCAAAGAAAATTTCCTTTTATTTTATTTTATTTTTGATTTCCGCGATGCTCTATCTTTTCAGCTTTTCATATCGCGAAAGTCGCAATTGCCCAATCATTTCGGCTTTTTATCCGCGGTGCCCAATCATTTCGGCTATTTTTAAAAATATTTTTACCCGCTGCTTTTTATTGCGAGTTATCCAATCATTTCGGCTGTTTTTCTATGCATATTTTTTTGCTCGCTGATTTTTTTTGCGAGTTGCCCCATCATTTCGGTTATTTCATATGCATTTTTTTGCTCGCTAATTTTTTATTGCGAGTTTGGAATCTGATACCAACTTTGGCATCCGCATTGCTACAACTGGAATATTACCAGGAGCGAATCATCATGTGCCATGAAAGGACTTAGAGTTTGACACCTGTTTAGGCATCAACATCGGTACCACTGGAATATTGCCATGAGCAAATTATCATGTGCCTTTGTCGATTTGAACAAATATGGCTTAGTAAACAGGGTTAGGATCCTGTCGACTAAGACTTTTCGACTTTATGAGCTGTAAGGGTCTCATAAAGTTATTTCTCCCTACGAGTCGTAAGGATCTCGTAGGTGTATCTTTTAGGAATCGTGGGGATTCCTAAGTGTGTGTTCTCCCTTGAAAGTCGTAAGGATCTTGCAAGAGTGTTTTCTCCTTATAAGTCGAGAGGGCTTACAAGTGTTGTTCACCATATAGGGACATTTCGCGCCATTGGTGGAACTAGGTGAGGGCTGTATTTATTTATGCCCATGGATTGTATACAAGGGCCAATATTGGACCGCCTGTAGAGCAACTTGGGGAATGTGATGGCTTAAGAACAGGTTTGGATCCCTGTAGGTTAAGGCTTTTGAATCTTATGAGCCGTGAGGGTCTTATAGGGGGAGTTCTCCTTACGAGTCGAGAGGATCTCGTAAGTGAAAATTTTACGAGATTGCGCCCTTCCGGGTTTTCACAAACTCGCCGATAGCCCTGCTGTTTTTACTCACGGTGACTTTTCGGGTTTTCATCCGTGCCCATTTTACTTGCGGACATACCATTTTTTTAAAGAGATCGCGCCCTTCCGGGTTTTCACAAATTCGCCAGTAGCCCTGCTGTTTTTACTTACGGCGCCCTTTCGGGTTTTCATCCGTGCCCTTTTTACTTATGGATATACCTTTTTTTTAAACGAGATCGCGCCCTTCTGGGTTTTCACAAACTCGCCGGTAGCCATGCTATTTTTACTTACGGCGCCCTTTCGGGTTTTCATTCGTGCCCATTTTGCTTGTGGACTTACATTTTTTTTGACCCATCTGTTTGCCAATAGGACTTAGGGGTGACTTCACCGCTGGAGTAGCTGTGTAGCCAGTGGGACTTGAGTTGCAGTCTTCGCTGTTGGGTCTTCGATTGCAATGTAGATCTCAAGGAAGCATATCACCATTTTGGAGGCGACTTGCTAGTTTAGGGGCATCTCGGTCCATTATTGCCATATTTGAGGCAGATAATTTCTAGATTAAGGACTTCTCGGTCCAATGTCGCCATGTTTGAGGCGAATTTTTAGTTTAAGGACATCTCGGTCCGTTGTCGCCATGTTTGAGGCGCCGTTTAGTTTAAGGACATCTCAGTCCGTAATCGCCATTTTTGAGGCGACAGAGATTCTTTGCATACTACTCTCAGAGTTTTTGACTCAGGAAGGTAGCGAGCGGACACGAGCGTCGTCATTTATCATTGACCTAAGTCATGACTCGTCAAGCGTAGTATTTTTTGAGGAATCGGCCATTTATTGGTGATTGGTAGAGGAAACGCGGTACGTTTTATGATATGCGTTCTACTTTCGTTCTCTACTTACCACAATCAAGACGGTGTCGCTTTGCAGCTAGCCGGTTGAGCACCGGTCGATCCACAGGGAGATGGTAATATGTCCGTTCGTGTTTTAGACGAGTTAATGAAAGAATGTATATGTGTATGTTCAAATCTATCCTAAGCGTTTGTATTTATGTTCAAGTAAGCTTGTTAAGGTTAAGTTTGGTTAGTAGAGTTAAGATTAGTCTTGTGCTTGTCTCTTGCCATTCTTAAAACGATGTTAGGATAATCGAAAGTAGTGGGGATTAGGAGGACATAGGAATGGGATTTGCGAGTTTAAGCAAGCTTTCCAACGCTAAATCCATTCCTAGTTCTCCTTGTCCTTCCGCTACGTGCGCTTATTTCCAACCCTAGGCCAAACACCCGCAACCATGTATCCAATTAAATCACAACTACATGTCACGTTGTAGTGCGCCCAAAGGACTTCTCGACTTAGGTCGCGGCTATATGTCACGTATAGCGTGCCTAAGTGAGGGGGTTGCGTTTGTTTGGTCTAGGTTCGTTTTAGGATGTGTGGCGAAGAGAAGCACAATGGATTTTTCCGTCCCTCATACTAACCTTCCTTAGCCCCCCCTAATAAGTGTGGAAATTATTCACACATTTAAATGAAAATAAAAACAAAACAAGAAGAAAGAAAAGAAAGGAAAAATACCATTTTACAAAATGGTAGCAAGCTAACTACTTGGGCCCTCACCTTAGCAAAGGACTCCGTCGAGTATCATGGCTTGAAAATACAGATAAAAAGAGAAGGAAAATAAAACAAGAAATAACAACAACTACTTAACAACAAGAAATAAAATTACACTAGGAATTAAAATTATAAGACAAGGAAATAAAAATTACAATACAAGAAAATTAAAGATACAAGATAATAAAAACGCCTTCATCTTCATTGATTTTCCACTCAAGAGCTCTCACTACACTTTAATGGAGAATAGATGAAGAAGAAGAAGAAGATACAAACTAAACTACGTTAATTCTAACTAAAAAGAAGCATTCCTATAATGGCTCAAAACTGGAGTATTTATAGGCAGAGAGCTGAAACCCTAGGGCTAAATTCTGAGCCCAAATGAAATTACCAAAACACCCCAAAAATATCTTCTGGTACTGAGTTAACTCTGCCGCAGAACCGCCGTGTATATGCCACATTGGTCGCGGTTCCGCGGCTCTTTAGGGGATTCGTGAGGTGATTTTTCTAGGGCTTCTCCACGTTACTTTTTTCTGTTGTTCTACATGTCCCAAATTGCAAAATGCTTCCAAAGTTTCTTCAGATTTGCAACAGTCCAAAATGGCTTCACTTTTAATTCATTTGACCTTTATCTCTCTCGAGCTCTGCACATTCATTGAATTTTGTGCTGCCCCTCTCGTGCTTTGTGCTTGTCCGAGACATGAATGACCACTGTTATTTGTCTTGTCTCTTGAACTGGTAAGTGGCACTGGACGGATACGGATGACCGGAACCCGGATTTTATCTGTTTGTGACAGATGTTCTGGATTTTGGCATAACTGTGGAGATTTTGTATGATTTGCGTTATTTTGGACTGGGAACCTGTATCCTGTAAATATGTAGCAACATGGATCAAAAGCACCTGCCTATAAACAAACGAGCAGAAGAATGGGCGGTATTAAATGCAATATTCTGGTATAAACAAATACCCCCAAACTTAACTTTTGCTCGTTCCGAGCAAAACCATTTATTCACAAAAATTCCTAACCTCACTTTCGCAGAGAACACGATTGCACTAAACTCGTGCAATAAGCCGTTAAATCTCTAGGTGTCCCTAGTAGGAGGAGTGTTGTCTCCTGAGCGTTTTCAGCTGATACTACCCACAAAATCCCGTCAAGCTAGTTTCATAAGTTAACCTTGATTCTACTCTTACAGTTTAGTATCTAAGTTAGAAATTTTATCATCCAAAGTTAGAAATATTCAACCCTTATTTTTCACACCTCCTATTTATTCAACCTCAGATCCTATACGTTTTTACAGTTTAGAAAGATCTCGGTATCTCTTGAGTTTTCCTTCTAAAGCGCAGTTTCTAATCTGGGATTTTTATCATCTTTACGGAAAACATAAGTCTTATTCTTTATCCCTGTCTTTCCTCCAAATATCGATTGTATACCCCTACGTGTGTGTGTAAAATTTCACCCCTACACTTAAGAATTCAATTCATGCTATAATACCCTTGCCTTAATACCTAATACTACTTCTTTTCGTTAATGATGGACGGATTTGCTCACACACCTTTCATACGACTATTAATGCTTCTTGAGGCACTAACCAGCCGATTACTGAATGTGTGAGCTTAAAGTATAAATAGCAGTTTCCAGGTCTTGTAATTTATTCTTTTTTTTCTTTTTCTTTATTTTTCTTTTCAAGACCAGATATATTTTTCAATGATGCTCTTTTGGTGTTAGCTTTAAATACTATTTTTTCTTTCTTACTAGGTTTTCAGGCAAGAATATTTTTAGGTATCCTCTCCTATCCTAAGTTTCAAGGTGCGTGTAAGTGCAGTTTGTAGGGTATATACTTTCTGAATTTGGACTCAAGAATAATAACTATTTTTCAGACTTATCCTTCAATAAAGTTTTCAATACTTTCTTTTCATCTCGACTTAACTCAAGAACTGAACTCAAGATTACCTGCTTCTAAAAAAAACTGCAAGGACGTATAATTACCGAGGTTAAATAGAAGGAACGTTATTTTTAGGGTTTTCAATTGCTAAGCCTAAGATTTAGTTATTTCTAACCTATTAAACTAAATTTTCAGAATAAAAGTCTATGTTACCATACTAGCTAATTTGACGACAAAGTTTTTATATTTTTGGAAATTTTTTCGATTTTTGTGGGTTTTTAAATAAGTATGCAAATGTAAAATATACACATGAATGCGAAGGTAGAAAGCTTACAGAGCATACCCCCAAATTTAAACTTGACAGTGCCCTCACTGTCATGCAACACCAAGAGGGTCAAAATTGTCGGCGCTCCCCTGTATTTTTTTTACAAAAGAAAAAGGAAACAAAATATATATATACAAAAAGGTCCCCCCAAACTTAAGTAAAACAATGTTGCCACTGTTTAAGCATTAAAGTTCAGAGTTGGGGGGATAGAACATTATCAATCTATACAAGGCCTTATATAGGCCAAAAGTTAGCACCAACCATTCAAAAAATTTATCGTGATAATGCAGCGGTTGGTGAAAGAAGGCGTAGAGAAAAGAAATGGAGAATACACGAGACCGTGTATGGATGGAAGCGGCGTATGGTCTTGGTGGAGGAGAAGAATGGCAGAGGGGAAAAAGAAATGGAATATGAACTTGAGGGTGGAAATTGAGTGAATAAATTAGTACAATTTGTAATGACCGATGTGTAAAAAGCGATTGTACCAATCTATCAACCCGTTGAGAAATGGGGTCAAACCTCTCAAGATTCGCAAGAAAACATGGGCCGACCGGATTTGGTAAACCAGACACAGGAAATGAAGGTGATACGGTGTCTTGCAAGGTGGGAACGATGGAAAGGATGGAGGGAAGTGATTGAGGAATGGTATTGGTTAAAGGTTCAGGAGGGTGTGCACAGTCAGTGAAAGGGACATGATGAATTGGAAAATCCGACTCATCAAGTAAAACTGCTTCATCCTCAATGCTATCCTCAAAATTCTCCAAAAAAATCAGCTCATCCATGCATTCATCATCAAATTCCAGACACATATGGGGTTTGGGAAAAACGGTTAATGACTCAGGTTGATGTCCATACGGAAGTGAAAGGACATGATGAATTGGTGAGAAAAACTCATCCAAAACCGCGGGTTCATCATCCAAAATATTCCCAGTGTCGATATCCTCAATCAAGTGAAAATCAAATTTCTCAGACACCTCATCAATAGCATGGATTTCAATCAATTCAGTTTCTAGAGTGGAGGTGTAGAGATCAAAAGGATTGGGATTGCTTTCACTTGAAATGGACCCTTCATGACCGGGTAAATCAAACACTACAAAGTCGCACAACTCATCAACCGTTCTATCTTCAATTTGTGATTCATTTGGGACACTCGATAGACTTTCGAAATTGGAGTTGTGGAATTCGATTTGAAACGGGTAGGTTTGATTTGGAAGGGTGGAATGCTCACTCTCACGACTCAAATCTGCAATCTATCCTATCGCCTCATCATACTCAAATCCGACAGTTCCGGGGATTTTGGCGCCGATCCTGCCCCCAGTCCGTCTGTGTTGTTTTCTGACGCTGAGGGAGCCTTTTCGTCATTTAACGACGAATGGGAAACCATGTGGCAACTTGCTACATAGTCTTCGGTTTCTGATGAGTCATTTTCCTCATCGTTGCCACTCTCTTCGTTCTCAAGAATATACTTGAGAAACTCTTCGAGGGTGACTGGTGTCCACGCCTTCTGGTTGTACTCCTCCAGGGCGTCAATGTACTTTTGTATGTTTGTGCGCTTGTCGTCATACTCGATAGGTTGCACAAGCTTCTTGGTCTTCTTCTTTTTCTTCGAAGACTTTGAAGGCTCGACTTGGGGATTTTTCCCTTTGTCGATAGTTTTCGGTACGGGACGCGGTTTCAGCATCGCTTTGATGATTTCTGGTTCAAGTGGGCTTTTCCACCTGACTGCCGGACATGCCTGGAGATCCTTCAACATTATTTTGGTTTTAGCTGAGAGAACGACTTCCCATAGAGGTTCTTCCACGAGCGAGCATGATTCCCCCGGTGCATCCACCTTTTTGGGAGTGTGCATCTGTGGCAGGTTCACCCTCCAGTTCTCAGAAAGTGCAAACTTCTCCTATTGATACTGATCCTCGATCCAGTTCTTGAAGACGTAGCAATCCTCAATTGGGTGGCTCACCATTCTGTGATAGGAGCAGTAGTTGGGGTTGTTGACGTCACCGGGTTGCGGTGGACGCCATGGGTCTGGTAATATGATTAGTTTGTTGCGCATTGCCAGCTCGAACAGTCTTCTCATCTTGTCACGGGGAAATGAGTAAGCGCGTCCTAGCCTTTCTTCCAGGGATAGGCATGGACGCATATTGTTTTGGCATGCAACCGGCTTTGGGTCACTCGGTTGCTGTTGAGTGTTGGCAATGAAGGCTGCTTTCCCTTTACCCTTGGCATTTCGAGGGTCCATTTTTGAGGAGGAAGGCCTGTGGCCTATCTAGTCCATTTGGGCCAGCTTGTCGATCAGGGCCTGGAAGGTAATCGGCTTGAAGAACGTCATGAACTGGGGCACTGTCGTTTGCGGATCTAGGGTCCAGATGAACATGCCCACGGCAGGGGATTCTTCGATGCGTTGTTCACACTTTGACAATAGGTTCCGCCACCGGATCGCGTATTGGACCCAGGTTTCTCCCGGTTATACCCTGACATTGATTAATGCCGTAATCGAGGTGCGCTCGCTTGCACTGGTGAACCGCTGTATGCACAACAGTTCCATTTCTGTGAATATTTTCACGGAGTCGTTTGGGATCTCCGAGTACCATTCAAATTCCGTCTCTGACAGGCTGCCAATGAACTGGCGAAGTAGCAATTTATCGTCGCCTCCAGTGTTGCCGCACAAAGCTCTGAATTGCGCTACATGCTGGTGTGGATTGCCTGTCCCCTTATACACATGGAATTTGGGGATCGTATATCCTGTCGGGTACTTGATTTGATCATACCAACCTGGTACGGTCACCCAGTTCTGACGATTTGGCCAGCCGCTTCATTCGCTTGATGAGCTCGCATTTGTTGAGCTATATAGTCATCAAGAGCAGCCTTGGAGATCGTTTCCTCCTTAGCTGTCGACAAAGCCAGAAGAGGGTTTGAAGTTTCCCCTCTGTCATCCTCGATGATTATCGGTGGATTTTCGACTGGTGGTTCTGGCTGGATCATCATTCCAACCATGTCCCGGAACAAAAGCGCCATCTGTTTTATGTTAGCAGCTTGTTTCGTGACCTCCTTATCCTTCCTTTCAAGCACCCTTCGCAGGAACTCTGTATCGGTCTCCTACTCTTGACGCTGTTCAGATGCTGATTCCGGGCTTTCTTTCTGCCCGGTAAGTGCTGACATTTTGATCAGCATTTCCTGAAGCTTTTGTTGTTGCTCTTGAGCTTTTGTCAATGACCGAGTTTGCGGCTGATGACCCACGGAAGCACATCTTTCCTCTTTCTCGGAAGCCATGTAGGCCGTATGCACGATCATACCCCCAGACTTGGGGCGTTTGGGTCAACGCCTTTGGAATTTGCCGCAGGTAGTGGGGATTTCTCCGACCTCGCCTTTTTGTGGGAGGTCGAAGTTGAAGGAGCCGTTGTAACAGGCACTTGTGTAAAAGACACTCCTCGCTGTATGATGGAGGGATGGTCTTTCTCTTGCCGAGCCTTTAATTTCTTCGGTCAACGAGAGTAGTTCTGATCAATTACGGAGTCCTGGACTTTTCGCCAGACCATGTGAATTTGGGAGGAGAGCCGTTGATGGGGGCGCTCCAGTTTCTCCTGCACCGTAGCTTCTGCAGGCGGGGGCGATTTATTCAGCACCGCCGTTGGAGAGTTCTTTTGCACCCTCCTGAGTAGATCAAAGCTGTTCCTGGTTGGAACAGCAGCATTAACTTCCACCATTGAAGCTGATAGAGTAAGTCCAGAGGGGGAGCTGCCCTTAGCTCTTCTCACTCGGCGCCAGTGGCGACGTTAAGCATGTCTTACAGACAGGACCGCCTTAGTTTTGGAAGCGGTTTCTTCATGCCCCCGGCTTTGGTGAGGGGCTGCTGTTGGCGTCAACCCGTTGAAGATTGACGTCCTTGGCAGAGTTTGAGGAGGAACGACCAATCTTTCAAAGACCGATCTTCTGGTAGGGGAAGCACTTTTGACGACTTCACCTGCAGGAAAAGTTGGGAGGGCTATCCATTTTGGGACAGTCCTTTCAGATATAACGAGCCTCTCTGTGGGCCCGTTTGAGTTCTTACTCAGCCTGTTGAACACTGAGATGGTAGACTTAGACGACCCGTTGAGAGGGGCCGTAGTGGTTGCAAGTCGATCGAAGACCGAATTCTTGGGAGCTTCGGGTTGTGGCATTGAGGCACCGAAACTCGTTGGTGGGATCATAGTCCCGAAGAACAATCCGGTAGTGGCTTGAGTTACCTGCCCTACCGGCATTGGAAAGATGGAGGTCGCATTGGGCTCATAAGTCACTCCTCCAGTTAGGGCAGAGCGAGAATTGCCATTGCAAGTTGTGCAGCTGGAAGCCATTGATGGTCTCTTCTTCTGCACAGAAACAAGGTACCAAATCTTAGTAGCTCGAATCCAAAGGCAACCATAGCAAACTGCGATTTTGTTTGCGAACACGACACACAAAGTGTGGAGTGGAAAGAGGAAAAGGTCCCACCGGGCGTGCCAGAATCTGTTTACCGCCGAAAACAGAGACGAACTGGGATAGATCGTCTTGCCTGAATTTTTGGGCAGATGCTATTTGGATTTATCCGTCCACCTCTCCGAAGATGCCAAGTTGATTTATGGCACCATATATCGGAGGTTCGAACGAATGCGATCGTTGTAGTAGAATTCATCAGATTCCCCCTCGTTTGCCGGGGTTTTTGATTGTGGGGACGCTCTTCCCTGCAGGCGCAAGCCCCTGCAGTTAATTACGTTCCGCATCGCGATAACCACTTTCTCCTGCTCCAGAAGTTCATTTCGTGTCGTGTGTGTTTTTGTTAGTTTAGGTTGCCCGTGGATTGTACACGCAGAATGATTTTTGAGTGGCGGTATTTGCAAAGAATCCTGCAGGAAAATCAGATTATTGGATTTAAGAGGGGAGAGAGAGAGATATGAATAAGTTACCAGAGGATTTTGGCGACATGAACCCACCACAGAGCCGCGGTTCTGCCGCACTTTTCTCGCTTATGCCGCTGTTCTGCGGCTGTATGGTGGAATCGTTTGACCAATTTTCTTAAGTGGCCTCCTTTGATCCTTTGGGCTTTGTAAAAAATCTTTGAATCTTCAATTTGTTAGTTATATGTATGCCCTAGAGGCCATTACTATACATAGGATGTATATTGTAGTGGATGCTTGGACATATATAGGGAGGACTTTCTTGCTCGACATGATAGTATGCTATCCGGTTGCTCTTTACCTTAACGTGTACACTGATTGTCTCTCTGTTACATGTTGGTAAAGCCCTTAGGATGTGTACTTGACTACCTGCACTATGATGCGGATCATACTAGTGGGGACATGGTAGTCCATAAGTACATCCTTCAAAGTCCCTAGTCGTGGGTGTATCGAGACGGGGCATCGATATACCAGAGTAGACTAGCGTGTACCTTCTCGACCCATACAGATGGGCGATGGATGATCCCATATCCATTGGTGTTTGACATCAGAGATGATATACGGGTGCTCAGTGGAGACTGGGTACACTGGACGGACTCACCGAGAACTCCCAGATGGTATTATACCTCACGTCAGATGGCAGTTCTCTGGTGACACTGGTACAGAGTAGTCTGTTGACCCGAGATCGTCATAGAGTCTTGTGTGATTCCCACTGTGCTTTGATTTCCACCTTACCACGTCCAAGAGGGCGTGCAAAACGGTGGTTTTTGGGTACAGTCCCGAATCACATGGAGGCAATGAGCGATAGGAGGGGATTCGTCTCTCCCGGTATAGGGAGTTGATGTTGCGCTGTGTTCGATTGGCTATAACCGGAAATCCCTGGCCAGGGTTGCTGAGATTTACTGGTAAGTGTTACCAGTAGTTTCTTGAACTGTTATAGACCTCATATCGACACGACTTATCGAGCTGCCGGGGTCTGACGTTTACCACCCCTAGGCGAGATATGCGACATATCAGACGAACAGACCGGACTGTACGGTAAGTGTTACTGGTTGGATTCACAGAAGTGTGAGCGGGCTTGCTCGTCGATCTTCTGATCGCTCAATACCCGAGTGGCCGTTACGTTTAGCAGACTGCTTGCGGCTTGTGGGTGTTTGATATGATCATCACCTGCTGCCGGCATATTGACGAGTCTTTAGAGTCCTACACAGAGGTTTCCTGGCTCAAGCGAAACGAAATAGGAGCGCATATGAGATATGTGCGGGACCGAGAATAATGCGTGTATGTGATACCGTATTCTATTCTCGCGATGAATGTATCGATTGGTTTTATGCGATATAACCTAGTTATCGAATCGAGGATTGATTCGATAAGTCGATACATCGGATATTAGTCGGTCATATGCGATATGACCGGATCCTTAAATCAAGTGTTGATTTAATGATTTAATGTATAATTATATATTTTATATATTACTTTGTATTAACTAGTATTTGTTCACTTAAGATGGATTTTCTCACTTGATGTGCACATTGTGTATATGATATAGTTTTGTGCACTTGTTTGTATCATGTTTGATGATACATGCAAACATGGGTGTGTGTAAGACTTAAACTATGTTTAGTTGATGGTTTAGGGTTTTTACTTGTTTATTCATTCTTTTTATTTATTTGTGGCAAAATATAATATGGTGGCTTTCTTTGTTTGATACTTGAAGCTTCTTGAAGCTTTGAAAAGTCTAGCTAGTTTGTCTTTTGCCTTAACCCTAACTATTCAACTAAACCCTAGTTTATTCTCTACACTAAACCATGGTTGTAAATATGATAAGAATCACTTTATTTTCTATTTTCATCATTATTATCATATTCTTTTTCTTCTTCTTCTTCTTCTTCTTCAAGAAGAAAGAAGCTTGCTAGCTTCAATGGTGACTTGAGAAAAAGAGTGAGAAATCCAATTCTAAAGTGAACCCATTTCCTATTTCTTCATCCTCTACCACTTTCCAAGTAGTATAGGGTATTTTCTTCACAAGTTTCTTGACTTGGTGAAGTTGGAGCTTGATCTTGAGTTGCCTCGACGTAGATCATCTTCGGCATCGAAGTCGACGACCTAGCCCGATCATTTTTTCGACGAAACCATCGCTAGAGTCCGAAATCCGATGATCGTAGCGAAGGGACATCATCACGGAGCTAAGGAAGTAGAGGACCGGATCTACAAAGGTTGTAGCCCCTTTCACTATCTAGTTAAGTTGTTAACTTGTTGTTTCGCCTATAACTCTAGTTAACGATCGCATTAGGGTTTCTCGGCACCGGAAAAATTTGAATTTGGCATGGTTGATGCCTTGTGAGACCTCATTAGTGTGCCTAGGAACCCTACAGTGGTATCAGAGCCTAGCTAGAGCCTTAGGCGATGTGTAGACGAAGTTAGAAACCCGATCGAACCCGAAACCCTAACTCAAAACCACTCTCTGGACATTTTCTGGAATTTTGGATTTTTGTGAATTAAAAATATGCAGAAAAATCAGCAGGCTTTTATATGAAATACTGTGCAAAACGAGCGGCTAACTCGATCAAACCGTCGCGGAACCGCGGCACGAGCATGGCTCGTGCGGCGGTTCCGCGGCCGTACGACAGCATCCTTCATTTATTTTTGCACAGTAATTCCTATATTGAAGTGATGTTTTTTCTGGGAATTTTTAAATTCTACTCAAGAGTTGAGTTTTCTGGGTTGTATTGGGAGTTCGTAGATTCGATCGGATTGTCTAATTTTGTCTATGTGTTTTTCCGGATAATTTAGAATATGTTAAAAAGTTCGACCGGATATAAATACCCACTTTTTCCCCTATCGGGAAATTTCCAAGTGTTGGATCTTTCCGTGGTTTAATAACGTTCTAAGTAGTGCAAGTAACGCGATGGTCCCTCTAGAAGACAGCAAACCTTAACTCGATTATGTGACCGTCTTGAACTGCCCTTTGAACCTTAGGATTTGGGGCAGTACGGCGTGCCACATGTGAGGTGTTGGCTTGGCCCTTCTACGACTGGACCGTTGGTACTGAGGCATGAAGTGAATGTTTTTAAACCTATTTCATGTGTTGATCTGTTTCGGGAAAACTTGGGTGTTTGATTGTTCGATCGGAAAGTTTAACATTTTCTATTTATCTGGAATGTGATACAATATTTGGAATCCACAAGTAGTTATGAGATAACTGAATGAATGTTATAAACATAGCACTTTAGTCTCACTTGATCGGTTGCCACGGAATTTTGATGTGATCAAAAGTCCGTCGCAATCACGTAGCGTACGCGGATACTCGCCGGGTAAACTTAATAGACAGCCTCACTCCATAGCCCCGACCAAGTGACTGTAGGAGAACCCCGTCGCCGAAAGCATCCATTCGGGTGCTCGCGGCAGCGGTGTTCCGCCTTGGTGCACTTCGTCGGCGGCATCGGGGGTGCAGCCGTCTACTGAAGTTTGCGACGAGCATTCGATCAGGATGTCGGGAATCTTGTTGAATTGCTCGACTTGATATTGAAAAGTGTTTTCGATAATGAGACTAAAATGCGGGGTTTATAATTGTTAGGCATGCGATGTCTAAGGAATTCATTTGGTTAGGCATGCGATGTCTATGAAGGTTGCGGATTCCAACTGTTGTAGTTTTACCCTTTCTTTTCTGTGACCGTAAGTGTAATATGTGATATCGCCGGTTTTGTTGCTATATGCCAACGACAATTGGGATACGCATGTTTACTTACGTTGATGACATGTGATGTTATGTGTTGCTGGATATGTTATATTGGATCGTCGTGTTTGAATAGCCGGGGGGTTTTATGTGAGATGAGTGTTTTTCATTTTAATTCATGTAAAAACTTGTATGTAATATTCTTTTATTGGGGCACTTCTAGGTTGCGGATGTTGTCACCATTTGTATATTATTTACTTTTCCGCACTAGGATAGACCCAAGGAGGAGGGCACAAGTAACCGGGTTCTGGAGTCCAGTGGGAGACCAACTCGAGGAGTTGAGTCCGGGTCTCCTAACTCTAGAATTGGTAGGGTTGCTTGCCGCTCTCGTAGGGGTCTAGGGGTGTGAGTTTGGCTATTCATCGCGACCGTGGAATCCGTGTTTTATACTGGCTCGTATTGAAAACACGGACGTCCTAGTATATCCAATGTTTCATATGATTCTTCTGCTGCGATATCTGTGATGTGATCATTTGATATGCTGTGATGGATACTGTATATAGTATATATGATATATTATATAGACGTTACTTATGTTTTACACCCGCGCTAGCCCTGCCCTGCTCTGCTGTTAGTCACCTAACCTAACGGTGCACGAGGGGACATAGAGGCGAATGCGGATGGCATAAGTGTACGTCGTATTTATCTGTGATGTTTAGGTACTTAAATGATGGGACTTCATTAATGAGATTAATGAAATAAAAGAAACCTAAAGATGTTGTAGAATCGAATTTCAAAAATAAAACAGGTAGCTACAGTTCTTGCTTTGCACAGCGGTATATATGATATATCCTGCACCTTATTCGATGAGGAAAGGGCCGACGACCCCTTCACCGGGAGTGACCCCTTTAGCAATAACTGGCAGATGCTACACCCCTCGGTTTGTCTTTTGATTGCTTCTATAGTTCTTGCTTTGCACAGTGATATATATGATATATCCCACACCTCATTCGACGAGGAAAGGGCCGAGGATCCCTTCACCGGGAGTGACCCCTTTAGCAAAACTAGAAAAGCCTAAAAAACACTCCATTTTAAAATCATTTGATTCTACAACGATATCAAGTTCATTACGCAATAGGTTTTCAGAAAAACCTGTCGTAACCCTCCGTCATTTCAGATAAGTCCTGCTTAGTATTCGTGCTGCGTTTGTTGACCTTGTCAAGGCGCAGTGTGCGGTAGCTAACCAGTATTTATCTGCTTATGCATATGATGCAGATTGGGTTAGGGTAGTCGTACGGCCTTGTTGACCTTATCAAGGGTCGAGCGGATGGGTTTGATTCAATCAAGAAATGACGGGTTGAACTTGACTTACGGTCTATGGTTTGTTGACCTTGTCAAGGTCATAGATCGTTTGGGGCAAAATATTATCGGGAATTTCAAGTGTTGAAATTTGCAATGAGATTGCATACCTTCTATGAGATAGTTGGATCTCGATACCCACTGCGAGTAAGAGTTACTCCTGGGAGAGTTTTACACATTACAATTAGCCGATCAAGTAGGTGTCTAGAAAGGTGTCAACGGGGTTACGCCTCTGGGAAAACGAGGTTTACTGTAATTAGGTCCGTGCGAAAGCATGGGGAACCTCCCTCAAAGTACCGACACTGGCCTGGCTGAAAGATTGGCGAACTTGTAGCGTGTAATTAATCCCGGCTAGTCTTTGCTTTTAGGGTTTGAAGGAAGATTTGATAAAAACAGTGGGAGCCATCCTGATTAGATAAAATAATAACCAATCTATTCTTGCAAGAGCGCACGCTGAGTGTTTTCTTCTCTCTCTCTCCAGGTAGCGACCATATCACGCCTTAATCAAGATAATAATACGGAATATTGACCGAACCCGCTTGTTATACTGAGCTGGGGAACGTTGGTCCCGCTCCAACTTATAATTGTTATAAGACAGAGCAGGAAATTGGGAAATACCAGATTTCCCGTGCCGCCCAAACGAAGAAAGTGCATACTGATGCATCATATTCGGGTGTGTTCATTACAAAGAACTGTTTCTCTGTATCCTCTACGTCCTGGGTATTAGATACCAGATCAGGATTCCAGATATGTAATCTGATACATAGGGCTACAGAAAGGTAGAGAACTGAGAACGGGTGATAAGTTTCATGAGACAGAAAATGGTGCAAGTGTTGCAGCCAAGTCTGTTGGTCACTGTCACCCTGTATTCTAATTACATTGATTCTGAACGAATGTTATTAGATACCGAACCTGATATACAAAATCATATCAGTCTCTTTATTAGTAAAGAAATGATAAAATTTTGTATTGTTGGATAATGTTTTGAACATTTCCTATATCAAAAGTTGATCGGTTCAGGCACGTTATCTAAAAGCATTGATGTTCTAAATCAAACTACAGTTCTTAGTATACGGAACACATACAAGAGGAAGAGTTCAGAAATGAACGAATCCTTCTTAAGGTATTGTAGACTTGGTCATATCAATGCGACCCGACTAGCTAGAGTTACATATAGATGCATATTTAAATCAGTTTGAATTTACATCTTGTGAAACTTGCTGGTCATGTCAAAGAGATAAGATGGCTATAGCTCTGTTTATTGGAAACAGAGAAAGAGTTTGTAAACTCTTAGGATTGATACATGTTGATGTATGTAAGGTCCCTCGTCTACACATGCCAGGACCGGTTCTTTGTACTTCATTACATTCTCTGATGATCTCTCAAGATTCATTCATATGTTCCTGTTGAAACATAAGTCCGAACCTATTGAGATATTCACAGAATATAAGTTAGAAGTAGAGAACCAATACGGGTATAAGTATTATGTCCTTTGATGAGATCAAGGAGGAGAATACTTGTGCATAGAATTCCTGGACTATTCTAAAGGAGAATGAGATTCTCTCTCAGCATTACTCCTCCATATACACCATAGCACGATGGTATATCGGGGCGGAGCAATAACACCTTATGTGATATGGTGTGCTCTATGATGAGTACTACCGAGTTTCCAATTTCCTTTTCGGGGTTATGCACTTGAGAAGTTGCATACCTATTGAATTTGGTTCGAATCAGATCAAAACCTACCACTCCATATGAGATATGGTATGGGAAGAGCCCATGTCTTAAGCTAGTTAAGATTTGGGGTTGACCGGCCTATGTCTAAAAGCAAAATCCGGACAAGCTCGAGGCCAGGTCTGTTATGTAGAACTGGAAATGTTCCAGCTATACAAACTACAGCAGATGATTTGATAGAACCAAAGGATTCAATAGTAACCAACGAACCTCAGCCTCTCCGCCGATCTAGTAGGGTTCCTCACCCACCTGAGAGATACTTCGGTTTCTCTATGACAGTGGGAGCGAGGATTGCATCATGAGATGATGACCTAACTAGTTTCAAGCTGGCCATGAGGAGTGGGACTCTGTAAGAATGGCTGGATGCTTAGCGATCTGAGATGGAATCCTTATACACCAACAAAGTATGGACTTTAGTTGCTTTATCTGAAAGGTTAAATCCCCATCAGGAGCAAGTATGTCTTGAGAAGATTACTTGGTGTAGATGGAAAAGTTAAGACTTTCAAAGCTAGACTTGTTAAAGGTTTTCATCATCGACCAGGCGTGGATAATGATGAAACCTTTTTCAGTGGCTATGCTTAAGTCCATCCGGATCCTACTTGCCACGGCTACATACCATGACTACGATATCTGGCGGTTGGGTGTCATGACTGCTCTTCTAAATGATATTTTAGAAGAGAGAGTCTATAAGTACACAGTCAGAGGGCTTCGTAAACAGTGGGAGGAGTGGAAACGTGTACAAGATGCTTTATAGGATAAAGCAGGCATCGCGGAGTTGGAACATCTGTTTTGATGAAGTAGTCAAATAGTTTGACTTCATCAAAATGGTAGATGAACCTTGCATATACAAAAAGATAGTAGGGAGTATGGTGGCGATCCTCGTAGAGTACGTGGATGACATACTCTTGATAGGGAAGAAGTTTCCTATGCTATGCTCGATCAATCTCCGCTTATCACAATGATTCTCCACATAGGATCAAAGTGATACCTACTAAATCCTGGGTTTTGGATCTATGAGATAGATCTAAATGGATGTTAGGATTCTCACTAGTTGAAGTGAGATGGTATCAATTGATCCTGGGGAGAATCACTGGAAGTGTTCCAGGGTGATAAGGACAACTGAATGTCAGTCACAGGCATTGTCTTTACCCTCAGTGGAGGGACGGTATGTTGGAAGAGTTCCAAGCTAAATACCGTTGCTTACTAGACGATAAAGGCAGGATACATCGCTACTTAAGATGCTACCAAAGAGGCTGTTTGGGTGTATATTGGTTCGTGAGATGAACTAGGTTCCTACCATTGTGTGACAATGGAAGTGTGGTTTTGGCCCGGGAACCCCGGTCCCATCAGTGACCCAGACATAATCTAAGGCAGTATCACCTGATCATGGAGATGGTTGATCTCCAGGGTGATCGAGGTTAGGAGAACAGACTCAGAGAACAACACGGCGGATCCACTCACAAAGGCCTTTTCCCAGAGAGAGACTTTTATGCGATGGTTGAGTATGAGATACTACAACCACTGCTATCAGATGGCCCTAGTGCAAGTGGGAGATTGTTAGTTATATGTATGCCCTAGAGGCCATTACTATACATAGGATGTATATTGTAGTGGATGCTTGGATATATATAGTGAGGACTTTCTTGCTCGACATGATAGTATGCTATCTGGTTGCTCTTTACCTTAACGTGTACACTGATTGTCTCTCTGTTACATGTTGGTAAAGACCTTAGGATGTGTACTTGACTACCTGCACTATGATGCGGATCATACTAGTGGGGACATGGTAGTCCATAAGTACATCCTTCAAAGTCCCTAGTCGTGGGTGTATCGAGACGGGGCATCGATATACCAGAGTAGACTAGCGTGTACCTTCTCGACCCATACAGATGGGAGATGGATGATCCCATATCCATTGGTGTTTGACATCAGAGATGATATACGGGTGCTCAGTGGAGACTGGGTACACTGGACGGACTCACCGAGAACTCCCAGATGGTATTATACCTCACGTCAGATGGCAGTTCTCTGGTGACACTGGTACAGAGTAGTCTGTTGACCCGAGATCGTCATAGAGTCTTGTGTGATTCCCACTGTGCTTTGATTTCCACCTTACCACGTCCAAGAGGGCGTGCAAAACGGTGGTTTTTGGGTACAGTCCCGAATCACATGGAGGCAATGAGCGATAGGAGGGGATTCGTCTCTCCCGGTATAGGGAGTTGATGTTGCGCTGTGTTCGATTGGCTATAACCGGAAATCCCTGTCCAGGGTTGCTGAGATTTACTGGTAAGTGTTACCAGTAGTTTCTCGAACTGTTATAGACCTCATATCGACACGACTTATCGAGCTGCTGGGGTCTGACGTTTACCACCCCTAGGCGAGATATGCGACATATCAGACGAACAGATCGGACTGTACGGTAAGTGTTACTGGTTGGATTCACAGGAGTGTGAGCGGGCTTGCTCGTCGATCTTCTGATCGCTCAATACCCGGGTGGCCGTTACGTTTAGCAGACCGCTTGCGGCTTGTGGGTGTTTGATATGATCATCACCTGCTGCCGGCGTATTGACGAGTCTTTAGAGTCCTACACAGAGATTTCCTGGCTCAAGCGAAACGAAATAGGGGCGCATATGAGATATGTGCGGGACCGAGAATAATGCATGTATGTGATACCGTATTCTATTCTCGCGATGAATGTATCGATTGGTTGTATGCGATATAACCTAGTTATCGAATCGAGGATTGATTCGATAAGTCGATACATCGGATATTAGTCGGTCATATGCGATATGACCGGATCATTAAATCAAGTGTTGATTTAATGATTTAATGTATAATTATATATTTGATGTATTACATTGCATTAACTAGCATTTGTTCACTTAAGATGGATTTTCTCACTTGATGTGCACATTGTGTATATGATATAGTTTTGTGCACTTGTTTGTATCATGTTTGATGATACATGCAAACATGGGTGTGTGTAAGACTTAAACTATGTTTAGTTGATGGTTTAGGGGTTTTACTTGTTTATTCATTCTTTTTATTTATTTGTGGCAAAATATAACATGGTGGCTTTCTTTGTTTGGTACTTGAAGCTTCTTGAAGCTTTGAAAAGTCTAGCTAGTTTGTCTTTTGCCTTAACCCTAACCATTCAACTAAACCCTAGTTTATTCTCTACACTAAACCATGGTTGCAAATATGATAAGAATCACTTTATTTTCTATTTTCATCATTATTATCATATTCTTTTTCTTCTTCTTCTTCTTCTTCAAGAAGAAAGAAACTTGCTAGCTTCAATGGTGACTTGAGAAAAAGAGTGAGAAATCCAATTCTAAAGTGAACCCATTTCCTATTTCTTCATCCTCTACCACTTGCCAAGTAGTATAGGGTGTTTTCTTCACAAGTTTCTTGACTTGGTGAAGTTGGAGCTTGATCTTGAGTTGCCTCGACGTAGATCATCTTCGGCATCGAAGTCGACGACCTAGCCCGATCATTTCTTCGACGAAACCATCGCTAGAGTCCGGGATCCGATGATCGCAGCGGAGGGACATCATCACGGAGCTAAGGAAGTGGAGGACCGGATCTACAAAGGTTGTAGCCCCTTTCACTATCTAGTTAAGTTGTTAACTTGTTGTTTCGCCTATAACTCTAGTTAACGATCGCATTAGGGTTTCTCGGCACCGGAAAAATTTGAATTTGGCATGGTTGATGCCTTGTGAGACCTCATTAGTGTGCCTAGGAACCCTACACAATTCGTCGTTCCCGTGACTCCAGATTCCCCCGCAAAAGTCGCATAATAATCGTTAAATACACAAGATGCGGTTTTGATTTTTTTATGATATGGATTAATAAGAATTCTACTTGAATAGCAAGAAAAAAAATTACAGTTGTTTCCCCTGTAATGACACCATTTGATTGATTCTGTATTTGGAAAAAGTGTTTTGTAGGTAACTTTTCTCCGCCGAATACAGGGACGGAACCGCGTTGGTCGTCTTGCCTGAATTTGGGGGCAGATACTATTTGGTTTTATCCGTCCACCTCTCCGAAGATGCCAAATTGATTTATGACACCGTATATCGGAGGTTTAGACGGATGCGGCCGTTGTAGCAGATTTCGTCAGATTCCCCCTCATTTGAGGGATTTTTGATTATGGGGACGCTCTTCCCTGCAGGCGCAAGCCCCTGCAGTTAATTACGCTACCGCATCGTGGTAACAACTTTCTCCAGAAAGACGTCATAGTCTGTGTGGTTTTGATTCAACCGTTTGGGGATGTACCAAAAGTTATTGGTTATTGGGACCCTCCATCTCTCTGAAGACTTTGAAGAATTACAACGACATATATCGGAGGTATGAAGAGATGTACCCTTGAACCAATGTTGGTTGGGAGATCTGTAGTCATATTTGGGACTAAGATCAGTTAAAAGATTTATGAGCATATGGGCTCAATTAATCTAAATGAGCGATCTGTGGCCAATTTGGGCTCGGCCCACTCAGTTAGAATGTTGAACATTTAGTAATGCTGAGCATTGGTTTGGGTTCTGAAAATCTTTTTTTGTCTTTTATTGAGTGCTGAGCACTCATTATGGCTCTGAGGCCTTATTTAAAGAACAATTTATGTTCTCTCAGCGCACACGTGAGGAGCACGTGGCACGCTTGGCGCTGAGCGCCAGTTAATGAGTGCAGAGCGCTCCTTGTGAAATAGCGCACACGTGAGGAGCACGTGGTGCGCTTGGCGCTGAGTGCCAACCTTGAAGCGCCGGGCGCTTCTTTGAATTGGAGCGCTAGGAGCGTTGTGGCGCTGTGCGCCAGTTTTGGAGCGCTAGGAGCACTGCGGCACTGTGCGCCAGTCTTGGAGCGCTAAGGCGCTTCTTTTTAATTTGGAGCGCTAATGCTCTTTTTTAGGCAACTTTGATCAGTTCTGCGCTCTGAGAATTAAATTCTCATTTATAAGAGACCTTGTCTCGTGGGTCTAAGAGCAAAGTTCTTATTTTTATAGGAGATGTTACAATCTCTTATTTTTTGTGAAAAGCTTTGTCTTTATGGATCTGTGATCTTAAGAGAATTGAATTCTTCTTCCCCCCTTTTTATGATGAGATGTTATGATCTCTTTTGTGAAAGACGTCTGTCTTATGGATCTATGATCTAGAAAAAGAAACTAAGTTCTTCTTTTCTATGAGATGCATTGATCTCTTTTTTTTATTTACCTTGAAGAAATTCTTCTTCTTCCGAGAGCTTGCTCTTCTCTTTGAAATTTCTCAAAATTTGTGTGTGTGTGTGTGGGGGAGGGGGGTTCCTCTCTGTTTCTTCTTTCTTCTTTTATTTTGGAAAGAAGAATCATTGGTCGTTGGGACCCACCACCTCTCCGACGACATTGAGAGATTACAGCGCCATATATCAAAGGTGTGGAGGGATGTACCCTTTGAACCATGTCCCACTCATCAGGGGGGAAGAACAGGCTGGAGCTTAAGCTTCTCGCTGCTGAAAAAGGCTTCTTTGCGTTCGCGCACGTGCGTCGCACGTGTTGGGCGCATATGTTTGCACGTAGCGCACATGGAGCTTGCGCATATGCGCATTATGGGGGGGGGCAAGCTCCTATGGAGAACTAATCTCTTTTGAGAATTGAATTCTCCCTACGTGGTGGGCACACGTGCATTGCACGTGGTGCGCACGTAGCGGGCGCACGTGCGTTGCACGTAGCGCTTGCGCATATGCGCATTAGGGGGGCTATGGCCCTAACTTGGAGCACTGAGCTTCTTTGAGGATTGAATCCTCGCACGTGGTGCGCACGTGCGTTGCACATAGTGCGCACGTGGCGGGCGCACGTGCGTTGCACGTAGCGCATATGGAGCTTACGCATATGCGCATTATGGGTGGAGCAAGCTCCTATGGAGACCTAATCTTCTTTGAGGATTGAATCCTCTCATGTGTGTTGCACGTGTTTGGCTCACGTGCGTTGCACGTGGCGCACATGTGGCGGAAGCACGTGCATTGCATGTGGAGGACGCACGTGCTTTGCACGTGGCGCACATGGCGCTTGCGTATTATGGGGGGGAGCAAGCTCCTATGGAGAACTAATCTCCTTTGAGAATTGAATTCTCCCTACGTGGTGGGCACACGTGCGTTGCACGTGGTGCGCACGTAAAGGATGCACGTGCGTTACACGTAGCGCTTGCGCATTATGGGGGGTGGCTATGGCCCTAACTTGGAGCACCAACCTCCTTTGAGGATTGAATTCTCGTACGTGGTGCGTATGTAGCGGGCGCACGTACGTTGCACGTAGCGAACATGGCGCTTGCGCATATGCGCATTATGGGAGGGCAAGCTTCTATGGAGAACTAATCTCCTTTGAGGATTGAATCCTCTCCCTTTTCTAAAAGGTATTCCCTCTTATTTATATGGGAGTGGTAGAGAAGGGATCTCTCTTTTTCCCGATGTGGGACTAAAATTGCATCCCCCATGTAGTAGAGCATTACTTTAGATTACACGTGCGTAGCACATTTGCTCATAACTTTTGATCCCGGATGAATTATGAGGCCTATAATATATCAAATCGAAGGAATTTTCGAGACACTTTCGATACCATCAGAATTCAGCTGTTTCTCATTCGGAAGTTTGTCAAAATACAGCACAGAAAATACTGGTTCGCATTTTCTTCCTAGATTACACGTGCATAACACATTTGCTCATAACTTTTAATCCCGGATGAATTATGAGGCCCATAATATATCAAATCGAAGGTTTTTTCGATACTCTTTCGATATTATCAGAATTTAGCTATTTCTAATTTGGGAGTTCATCAAAATACAGTCCGGAAAATACTGATTCACATTCTCTTAAACGTATCGCTGCCATTTGATACCTTGGGCTCTTTTGCGCAGAATTTTTTGGCGGGAACAAATTGCCCCACTACTTAGCCCACGTAAGTATGTACGTGGGTGAAGTAGTGCAGAGTTATGCATGACCATAGAATTGAGAGCTTAGGAGACAAGTTTAGGGTCCTTGTAGCCTACGACTTTTTTATCTTCATGAGCCGTAAGAGTCTCAAGAAGGTTTTTTCTTTCTACAAGTCGAGAGGATCTCATAGGTGCATTTTCTCCTTAGGAATCGTGAGGATTCCTAAGTCCGTTTTCTCTTGAGAGTCGTAAGGATCTCACAAGAGAATTTTCTTCCTTACCAGTCGAGAGGACTCGTAAGTGGTTGATGAGTTGACTTGTTCCCGAGTCGAAGCGTTGTTTCGACGGGGAGGTTGAGGGTTGACTTTCTCCATTTTATACGGTGTCGGGATCGACTTTCTCCATTTTTTACGGTGTCGGAGGGTTGACTTTCTCCGTTTTCTACGGTGTCGGGGACCGACTTTCTCCGTTTTCTACGGTGTCGGGGACCGACTTTCTCCGTTTTCTACGGTATCGGGATCGACTTTCTCCGTTTTCTACGGTGTCGGGGATCGACTTTCTCCGTTTTCTACGGTGTCGGGATCGACTTTCTCCGTTTTCTACGGTGTCGGGATCGAGTTTCTCCGTTTTCTACGGTGTCGGGGATCGACTTTCTTCGTTTTCTATGGTGTCGGGATCGACTTTCTCCGTTTTCTACGGGGGATCGACTTTCTCCGTTTTCTACGGTGTCGGGATCGACTTTCTCCGTTTTCTACGGTGTCGGGATCGACTTTTCTCCGTTTTCTACGGTGCCGGGGATCGACTTTTCTCCGTTTTCTACGGTTTCGGGAATCGACTTTCTCCATTTTCTACGGTGTCGAGGATCGACTTTCTCCATTTTCTACGGTGTCGGAATCGAGTTTCTCCGTTTTCTACGGTGTCGGGGATCGACTTTCTCCGTTTTCTACGGTGTCGGGGATCGACTTTTCCCGTTTTCTACCGTATCGGGGATCGACTTTCTCCGTTTTCTACGGTGTCGGGATCGACTTTCTCCGTTTTCTACGGTGCCGGAGATCGACTTTCTCCCTTTTCTATGGTGTCGGGATCGATTTTCTCCATTTTCTACGTTGTCGTGGATCGACTTTCTCCGTTTTCTACGGTGTCGAGGGTCGACTTTCTCCGTTTTCTACGGTATCGCGGATCGACTTTCTCCGTTTTCTACGGTGTCGGGGATCGACTTTCTCCGTTTTCTACGGTGTCGGGAACGATGTTCTCCGCCGAAAGACGCGACCGGGACGTTGGGACGTGGGGACCTGAGTTCCGAGGGCAGATGCTAATTGGTGCTATCCGTCCACCTCTCCGAAGATGCCAAGTTGATTTATGGCACTATGTATCGAAGGTTTAAACGGATGCGGCCGATGTAGCAGAGTTCGTCAGATTCCCCCTCGTTGAGGGGTTTTTGATTGTGGGGACGCTCTTCCCTGCATGCACAAGCCCCTGCAGTTAATTACGCTACCGCATCACGGTAACCACTTTCTTCTTCTCCAGATGGTCACTTTGTGTCGTGTGTGTTTGTATTGTTTTTGGTTGCCCTTGGATTGTGTACGGAGACTAATTTATGTTTTCTCCCGTAGGGCATGGATTAGTCCAAATCCGTATCTTCTTAGATTTGGGTTTTGGGTTGAGTTTAAGAATACGTTAGTCTCATTTGGGACTAAGATCAACTTAGACGTTTGTTAAGGATACGTTAGTCTAATTTTAGACTAAGATCAACTTAATGGGATCGTTTAGATCCGACAAGAGAGCATTTGGACTCTATTGTTTAGTTTAGGGACATTGCGGTCAATTACCAGTTTAAGGACATGATGGTCTAAGGTTAAAGACATCGTAGTCCGTGGGTTTAGAGGGACCCCACAGTCCGAGGTTAAGGACATCGTAGTCCATGGGTTTAAAGGGACCCCACAGTCCAAGGTTAAAGACATCGTAGTCCGTGGGTTTAAAGAGACCCCACAGTCCGAGGTAAAGGACATCATAGTCCGTGGGTTTAAAGGGACCCCACAGTCCGAGGTTAAGGACATCATAGTCCGTGGGTTTAAAGGGACCCCACAGTCCGAGGTTAAGGACATCATAGTCCATGGGTTTAAGGACCCCACAGTCCAGTTTAAAGACGTCGTAGTCTATGAAATGTATGGTTGTCGGGACCCGTCACCTCTCTGAAGACGTTGAAGGATTACAACGACAAATATCAGAGGAGTAAAGAGATGTACCCTTGAACCAATTTTGGTTGAAAGATCTATAGTCCAGTTTGGGGCTAAGATGCGGTTAAAAGATTTATGAGCATATGGGCTCTGTTAATCTGAATTGAGGACTTATGGCCAATCTTAGGCTAAGTCCAATCATGTTAAAATGTTTAACATTTGTCACGCCCCGCTTCCCAGAGTACGCTAAGATAGGCACGTGACATAGCCAACAATGCTACCTGTGGATAGAAAAAATCCCTCCACAGTCACATTACGGCTGTAGAGATATCAAGAACAGGAAAGTAAACTAAACTATCTAATACATGTCCATGAGCCAGAATAAATGAGTCAAGAAATAATATAATATGCGGAAGCAAAAGATCCAATAAATAAAACACCTGGAAAGTAAAACTGGATACCAACAGAATTCTCACCGCTCGGTCTAACAGCGGCAGTACTCCTGATCAGTCTGCAGCAAAGGTAGAGAATCTGGGCCATGCAAAACCCAGACGTCAGTGCGTCATAATATCAAGCAATACTGTAAACAGGGGTAGCAATACATGTAGGTATAAGTATAAATGATAAAACAGGCATAACAATGACATATGTAAGGATAGTGGGGTAACGTGTAGTGAGTAATCTAAACTGGTCTATTGGGTTAACTACTCTCAAGTCTTTGAAATCAATTTGATGAATCATCGATGTAACTCAATAGTATCCCGTGCATGCCCGGGATCACGGTGAAGATTCTCGGGCTGAAACCGAGACATGCCGCTAGGCACTAAAAGGAAAAAGGGTAACGATGAATAATGTCAACAGCATCATCCCAAAGCTGGCCTAGCCTCTAAAAGGTAGTGGGTAACGATGTATGATATCAGCAGCATCATCCCAAGGCTGGCCTAGCCTCTAAAACTGATCAGTAAAGGTATCGAACTGTCGAGTTATAAGTCAGGTTTCATCATTGATTTCCCCATACCCCCAAGTTGTGTATTCAAGTCAGGTATTAAATAATCTGGAGCTAAAGCAACACAGGATCAGCAGGTAAAGGTTTGTCTGGATAGACAACAGGGAATGTCCATAGGGACAACATGTCAAAGCTGTTGGCATTAGTAACAAGATTAGGTAACAGGTAAAGCCATGGTACGTCAGGTCAAGTCAGGTAGTATATAGGTATCATGTCATTTCAAGACGTATACGGTATCACGTCGTGTCAAGTAATAGTGTATCAAGTCGTATCAGGGGTGCACAAGTAACAAGTGGGTGCTCATATCAAACTATAATAAGGATGGGTATACAAAACAAGTATGGGGTACTAATGGAACAATAAAATGGAACATTGTAATGTAGTATGCAAATAGATACAGATTAAAGCGTATGGATGCACGGTTATCGATTTGGGTTAAGGGGATAGTTCCAACATTAATTAAAATACACTTTATCAAATATGGGATGTTAAAATCACATTAATATGTATTAAATGATCCAGGGATGCGATTGAGTATATATTAGGCTAGATGTATGCAAACGAGTGTCCAATAAAGTATAAACTATAAAAGGGTACTATGGGATGTGCAAATAATTATTATGTGATTTAAATATGGACGTGGGTACTACGTATTGTAAACTAAAATGCAACATGATATGTTTCAAGTTCTAGATCTAAAATGATAAAATGGAACATCGAATGTTAAATTGGAACATGAGACATTAGATTAAATCTACAGGTTTAACATGTAATTAAATAATTATAAATTAATAGGAATAGCATGTAGCAAGTTTTACTTGCCTGATCGGATCTCAAAGCGGTATGTGCAACACGTCGGATATCGGGGAAAACGTCGCGATGTGTCCACGCGAGCACATAATAGAACCAGGTACGGCAATAACACGACCGCGCTGTCTGGGAACGTCCTCAGGACCACCTGGATCAACAGCGAAGGGCAAGGCTCCGTCGATCACCGGAAAACGTGAATCAGGAAAAGAAAAGAGAAGGAGAGAAGAAGAAGAAGAAGAAAGAGAAGAAGGTTGGGGTTCCCCAATTTCTCTGGGGCAGAAAAGAAGGCGAGGGGGGTGTCGTCGACAATGATTTGTCGACGGTAAGGTGTGTTGGGGTAAAAATTTACACCCCGGTTGACCAAGTCAAAATCAAAGTCAACCCTAAGCCAAGTGGGCCCAAGCCCAGATCCAGTGGGCCCATGCCCGGGTCGAGCCCGAACATGAAGCGGCCGGCCTCCCCCCATGCCAAGATAAAATTTTTGTAATAAATAATTTTGTTGCATTTTCTTTCATTTTATTTTCGGATAAATGTAAGAAAATTAGGCATAAGGCCAAATTTTTGTAAAGCCCATGGCTTATGTGCAAAAAGAAATGGCACATGAGCCATAGGATAGGCAAAATGCCATTTTGTGAAGCCCAAGGGGTTATGTGTAAAATGTATGGCCTATAAAGGCAAAGATAATGAAATATCTCAACAACTTTTTCTCTCTCCAAAAAAATTAGAGCTGAGCTCTTTCTTCCTTCTTCAAGGTTCCAAAACCTTCTTCTTTCTCTTGAATTAAATCAAGAGTTTTACTCTTCCTTTTTCAAAACTAAATAGTTTTCCACCACAAAACCCACAAAGGGGAACTTGGATCTGCCATCAGATCTTAAAAAGGAGAGATTTTGAGATTTTACATCTCTTGATCTTCAAGATCCAGCAAGCAACAGGAGGAAGAAGAAGAACCCTTCCATTAACCCAACAAAAAAAAAAAAAAAAAAACACACTCAGGAGTCTAACTCCTCTTTGATTTCTCTTCAGAGAAATCTTTTTAGGCTAAAAGCCTGTTGTGTGCGCAAGTCGTCCGCGTGCCGACACGTGGCGCGCGCGCTTGCGCAACTGCGCAAGTGCGCAAGTCGCCCGCGTGCCGACACGTGGCGCTCGCGCTTGCGCAACTGCGCAAGTCGCCCGCGTGCCGACACGTGGCGCTCGCGCTTGCGCAACTGCGCAAGTGCGCAAGTCGCCCGCGTGCCGACACGTGGCGCGCGCGCTTGCGCAAGTGCGCAAGTCGCCCGCGTGCCGACACGTGGCGCGCGCGCTTGCGCACCTGCGCATCCCTTGGGTGTCTTTTCCCCCTCTTTTGTGTACATATATACACATATACATATGTATACAAATTTATACATACACGTACTCCACGACACTGTCCCTGTTAGAAAAAAAATTTCTAACGGGGCGCTGCCCCGCACCCTGCAAGGGGGCTGCTAGCCCCCTTGACCCCCAGCCCGCTATCCGGGTAGCGGGACCCCCGTAAAAACTCTGCGTGGCTCCCGATATATCCAAAACCCCCTTTCAAAACACACGCACACTGCACATTGAGTTCACATGACCAGTTTAACCCGTTAATCGGAGGTTCCCTCGCCCCAAAGGCAATGGGTAATTAACGGCAGCTTAGTCCGCGGCTGCCGGAGATTCGGATCCCCACAATCATTAAACCCCCGGCCTACCCTAGGCAGGGGGAATCTGTAGTACGCCTGACAAGCGCTCGCGTATTCCCATCTCAATGGGGTGACGAAAAACACCCTACAGATTCTGGCACGCCCGGTGGGACCAATCTCTCCTCCCATATTTCGGGTTAAAACGTTCATGTGAACTCAATCAATATACATATCGATTGCCTATACTGAAATGATGTTTTTTTTTCCGTGCAGCAATCAACCTTCGACGACAATGTCTCCCCAGACGAATTCAGCTTCCAACGTGACCCCGATTCCGTACGTGGTCAAGATCAACGCTCGTGTGGTTCTCCCCGCAAGCCTCAGTCGACAGTGGGAGGAACCGCCCCGCCAGTTCGGCTCCGTCATCATCTACCCTGCCGGAAGCGCTCATCTGGCAGAGATCCCGGTGGAACAGGCAGCCAAGCCGGTCTCGAGGGGCAAGAGGCCGAATGTCGTGATCGCCAAGGCACCACAACCGAAACTTAAGACGCTATCTGAACGATTCTCTGGTGCTCTAGCTGGGGGCAAGAACTCCGGTACAAAGGGCAACATCCAATGTTGCGGACGAGCTCACGCGATTACTCCAACAAATGCACAATCGAGCGTATCTCCAAGGCCTTCCATCGCCCGGTCTGCGACGCCTTCCCAAAGAGTTGAAGTCTGCCAGGTGCTTAGAACAGAAAAGTTAAGGCAGAAGCGGCTCAGGTATCGAGCCAACAAGAGGGCCAAGGCTTCGGCCAAATGGAACCATGTGAAGTTCCAAGTGCAGGGTTTCCCCGCGACGACGGCTGAGTCGGACGTAAGAATCAGCAATTCCTTCGAGCCTCTGAAGTGGGTTCAGAAAAACGCCATGACCGCCATAATCAAGAAGACAGCGGTCCGAACAGTGCCACAAAGAGACGTGTCCCTGCCCCAACAGAAAAAGTACGACACTATCTCTTCAAGAGTCTATCAAGCGCTCTGTGCCGCACGAAAGCAGCGGGGCAAACCCAGAAAAGATGCGCCAGCACCATTTAAGAACCTGGTTAGGCCAGCCGCCTTCAATCGACTACCAGCTACCGAAACAAGGGGGTCAAGACAGCGACCCATGAAATCAGCTGCCAATGATAGAAAGACGTCCGGATATACCATCCATACGGTCTATATGGCGGGCGGGCGCCCTAGCGACAACCTTCGCAGCAAAAGCAAGGACGGGGCCACCACATCCCAAGCCCAATCTAGCCTGAATGTGGTTGCTGCTGCCCAAGAACAGCCGCCCCCGCTGGATGAAGAAAACCCTCTCGATGAGGATGATAGGCAGAAAGACCCCTCGGTCCATGCAGAGTCAAGCTCGGACAGCGAGGAAGAGCCGACTTTCCGCCCCAGGACTGCGGAGCAAGAGCTGCTTCAAGAGCTTCGAAAACAGCTCAGGAGCAAAGATAAAGAGATGGCCAAGCTCTATTCGAAGATTGACGACTTAACGAATGTGGTGATGCAGCTTACGGCTCAAATTGCTCGAGCGCCTCCTAATCAAGCGCAAGCCGCTACTAATCAGCCGGGTGAGGACAATCCGAGGCAGCCAATGCCTGTTCCTTCGGGTCCAAGACTGGTCGAGCCACATGAAAGCCGGCCACACTCTACTTCTGGGGACGCCTTGGCCCCAGATAGCATTATCCCGCTGACACAGGATCGGATAATGGATTTGGTCACCAGCAAGGTTAAAACATTGGTGGCCGAAGCTGAAGCTCAGAAAGAAATCGGCAGTAGTGGGCGGCCATACCCCGCGCAGTACGATCTGATTGAGTTCCCAAGCGGCTACGTCATTCCTAAGTTCGGAAGATTTGATGGAACGGGGAATGCAAATCAGCACGTCGCCCACTTCAAAGCATCGTGCGGAAATACAGGGGGCAATGACGCGCTCCTTCTTCGTCAGTTTGTCAACAGCCTGACCGGTGTCGCTTTCGACTGGTACGCGAGCATACCAGACGGGTCCATCATTACCTTTGCCCAAATGGAGTCTCTGTTCCGGCAAAGGTTCATGAGCGTCAGTGATAAAATCTCCATTGCCGACCTTGTGAGGACCAAGCCGGGGAGGAATGAAAGCAACACAGACTTTATCGCCCGATGGCGTAATCTCACGGTCAAGTGCGAACCGCCGCTGGAGCAGGACCAGTCCGTCAGCCTTCTCATTGGGAACCTCAGCAATTGGATGGTCCCATTCTTGTGTACAGCGGGCCTCAAGACATTTCAGGAGCTAACCAAGAAAGTCCAAATGCTGGAACGCTCAAAGCAAGAGTCCCCGCCGGACTCTCAGAGAGAGAAAACTTGGAAAAGCAAGCGGGACGACAACCGTAGAAGCGGGAGTTCCAGCAGTGCCAATGTCTTCAATGCGTCCGACAATGAAGAAAAGCGAAAGGCGGCCGAATCCAAAACTAACCGGTCTCGAAAGCCATTGCTGGGAGGAGATGGGCCTTCCCTAGAGGAGAAAAAGAACAAGGTTTACTCTTTCAGGAGGGACAAAGTCCGCAAGATATTTAAAGATGCCTTGAACAACGGCCTCCAATTGCCGGAGTCGAAAAGACCCCAAGAAGCAAAAATGACCGACAATCCTCTGTATTGCCCGTACCACCGAGTAGTGAGCCATGCGATCGAGGATTGCTATATCTTCAAAGACTGGGTCGAGAAGCAGTACAAGGCTGGAGAGATCGAGCTATCCAAAAGCGTGTTGGTGAACAATCAAGTTGCAACCGCCAACTTTATACAGACGGAAGCCGAAGCCTTCTGGGAGCAGACAGCCGAACCCGCGGCCCTAAGAAATGAAACTGACTCATCGCGGCCTCCGTGGAGTACGCACATATCTAATAAGACGCAGAAGATGCTAAAGCTACTTTGGAAAGAACCCAGGACGGAATGGGAAGGGCAGAAGAAGCCTACCAGTCCAGCTGCCAATGCGGCTCCATCAGGCTCAAAATCCAAGAAGCTCAAGAAGAAGAAAAGTGCAGCTCGGCGCAAAAAAGAGTCTGCAGGGAGATCGACCATTCAAAAATATATCGATTCCCTCGAAGAATATGAACAAAAGGAAAGAACATTGATTCAATTGAAGGAGTTCTTCCCTATACAAGCGGCTGAAATTCTGGAGGAGTTAGAAGAAGACTCCAATGAAGAGATCCCAGTAGTGACCTGCTACGCCATCCATCTTGGCAGCGACTCCGAGGATGAGCTCTATTTTCCCGAAGAGGACGAGGAGCTCACCACAAAGGCTAATCAAATCCAGCTCAGAAGCGGCAGGGCTCTACCGCCAAATCAGGGCAACGCCCCAAAAGGGAAGGAAAAACAAGTCGCTAATGAAGAAGATGGCAGAGAACCAGCTGATGAAAACATAAATCCTTCCTCGGTGGACTATAATGTCTTGGCACATCTCCGGAAGCTTCCATCTCTCCTGAGCATCTACGACGCCTTGGTCCTATCTAAGGAGCTTAGAGACGTTCTCATTCACGCTCTACAAAACCCCGAGCGGTATCAGGCTCACTTTGCGGAAATTAATATGAAAGAAGCCCAGCACGCTTTGCATGCCGCCGCAGTCACATTTAAGGATGAAGACTTGCTACTGGGAACGGCTGAGCATAATCGGCCGCTTTACGTGACCGGGTACAGCGACGGAGATCGAATTAATCGTATATTGATTGATCCGGGGTCCTCAGTGAACATCATGAACTTGCGAACTCTGAAGAGTTTGTCAATGGACGTCCGACACCTGTCGAGGGAAAGGATTGTCATTCAAGGGTTCAACCAAAATTGCCAGCAAGTTCTAGGGTCTATAGCTTTGCCAATCAAATTTGGGGATCTGCAAACTGAAGCTAAGATATACGTGATCGACGCCGACACATCTTATAAGATTCTCTTGGGGCGGCCGTGGATCCATGATTACGGCATCATTCCGTCGACTCTCCATCAATGCATGAAGTATACTAAAAATGGCGAAGAAAGACGTATTGACGGAGACATCCAGCCGTTCGGTGTGCATGAAGTCCGATACGAAGATTCTCGGTACTTTACGAACCACCAAAATTCTAAGCCACAACTGACTGAGGATAGACCAGCCCCAAGACTCAAAAGCAAATCTGCGCCGGCTGTCACTTTCAAAAGCAAAAATACCCAAGTGCGCCCGCATTTCGGCAGCGACACTGATGAGTCCGATGCTGGAAGCCCGTCCTCCCGTAAAACTCGCCCTCGTTTTGGCAGCGATACGGACGAATCTGTTACCGAAGGCCCGTCTAGCAGCAAAGTCCGCCCTCATCTTGGCAATGACACTGAAGAGTCAGAAGAAGAGGACCTGCCGTGCGACAGCTGTGCAGATCGACCCCCCATGCAGCAAGCGAAACTACGAGAGACCTTCGAAGTCGCAGAAGGGTCCCTGGCTATCACAAGGGTGCCGGAACGGATGTGCAAAGAGCTCGACGCATTGTCAGTCTCTACCGTGGACCAGCTGAAAACTTTCTACGTGCCCGGAAGGAAAAATGGACAGAAGGGCATCCTGTTTTACAAGTCAAACCCCGTTGTGCACCCGGACGATCTTTCTGTCGCGTGCCTTCCCTATGAGAGAGGCATAAGAGCCGTCCTCAATCCCAGATACTATGCGCCCGAGATGCGGGAATACTTTAAGAAGTGCGGATGCCGGTTATATCAAACGGAGTCCGAAGCAAAGTTTTACGAAGGGCTATGGTATCCGCCCCAGGTCCGAGCACTCATCGATGGACGAATTCCAGATAGACGGGGCATAGGCTACATTCAACCTGATTCCAAAGCGTGCTACATGATCCGTGTTGGTGAGGCCAGCGAAGGATCGAATAATGCTGACGAGATAGCCGAGCCAGAAGAAGCTCCTCAAGAGCTCGAAGATGGCGGACAAGCAACCTTTGATGAGCTAACCGAGATTGACTTAGGAACGCCCGATAATCCAAGGCCGACCTACATCAGCTCACTCTTGTCGGAGGAAATGAAAGAGCAGATAATTGCCCTGCTGCGCGAGTTCGTCGACTGCTTCGCGTGGACGTACAAAGAAATGCCTGGCCTTTCCCCTGAGGTAGCCGTGCATAAGCTGGCTATATCTCCTGATGCTAAGCCAGTCAAACAAGCTCCTCGAAGAATGAGAAGGGAGTTGGAAGAAAAGGTCATCGAGGAAACCAAGAAACTCATCGATGCCGGCTTCATCAGAGAAGAGAAATATGCGGACTGGATCGCATGCATAGTCCCAGTCAAGAAGAAAAATGGGCAGATCCGAGTCTGTGTCGATTTCAGGGACCTCAATAAGGCATGTCCTAAAGATGACTTCCCGCTACCGGTCATGGAAATGATGGTCGATGACACCTCAAATTACGAACTGTTCACCTTTATGGACGGCTCGTCTGGATATAATCAGATCAAGATGTCGCCTGAGGATGAGAAGCACACAGCATTTCGAACCCCGATCGGAATATATTGCTACAAGGTAATGCCATTCGGACTGAAGAACGCAGGTGCTACATATCAAAGGGCGATGACTAATATCTTTGATGACCTAATCCATAAAGTCGTCGAATGTTATGTTGATGATCTGGTCGTCAAGACTAAAGCCAAGGCCGATCATATCCAAGATCTCAGGACCGTTCTCACCAGACTGAGGGAATACGATCTGAAGATGAACCCTCTGAAGTGCGCTTTTGGCGTGTCATCGGGAAAATTCCTGGGCTTCATAGTCCGACATCGAGGGATCGAAGTTGACCCATCAAAGATAAAGGCCATCATGGAGATGCCCCCTCCGAAGAGTCTGACGCAGCTAAGATCTTTTCAAGGCAAGCTTGCTTATATACGGAGGTTTATCTCAAATTTATCAGGGAGATGTAGGCCCTTCTCAAAGCTCATGAAGAAAGGAGCTCCTTTTATCTGGGATGCCGAATGTCAAGCAGCGTTCGAAAGCATCAAACAATACTTGTTGCACCCTCCAGTGCTGGCTGCTCCCATTCCAAATAAACCGTTGATTCTCTACACTGCCGCGCTAGATGAGTCACTCGGTGCGCTCCTTGCCCAGAATAACGAGGAGGGAAAGGAAAATGCCCTCTACTACCTCAGTCGAACTCTAGTCGGGGCGGAACACAACTATTCCCCAATCGAAAAGCAATGCCTGGCTCTGATATTTGCTGTGAAGAAGCTGAGGCACTATCTGCTCGCTCATCGGGTTATGCTGATCTCCAAGGTCGACCCGCTCAAACACTTGATGACCAAAGCAAGCCTAGCCGGCAGAATGGCAAGATGGGCTGTCATGCTACTTGAGTTTGACATAGTTTACACTCCTCAGAAAGCAGTAAAAGGGCAAGCTCTTGCAGACTTTCTCGCTGCTCATCCCATACTAGAAGGGTCGCCACTAAATTGTGAGTTACCCGACGAACAAGTGCTGCATTTCGAGAATGACGAGCCATGTTGGGAGCTCTACTTCGATGGGGCCTCATCGATAAGAACCTCCAGTAAATCAAGCGTCCCGGAGATAAAAGCAGGGATAGGATCGGTGTTTATCACACCATCAATGGGAACCCTACGGCGTTCTTTTGCTCTCACCGAGCCTCGCACAAACAATGAGGCCGAGTATGAAGCTCTGATAGCTGGTTTGGAGCTCGCCATAGAAATGGAAATCCTTCGGCTACGGGTTTACGGTGATTCCCAGCTTGTCGTCAACCAAGTAAGCGGCGACTATAAGATATACAAACCCGAGTTGGCTCGGTACAGAAGCCGGGTGGTGGAACTCATGAAACGGTTCACTCATATCGAACTAACAAGAGTCCCTAGAGCATTGAACGGAAAAGCCGATATACTCGCTCGCCTAGCCAAGGAGCTGGCTGATCCTGACATGGACGAAATTCTGATCACAGTCAGGAGCCGGCAAATTCTACCCCCAGTCTCTCTACGAGAAGAGGAAAGCGCGGAACAGAAGAGCAGTCCTGCGGAAGAAGCTTCGATCATCCAAGACGAGCCCGATTGGAGAGAACCCTTCATAGAGTACCTCCGATACGACAAGCTGCCCGAAGAAAAATCTGCGAGGATTCAGCTGAAGAAAAGAGCTCTCCGATACGTGTTTGTAAATGACACGTTATACCGCAGGTCATATGACCAACTCTGGCTCAGGTGTCTGTCATTGGCCGAAGCCCAAAAGGTCATGAAAGATGTCCACTCGGGCGTTTGCGGTGCTCACCAATCTGGCCCCAAGATGCGACTTCAAATCAAACGGCTTGGGTATTACTGGCCCACCATGATACGGGATTGCGGAGAGCATGCAAAGAAATGTTATATCTGCCAAATTCACGGTGATTTTATTCACAAGCATCCCAACCCATTGCATCCTACAGTGGCGTCGTGGCCCTTCGAAGTCTGGGGCACCGACATTGTTGGCCCAATTGATCCTCCGTCATCCAAAGGCCATCGGTTTATACTGGCCGCGACAGACTACTTCTCCAGATGGGCTGAAGCTGTCCCGCTAAAAGAAGTTAAGACAAAGGATATTCTGACATTCTTCCAGCATAATATTCTATACCGCTTCGGTACACCAAGAAGAATCATTTCTGACAACGGGCCTTCTTTCAAGAGCTTCAATGTCTCAAGGTTCGCTACTCAGCACAAGATAGACTGGAGATATTCCTCCATCTATAATCCAAGAGCCAACGGGCTAGCCGAAGCCTTCAATAAGACTCTATGCAAGCTCCTGAGGAAAAATGCTTCAGCCAACAAGAGAGACTGGAATCTCAAACTTCACGAGGCGTTGTGGGCATATCGTACCACACACCGTACTCCAACTCAGTCCACTCCATACTCATTGCTCTTCGGAGTGGAGGCGGTCCTCCCTCTCGAAGTTGAAGTTCCAAGCTTAAGAATGGCCGTCCAACATGAGTTGACGGAGGAAGAAAACGTGCTCCTTCGACTTGAAGAACTCGATGCCCTCGAAGAAAAGAGGCTCGCGGTGCAGCAAAATCTGGAGCTATACCGAGCCCAAATGTCACGGGCCTATGACAAGATAACCCGTCTCCGCGCTTTCAAGAAAGGTGAATTGGTGTTGGTCCTCAAAAGACCGATCATCCCCAATCGACATGCCAAGGGAAAATTCGAGCCGAACTGGGAAGGACCATACGTCATCGAGAAAGTGTTCGACGGAGGATCCTACCAACTAATAAGTGCCGAGGGAGAAAGGCCCATGCCACCCATCAATGGCCGATATCTCAAGAAATACTACACATGAATGCTCCAAGTCGCAGGCGAATTGAGCACATCGGCCCTACGGTCTGGATCAGACATCCTGCAAAACCGTATACAATCCACGGGCGTAAATGACCCCTATTTCTCCCAAATCCTGCCGGTGAGACTACTTTTAAAGTCCCACCAGCGGCAAAAAAAAAACAAACAACAAAAAAAAAACAAAAAAAAGGGGTATGTCCACAAGCAAAACGGGCACGGATGAAACCCGAAAGGGCTCCGTGAGTAAAAACAGCAGGACTACCGGCGAGTCTGTGAAAACCCGAAAGGGCGCAAACTCGTGAAAAGAGATGAAATACACTCGCAAAGCCCTCTCGACCTTGCGAGGAGAAAACCCCTGTGTGAGATCCTTACGACTCACAAAGGAGCAACACACTTAGGAATCCTCACGATTCCTAAGGAGAAAATACACCTGCGGGATCCTTACGACTCGTAGGGAGAAAATGCTTTTATGGGACCCTCACGGCCCATAAAATTGAAAAGCCTTGGGTGGTAGGGACCCAAACCTATCTCCTAAGCCATCGTTCCCCAACGGGCAACGGCAAATGATGAGTCGCTCCTGGCATTTCGCTTCAGTGTTAGCGGTGCTGATGCCGACCAAAAACCCAAATCCCAAGTCCTCCCAAGGCAAATGATGAGTTGCTCCTGGCATTATTCCAGTGCAGCAATGCTGATGCCAAACAAGATCCAAATTCCAAGTCCCCAAATGGCGAATGATGAGTCGCTCCTGGTACCATATTCCAGTGCAGCGATGCAGACGCCAACCAAATTCCAAATCCCATACCCCAACGGCGAATGATGAGTCGCTCCTGGTACCACATTCCAGTGCAGCGATGCAGACGCCAACAAATCCCTGAAATCTTTCTGGCCCTACGGTCTGGATCATACATCCTGCAAAACCGTATACAATCCACGGGCGTAAAACAATCCCAATCTCTCCTAAGTCCTACCGGTGAGACCACATTCAAAGTCCCACTAAAAAAAAAGGGTATGTCCACAAGCAAAATGGGCACGGAGGAAAACCCGAAAGGGCTCCGTGAGTAAAAACAGCAGGACTGCCGACAAGTTTGTGAAAACCTGAAAGGGCGCAAACTCGTGAAAAGAAGATGAAATGCACTCTCAAAGTCCTCTCGACTTTGAGAGGAGGAAATTCTCGCGTGAGATCCTTACGACTCACAAAGGAGCAACACACTTAGGAGTCCCCACGACTCCTATGGAGAAAATACGCCTACGAGATCCTTTCGACTCGTAGGGAGAAAATGCTTTTATGGGACCCTCACGGCCCATAAAATTGAAAAGTCTTAGGTGATAGGGATCTAAACCTGCCTCCTAAGCCATCAATTCTCAAATTCTCTCGGGGCAAATGATGAGTTGCTCCTGGCATTATTCCAGTGCAGCAATGCAGATGCCAAACAAAAACCAAAATCCCAAAATCCTCTCCATGACAGATGATGGTTCGCTCCTGGTACCATATTCCAGTATAGCGATGCTGATGTCAACCCAATCAAAATCAACAAGTCAACTTCCACCCGACACCGCAAGAAGCGGAGCAAGTCAAGTCTACCCCTGACACTGCAAGAAGCAGAGCAAGTCAAATCAAGCATCGACCGTCCAAGTCGCTAAAAGGGCAGCAACGACCGTCCACGTCGCAAAAAGGGCAGCACCGACCGTCCACGTCGTTAAAAGGGCAGCACCGACCGTCCAAGTCGCAAAAAGGGCAGAACCGACCGTCCACGTCGCTAAAAGGGCAGCATCGACCGTCCACGTCGCTAAAATGGCAGAACCGACCGTCCACGTCGCTAAAAGGGCAGCATCGACCGTCCACGTCGCTAAAAGGGCAGCATCGACCGTCCACGTCGCTAAAAGGGCAGAACCGACCGTCCACGTCGCTAAAAGGGCAGCACCGACCGTCCACGTCGCTAAAAGGGCAGCACCGACCGTCCAAGTCGCAAAAAGGGCAGCACCGACCGTCCAAGTCGCAAAAAGGGCAGCACCGACCGTCCACGTCGCTAAAAGGGCAGCACCGACCGTCCAAGTCGCAAAAATGGCAGCACCGACCGTCCAAGTCGCAAAAAGGGCAGAACCGACCGTCCAAGTCGCAAAAAGGGCAGCACCGACCGTCCACGTCGCTAAAAGGGCAGCACCGACCGTCCACGTCGCTAAAAGGGCAGCACCGACCGTCCAAGTCGCAAAAAGGGCAGCGCAGGATTCCTACAAAGCGGGAACCAGATAACTCCGGGCCAGGGAAAACGTCTATCACGGACACTCCGTCTCGGAGACATGTCAAGCAACGACCGTCCATGTCGTAAAAAAAGGCAGTGCCAGCTTCCCAAAAAGCCGGAACCAAATTAAGTCGCCTCCACGTGAAAGAAGATCCATCAATTTCATGCACACGACCCACATATGTGGTGTGCATTTATTGATGGGGGGCAATTTGTTGGGGTAAAAATTTACACCCCGGTTGACCAAGTCAAAATCAAAGTCAACCCTAAGCCAAGTGGGCCCAAGCCCAGATCCAGTGGGCCCATGCCCGGGTCGAGCCTGAACATGAAGCGGCCGGCCTCCCCCCATGCCAAGATAAAATTTTTGTAATAAATAATTTTGTTGCATTTTCTTTCATTTTATTTTCGGATAAATGTAAGAAAATTAGGCATAAGGCCAAATTTTTGTAAAGCCCATGGCTTATGTGCAAAAAGAAATGGCACATGAGCCATGGGATAGGCAAAATGCCATTTTGTGAAGCCCAAGGGGCTATGTGTAAAATGTATGGCCTATAAAGGCAAAGATAATGAAATATCTCAACAACTTTTTCTCTCTCCAAAAAAATTAGAGCTGAGCTCTTTCTTCCTTCTTCAAGGTTCCAAAACCTTCTTCTTTCTCTTGAATTAAATCAAGAGTTTTACTCTTCCTTTTTCAAAACTAAATAGTTTTCCACCACAAAACCCACAAAGGGGAACTTGGATCTGCCATCAGATCTTAAAAAGGAGAGATTTTGAGATTTTACATCTCTTGATCTTCAAGATCCAGCAAGCAACAGGAGGAAGAAGAAGAACCCTTCCATTAACCCAACCAAAAAAAAAAAAAAAAAAAAAACACACTCAGGAGTCTAACTCCTCTTTGATTTCTCTTCAGAGAAATCTTTTTAGGCTAAAAGCCTGTTGTGTGCGCAAGTCGCCCGCGTGCCGACACGTGGCGCGCGCGCTTGCGCAACTGCGCAAGTCGCCCGCGTGCCGACACGTGGCGCTCGCGCTTGCGCAACTGCGCAAGTCGCCCGCGTGCCGACACGTGGCGCTCGCGCTTGCGCAACTGCGCAAGTCGCCCGCGTGCCGACACGTGGCGCGCGCGCTTGCGCAAGTGCGCAAGTCGCCCGCGTGCCGACACGTGGCGCGCGCGCTTGCGCACCTGCGCATCCCTTGGGTGTCTTTTCCCCCTCTTTTGTGTACATATATACACATATACATATGTATACAAATTTATACATACACGTACTCCACGACACTGTCCCTGTTAGAAAAAAAATTTCTAACGGGACGCTGCCCCGCACCCCGCAAGGGGGCTGCTAGCCCCCTTGACCCCCAGCCCGCTATCCGGGTAGCGGGACCCCCGTAAAAACTCTGCGTGGCTCCCGATATATCCAAAACCCCCTTTCAAAACACACGCACACTGCACATTGAGTTCACATGACCAGTTTAACCCGTTAATCGGAGGTTCCCTCGCCCCAAAGGCAATGGGTAATTAACGGCAGCTTAGTCCGCGGCTGCCGGAGATTCGGATCCCCACAATCATTAAACCCCCGGCCTACCCTAGGCAGGGGGAATCTGTAGTACGCCTGACAAGCGCTCGCGTATTCCCATCTCAATGGGGTGACGAAAAACACCCTACAAGGTGCAGGCGGGTTTTCCGGCGATGGTCGGAAAAAAACCAGAAGAAAAAGAAGGAGTAGAAGAAGAAGAATGAAGAAGAAGAAGAAGAGGACTAGATTGCTTCAGGGGTTGGCTCGAGGGTTCAGAGAAGGCGATGGAGTAGAGGCGACGACAAGTCGGAGCTCCGGTGAAGGTGCAACGACGAATGCAGGGGCTTGGTGATGGGTGTGTAAGAGCTCGGGTGTTCTTGGGTCGGGGTGATGGTGGTGTCTGGTTCTCAGATTGAGGAGGATGGGATGGAGGTGATGATGATGAAGGGTGACCGACGAGGTGGTCGGCGGCGATGAGAGGTGAGGGTGGCGGTGATGGGTTAGGGTTCTCGAGGTCAGTGTGCAGGGTCTGTGCAGGTGGAGAGAGCTCGGGACGGAGGAGAGAGGTGACAAAAGAATATGGAGAAGACGACGGTGAAGCCACGTCGGCGATGGCGACGAGGCGCACGCGAGGCTAGGGCGTCGGGTGTGGGGTCGGTTGCAGGTGGAGGTGCAGGCGGGTCTGGGACGAAGGAGGAAAGGAGGAGGTGGATGAGGGTGAGGAAGTGGAGGCGAGGGCGTTGATGTGAACGGGGGTGGTGCCTACGACGATGGAGGCGAGCGACGGGCGCGGGCGCGGGCGCGAGGAGGCAGCGAAGAAGAAAATAAAGAAGAGAAGAGAGAGGAAGAGGCTGTGGGTTTGTATAGGGTTTTAAAAAAAATAAAAAACATATAAAACATAAATATATATATAGAGAGAAGAGAGAGACAGAGAGAGGGCTGAGAGAGAGAGAATGCGAGAGGAGAGAGAGGGAAGAGAGAGATAGAGAGAATGAGAGAGATCGAGAGGGGGGAGAGAGAGAATGAACAGAGAGGAGATATAAAGTTGTTTGTTTGTGGGGGAGAGAGAAAGGGAGAGAAAGGAAGAGAGAGAAGGAGAAAAAGAAAGAGAGAAAGAAAAGAAAAGAAAGGAAAGAAAAGTGAGAGAGAGAGAGAGATGGGGTCGGCCTGGGATTGTTTTAAGAAAAGATTTTGATTTTTAGTTTTTAAAATATTTAGGTTAGTTGTAAAAAATATTTTCAACTGTTAAACTAAATTTTTTAAAGGAAACGTTTAAAATAAATTTAATAAATTTTGAATTTAGGCGGATACCAAAAATATTCCAAATCGCGCTCGGGACGGGTCCAAAAATTCAGATTTAAAATATGAAAAATATATGCGACGACCAAAATTAAAAATGAATGCTTGGGTAACGAAAATGCATACCCCCAAGAACGGATGCACGTACGTGCGCGTAGCCATCCAAACACGTCCGTTTCACTGAACGAGACGAGAACAAGATGCACGGATGCTACCACGGGGTCAGGGGTATCATGCAGGCTATGAAATATATTTTTAAATATTTTGCGTGACTTAAAAATGTTATATGGTAAAAGATGTCATGCCATGCCAGGCAAAATGCCAGTATGCGATAAAGTTGAAAATGCACAAGTCTACATAACATGTCAGGGTGATTCATAAATATGAATCAAACAAGTTTCAAGCAAACCGGTCGGGTCGAATACAATATAAAATGTAAAATACCATTTGCACCCAAAGTAGGTTAAATCAAGAAATATCACGAATAAAGAAATACAAGAACTGGAATTGGTATAAATGAACTCGGGTGTTACAACATTTATTTTGGGCTGTCGAACATTTATTTGGGCTTGGCCATTTTAACAATGCTGAGCATTAATTTGGATTCTGACAGTATTTCTGTCTTTTATTGAGTGCTGAGCACTCATCATAGCATTAGGGCTTATTAAAGAACAATTTATGTTCTATCAGCGCATACGTGAGGGACACGTAGTGCGCTTGACGCTTTGTGCCAATCAAAGAGCACAGTGCGCTTCTGCCGAGTAGCGCACACATGAGGGACACATGCTGCGTTTGGCGCTAAGCGCCAGATGACGAGCGCAGAGCGCCAGATGACGAGCGCAGAGCGCTAGTTTGTGAGCGCATTGTGCTATTAGTTCAGTGGCACACACGTGAGTGACACGTGGTGCGCTTGGCGCTGAGCGCCAGTCCATGAGCGCAGTGCGCTATTTCAAGAGCGCAAAGCGCTAATTGCTGAGTGGCGCACTCGTGAGTGACACGTGGTGCGCTCGGCGCTGAGCGCCAATCCAAGAGCGCAGAAGCGCATTTGATCAATTTTATGATCTGGGAAATAAATTCTCCCTTAACGGAGACTTTGTCTCAAGATCCCAAGAACCAAAGTTCTTAGTTTATAGGAGATGCTTCAATCTCTTATATTAATGAAAGGCTTTGCCTTTATGGATCTATGATCCTTAAGTGAATTGAATTATTCTCCCTCCCCTTTTATAATAAGATGTTTATGATCTCTTTTAGATCTACGAAGAAGTAAATTCTTCTTCTATTTTATGATGAGATCTTTTGATCTCTTTGTAAAAGACCTTGGTCTTGTAGATCTATGATCTGTGAGAAAGAAGTAAATTCTTCTTTTTTAATTATGAAATGATTTCATCTCTCTGTTCTTTTACCTTGAAGAAAAGAAGTTCTTCTATCGAGAGCTTGGCTCTTCTTTCTGAGATTTTCTCAAAATTTCTGGGGATGTTCCTCTCTGAGAATCTGTCTTTCAGACTTGAAGTCTTGGGGCCTTTATATAGGGCAAGTTGATCAGTTCAATCAGTTAAGGAGATCTTTTCTCCAATTGATTTGGGGAATTTCCCATCGTTGGATCTTTGATCCAAGGGCTTCTGATTTATAGAAGGGAATCTTCTTGTTTTTAACAAGATTGGTAAATCTTTCTATACAGAATTTATTCTGTGTTTTGGTGATTTTTAATCACCATTGGATCATTGATCCAACGGTGTTCTGATTTACAGAGCACAATCTTGTTGTTTGGAAAGATTTGAGAAATCTTTCCTTAACAGAATTTAATTCTGATTGATTAATGATTTATCATTATTATTATATCTTTGATCTGACGGTGGGGAGCTTTTAGTTCCAGCGCTAGCACGCCCGTGCTTTGCACGTGGTGCGCTGCTTAGAGCGCAGGGCACCTAGCGCTAGCATACACGTGCTTTGCACATGGTGCGCTGCTTAGAGCGCAGCGCACTTGTTGCTGCTTCTGAAGCGTTGCTTCATTGTTGGAGATGTCTTTTCATCTTCCTTTTAAGTCAAACTTATATTCCCCAGAACTTACATTTCCCAGATCTTGAAATAGCTCCATTATGCACAAAATCTTCTGTGCCTAGTCTTTATAATCTGAAGCAATGCTTCTTTCTTTTCTCATTTCCAGAGAACCATCTTAACTATGGCTTGTAACCGCCCACACGCTCATCGTCAACCACGGGAAGTGCCCATTCAGGACATTGTTCCTCGCTTCCCTGCGCGCTTGGTGAATCCTGCTCTTACGGATGACCAATGCAACGCAGCGCTGCATGAGCTCTTGACTTGGGCAGGATCTTCTCTCCCTCCCAACTCTATTTGGCTTCGGATGATCCTCATGTCCGTGCTCGCTGGTATTCCCCCTCCGCCGGCGGAGATGACCCCAGTGATGGTCGATGCCGCTGAAGACAAGATCGAGTGCTTCTTCGAGGCGCACTTGATTACCAAAGCCCTGAAGGATTGGCCTGTTCAGTTACTGAGCCAAATACGGGCTCATTAGGCCATCATCTTTGCTTTCACTGGTGAATGTGGTGCTAACCGATGGGTAGCTACTCCTCGTGAAGATCGTCGCTTTGACATGGTGGAAATGACAGAGAGGGAACTAGATAATTTTATCTATATGTTTGTAAATCCCTGTACTTTTGATCCCATGTTTGGCGATCTATTTTCATTGCAGTAAAATGTTTAATTAAGTGTTTTCTTCCTTTTTGTCATTATCGGTCAAGTGTTCTTATTTATTTTAATCCTTCTGTTCTTCCTCTGTTAGGCGCATATGCGCTATAACACTTACACTGTTATAAACAGGCGCAAGTAATCCTTGTGAGAGTGAAGCGCTCCAGGCGCTTAGCACTCTTTGCGCTTAGCGCTCTCATGCTTTGCACGTGAGTGCCGTTTCAGAGTCTTTGACTCTTAGTGCTGGCGCATTTAATGCTAGCGCTTTTAACGAAGCGTTGCTTCGTTTCAAATCTCGGAATTTGAACAGAGGTTTGCTCTGATTGGGGAAACAAATGCCCCCCACCGTTGCGCTTACGTGGCCTATACGCGAGTGCAGCGGTGGCAGCATCTCCGCCGTTGGATCAACTTTTTTGGAAGTTGAAACGGCTCTCAATGCTTGTAAATAGGGCCTTTGTCCCTCTGAGATGACCATTGTTCATCTTCTTTTCTGAGAATTATTTCTCCTTTAGAGCATTGCTCTCTTCTTTAAGAAATCTCTTAAGAATCAAAACTCTGTCAGATCTTTTCTTTTTGGTAAGATTCGAATTCGTTATCAGAGCTTTGCTCTATTTGGATCATGGATCCGAAAAAGAAAACCTTTTTAGGGTTTCTTGATGGATCATTTCATCTTTTCTACAGAGCATTGCTCTTTAGCATCTTCGGGGAATTTTATTCCCCTATTAATTATGGCAGTTGTCATTTCTGCTGAAGAGGATTGCTCTCAAGGGAGATTTACTCCTTGGCTTGAGGGGCTTAAATGCGAGTCTTTTGAGGGTTTTCTTTCTTAATCGCACAAATTTGAATTTGTTTGTCGCTTGACAGAACTTGTCTTCCCGAGAACTTGTTCAAATCTTCATGTCTGTCTCGATAAGCTTTTTCTTAATCAGTCTGTCTACTAACTCTCACTGATTTTCTTTTTCAGGCGTTATGGCTGCTCATTTATATGATCTCGATGAGATTATCTCTTATAGAGACATTCGCTCACTCGGTCGTTCCCAAAACCAAGAATTCACAAATGCCCAGTGTGCTGAAATTATGGGTCGCTTCGGTGCGTATAATGGTCGACTGCTTTCTCGTCGTTCTTCTTTTTTGAAGCCTCATCGTGAGAGCGATCTGGGAAGCACTTCCTTTATTCTATCAAGCATGCCGCTCAAGGCATTAGATAATGCCGAAGATAAGGTGCATTCGGTATATCTGATGGGCCTAATCTCAAAGAAAAGACGGGACTACCTTGTTGATATCCTGCATCAACCTTTTCAACAGGCGGCAATACTCGCTGCTTATCGGAGGGCGGAAGACATCAATGGGGATCCTGACGCTTATGATCGTGAATGGATGCACACGAAGATGGTCCGAGAGGCCCGAAAATTTTTGAACGGCCTTACTTTTGAATTTCTCAATCCATGTCCTGGATTTGATGTTTTGCCATTGTAATCATTTTGATGATGTTTTTGTTTACTGCTTTCATTGTTGTAAGAACCTTTCTGAAGTATGAATAGCAAATTCCTCATTTCCGTGTGTTTATTTATCTTTTGCACATGCCTGAATGGGTACGCTTTGAACGCTTAACTGAATGTGCATCAAATGTTCTTCTTACTGTCGCTTCTCTTTTCTTTGTTGCCGGCATGTTACTTTAGCAAGCGTAGCCTGTAGATGATAGAGAACATTTCATCTTGAACTCTTCGAGAGGTAGTGATGGCTTAGGAAGCAGGTTCAGATCTGCTGCCTAAGGCTTTTCAACTTTATGAGCCGTGAGGGTCTCATAAAGACTTTTCTCCCTACGAGTCGAAAGGATCCCGTAGGTGTATTCTCTCCTTATGAATCGTGAGGATTCCTAAGTGTGTTTTCTCTTGGGAGTCGTAAGGATCTCACAAGAGGGTTTTCTTCCTTACGAGTCGAGAAGACCTGCAAGTGATTGATGAGGTTGACATTATCCGCATTTCACGGAGTCAGAAGTTGCTCTGGGCGTTTCCCACGGGGTCGAGATTGACATAGGCCGTGTTCCACTAGACCAGGATTTGCTCTGGATACTTCACACGGGGTCAGGATTGACATAGCTGTGTTCCGCAAGGACCAGGTTCCGCTCTGGACGCTTCCCACGGGGTCAGGATTGACATAGCCATGTTCCGTAAGGACCAGGATTTGCTCTGGATGCTTCCCACGGGGTCAGGATTGACATAGCCGTGTTCTGCAAGGACCAGCTTCCGCTCTGGACGCTTCCCACGGGGTCAGGATTGACATAGGCCGTGTTCCACTAGACCAGGATTTGCTCTGAATGCTTCCCACGGGGTCAGGATTGACATAGCCGTGTTTCGCAAGGACCAGGTTCCACTCTGGATGCTTCACACGGGGTCAGGATTGACATAGGCTGTGTTCCACTAGACCAGAATTTGCTCTGGATGCTTCCCACTGGGTCAGGATTGACATAGGCCGTATTCCACTAGATCAGGATTTTCTCTGGATGCTTCCCACGGGGTCAGGATTGACATAGGCCGTGTTCCACTAGACCAGGATTTGCTCTGGATGCTTCCTACATGGTCAGGATTGACATAGCCATGTTCCGCAAGGACCAGGTTCCGCTCTGGAAGCTTCCTACGGGTCAGGATTGACATAGGCCGTGTTCCACTAGACCAGGATTTGCTTTGGATGCTTCCCACGGGGTCAGGATTGACACAGGCCGTGTTCCACTAGACCAGGATTTGCTCTGGATGCTTCTCACGGGGTCAGGATTGACATAGCCGTGTTCCGCAAGGACCAGGTTCCGCTCTGGACACTTTCCACGGGGTCAGGATTGACATAGGCCATGTTCCACTAGACCAAGATTTGCTCTGGAAGCTTTCCATGGGGGCAGGATTGACATAGCCGTGTTCCGCAAGGACCAGGTTCCGCTCTGGACGCTTCCCACGGGGTCAGGATTGACATAGGCCGTGTTCTACTAGACCAGGATTTGCTCTGGATGCTTCATACGGGGTCAGGATTGACATAGCCGTATTCCGCAAGGACCAGGTTCCGCTCTGGACGCTTTCCACGGGGTCAGGATTGACATAGGCCGTGTTCCACTAGACTAGGATTTGCTCTGGATGCTTTCCACGGGGTCAGGATTGACATAGCCGTGTTCCGCAAGGACCAGGTTCCGCTCTGGACGCTTCCCATGGGGTCAGGATTGACATAGGCCGTGTTCCACTAGACTGGGATTTGCTCTGGATGCTTCACATGGGGTCAGGATTGACATAGCCGTGTTCCGCAAGGACTAGGTTCCGCTCTGGACGCTTCCCACAGGGTCAGGATTGACATAGGCCGTGTTCCACTAGACCAGGATTGGTTGACTTTTATCCGCATTTCACGGAGTCGGGGTTGACTCTTGGTTGTCTGTGGACCGCCGAGTCATGGAACTGGAAATTGCCGCGGTTCCGCTTTGCTTGATGTTGCGTCTGTTGTAATGAGACGAATGTTGGGATGATCTCCAGGTTGTCTGTGAACCGTCGAGACTTGGCTCTCTTTCGGATGGAGCCTGGGGGAAAGGTATGGTTCCCTCTTTGTTTGTGCTCCTGGATTATATACAGGGATCGATGTGATCTCATCTGTAGGGCAAAAAAATTTCATTTTATATATTTTTTCTTTCCACGATGCTCTATCATTTCAGCTTTTATATCGCGAAAGTCGCGATTGCCCAATCATTTCGGCTATTTTTCGCGGTGCCCAATCATTTCGGCTATTTGTTTTATTTACTCGCTGATTTTTATTGCGAGTTGCCCAACCATTTCGGCTATTTTGTATGCATACATTTTTACTTGCTGTTTTTCTGCTAGTTGCCCCATCATTTCGGCTATTTCGTATGCATTTGTGGCTCACTGGCTTTTCGCTGCGAGTTTGGGATCGGACACCGATTTAGGCATCGGCATCGCTACGACTGGGATATTGCCAGGAGCAAATCATCATTTGCCTTTGTCGATGTCGAATAAAGATGGCTTAGCGAACAGGGTTAGGATCCTGTCGACTAAAGCTTTTAACTTTATGGGCCGTAAGGGTCTCATAAAGGTATTTCTCCCTACAAGTCGTGAGGATCTCGTAGGTGCGTTTTCTCCTTAAGAATCGTGAGGATTCCTAAGTGTATGGTCTCTTATAAGTCGTAAGGATCTTACAAGAGTACTTTCTCCTTATAAGTCGAGAGGACTTACAAGTGTCTTTTGCCACATGAGCATATCTCTAGTCTCTGGTGGGACTTTGTTAGGGAAATGTTTATTCGCGCCCATGGATTGTATACAAAGGTCAGCATTGAATCGCTTGTAGGGCAAAATTGGAGATTGTGATGGCTTAAGAACAGGTTCAGATCCATATAGCTTAAGGCTTTTGAACCCCGTGAGCCGTGAGGGTCTCAAAGGGGGAATTCTCCTTACGAGTCGTGAGGATCTCGTAAGTGCATTTTCTCCTTAAGAATCGTGAGGATTCCTAAGTGTATTGCTCCCTTGTGAGTCGTAAGGATCTCATGCAGGTATTTTCTCCTTACAAGGTCGAGAGGACCTTGCAAGTGTCTTTTAACGAGATTGCGCCCTTTCGGGTTTTCACAAAACTCGCCGGTAGCCCTGCTGTTTTTACTCACGGAGCCCTTTTGGGTTTTCATCCGTGCCCATTTTGCTTATGGACATACCGTTTTCTTTTTTCTTTTCTTTTTTTTTGTGTCAGCCTTGGGATGCAGCGGTCCGTAGTAGTTTATCGACGTCTCGGTCAACACCCAGTTTTAGGACATAGTGGTCCATCGTTAGTTTAAGGACGTTTCGGTCCGTTGTTAGTTTTAGGAAATTTCGGTCCGCAAGCCGGCTACTACTTATAGAGTTTGGGCTTAGGAAGATAGCGAGCGGGCATAGGCGTCGTCATCTATCGTTGACCTAGGCCGAGACTCGTCAGGCGTAGTATATTTTCAGGAATCGACCGTTTATTGGCCTGAAAGGTCTTTCGCCGTGCATGTCCATGAGTAGATAAGCTCCACCCTAGTAAAATTTGTCTATGATGTACGGGCCTTCATAGTTCGGCTCAAATTTTCCCCTCTTGGCACGATTGGGGATCATAGGTCTTTTGACCACTAGCACAAGTTCTCCTTGACGGAATGTTCTTGGCCTAGTCAATCTCTCGTAGGAGTGCGTCATCTTTGCTTTATAGGCCTCCAGGTTTTGTTGCGCCATGAGCCGGGTTTCATCAAGGGCGTCGAGCTCCTCAAGCCGAAGGTGAGCATTTTCTTCGTCTGTTAGCTCGTAGTGAACGGCCACTCATAGAGAGGGTAACTCTATCTCGAGAGGGAGTACCGCTTCTGTGCCGAATACCAATGCATATGGCGTTGTGTTCGTGGCTGTTTTGAACGTAGTTTGATATGCCCAGAGAGCTTCATGCAGTCTCTTGTGCCAGTACCTCTTATTTCGAGACACAGTCTTTTTCACGATCTTCGTCAAGGTCTTGTTGAAAGCCTCAGCTAGACCGTTAGCTCGGGGATTATAGACCGAAGAGGTCCTCCAGTCTATGTTTTGTTGTTGTGCGAAGCGGCTGATCTTGTGGCTTCTATAGGCTGGCCCGTTATCGGAGATAATCCGTCGCGGAGTTCCGAACCGATAAATGACGCGTGTCTTGAAGAAATGGAGGATATTATCCGTTTTCACTTCTCTTAGTGGTACTACTTCTGCCCACTTGGAGAAGCAATCGGTCGTCGCCAATATGAACCAGTGTCCTCTGGACGATGCTGGTTCGATAGACCCGATTATGTCTGTTCCCCACATTTCGAATGGCCAACTAGCCACCGTTGGATGTAGTGGATTTGGATGTTGGTGGATAAAGTCCCCGTGAATCTGGCACGAATGGCACTGCTTCGCGTATTCGAGGCAGTCTTGGATCATCGTGGGCCAATAGTAGCCCATCCTTTTGATCTTCAGTTTCATCTTCGGCCCGACTTGGTGAGAACCATAGAGTCCATCGTGAGTTTCTTGGACGACTCTCCTTGCCTCTTCAGGTCCCAGGCATCTTAGCCATAGAGAATCGAATGATCTCTTATTGACGAAGGCGAAGGATAGAGCTCGTTTCATGAGCTGATGCCTTGAGGACGCATCTTCAGGCGTTCGACGGGATTTGAAGTAGTCTATAAAGACTTCTGTCCAATCCTTATCCTTTTCCCTGTCTTTTATTTGTAAGTCCGTTTGCTTGGTCGCTCCTTTTTCTTCGGACGACTCTGGAGATATTTTTGCCGGTGCGAGAACCCGACGACTTTGTACAACGATCCTCACGTCATCGAGGTTTTTGTTGGCCAGTTCTTTAGCGAGTTTGGCCAATGCATCCGCTTTGCTATTTTCCGCACGCGGTATGCTTTCCAGGGCATAGGCAGGGATTTGAGTCAGCAGTTGCTGCACTCTCTCACCGTATTTCACCAACTCTGGTTTGCATGTTTGATAGTCGCCGTTTACTTGGCTAACGACCAGTTGGGAGTCTCCGTATATAAGGAGGTTTTCAATTCCCATGTCGACAGCGATTTCAAGACCTGCTATCAAAGCTTCGTATTTCGCTTCATTGTTCGTCCTCGGCTTTGTTAAGGAGAAGGCAAAGCGCATTATCCCTCCTTGTGGAGTCACGAAGATGAGGCCTACCCCTGATTTGATTATGGGGATGTTTTGTTTGCGCTTCTTCATGGAAGATGCTCCATCGAAGTAGAGTTCCTACCGGGTATCATTATCTCTTCTCTCACCGTCGATCGTGTCAAACGCGTGCTCGTCTGGCAATTCGCTGTTCAAGGGAGAGTCGGCAGGTATAGGATGCTCAGCGAGGAAGTCGGCGATGGCCTGGCCTTTCACTGCCTTGAGAGGACGATAAGTTATCGAGAACTCCATTAAGAGCAGGGCCCATTTAGCGAGCCGTCCCGTTAATATAGCCTTTGACATCAAATATTTGAGAGGATCCACCTTTGATATGAGATGGACCTCATGTGCCAACGCATAGTGTCTGAGCTTCGTTATCGCAAAGATCAACGCCGGGCAGTGTTTTTCGACGGGGGAGTAATTGCTTTCTGCCCCCAGTAGAACTCGACTCAAGTAGTAGAGGGCTCTCTCTTTTTTTTGGTCATTTTCTTGTGCCCATAGCGCACCTAAGGAACCTTCGAGGGCTGTTGTATACAGAATGAGGGGTTTTCCCTTGATTGGAGCGGTTAGTACTGGCAGATTCTACAGGTATTGCTTGATCTCGTCTAGCGCGCTTTGGCATTTGCGATCCCAGATGAAAGGAGTCCCTTTCTTCATTAGGTTACTGTAAGGACGGCACTTGCCGGAGTGATTGGCTATAAATCGCCGGATATACGCAAGCTTTCCTTGGAGAGACTGTAGTTGCTTGAGAGTCCTTGGCGGGGGCATTTCCATGATCGTCTTGATCTTCGACGGGTCTATCTCGATATCTCGGTGTCGGACGACGAATCGTAGAAACTTGCCTGAGGAAACTCCGAATGCGCATTTGAGAGGGTTCATCTTCAAGTTGTATTTCCGAAGGCGCTGAAACATGATCTTCAGATGCTCTAGATGTTCCTCGTATGATTTGTTTTTAACCACTAGGTCGTCGATATAACACTCGACAATTTCATGTATGAGGTCATCGAAAATCTTCGTCATGGCCCTCTGATAGGTAGCACCGGCATTCTTTAGACCAAAGGGCATCACCTTGTAGCAGAATATGCCCAAAGGGGTCCGGAAAGCGGTATGCTTCTGATCCTCGGGATGCATCTTTATCTGATTGTATCCCAATGAGCCGTCCATGAAGGAGAAAACTTCATGAGTGGACGTATTATCTATCATCAGCTCGGTGCCCGGTACTGGAAAATCGTCCTTCGGGCAAGCTTTGTTAAGATCCCGGAAGTCTACGCATATGCGCACCGTCCCATTTTTCTTCATCACTGGGACGATATTGGCAATCCAGTCAGGATATTGAACTTCTTGGATGAAGCCGGAGTCGATTAGCTTCTTGATCTCGGCGTTGATGCTCATCTCAAGCTCGAGCCGCATTCTTCTTGGTGCTTGTTTGATCGGCTTGATGTCTGGAGATATCGCCAGTTTGTGCACAGCTATTTCGGGATCCAATCTGGGCATTTCGGAATAGTTCCATGCGAAACAGTCTTTATACTGCATGAGCACGTTTTTTAGCGTAGCCACCCTTTCTTCAGACAACAGCTCACTGACGAATGTTGGCCGCGGGTCACTTGCCGTTCCCAAGTCAATTTTCTTGAGGTTATCTGCCGTAGTATGTATCCTATCTTCCAGCTCTGGAAATGCTGAGATCACCTCGTCATTATCGTTTTCGAAACACCAGGGGAGATCAGCCATATTCTCGGGTTCTTCTTCTGACAGCGTTATTACATAACGGTGCGAGATCGCTTCCAAGACCGATGTTGATTCGGCGCTACTCTCGTGTCTTTCGGTTCATGCTTCTGCGGCGGGGTTACCCTCCAACTACTGGATAGAGCGAACCTGCCTTACTGATACTGGTCTTCTACCCAGTCTTTGAATGTGAAGCAGTCTTCGAGAGGGTGTCCTATCGCTCGGTGATAAAAGCAATAATCCGGACGATGAACCTCGCCTGCTTGCTCGGGGTGCTTGGACTCCGGGAGGGTAATCATCTGATGTTTTATGACAAGATCGAGTATCTTTCTTGTCTTGTCTTAGGAAAAAGAATATGTTCGACTCATCTTCTTTATAAGAGACGAATTCTGATTGCTCGATTCTCGATCGCGTGGCTTCTTGGTCCCGCTTTGTCGCTGTTGAACGCTCTTTCCGTTCTTGGGTTTATTTTTGCCTCTTATCGGGTCCTTTGTGCGACGGGCTGGCGACGAAGGGCATCGTCATTTTCTGTAGCCTGCTGAAGGAGGCGCTGCATTCTGGCTATCTCGTAGATGGCTATTTCGCGGTTATGATCGTCTCGAACCTTTTGACTCGCTTCCCTTATAAGCTTGTCCATTTGTTCTTCGAACGACGGGCTTGGCATTTTCATGACGGGATCTCGTTTTGGTTCAGGGTTTGCATCTTCCCACAGAGCATCTCCTTCTTCGTCGAAGTCATGTATGACGTAGCAGCCGCGGAATCGCTTCCGTTTCTTGGATTGAACATATCCAAACCCGACCGTTTCCATTCTCCCATTGGGCAACTTTCGTTGAGTTCCAGGGACGTTCCAGATCCTGTTATAGAACCGGGCTTGTCGAGCAGTCTGCTTAAGGGGTACACCTTGGCGCCTCAACAGTCTTTTTAATCCGTCTGTGTAGTATCTGGGAAAACGGATGGGCTGGATCCTGTCAAGTGTAGAATCGGTACCATGCCATATCTCTTTCTCCAGGTGCGACTTCGGGATTTGCCTTAGAAGATGGATTAGAGAGTGGTGCCGCCTGAGCAAGCGTCTCCTGCAGCTTTTCACGTTGCAGTTAAACTTTTGTTAAGGACTGAGTTTGATGTTGGTGACTGGTAGAAGCTCGAACTTCATCTTTGGAATTCACCACATAGACTATGTGAACTACCATGCCCCCAGGCTTGGGGTGTTTGGAGTTTGCTTCGGGTACTTGAGCTTTATTGGGCCTCTCTTTTTTTGTGAAAAGTCGCTTTGGTTTTGGGAGGAACCGCTGTATCAGGATCCGTATCGGGGTGAGTCCCTTTCTCCTACTTCCACACCTTATATATAGATGAGGAAAGTTGTCTTAGGGAGCGAACTGGTTTCTGCTCTCGTGGGATCTCCATGGGCTGCAGAGATTTCTTCAATATTGCAGTGGGAGAATTTTGTCTGACCCTTCGCAAAAGTTTGAAGCTGTTCTCGGTTGGAACAACAACATTCACCATTGGGTTTGAAACTGGACCATACGAATAACTGCCCCCAGCTCATTTTGTATGATGCCGATATCGACGTCGACCATTTCTTACGGTCGTGATTTGATTAGCCTCAGGATTTTGTCGAGCCTACCCCCTGTATCCTTTGAGAGCTTGAATATTCTGCCTCCTGCATCGACCTTGGTCCTTGGCAGGTGCCAGTTGTTTGAGGACTGATTCCATTGGCAAAGCTACAGCTTGGGGAACCAGCCTATGGAAGACAGACTTCCACTAGGCTTCCTCCATTGGCGTTGAGGCACCGAGAGTAGGAGGTAGGAGTATCGACTCAAAAAGAAGCCCGTTGATTTCTTGAAGAGCCGGATTGCAGAGATTTGAGGCTGCAAGTGGCCCATACTTGACTCCACCGGATATGACAGAGCTTGAGTTGCTAAGGTGGGAGCAAACGCCATTCTTCATAGAGACGAAACGCCGGCTTCAATATCCACTCCCCTAAGGGCAACCACAAACACATATATAGCGCGATTATTTGATCGCGGAAAAACACGACACACGAAGTATGGAGTGGAAAGAGGAAAAGAGTCCCACCGGGCGTGCCAGAATCTGTTCTCCGCCGAAAGACACGACTGGGACGTTGGGACGTCGGGGCCTGAGTTCCGAGGGCAGATGCTAATTGGTGCTATCCGTCGACCTCTCCGAAGATGCCAAGTTGATTTATAGCACCATGTATCGAAGGTTTAAACGGATGCGGCCGATATAGCAGACTTCGTCAGATTCCTCCTCGTTGAGGGGTTTTTGATTGTGGGGACGCTCTTCCCTGCAGGCGCAAGCCCCTGCAGTTAATTACGCTACCGCGTCGCGGTAACCATTTTCTCCTTCTCCAGATGGTCACTTCGTGTCGTGTGTGTTTGTTTTGTTTTTGGTTGCCCGTGGATTGTATACGGAGACTAATTTATATTGTCTCCCGTAGGGCATGGATTAGTCCAAATCCGTATCTTCTTAGATTTGGGTTTGGGGTTGAGTTAAGGATACGTTCGTCTCATTTGGGACTAAGATCAACTTAAACGTTTGTTAAGGATACGTTAGTCTAATTTTAGACTAAGATAAACTTAATGGGATCGTTTAGATCCGACAAGAGAGCATTTGGACTCTATTGTTTAGTTTAGGGACATTGCGGTCAATTACCAGTTTAAGGACATGGTGGTCCAAGGTTAAGGACATCGTAGTCCGTGGGTTTAGAGGGACCCCACAGTCCGAGGTTAAGGACATCGTAGTTCATGGGTTTGAAGGGACCCCACAGTCCGAGCTTAAGGACATCATAGTCCATGGGTTTAAAGGGACCCCACAGTCCGAGGTTAACGACATCATAGTCCGTGGGTTTAAAGGGACCTCACAGTCCGAGGTTAAGGACATCATAGTCCGTGGGTTTGAAGGGACCCCACATTCCGAGGTTAAGGACATCATACTCCATGGGTTTGAGGACCCCACAGTCCAGTTTAAAGACGTCGTAGTCTATGAAATGTATGGTTGTTGGGACCCGTCACCTCTCTGAAGACGTTGAAGGATTACAACGACAAATATCAGAGGAGTAAAGAGATGTACCCTTGAACCAATTTTGGTTGAAAGATCTATAGTCCAATTTGGAGCTAAGATGTGGTTAAAAGATTTATGAGCATATGGGCTCAGTTAATCTGTTATGGCCAATCTTGGGCTAAGTCCATTCATGTTAAAATGTTTAACATTTATTTTGGGCTGTCGAGCATTTATTTGGGCTTGGCCCTTTTAACAATGCTGAGCATTGATTTGGATTCTGACAGTATTTCTGTCTTTTATTGAGTGCTGAGCACTCATCATAGCATTATGGCTTATTAAAGAACAATTTATGTTCTATCAGCGCATACGTGAGGGACACGTAGTGCGCTTGGCGCTTTGCGCCAATCAAAGAGCGCAGTGAGCTTCTTCCGAGTAGCGCACACATGAGGGACACATGCTGCGCTTGGCGCTAAGCGTTAGATGGCGAGCGCAGAGCGCTAGTTTGTGAGCGCATTGCGCTATTAGTTCAGTGGCGCACACGTGAGTGACACGTGGTGCGCTTGGTGCTGAGCGCCAGTCCATGAGCGCAGTGCGCTATTTCAAGAGCGCAAAGCGCTAACTGCTGAGTGGCGCACTCGTGAGTGACACGTGGTGCGCTCGGTGCTGAGCGCCAATCCAAGAGCGCAGAAGCTCATTTGATCAATTTTATGATCTGGGAAATAAATTCTCCCTTAATGGAGACTTTGTCTCAAGATCCCAAGAGCCAAAGTTCTTACTTTATAGGAGATGCTTCAATCTCTTGTATTAATGAAAGGCTTTGCCTTTATGGATCTATGATCCTTAAGTGAATTGAATTATTCTCCCTCCCCTTTTATAATAAGATGTTTATGATCTCTTTTAGATCTACGAAGAAGTAAATTCTTCTTCTATTTTATGATGAGATCTTTTGATCTCTTTGTAAAAGACCTTGGTCTTGTAGATCTATGATCTGTGAGAAAGAAGTAAATTCTTCTTTTTTAATTATGAGATGATTTCATCTCTCTGTTCTTTTACCTTGAAGAAAAGAATTTCTTCTATCGAGAGCTTGGCTCTTCTTTCTGAGATTTTCTCAAAGTTTCTGGGGAGGTTCCTTTCTGAGAATCTGTCTCTCAGACTTGAAGTCTTGGGGCCTTTATATAGGGCAAGTTGATCAGTTCAATCAGTTAAGGAGATCTTTTCTCCAATTGATTTGGGAAATTTTCCATCGTTGGATCTTTGATCCAAGGGCTTCTGATTTATAGAAGGGAATCTTCTTGTTTTTAACAAGATTGGTAAATCTTTTCATACAGAATTTATTCTGTGTTTTGGTGATTTTTAATCACCATTGGATCATTGATCCAATGGTGTTCTGATTTACAGAGCACAATCTTGTTGCTTGGAAAGATTTGAGAAATCTTTCCTTAACAGAATTTAATTCTGATTGATTAATGATTTATCATTATTATTATATCTTTGATCTGACAGTGGGGAGCTTTTAGTTCCAGCGCTAGTGCGCCCGTGCTTTGCACGTGGTGCGCTGCTTAGAGCGCAGCGCACCTAGCGCTAGCGCACACGTGTTTTGCACGTGGTGCGCTGCTTAGAGCGCAGCGCACTTGGCGCTGCTTCTGAAGCGTTGCTTCATTGTTGGAGATGTCTTTTCACCTTCCTTTTAAGTCAAACTTATATTCCCCAGAACTTACATTTCCCAGATCTTGAAATAGCTCCATTATGCACAAAATCTTCTGTGCCTAGTCTTTATAATCTGAAGCAATGCTTCTTTCTTTTCTCATTTCCAGAGAACCATCTTAACTATGGCTTGTAACCGCCCACACGCTCGTCGTCAACCATGGGAAGTGCCCATTCAAGACATTGTTCCTCGCTTCGCTGCGCGCTTGGTGAATCCTGCTATTACAGATGACCAATGCGACGCAGCGCTGCACTAGCTCTTGACTCGGATAGGATCTTCTCTCCCTCCCAACTCTATTTGGCTTCGGATGATCCTCATGTCCGTGCTCGTCGATATTCCCCCTCCACCGGCGGATATGACCCCAGTGATGCTCGATGCCGCTGAAGACAAGATCGAGTGCTTCTTTGACGCGCACTTGATCACCAAAGCCCTGAGGGATTGGTCTGTTCAGTTGCTGAGCTAAATACGGGCTCATCGGGCCATCATCTTTGCTTTCGCTGGTGAATGTGGTGCTAACCGATGGGTAGCTACTCCTCACGAAGATCGTCGCTTTGACATGGTGGAAATGACAGAGAGGGAACTAGATAATTTTATCTATATGTTTGTAAATCCCTGTACTTTTGATCCCATGTTTGGCGATCTATTTTCATTGCAATAAAATGTTTAATTAAGTGTTTTCTTCCTTTTTGTCATTATCGGTCAAGTGTTCTTATTTATTTTAATCCTTCTGTTCTTCCTCTGTTAGGCGCATATGCGCTATAGCACTTACACTGTTATAAACAGGCGCAAGTAATCCTTGCGAGAGTGAAGCGCTCCTGGTGCTTAGCGCTCTCGTGTTTTGCACGTGAGCATCGTTTCAGAATCTTTGACTCTTAGTGCTGGCGCATTTAATGCTAGCGCTTTTCACGAAGTGTTGCTTCGTTTCAAATCACAGAATTTGAACAGAGTTTTGCTCCGATTGGGGAAACAAACGACTTTCTCCATTTTCTACGGTGTCGGGGATCGACTTTCTCCGTTTTCTACGGTGTCGGGGATCGACTTTCTCCGTTTTCTACGGTGTCGGGGATCGACTTTCTCCGTTTTCTATGGTGTCGCGATCGACTTTCTTCGTTTTCTACGGTGTCGGGGATCGACTTCAGGTTGTCTGTGAACCGTGGAGTCTTGGAACTAGGGACTTTGCCGTGGCTCCGATTGGTGGTGTCGCGTTCGTGTCCTGCTGGCATGAGGTGGAACGCCGTTGCGGGTCTTCTGAGATGCAGATATTGCCGCTGAAACTTGACTCTTCCTTTTGACAGAGTTTGTTGGGACATGTGGTTCCCTTTTGTTTATGCCCATGGATTGTATACAGGGGTCAGTATGGACTTACCTGCAGGGCAAAAGTTTCATTTCATATATATTTTTTTGGTTTTTCTTTCCGCGATGCTCTATCATTTCAGCTTCTGTATCCTGAAAGTCGCGATTGCCCAATCATTTCGGCTATTTTTTCGCGGTGCCCGATCATTTCGGCTATTTTTTTTACTTGCTGCTTTTTATTACGAGTTGCCCAATCATTTCGGATATTTTGTATGCATATATTTTACTTGCTGATTTTATTGCAAGCTGCCCCATCATTTTCGCTATTTCATATGCATTTTTGGCTCGCTGATTTTTATTGCGAGTTTAGACTTGGGATATGATACCGATTTAGGTATCAGCATCGCTACAACTGGGATATTGCCAGGAGCGAATCATCATTTGCCTTGAAAGGACTTAGAATTTGATACCGATGTAGGCATCAACATCGCTACAACTGGGATATTTCCAGGAGCGAATCATCATTTACCTTTGTCGATTTAAACAAAGATGGCTTAGCAAACAGGGTTAGAATCCTATCGACTAAGGCTTTTGACTTCATGAGCCGTAAGGGTCTCATAAAGGTGTTTCTCCCTACGAGTCGTGAGGATCTCGTAGGTGCATTTTCTCCTTAGGAATCGTGAGGATCCTAAGTGTGTGTTCTCTTATAAGTTGTAAGGATCTTATAAGAGCGTTTTCTCCTTATCAGTCGAGAGGACTTATAAGTGTTTGTTCATCAAATGAGGGCATTCCTCGTTGTTGGTGGGACTCGGCAAGGAAATGATTATTTATGCCCGTGGATTGTATACAAGGGTCAGTATTGAACCGCTTGTAAGGTAATCTGGGAAAGGTGATGGCTTAAGAACAGGTTCAAATCCCTGTAGCTTAAGGCTTTTGAATCTTATAAGCCGTGAGGGTCTCATAAGAGGGTTCTCCTTACGAGTCGTGAGGATCTAGTAAGTGTAATTTATCCTTAGGAATCGTGGAGATCCCTAAGTGTGTCACTCCTTTGTGAGTCGTAAGGATCTCACGCATGTAGTTTTCTCCTTATAAGGTCGAGAGGACCTTGCAAGTGTCTTTTAACGAGATTGAGCCCATTCGGGTTTTCACAAACTCACCGGCAGCCTTGCTGTTTTTACTCATGGAGCCCTTTCAGGATTTCATCCGTGCCTATTTTGCTTGTGGACGTACCTGTTCCCGCCAAAAAATTCTGCGCAAAAGAGCCCAAGGCATCCAATGGCAGCGATACGCTTAAAAAAATATGAACCAGTATTTTCTGGGCTGTATTTTGAAGAACTCCCGAATGAGAAACAGCTAAATACTGATGGTATTGAAAGCATCTTGAAAAAACCTTCGATTTGATATATTATGGACCTCATAATTCAACCAGGATCAAAAGTTATGAGCAAATGTGCTATGCACATGTGATCTAAGGAAGAAAATGCGAACCAGTATTTTCCGAGCTGTATTTTGATAAATTCCGGAATGAGAAATAGCTAAATTCTGATGGTATTAAAAGTATCTCGAAAAAACTTTCGATTTGATATATTATGGGCCTCATAAATTATCCGGGATCAAAAGTTATGAGCAAATGTGCTATGCACATATGATCTAAGGAAGAAGACGCGAACCGGTATTTTCCGAGCTGTATTTTGACAAACTACGGAATGAGAAATAGCTAAATTCTGATGGTATTGAAAGCATCTTGAAAAATCCTTCGATTTGATATATTATGAGGTTCATAATTCATCCGGGATCAAAAGTTATGAGCAAATGTGCTATACACGTGTAATCTAAAGTAATGCTCTACTACATGGGGAATGCATTTTTAGTCCCACGTCGGGAAAAGGACAGATCGCTTCTCTACCACTCCCATATAAATAAGAGGGGATACCTCTTAGAAAGGGAAGAGTTCAATCCTCAAAAGATTCAATACTCAAAGGAGCTTGGTTCTCCATAGGAGCTTAGTTTTCCAAGATAGGAGCATGCTCCTTCCCATAATGCGCATATGCGCAAGCGCCATGTGCGCTACGTGCAACGCACGTATGCCCGTCATGCGCGCACCACGTGCAACGCACGGGCGCACCACATGAGAACATTTAATAATATTAAAAGGAGATACGTTCTCCAAGATAGGAGCATGCTCCTCCCCATAATGCGCATATGCGCAAGCGCCACGTGCGCTTCGTGCAACGCACGTGTGCCCGCCATGCGCGCACCACGTGCAACGCACGTGCGCACCATATGAGAATATTCAATAATATTGAAAGGAACTTAGTTCTCCACAGGAGCTTAGTTCTCCAAGTTAGGAGCCTGTTCCTACCTATAATGCGCATATGCGCAAGCGCCATGTGCGCTACGTGCAACGCACGTATGCCTACCATGCGCGCACCACGTGCAACGCACGTGCGCACTACATGAGAACATTTAATAATATTAAAAGGAGATACGTTCTCCATAGGAGCTTGTTCCCCCCATAATGCGCATATGCGCAAGCTCCATGTGCGCTACGTGCAAATATGTGCGCCCAACATGTGCGACGGACGTGTGCCCAACACGTGCGACGTACACATGCGACGCACGTGCACGAACGCAAAGAAGCCTTTTTCAGCAGCGAGAAGCTTAAGCTCCATCCTGTTCTTTCCCCCTAATGAGTGGGACATGATTCAAAGGGTACATCCCTCCACACCTTCGATATACGACGCTGTAATCTCTCAGTGTTGTCGGAGAGGTGGTGGGTCCCAACAACCAATGATCCTTCTTTTCAATAAAAAAAAGGAAAAGAAACAGATATTCACATATAGATATAGAGAAAACCCTCTGCAAATTTTGAGAAAACTCAAAGAGAAAGAAAGGCAAGCCTTTAGAAAAAAGAAGATCCTTTCTTCATCTTCAAGGTAAAGAACTATTTCTTGAACCACAGAGATGAAATCATCTCGTAAAAAGAAGAACCATCTTCTAAAAAGATCATAGATCTACAAATGACCAAGGTCTTTGATGATAAGAAAAAAGATTAAAAGATCTAATTATAAAAAATTAAAAGAAGTATTTTACTTCATTCACAGATCTTTGATCTATAAAGGCAAAGACCTTTTTATTAAACAAGAACTTTTGTTCTTGAATCTTGAGGCAAAGCCTCCTTTAAGAAGAACATAAAAGTTGTTCTTTGATCTTAAAATTGATCAGATGCGCTTTGCGCTAATGAAAAATGCCTTGCACTCATGAATTGCGCTGTTGCGCTCATTGGACCGGCGCTTAGCGCCAAAAGCTGTCACGTGTCAACCGAAAACACAATCTGTGCTTTGCGCTTCTGAAACAGCGCACTGCGCTCATGGGCTGGCGCTCAGCGCCAAGCGCGCCACGTGTCACTCGCTGGCGCGCCAATAGACTAGCGCAAAGCGCTCATAAATTAAAAGTGCAATGCGCTAATGAACTAGCGCTTAGCGCTAAGCGCGACACGTGTCCTTTTCATGTGCGCTATCTGACAGAAGCGCAATGCGCTCTTTAACTGGCGCAAAGCGCCTGGCGCGCCACGTGGCGCATTGTCAAAACATAATTTGTTCTGATCAAGACAAAAATGTCATAGCCCAATGCCTAGCATTATTAAAAGGGCTGAGCCCAAAGGCTTAATAGCCAGAGCAAAATAAAAATGTTAAACATTTTTAATTGGACTTAGCCCAATTCTGGCCATAAATCCTCAACCTATATTGAACTGGGCACATCTGCTCCTTCAACCAACTCACCCTAGTTCAAGGGTACATCTCTTCACTCCTTTGATATTTGTCGTTGTAATTCCTCAACGTCTTCAGAGAGGTGACGGGTCCCAACAACCACACATTTCATGGACTATGATGTCCTTAACCTCGACCGTGATGTCTTTAAACTAACATCGGACTATGGGGTCTTTAAACTCATGGACTATGATGTTCTTAATCTCGACCGTGATGTCTTAAAACTAACACTGGACTGTGGGGTCTTTAAACTCATGGACTATGATGTCCTTAATCTCGACCGTGATGTCTTAAAACTAACAATGGACTGTGGAGTCCTTAAACCCACGGACTATGATGTCCTTAACCTCGATTGTGATGTCTTTAAACTAACACCGGACTGTGGGGCCCTTAAACCTATGGACTATGATGTCCTTAACCTCGACCGTGATGTCTTTAAACTAACATCGGACAGTGGGGTCCTTAAACCTACGGACTATGATGTCCTTAACCTCGACCGTGATGTCTTTAAACTAACATCGGACTGTGGAGTCCTTAAATCCACGGACTATGATGTCCTTAACCTCGACCGTGATGTCTTTAAACTAACATCGGACTGTGGAGTCCTTAAATCCACGGACTATGATGTCCTTAACCTCGACCGTGATTTCTTTAAACAAACATCGGACCGTGGAGTCCTTAAATCCACGGACTATGATGTCCTTAACCTCGACCGTGATGTATTTAAACTAACATTGGACTGTGGGGTCCTTAAACCCACGGACTATGATGTCCTTAATCTCGACCGTGATGTCTTTAAACTAACATTGGACCGAGATGTCCCTAAACTAACGATGGACCGTAATGTCCTTAAACTAATTATCGACCGCAATGTCACTAAATTAAATAATAGAGTCCAATTGCTCTCTTATCGGATCTAAACGATCCCGTTTAGTTGATTTTAGTCTAAAATTAGACTAACGTATCCTTAACAAACGTTTAAGTTGATCTTAATCTCAAATGAGGCTAACGTATCCTTAAACCCGAACCCCCAAACCCAAATCTAAGAAAGATACGAATTTGGACTAGTCCATGCCCTACGGGCGACAACATAAATTAGTCTCTGTATACAATCCACGGGCAACCAAACACAAAACAAACACCCACGACATGAAGTGACTATATGGAGAAGGAGAAAGTTGTTACCGCGATGCGGTAGCATAATTAACTACAGGGGCTTGCGCCTGCAGGGAAGAGCGTCCCCACAATCAAAAACCCCTCAAACGAGGGAGAATCTGACGAAGTCTGCTACATCGGCCGCATCCGTTTAAACCTTCGATACATGGTGCCATAAATCAACTTGGCATCTTTGGAGAGGTGAAAGGATAGCACCAATTAGCATCTGCCCTGAATTTCAGGCAAGACGGACTTACGCGGTGGCGTCTGTGTATTTGGCGGGGAACAGATTCTGGCACGCCCGGTGGGACCTTCTCCTCTTTCCACTCCACACTTCGTGTGTCGTGTTCGCAAACCAATCGCGGTTTGCTAATGGTTGCCCTTGGGTTCGAGTTACTAAGATTTGGTTTCTTGCTTGGCGCAGAAAGCAAAACAGCAATGGCATCTACTTGTGTAAAGTGCTCCAACTGCAGCTGCAACTCGCGCTCTGCCTCGTCTGCAAGCATATCTTACGGGCCTCAAGCAGCCTCTTTGTTCACGATGCCGGTGGACCAGGCCACTCAGGCCACCACCGGATTGTTTTTCGGGACAATGCTTCTGCCGATGAGCTTCAGCACCCCTATATCAACACCAGAAGCTCCCAAGAAGTCAGTCTTTGATCGGCTTGCTATTACCACGGCCCCTCTCAACGGGTCGTCCAGCTCTAGCGCCTCAGTCTTCGCCAGATTGGGCCAAAGTCCATGTAGGCCCATGATGAAGCCTGCAATCCCAGAGAAGGTTGTTCCGAAGAGGATAGCCATCCCTGCCCCTGAGGTCGTCAAGATGGCTTCTCCTACCAAAGGGTCAGTTTTTACAAGACTGGCTGTTCCGGTTCCCACTACGGTTCCTGTCCCTGCTCAGAAGTCTGGTTTTGACCGGTTGGATACCGCTTCTCAACGGACATCAGTCTTCAACAGGCTGACGCCAGCAGCAGCCCCTCACCTGGATAGGGGCAAGACAAAGCCATCTCCATCACCAAACCAACACCATCGGCTCGACATGCTCGATGTCGCCATTGGCGCCGAGTAAGGAAGGCTGGGGGCAACTCCCCCTCTGGGCTAACTCCACCAGCCCCAACGGTGGAAATCAATGCTGCTGTTCCAACCGGGAACAGCTTTGAGCTGCCGAACAAGGTGCGCAGGAACTCTCCTACCACCGTACTGAAAAGATCTCCTCCTCTGGTGGAGAATGTTACATAAATGAAGCTGGACCAGTCTCCTCAACGGCTGTCCTCCAAAGTTTACAAAGTCTGGCGACGGGTCCAGGATTCGGTGATCGATCAGGACTATCTCCGCCGACAGAAGAAGTTGAAGGCTCGGAAGGAAGAGAACCGTCCTGTCAAAACACAGAGGACGACAACCACCTGGGTGCCCGCCGCAACGGCCCCCTCAACGTCAACCACTCAGAAAAGAAGGAGGACAGAAAAAGCCCCTATAACTACGGCAGATCACAAAGACGCCGAGACTAAACGCCCCAAGTCTGGGGTCATAACGGTTCATACTATTTATATGGCATCCGGGAAAGAGGATAGCCGTGCTTCTATGGGCCACCGACCACTCACCAGATCCATCACAAGAGCTCAGGAACAACAGCAGCAGAAGCATCAGGAGATGCTGACTGCGATGGCCGCACTCGCCGGGCCAAAGGAAAGCCCGGAGGCATCATCAGAATAGCGTCACGAACAAGAGACTGATGCTGACTTCCTACGCAGGGTCCTCGAAAAGAAGGATAGAGAAGCAGCAGAAAAATCTGCTAACATAAAACGAACGGCGCTTCTCTTCTAAGACATGGTAGGAATGATGTTACAGCCGGATCCTCCAGCTGAAGACCCTCCGGTCATTGTTGAAGACGATAGAGGGGAGACATCCAATCCTCCTCCGGCTCATTCAACAGCCAAGGAGGAAACCATTTCCAAAGCCGCACTGGATGACTATATAGCTCAGCAAATATGAGCTCACCAGGCAAATGAAGCGGCCGGCCAAGTCGTCAAAACTGGGTGACCATATCCAAGCTAGTATGACCAGATAAAATACCCGTCGGGATACACAATCTCCAAATTCCATGTTTACAAAGGGACAGGAAATCTGCACCAACATGTCACCCAGTTCAGAGCTCTATGTGGAAATACCGGTGGTGACGACAAGCTTTTGCTCCGCCAATTCGTCGGCAGCTTATCGGAGACGGCATTTGAATGGTACTCCAAACTTCCAAATGACTCCGTCAAGACTTTCGCGGAAATGGAGTTGTTATTCACCCAGCGATTCGCGAGTGCCAGTGAACGCACTCCAATAACTGCGTTGATCATCTCCAGGGTGAAGCCCGGAGAGACGTGGGTTCAGTACGCAATCCGATGGCGGAATCTGTGGTCAAAGTGCGAACAGCGCATCGAAGAAGCACCAACGGTGGGCATGTTCGTGGGCACCTTAGACCCTCATGCAACTATTTCACAGTTCATGATGTTCTTCAAACCGACCACATTCCAGGCTTTAATTGACAAGCTAGCCCAGATGGATCAGATGGGTCGCAGACTGTCTCCTCCGAAGCCGGAGCCGCGGAACGAAAAGGGTAAAGGGAAGGTGACCTTCGTTGAAAATACCCAACAATATCCCAGTGCTCCAAAGCTAACAGATCAACTGGAAGAGAGACGACGCTATTATAATGAGAAAATGAAGCGTCCTTACTCGTTCCCGTGAGACAAAACGAAAAGGCTATTCGAACTAGCGATGCGCAACAGGCTTATCAATCTGCCGAATCCAAAGCGACCATTGCAACCCGGCGAAGCGAATAATCCCAATTATTGCCCTTACCACCAAACAGTAAGCCATCCAATTGAAGATTGCTTCGTCTTTAAGAGATGGATGGAGGATCAGTACCAACAAGGCAAGTTTGCGTTGTCTGAGAAGTGGAAAGTAAGCCCACCATAACCGCACACCCCTAAGAAGATGGACACACCATGGGGCATCGTGCTCTTTTGTTGAAGAAGCTCCATAGGAGGTCGCTCTTTCAGCCAAAACCAAAAGAATGCTGAACGATCTCCATACATGTCCGGCGATCAGATGGAAGAATCCGTTGGAACCTGAGATCATCGAGGGGATGCTGAAGCCGTGCCCAACTCTAAAGATTGGTGGTGATAGCCAAAGCGTTCATATCCAGCCGTCAAAATGTTCGAAAAATAAGAAGAAATCCAAAAAGCCCATGAAGCCTAGCGACAAGCACACGGACCTGCAGAAACAGATCGACGCGCTGGAAGAATATAACCAGAAGGCGCGGACTCCAATCACGCTCCAGGAATTTCTCGGCCACATCCTTGAAGACAGAGATGATGGAGAAGACTCATCAGATGAATCTGAGGATTACATAGCAAGTTGCCATGTGATCTCTCACTCATCTACAGACGATGAAGAAGCCCTGCGTATCAAGAGAATGGGGGCAGGACCTGAACCAGAACTTCCACGGCCATCAGACGAGATGATCGACACATTCCTAAACAATGCTCTTCTGAAAAGTAAAGCTGATCGGGAGCGTGAGATGGCCATATTTGAAAAGGCCAAACGCCGGCGACTGGACGAAAGAGTCGAGACACTCCCGCCGAATCAAGGGACATCCGTCGTGAATAAAAACAAGTTCAAGACGAGGAAAATGTTTGCTAAAGCCAAATCAATGGGAATGAAGCTACCACCCTCCGAAGGAAACACTGTCGGTGAAGCAGAGATGCATCCTAGCTACTGCCTATATCATCGAAAGATCGCATACCCCACCGAAGAGTGCAACGCTTTTAAAAGATGGTGGCAGGGATATGTTGCTCACCGACAACATTTCAAGCGGATGAAACGCAAAACTCGGCGGGAGCAGAGAAGTACGACAGAGGAGCATAAAAGAACTACCGGTAACTGTCGCACGGTCAACGCCGGGGGATCGCAGATTCTCACCTTCGGGAGTGACTCCGACGAAGAGATGACTCTTGGCCCTCTCTTCAAAGAATCCACCTCGGGGAAAGAGGAAGAGTCGAAGACCTGTGAAAATATTCAGCTGCGCAACCGTACGCTTCCAGAAAAGAATCTTGGACCCACTGTTCCTGCCAAAAATTTCTACGCAAAGGAGTCCAAGATATCAAATGGCAGTGATACGCTTAAAGAAATGCGAACCAGTATCTTCCGGCCTATATTTTGATAAACTCCTGAAGGAGGAACTATTAAATTCTGATGGTATTGGAAGCATCTTGAAAAACCCTTCGATTTGATATATTATGGGCTTCATAATTCATCCGGGATCAAAAGTTATGAGGTATCACGTGTCCACACGTGATGGACCTTTAAGAACCCGCTGGAGGAGTTAAAAGATATAATAAAAACTCAGAAAAGACTCCAATGGGGCATCACGTGCTCACACGTGACCATGGGTCACGTGCAGACACGTGATGGGCTCTTAAGACCTCTAAAATAATGAATAGAATTAAATTCTAAAATCTGTTCCCTGATTAAAAATCAGAGGTCACCTCAATGAGGTATCACGTGCTCACACGTGACCAATGGTCACGTGTTGACACGTGATGGTTAAAACTGAAGCGTGAATGAACGCTGAGAAGAGGACTCAATTGGGGGTCACGTGCTCACACGTGACCAAGGGTCACGTGCCAGCACGTGACTGGCTTTGAAAGCCTTACAGTTTAATAGAATTAAAATTCTAAATTTCTCCGAATCTTTCCAAATAGAATTAAAATTATAAATTTCTCTAAATCTTTCCAAATGGAAAAGTATTATGGGGACCGTTGGATTAAAAATCCAATGGTGATTAAAAACCACCAATTTATGGAAAAATCTCAAATAAGGAAAGATCTCCCCAAATCTCAACGAGAATAACAAACAGAATATCTTTGAATTTAAAATCCAATGGTGAATAAAATTCACTGAATGATCTAAAGGCTCATATTAATGATGAAAACAAATCAAATCTTTCAATGAAAGATTTGTTAAACAAATTGATTCTTTTCCTTCTCCTATAAATAGGAGCCAAGAAAAGAAGAGGAGGGACCTTTTTTTTTGGAGAGAAAAACAGAAGGAGGAGAATTTAATTCTCAAGAGGAAAGAAAAGAGAGGAGAATTTAATTCTCAACAAAGAAAACCCTAGGTGAGAAAAGAAAGGGAATCAAAACTTCAAAAAGAGAATTTAATTCTCAAAAGAGTTTAACTCTTCTATAAAGAAAAGAACCCAGTTCTTTCTCTGGTTGAAGATCTGCAAAGTGCACATCTCCCCATAAATTGATAATTTAATTCTCATTGGGTTGAGATCCTGCCATGTAGATCTAAAATATAGAGGAGGAATTGAGTTTTGAGAATTTAATTCTCACAAGAGTTATATGAATTTAATTCCTTTGAGATAAAATTAGGGTTTAACCCTATATTATAGGAATTTAATTCCTTCAAAATGGACAGAACTAGGGTTTGACCCTAATTGAGAACTTAATTATCTCAAACTCACAGGAATTTAATTCCCTTAAAAAAGAAATTAGGGTTTCACCCTAGGCCAGAATTTAATTCTTTACATATATGGGGAATTTAATTCCTACAGAAAAGAAATTAGGGTTTAACCCTATCTAAGAATATAATTCTTCAAAAGAAAAGTGGGAATTTAATTCCTTTAAAGTTATTGCTAGGGTTTAACCCTATGAAGGATTTGACTCTTAAAAAGATAAAGAGATCTTCAAACATGCAAAGAACCAGAGTCACGTGCTACCACGTGACCCCTGTAAAGATCCACAGAAAAGAACTTTGAGGCAATGCCTCACGTGCTCCCACGTGACTCCCAAAACGCAGAAAGAAAAAGCAAAGGAAATGAAGGCTTTGGGCGCTCTCACGTGTTACCACGTGACCCCTTGGCAAACGCTTTAACAGTCTGCGCATAAATCCCCATCACGTGTCAACACGTGACTCTCAAAATATAAGACAAAAAGTGTTTAACACTTAATTGCAGAACGGAGAAAAGGGATCTGGTCCCCCCTTTGGGCGCTCTCACGTGTCCACATGTGACCCCTCTGTCTTTAGTGTTTAACACTAATTTGGGGATTATATTTCCAGTGTTTAACACTGATTTTTTCTAGTGTTTAACACTAAATTGAAGATTATATCTCCAGTGTTTAACACTGATTGTCTTTTAGTGTTTAACACTAATTTGAGAGTTCTACCTCCAGTGTTTAACGCTGTTGTTCTCTAGTGTTTAACACTACTTTTAGCCAAATTGGCTAATTTTCCAGAGGCAAAAGGCCCTCCTCCAAATGAATCTCAAAATTGAGAAAATCAAAGACAAAATGTTGTCAGAGCCCCCAAACCTCTATTTAGCACTGCTGAATGACGAGGGGCTGAACCCAGACAAATGTCTAATGGCCCAAAGGGCCAATATTTAAACATAATTGGACCTATCCCAATTATCTTGAACTGAGCACATCTGCTCTTTCAACTAACTCATTGGTTCAAGGGTACATCTCTGAATTCCTCTGATATTTGTCGTTGTAATCCTTCAACGTCTTCAGAGAGGTGACGAGTCCCGACAACCACACATTAATACGGACTATGGGGTCCTTAAACTCATGGACTAATGCATCCTTAAACTAACATTTGTCCCCAAAACGGGAATGATGGACTACTATGTCCTTAAACTGGTATTGGACCACTATGTCCCTAAACTGACAATGGACTACCATGTCCCTAAACTGGCAATGGACCACAAGGTCCCTAAACTGGAACAATAGAGCCCAAATGCTCTTTTGTCGGATCTAAATGATCCCGTTTAAGTTGATTTTAGCCTCAAATATGGCTAACGTGTCCTTAAATCTTCAAACAGACTTTAGTCCCAAATTGGACTCTAGATCCCCCAATCAACTTTGGCTCAAGGGTACATCTCTGAACTACTCTGACATCTGTCGTTGTAATCCTTCAACGTCGTCAGAGAGGTGATGGGTCCCGACGGCCATACATGTAATGGACCCCTATGTCCCTAAACTGGAACAATAGAGCCAATTGCTCTTTTGTCGGATCTAAACGATTCCGTTAAGTTGATCTTAGTCTCAAATTAGACTAACGAATCCTTAACAAACGTTTGAGTTGATCTTAGCCTCAAATATGGCTAACGTATCCTCAAACCAAAACCCCAAATCCAAATCTAAGAAAATAAGGATTTGGACTAATCCACGTCCTACGGGCGACGACATAACTCAGTGTCCGTATACAATCCACGGGCAACCGAACACAAAACAAACACCCACGACACGAAGTGATCATCTGGAGAATGAGAAAGTTGTTACCGCAATGCGGTAGCGTAATTAACTACTAGGGCTTGCGCCTGCAGGGAAGAGCGTCCCCACAATAAAAAAAACCCCTCAAGCAAGGGGGAATCTGACGAAGTCTGCTACATCGGACGCATCCGTTTAAACCTTCGATATAAATCAAATTGGCATCTTCGGAGAGGTAGACGGATAGCACCAATTAGCATCTGCCCCGAATCTTAGGCAAGACGTCATGTCGCGCCGTCTTTCGGAGGGGAACAGATTCTGGCACGCCTGGTAGGACCTCTTCCTCTTTCCACTCCACACTTCGTGTGTCATGTTCGCGAACGAATCGCGGTTTGCTGTGGTTGCCTGTGGATTCGAGGTACTAAGATTTGGTGTCTTGTTCCGTGTAGAAAACAGAAGATCAATGGCTTCAAACTGCACTACCTGCAACTGCAACTCTCGCTCCGTCCCTACCGGAGGAGTGACCTACGGGCCCCAAGCGACCTCTCTTTTCAAGATGCCAGTGGAGCAGGTAACTCAAGCCACCGTTGGACTATTCTTCGGGACCATACTCCCACCCATGAGCTTCAACGCCCCTGTACCGTCACAAGAAGCTCCAGAGAAGTCGGTATTCGACCGGCTTGCTACTACTGCGGCCCTTCTCAATGGGTGCCCAACTCCACTGCCTCGGTTTTTAACAGACTAGGCCAGAGCTCCAACGGGCCCATGAAGAAACCTGCAATACCAGAAGGCGTTATCCCGAAGTGGATAGCCATCCCTGCTCCTAAAATCGTCAAGGCGGTTTCTCCTGCCAAGGGGTCGGGCTTTACAAGACTGACCGTCCCAACTCCAACTCCTGCTCCGGCTATTCAAAGGATATCAGTCTTTAACAGGCTGACACCGGCAACGGCTCCTCACCTGAGCCGGGGGCAAAACGAAACTATCCCCATCACCGGACCAGCTCCAACGGCTCGACACGCTCGACGTCGCCACTGGCGCCGAGTAAGGAAGGCCGAGGGCAACTCCCCCTAAGGACTAACTCCACCGGCTCCAATGGTGGAAGTTAATGCTGCTGTTCCAACTGGGAACAGCTTTGAACCGCTAAGGAGGGTACGCAAGAACTCTCCGACTGCCACATTGAAAAGATCTATTCCACCTGCGGAGAGTATTACAGAAGCGAAGCCGGAGCAGCCTCCTCAACGGCTATCCTCCAAGGTTTATAAGGTCTGGCGACGGGTCCAAGACTCAGTAATCGACCAAGATCACTCTCGCCAGCAGAAGAGGGTGAAGGTTCACGAAGAAAAGAACCGTCCTGTTAAATCACAAAGGACGCCGACCACTTGGGTGCTTGCTGCAACGGCTCCCTCCACATCGACTACTCAAAAGAGAGAAAGGCCGGAGAAGGTCCCCACGCCTGCAGCAAACGTCAAAGACAGTAAGCCTAAACGCCCCAAGTCGGGGGGTATGGTGGTGCACACTGTTTATATGGCTTCCGGAAAGGAAGAAAGCCGTGTTTCGACGGGTCACCGACCGCTCACCCGATCCGTGACGAAAGCCCAGGAGCAGCAACAGAAGCTTCAAGAGATGATGACTGCTATGACCGCACTTACCGGGCCAAAAGAAAGCTCGGAGGCATCGTCAGAACAGCGTCACGAACAAGAAACTGACGCTGACTTCCTACGCAGAGTCCTCGAAAGGAAGGACAAAGAAGCCGCAGAACAAGCGGCTAACATAAAACAAATGGCGCTCCTTTTCCAAGATATAGTAGGGATGATGTTACAGCCGGACCCTCCAGCTGATGACCCTCCAATCATTGTTGGGGACGATGGAGGGGAAACCTCTAATCCTCCTCCGGCCCTTTCAGCAGCAAAGGAGGAAACCATTTCCAAGGCCACACTGGATGACTATATAGCTCAGCAAATATGAGCTCATCAGGCGAGTGAAGCGGCTTGGCAAATTGTTAGGACCGGACGACCCTATCCGAGCAGGTATGACCAAATCAGTTACCCGCCGGGATATACGATCCCTAAGTTCCACGTATATAAAGGGACGGGGAATCCACATCAACATGTTGCCCAGTTCAGGGCTCTTTGTGGCAATACCGGCGGTGATGATAAATTGTTGCTTCGCCAATTCGTCGGCAGCTTATCGGAGACGGCATTTGAGTGGTACTCCGAATTCCCAAATGACTCTGTCAAGATATTCGCAGAGATGGAGTTGCTATTCACCCAGCGTTTTGCAAGCGCTAGCGAACGCACCCCAATCACGGCATTGATCAATGCCAGGGTGAAGCCTGCAGAAACTTGGGTCTAGTATGCGATACGGTGGCGTAATCTATGGTCAAAGTGTGAGCAACGCATCGAAGAAGCTCCTGCCGTGGGCATGTTCGTGGGTACTCTCGACCCTCAAGCAACCATCTCCCAATTCATGATGTTCTTTAAGCCAACTACTTTCCAGGCCTTGATTGACAAGTTGGCCCAAATGGATCAGATGGATCATAGATCATCTCCTTCAAAGACGGACCCTCGGAATGAAAAGGGGAAAGGGAAAGCAACTTTCGTCGCTAATACTCAACAACAGTCGAGCAACTTAAAGTCGGTTGTCCGTTAAAACAATATGCGTCCATGCCCATCCCTCGAGGAGAGACTGAGACGTCCTTACTCGTTTCCTTAGGACAAAACGAGAAGACTGTTTGAGCTGGCAGTGCGCAACAGACTCATCAATTTGCCGAGTCCAAAGCGTCCGTTGCAGCCGAGCGATGTCAACGATCCCAATTATTGCCCTTACCACCAAACGGTAAGTCACCCGATCGAGGATTGTTTCGTCTTTAAGGGTTGGATCGAGGATCAGTACCTACAAGGAAAGTTCGCACTGTCTGAAAAGTGGATAGTAAACCAACCATAGCCGCACACTCCAAAGAAGACGGACGCACCGGGGGAAACTTGTCACGTGATTTCCCACTCATTTACGGACGATGAAAAAACTCCTTGCACTGAGAAACTGGGGGCAGAGCCTGAGCCGGAATTCGTGTGGCCGTCAGACGAAATGATCGACGCTTTTCTAGATGAGATTCGTCTAAAAAGTAAAACTGATCGGGAGCGCGAGATGGCCATATTTGGAAAGGCCAAACGCCGGCGACTGGACAAAAGGGTCGAAACACTCCCACCATATCAAAGTATATCCGCCGCAAATGAAAGCAGGATCAAGACAAGGAAACGATTCGCCAAAGCCATATCAATGGGGATGAGGCTGCCCTCTTTCAGAGAAAATTCTCCTGGTGGTATACATCTTGATGAAGCGGACGTACATCCTAACTTCTGCTTATATCATCAGAAGATCGCACATCCTACTGAGGACTGCCACTCCTTTAAGTGTTGGTGGCAAAGGTATGTCGCTCACAGGCAACACTTCAATAGGACAAAGCGTGAAGCTCGTAGACAGTGGAAGAATGCGACAGATGAGCATAAAAGAATTGCTGGCGATTGTCATAGGGTTGATCACGAGGGACCGCGAGTTCTCACCTTCGAGAGCGACTCTGACAAAAAAGTAGCCCTCAGCCCTCTCTTCAAGGAATCCATCTCTAAAACGAAAGAATTGAGGAGTTGCGAGAGCATTCAGCCTTGCAATTGCACGATACTCGGAAAAAATCTCGGACCCGCAAGCAACGGTTCGAACAAAAAGGATAAAGGAAAGGAAAAAACGGCCTTCGTCGCCAACACTCAACAACAGTCGAGTGGCCGTAGAACGGTTGTTCGCTAAAACAACAAGCGGCAACCCCTCTATGAAAAGTTGAAACGTCCTTACTCGTTTCCTCGGGACGAAACAAGGAGGCTGTTCGAGCTAGCAGTGCGCGACGGGCTTATCACTCTACAGGAGCCGAAATGCCAGCTACAACTGAATGAGGTCAACAATCCTAATTACTGCCCTTACCACCAAGTATTGGGCCATCCGATCGAAAATTGCTACATCTTCAAAAACTGGGTTGAAAACCAATACCAACAGGGCAAGTTCGCACTGTCCGACAATTGGAAGGTAAGCCCTCCACAACCACATGCTCCGAGAAAGGTGGATATGCCGGGGGCATCATGCTCATTCATAGGGAAAGCCCTATGGACCAAAAAGTCCGTAAACTAGAAATTCGCCTCAAATACGACAACGGTGGACCGCAATGTCCTAAAACTTGCAAATGACCGAAACATCGTTAAACTATTCCCAACCCGCGGCATTTTCAGGTCGACGTGGTGTAAAAAAAAAGAAATGGTATGTCCACAAGCGAGATGGGCACGAATGAAAACCCGAAAGGGCACCGTGAGTAAAAACAGCAGGACTACCGGCGATGTTTGTGAAAACCCGAAAGGGCGCAGACTCGTTTAAAAAAAAGAAAAAAACGGTATGTCCATAAGCAAAATGGGCACGGATGAAAACCCGAAAGGGCTCCGTGAGTAAAAACAGCAGGGCTACCGGCGAGTGTTCGTGAAAACCCGAAAGGGCACGACCTCGTTAAAAAAAAGATTAATAAAAAAAAACGGTATGTCCATAAGTAAAATGAGCACGGATGAAAACCCGAAAGGGCTCCGTGAGTAAAAACAGCAGGACTACCGGCGAGTCTTGTGAAAACCCGAAATGGCGCAATCTCGTTAAAAAAAAGGAGAATAAAAAAATTTAATAAAAGACGGTATGTCCATAAGCAAAATGGGCACGGATGAAAACCCGAAAGGGCTCCGTGAGTAAAAACAGCAGGGCTACCGGCGAGTGTTTATGAAAACCCGAAAGGGCGCAACCTCGTTAAAAGACACTTATAGGGTCCTCTGGACCTTGTAAGGAGAAACCACCCGCGTGAGATCCTTACGATTCACAAGGGAGCAACACACTTAGGGATCCTCACGATTCTTAAGGAGAAATTACACTTGCGAGATCCTCACGACTCGTAAGGAGAGCTCTCTTATGGGACCCTCACGGCTCATAAGATTTGAAAGTCTTAAGTTACAGAGACCTGAACCTGTTCTTAAGCAACCCCCATAACCTTCGATATGGCCCTACAAGTGGCTCAGCACTGACCCTTGTATACAATCCACGGGCACGAATAAACATTTCCCTAATCAAGTCCCACCCGTGACTGGGGATATGTCCATACGGTGAACAACTCTTGTAAGTCCTCTCGACTTATAAGGAGAAAACCCTTTTGTAAGATCCTTACGACTTACAGGGGAACATACACTTAGGAGTCCTCACGATTCCTAAGGAGAAAACGCACCTGCGAGATCCTCACGACTCGTAGGGAGAAATACCTTTGTGAGACCCTTACGGCTCATGAAGTCAAAAGCCTTAGTCGACAGGATCCTAACCCTGTTTACTAAGCCACCTTTGTTCAACATCGACAGAGGCAAATGATGATTCGCTCCTGGCAATATCCCAGTTGTAGTGATGCTGATGCCTAAACGAGTATCAAATTCCAAGTCTTGTCATGGCAAATTATGATTCGCTCCTGGAAATATCCCAGTCGTAGCGATGCTGATGCCTAAGCTGATATCAAATTCCAAGTCCTTTTACGACAAATGATGATTCGCTCCTAGCAATATTCCAGTCGCAGCGATGCTGATGCCAAGATTGGTATCAGATCCTAAATCCCACACTCGCGATAAAAAGTCTGCGAGCCAAAAATGCATATGAAATAGCCGAAATGATGGGGCAACTTGCAACAAAATCAGCAAGTAAAAATGTATGCATACAAAAATAGCCGAAATGATTGGGCAACTCACAATAAAAAGCAGCGAGTAAAAAGAAAAATAGCCGAAATGATTGGGCACCTCGAAAAATAGCCGAAATGATTGGGCAATCGCGACCTCCGCGATATTAAAGCTGAAATGATAGAGCATCGCGGAAATTAAAAAAAAATTCTGAAAGAATGAAACTTTTTGCCCTGCAGGTGAGGTCACATTGACCCCTGTATAAAATCCATGGGCACGAACAAAGAGGGAACCATGCCTTCCCAACAGGCTCCATCAGAAAGCGAAACCAAATCTCGACGGTTCATAGACAACCTAGAGACAATTTCGACATTTGTCGCAATATTGCAGACACAATGTCAACAAATGAAGCAAAAGAAGATCCCTAGCTTCAGGGTCTCGACGTCGATATCGACAACTTAGAGATCACCAACGGCGTTTCTCCTCATTTCAACCAGATGCAGACGAGATGTCAACAACGGCGTTCCTTCGCAAGTCCAGCAAGATGTAGATGCAACGTCAACGAAAGACCCCATGGTCGAAACAAAGCGAAGCGACGGCAAAATCCCAGCTTCACCTCAGCATTCGTCTCGTTACAGCAGACGAGATGTCAACAACGGCGTTCCTTCGCAAGTCCAGCAGGATGTAGATGCAACGTCAACGAAAGACCCCATGGTCGAAACAAAGCGAAGCGACGGCAAAATCCCAGCTTCACCTCAGCATTCGTCTCGTTACAGCAGACGAGATGTCAACAACAGCGTTCCTTCGCAAGTCCAGCAGGATGTAGATGCAACGTCAACGAAAGACCCCATGGTCGAAATAAGACGGAGTGACGGAAAAATCCCAGCTCCACCTCAGCATTCGTCTAGTTACAGCAGACGCAATAACAACAACGGCGTTCTTTCGCAGTCCAGCAGGATGTAGATGCAACGTCAACGAAATACCCCATGGTCAGCTAAGCGGAGTGACGACAAAATCCCGACTCCACCCCAGCGTTCGTCTAGATACATCAGACGAAACGCCAAAAGCAAACGAAACAAAAGGCCAAATTCCTAGCTTCAGGGTCTTGACGGCAAGTCATATAAAGCCTGAAAGACAATCGGAGATCATCTCGCACCAGCATGGAGTGGTCACCACCTCGACAGTCGTCTCGATAAAGCAGATGAAATGTCACCCCAGCGTTCTTCCCCCAGCAGGATTCGAACGCGCCAAAGCAAATGAAGCAAAAGGCCAAAATCCTAGTTTCAGGGTCTTGACGGCAAGTCATATAAAGTCTGAAAGACAATCGGAGATCATCTCGCACCAGCGCGGAGTGGTCACCACCTCGACGATCGTCTCGATACAGCAGATGAAATGTCACCCCAGCGTTCTTCCTCCAACAGGATTCGGACGCGCCAAAGCAAATGAAGCAAAAGGCCAAATTCCTAGTTTCAGGGTCTTGACGGCAAGTCATATAAAGCCTGAAAGACAATCGGAGATCATCTCGCACCAGCGCGGAGTGGTCACCACCTCGACAATCGTCTCGATACAGCAGACGAGATGTCACCCCAGCGTTCTTCCCCTAGCAGGATTCGGACGCGTCAAAGAAAATGAAGCAAAAGGCCAAATTCCTAGCTTCAAGGTCTTGACGGCAAGTCATATAAAGCCTGAAAGACAATCGGAGATCATCTCGCACCAGCACAGAGTGGTCACCACCTCGACGTTCGTCTCAATACAGCAGACGAGATGTCATTACGGCATCCTTCCTCCAACAGGATCCTGACACGCCAAAGCAAATGAAGCAAAAGGACAAATTCCTAGCTTCAGGGTCTTGACGACAAGTCATATAAAGCCTGAAAGATAATCGGAGATCATCCCACATCATCACGGAGTGGTCACTACCTCGACGTTCGTCTCGACACAGCAGACGCAACATCACCAAAAGGAGTCACGGCAAAATCCCTGGTTCCAAACCTCGACGGTTCACCAGCAACCTAGAGACAACCGCGACATTCGTCTCGATACAACAGACGTGATGCCAGCAAAAGAAGCAAAGGCCAAATTCCTAGCTTCAGGGTCTTAACGGCAAGTCATATAAAGCCTGAAAGACTATCGGAGATCATCCCACACCATCGCAGAGTGGTTATGACTCATCGAGGCTCTCCAAAATGAGCCTAACCTCAAGTAAAAAGCGGCATGGCAAATTCCTAACGCTTTCTCTTCCGACGGTCAAACTGCCTAGGAGGATTGCTTGAAGACGTCTTGTCCAGCCTCCGAAGGGATTAGAGTCACGGCAGTCGCAGGGCTACTCGAACAGCACGATTGCCTATTGAGGGATACATCAGCCAATGCGACGGTACGACGGCCAAAACCCTAAGTACCACAGACCCTAACGGACTTCTGTCGTAAAGAGCAGAGGTTAACTGTGACGTTAGGATATTCTTGCGAGATCTGCTCGATCCGTTTCGACTCGTGAGGAAATTGCTGTCTTTGCGAGAACTTCTCGATTCGTCTCGACTCGTGAGATAAAGCCTTAGGCAGCGGGGATTAAAAAAAAACCTGTTTCCTAAGCACTGGGATCCTACAAGTCGGCCCAAAACGGTCTTTTGCATACTATCCATGGGTCTCACTCTCCAAAGTCGAATCTCGACAAAGAGGGAAACAACCGCTTACGAGTCCTCTCGACTCGTAAGGGGGAAAAATTCTCTTATAGGATCCTTACGACTTATAAGAGAAAACACACTTAGGAATCCTCACAACTCCTAAGGAGAAAATACACCTACGAGATCCTCACGACTCGTAGGGAGAAAAGTCTTTATGAGACCCTCACGGCTCGTAAAGTTGAAAAGTCTTAGGTGGCAGATCCTACCCCTGTCTCCCAAGCCCTTACTGCCCTGCAAAGAGGTCAAGATGGACCATCTATGAGCCACACTTGCTAAAGCTGCATGCCACTGAAATGGAGAAGCTACTCATGAGCATATAAACTACTTCACGCCAGAGTAAGACATAATGAAATGGAAGGGTGCGGCTCATGGAGTTAAGGGTTTGGAACTATATCCCTTAAGAGTTGAGATTTGAGTCAATGATAAATGACGACGCTTATGTCCGCTCGTTATCTTCTCAGATCAAGATTCTGAAAGTGATACACCAACCCGAAACTGGTCATACGCCATGCATAACTCTGCACTACTTCACCCACGTACATACTTACGTGGGCAAAGTAGTGGGGGGCATTTGTTCCCGCCAAAAATTTCTACGCAAAGGAGTCCAAGATATCAAATGGCAGTGATACGCTTAAAGAAATACGACCAGTATCTTCCGGCCTATATTTTGATAAACTCCAGAATGAGGAACTATTAAATTCTGATGGTATTGGAAGCATCTCGAAAAACCCTTTCGATTTGATATATTATGGGCCTCATAATTTATCCGGGATCAAAAGTTATGAGGTATCACGTGTCCACACGTGATGGACCTTTAAGAACCCGCTGGAGGAGTTAAAAGATATAATAAAAACTCAGAAAAGACCCCAATGGGGCATCACGTGCTCACACGTGACCATGGGTCACGTGCAGACACGTGATGGGCTCTTAAGACCTCTAAAATAATGAATATAATTAAATTCTAAAATCTGTTCCCTGATTAAAAATCAGAGGTCACCTCAATGAGGTATCACGTGCTCACACGTGACCAATGGTCACGTGTTGACACGTGATGGTTAAAACTGAAGCATGAATGAACGCTGAGAAGAGGACTCAATTGGGGGTCACGTGCTCACACGTGACCAAGGGTCACGTGCCAGCACGTGACTGGCTTTGAAAGCCTTACAGTTTAATAGAATTAAAATTCTAAATTTCTCTGAATCTTTCCAAATAGAATTAAAATTCTAAATTTCTCTAAATATTTCCAAATGGAAAAGGATTATGGGGACCGTTGGATTAAAAATCCAATGGTGATTAAAAACCACCAATTTATGGAAAAATCTCAAATAAGGAAAGATCTCCCCAAATCTCATCGAAAATAACAAACAGAATATCTTTGGATTTAAAATCCAACGGTGAATAAAATTCACTGAATGATCTAAAGGCTCATATTAATGATGAAAACAAATCAAATCTTTCAATGAAAGATTTGTTAAACAAATTGATTCTTTTCCTTCTCCTATAAATAGGAGCCAAGAAGAGAAGAGGAGGGACCTTTTTTTTTTGGAGAGAAAAACAGAGGGAGGAGAATTTAATTCTCAAGAGGGAAGAAAAGAGAGGAGAATTTAATTCTCAACAAAGAAAACCCTATGTGAGAAAAGAAAGAGAATCAAAACTTCAAAAAGAGAATTTAATTCTCAAAAGATTTTAACTCTTCTATAAAGAAAAGAACTCAGTTCTTTCTCTGGTTGAAGATCTGTAAAGTGCACATCTCCCCATAAATTGAGAATTTAATTCTCATTGGGTTGAGATCCTGCCATGCAGATCTAAAATATAGAGGATGAATTGAGTTTTGAGAATTTAATTCTCACAAGAGTTATAGGAATTGAATTCCTTTGAGATAAAATTAGGGTTTAACCCTATATTATAGGAATTTAATTCCTTCAAAATGGACAGAACTAGGGTTTGACCCTAATTGAGAACTTAATTATCTCAAACTCACAGGAATTTAATTCCCTTAAAAAAGAAATTAGGGTTTCACCCTATGCCAGAGTTTAATTCCTTACATATATGGGGAATTTAATTCCTACAGAAAAGAAATTAGGGTTTAACCCTATCTAAGAATATAATTCTTCAAAAGAAAAGTGGGAATTTAATTCCTTTAAAGTTATTGCTAGGGTTTAACCCTATGAAGGATTTGACTCTTAAAAAGATAAAGAGATCTTCAAACATGCAAAGAACCAGAGCCACGTGCTACCACGTGACCCCTGTAAAGATCCACAGAAAAGAACTTTGAGGCAATGGCTCACGTGCTCCCACGTGACTCCCAAAACGCAGAAAGAAAAAGCAAAGGAAATGAAGGCTTTGGGCGCTCTCACGTGTTACCATGTGACCCCTTGGAAAACGCTTTAACAGTCAGCGCATAAATCCCCATCACGTGTCAACACGTGACGCTCAAAATATAAGACAAAAAGTGTTTAACACTTAATTGCAGAACGAAGAAAAGGGATCTGGTCCCCCCTTTGGGCGCTCTCACGTGTCCACACGTGACCCCTCTGTCTTTAGTGTTTAACAGTAATTTGGGGATTATATTTTCAGTGTCTAACACTGATTGTTTCTAGTGTTTAACACTAAATTGAAGATTATATCTCCAGTGTTTAACATTGATTGTCTTTTAGTGTTTAACACTAAATTGAGAGTTCTACCTCCAGTGTTTAACGCTGTTGTTCTCTAGTGTTTAACACTACTTTTAGCCAAATTGGCTAATTTTCCAGAGGCAAAAGGCCCTCCTCCAAATGAATCTCAAAATTGAGGAAATCAAAGACAAAATGTTTTCAGAACCCCCAAACCTCTGTTTAGCACTGCTGAATGACGAGGGGCTGAACCCAGACAAATGTCTAATGGCCCAAAGGGCCAATATTTCAAACATAATTGGACTTAGCCTAAACTGGCCATAAGTCCTCAAATCATCTTGAACTGAGCACATCTGCTCTTTCAACCAACTCATTGGTTTAAGGGTACATCTCTGAACTGCTCTGATATTTGTCAATGTAATCCTTCAACGTCTTCAGAGAGGTGACGGGTCCCGACAACCACACATTAATACGGACTGTGGGGTCCTTAAACTCATGGACTAATGCGTCCTTAAACTAACATTTGTCCCCAAAACGGGAATGATGGACCACTATGTCCTTAAACTGGTATTGGACCACTATGTCCCTAAACTAGCAATGGACTACCATGTCCCTAAACTGGCAATGGACCACAATGTCCCTAAACTGGAACAATAGAGCCCAAATGCTCTTTTGTCGGATCTAAATGATCCCGTTTAAGTTGATTTTAGTCTCAAATATGGCTAACGTGTCCTTAAATCTTCAAACAGACTTTAGTCCCAAATTGGACTCTAGATCCCCCAATCAACTTTGGCTCAAGGGTACATCTCTGAACTCCTCTGACATCTATCGTTGTAATCCTTCAACGTCGTCAGAGAGGTGATGGGTCCCGACGGCCATACATGTAATGGACCCCTATGTCACTAAACTGGAACAATAGAGCCAATTGCTCTTTTGTCGGATCTAAACGATCCCGTTAAGTTGATCTTAGTCTCAAATTGGACTAACGAATCCTTAACAAACGTTTGAGTTGATCTTAGCCTCAAATATGGCTAACGTATCCTCAAACCAAAACCCCAAACCCAAATCTAAGAAAATACGGATTTAGACTAATCCACGTCCTACAGGCGACGACATAACTCAGTCTCCGTATACAATCCACGGGCAACCGAACACAAAACAAACATCCACGACACGAAGTGATCATCTGGAGAATGAGAAAGTTGTTACCGCAATGCGGTAGCGTAATTAACTGCAGGGGCTTGCGCCTGCAAGGAAGAGCATCCCTACAATAAAAAAAACCCCTCAAGTAAGGGAGAATCTGACGAAGTCTGCTACATCGGACGCATCCGTTTAAACCTTCGATACATGGTGCCATAAATCAACTTGGCATCTTCGGAGAGGTAGACGGATAGCACCAATTAACATCTGCCCCGAATCTCAGGCAAGACGTCATGTCGCGCCGTCTTTCGGAGGGGAACACCCACGAATAGAAAAGATAAAGGAAAAGAAAAGGTCTCTGAGGATATTGCCTTAGATGACCAAGCCGTCAAAGAGCTGACAGCCAAGGACCCGCCAAAGAAAAGTAAGATGGACTATAACGTTCTGGCGCACTTGAGATAGTTACCCTCGCAGCTCAGCATTCTCAACGCCCTTCTGTTATCCAAAGAAGCAAGAGATTCATTGATCAAGGCATTACAAGAGCCAGAACAATTCCAAGATTTCCTCGCCGAAGAAAGGATGAAGGACGAGCTGGAAGAAGTGCACACAGCCGATATCACCTTCGGCAATGAAGATCTCCTCCTTGGGACGTGCAAGCACAACCGTCCCCTATATGTCTCCGGATACTGTCACGATTTAAAGATAGGCAAAATACTGGTTGACAATGGGTCTTCCGTCAATTTCCTCAACGTGAGAGTATTGAAGGAAATCTGCATGAGCGTTCAGCACCTCGATCGCAATAAAATTACCATCTCTGGTTTCGACTCCCAGTCATCACGGACTCTCGGGTCTGTAGTACTGACGTTGCGTTTCGGGCAACTTGTCACGGATATTAAATTTCACGTCATTGACGCCAATACATGCTACAATGCTTTGCTCGGTCGGCCGTGGTTACAAGAGTACAATATCATCCCTTTTACACAACACCATTGTATGAAGTATTTCAAAGATGGTCTCGAGTACACTGTGACGGGGGAGTTAAACCCATTCTCCGTGAACGAAGTCCGAAAGTACCAAGATGCAAAATACTTCTTACCAGATTTTGAAGACACAGAAAGATGTCGCAAACCGAAGAACAAAGCTATCACCACTATTCCGGTTTTCGGGAGTGATACCGAGGAGGAAGAAGAGATAGTTTACTTAGGTCCGCCCCAGTGCAACAAACCAGGACCGTCCGCTCCTATGTTGATCTTTGGCAGCAATTCGGAAGATGAGGTCCATGCTATATTCTCTGCTCGGCCTTCAATACAAACCTTCACTGATGAAGAGCAAAGTTTGCAAGTTGCCATGGTTCCGCCCAAACATCATAAAGAACTAGACGCGCTTGATACCTATTCTGTGGAAGAGCTGCAGACGTTCTATGTCTCTCCCAGGCGAGAAGGTGAAAAGGCGATCCTATTGTACCGATCCGGGGAAGCCAAAGGGGAGAAAGAAATCTAGCACGACGCGGATTCTACACTTGACAGGCTCTAGCCCATCCGTTTGCCCAGATATTACAAGAGCAGACTAAAAAGGCTGTTAAGGCGCCAAGGCGTACCTTTCAAACAGACTGCTCGAGAAGCTAAGTTCTATGACAGGATCTGGAACGTCCCTGGAACTCAGCGGAAATTGCCCAACGGGAAAATGGAAACGACCGGGCTTGGGTATGTTCAATCCAAGAAACGGGAGCTACTCGGCGATTGCTACGTCGTACATGACTTTGATGAAGAAGGGGATGCTCTATGGGAAGATGCTAACCATGAACTAGAAAGAGCTCTCGACGCGAAAATGCCTAGTCCGTCGTTCGAAGAACAAATGGACCAGCCTATAAGGGAAGCGGGTCAAAAGGTTCCAGACGACCATAATCGCGAAATAGCCATCTACGAGAAAGCCAGGACGCAACGCCTTCTTCAAGAGGCTGCAAAAAATGAAAATGCTCCTCCCTATCATCCCGTTGTAAAAAAGGGCCGACACAGAGGCAGAAACAAATCAAAGAACGGGAAAGGCGTTCGACAGCGACAAAGTGGGACCAAGAAGCCACGCGGTCGGGAATCGAGCAATCCGGATTCGTCTCTTATAAAGAAGATGGATCGAGCATACTCTTTTCCCCAGAACAAAACATAGAAGATACTTGATCTTGCCATATGACATCAAATGATTACCCTCCCAGAGTCCAAGCACCCCGAGCAAGCCAACGAGATCTCTCACCCAGACTATTGCTCTTATCACCGAGCGATAGGACATCCTCTCGAAGACTGCTTCACCTTCAAGAATTGGGTCGAAGACCAATATCAGCTCGGCAAATTCGCTCTATCCAGCAGCTAGAGTGTAACCCTGCCGCAGAAGCATGAACCCAAAACTGCGCATACAGCGAGAATAGAACCAGATCAACATCGGTCTTGGAAGCGAGCTCGTACTTGTCATATGATAACGCTATCAAAAGAAGAGCCCAAGAATGTGGATGACCTCTCCTGGTGCTTCGAAAACGATAATGACGAGGTGATCTCAGAGTTTCCACCGGCGCCGAAAGAGCTGGAAGATGGAATACATACTACTGCAGATGATCTCAATAAATTGATCTGGGGATGCCAAGTGACCCGCGGCCGACGTTCGTCAGTGAGCTGTTGTCTGAAGAAAAGTTGGCTACACTAAAAGACGTGCTTATGCAAGATAAAGATTGTTTCGCATGGAACTATTCCAAGATGCCAGGACTAGATTCAGAGATTGCTGTCCACAAACTGGCTATATCCAAGGACGTCAAGCCAGTCAAACAAGCACCGAGAAGAATGCGGCTCGAGCTTGAGATGAGCATCAACGCCGAGGTCAAGAAGCCGATCGACTCTGGCTTCATCCAAGAGGTCCAGTATCCAGACTGGATCGACAATATCGTCCCGGTGATGAAGAAAAATGGGACAGTGCGCATATGTGTGGACTTTCGGGATCTCAATAAAGCCTGCCCGAAGGATGACTTCCCGGTACCGGTCACCGAGCTAATGATAGACAATACATCTACCCATGAAGTTTTCTCCTTCATGGACGGCTCGTCAGGATACAATCAGATAAAGATGCATCCCGAGGACCAGAAGCACACCGCTTTCCGGACTCTTTTGGGTATATTCTGCTACAAGGTGATACCCTTCGGTTTAATGAACGCCGGTGCCACCTATCAGAGGGCCATGACAAAATTTTTTAACGACCTCATACATGAAATCGTCGAATGCTATATCGACGACCTCGTGGTTATGAGCAAATCATACGAGGAGCATTTAGAGCATCTGAAGACCGTATTTCAACGCCTTCGAAAATACAACTTGAAGATGAACCCTCTCAAATGCGCGTTCGGAGTTTCCTCGGGCAAATTCTTAGGGTTCATCGTCCGACATCGAGGCATCGAGATAGATTCGTCAAAGATCAAAGAGATTATGGAAATGCCTCCGCCAAAGACTCTCAAGCAACTGCGGTCTCTCCAAGGAAAGCTCGCGTACATTCGGCGATTTATAGCCAATCTCTCAGGCAAGTGCCGTCCCTACAGTCACCTAATGAAGAAGGGAACCCCGTTCGTCTGGGATCAAAAATGCCAAAGCGCACTGGATGAAATCAAGCAATACTTGCAGAATCCGCCGGTGCTAGCCGCTCCGGTCTAGGGAAAGCCTCTCATTCTTTATACAACAGCCCTCGAAGGTTTTTTAGGCGCATTATGGGCACAAGAGAATGACCAAGGGAAGGAGAGAGCCGTCTACTATTCGAGTCGAGTTCTACTGGGGGCAGAAAGCAATTATTCTCCCATCGAAAAACATTGCTGGCATTGATCTTCGCAATAACGAAGCTCAGGCACTATGCGTTGGCACATGAGGTCTATCTCATATCAAAAGTGGACTCTCTCAAATATTTGATGTCAAAGGCCATATTGACGGGGCGGCTCGCTAAGTGGGCCTTGCTCTTGATGGAGTTCTCAATAACTTATCAGCCTCTTAAGGCAGTGAAAGACCAGGCCATCGCCGATTTCCTCGCTGAGCATCCGATACCTGCCGATTCTCCTCTGAATTGCGAACTGCCAGACGAACATGCGTTTGACACGATCGACGGTAGTGATACCCAGTGGGAACTTTACTTTGATGGAGCATCTTCGACGAAGAAGCACCAACAAAACACCCCCATAATCAAATCGGGGGTAGGCCTCATCTTCGTAACTCCACAAGGAGAGATAATGCGTTTTGCCTTCTCTTTAACAGAGCTGAGGACAAACAATGAAGCCGAGTATGAAGCTTTGATAGCAGGTCTCGAGATCTCTATCGACATGGGAATTGAAAACCTCCTCATATACAGAGACTCCCAACTGGTTGTTAGTCAAGTAAACGGTGACTATCAAACGTGCAAACCAGAACTGGTGAAGTACGGTGGGAGAGTACAGCAACTGCTGGCTCAAATTCCTTCCTACACCTTGGAAAGCATACCGTGTGCGGAAAATAGCAAGGCGCATGCATTAGCCAAGCTCGCTAAGGAACTGGCTGATGAAAACCTCGATGACGTGAGGATCGTTGTGCAAAGCCGTCGAGTCCTCACACCGGCAGAAATATTTCCAGAAACGTCCGAGGAAAAGGGAACGACCAAGCTAGCGGCTCTACAAGTAAAAGACCAAGAAACGGTTGAGGATTGGAGAGAAGTCTTTATAGATTACTTCAAATCCCGTCGAACGCCCGAAAATGCGTCCTCAAGACATCAGCTCGTGAAACGAGCTCTGTCTTTCGCCTTCGTCAACGATATTCTGTATAAGAGGTCATTTGATTCTTTATGGCTAAGATGCCTGGGACCTTAAGAGGCAAAAAGAGTCATCCAAGAAGTTCACGACGGACTCTGCAGTTCTCACCAAGCCGGACCGAAGATGAAGCTGAAGATTAAAAGGATGGGCTACTATTGGCCCATGATGATTCAGGACTGCCTCGAATACGCGAAGCAATGCCACTCGTGCAAGATTCATGGGGACTTTATCCATCAGTATCCAAATCCACTACATCCAACGATGGCAAGCTGTCCGTTCGAGATGTGGGGGACTGGCATAATCGGCCCCATCGAACCAGTATCGTCCAGAGGATATCGATTCATTTTGGCAACAACTGATTACTTCTCTAAATGGGTAGAAGCAGTACCGCTGAGGGAAGTGAAGACGGAGAATATCCTCCATTTCTTCAAGACACATGCCATTTATCGGTTTGGAACTCCGCGATGGATTATCTCCGATAATGGGCCAGCCTACAGAAGCCACAAGATCAGCCGCTTTGCACAACAACACAACATAGACTGGAGATACTCATCAGTCTATAATCCCCGAGCTAATGGTCCAGCTGAGGCTTTTAACAAGTCCTTAACGAAGATCGTGAAAAAGACGGTGTCTCGAAATAAAAAGGACTGGCATGAGAGACTGCATGAAGCTCTCTGGGCGTATCGAACTACGTTCAAAACGGCCACAAACACAACTCCATACGCCCTAGTATTCGGTACATAAGCAGTACTTCCCTTCGAGATAGAGTTACCCTCTCTACGAGTGGCAGTTCATTACGAGCTAACGGACGAAGAGAACGCTCACCTTCGCCTCGAGGAGCTCGATGCCCTTGATGAAACCCGACTCATAGCGCAACAAAATCTAGAGGCTTATAAAGCTAAGATGACGCGCTCATATGAAAGATTGACCAGGCCGAGGACATTCTGCCAAGACGAACTCGTGCTAGTGGTCAAAAGACCTATGATTCTTAATCGTGCTAAACGAGTGAAATTCGAGCCAAACAATGAAGGCCCGTACATCATAGACAAAGTTTACCAGGGTGGATCCTATCTAATCATGGACATGCATGGCGAAAGGCCCTTCAGGCCAATAAATGGTCGCTTCCTAAAGAAATACTACGCCTAACAAGTCACAGCCTATGTCAATGATGGATGACGACGACTATGTACACTCGCTATCTTCCTAAGCCTAAACTCTCTAAGTAGTAACCGACTTGCTTTACTACGGATCGAAACGTCCTTAAACTAACAGTGGACCGAAACATCCTTAAACGAACAGCGGACCGAAACGTCCTTAAACCAACAGCGGACCGAAACGTCCTTAAACTAACAACGGACCACCATGTCCTAAAACTAGCTGTTGACCGAGATGTCTATAAATTACGATGGATTGCAGCATCCCAAAGCTGATACTCTAACATTTTAGAAAATATAAAATATTATTTTGGGAATTTAATATTAAAATAATACATTTCCCGAAAACTGCCGATTTACGAAATTGGGGTTTTCGAGAAAGGGTATAAATATATACCAATAATTGTGAAATAAATAGAAATTAAATTGATTTATTCATTTAAAAATATATTTAAAGGATTTGGCATTTTTAAAATTTATTATATGCAATTTTGATAAAAACCCGATTAGCGCACTGCTAATCGCGATTAAGCCAAATCCGCGTTTCTACAGTTTTCCATAATTAGTGCACCATGACATGTTTCATTTGATACATGTTTCATTTCTTTTGTGTTATGGTTTATTGGTGGAGAGAAGAAAAAGAAAGAGAAAAGGTCAAAGGGGACAAAATGATTAGGTTAGGTAGGCTTTTGGAGAGAGAGAGAGTGTGTGAATTGGTGAGAGAGAGGGAGGGGGCTGCTGCCCTTTCATTTCCCCTATCTTTTTTTCCATCTCTCCTTCATCTCCCTCAAGACACAACCCTCCACTAAAATCCCTAGATCTATCTCCTAACAATCCCCAAAACCCTACACACCCTTCACAAATATTAATTCCCTTTTCAACCTCTATACATGGGACCAAGAAAAATTCAGTTTTGATGATCTTAGGGATTCATGGGTGCTATATGAGGCAATCCCTTCACTAATTGGGTAGTTTTTCATTTACTTTATTATTCATATGTGTTTAGATGTGATATTGTGAAGATTAGTGAACATTGGGGAACCCTAGTGATGATTTGAGTGTTATTTGAAATTGGTGATGTGTTGTGGCTATTAACTAGACTTGGGTGCTGTTTAAGGACCTGGACCAGACCTTAAAAACCCTAAAACACGGATTTAGAAACCCCGACATTAGATAAATGTGTGATTTTAGAGGGTATTTTGGAATCTGGAGCAACCCGGGGATACAAGAAATGATTTTGGGATTACTGGGAGTCGTGCAGGCACCTAGGAAGCTACCACCAAGACCTGAGCCCCAAACCCTAACCCATGGTCGCAGATTTAATCAATCTGGCCGCAATTTGCGGCCAGAGTAGGGTAGAATTGTTCCAGTTTTGTTCCATGGCTCCTTTTGCACTAAATTAGACCCCTCCTATATGCAGTTTTGGCTAATTGTCACCTGGGGAAAATCTGGAAGCATTTTGGTGTGTTTTAGGCTATGTTTTCCGTATTTTAAAATGCACTTTCTTGATATTTGGATTTGTATTTGGTTGTCGGATGTTTGTACATCGACAACAGGGGTTGTTTGATTGATTTGCACGTTTAGGCCATAGGTTCTAACCTATGAGCACGCCGTGCGCTGTATCGGTTTTCTGCCTCGATTTTAATACGTATTGCGATTGTTGATTATTGTAGGTACCTTCGCGTGGATTCCGAGGCAACGGAGTGTGGATTCATCGTCTTCGGCAAGTAAGAAGCAAGGTGAGTAGATCTATATCTACCGGGGAAGTCGGGTGGATGGCGTATAGCACCCCCGTAAACTTTTGATGGAAAACCGATTTATAGAATATGGTTAGGAAACCTAGATTAGAAAACTGGGGTTAGAATGAGATAGCTATGAAACCATATTAGAAACTAGAGGATAGTTAGAAGTAATATGTTACCCCTGTCATAGGATGACGTTTAGCGATATTACCTCTTAGGGTACTGTAGGACTAGATAGTCGATATAGATGCGTCATCCGAACCATACCTTTTTATAAACCAAAGAATCGTATGTATCTTTTAAATGTATATCTTGAGGGATGTTACGGATTTTCAAATGATATCTTTTTCTTAAAAACACCGTAACCCCAGTTTTCAAAACTACGATTCACTTCTTTAAAAATCTGATTGTATGGTTCGGGTGTGTTTGTTAGATTAGATACTTATACTTAGTAGAGATAGCATGCTTATGTAAATTCGACATGATATGAGACATAAATGCGATGAAAGAATACAAGACAAATTTGATGATATGATGAGATGGTGATATGATATGATGGTATACGGATGCGAGTCGATCGAGATGATTTATACCCTGCCGGTCCCCTGATATGAGATTATTGCAGATGCGACCTGAGACATAGGTATATAGGGTTATATATATATATATATATATATATATATATATATATATATATATATATATATAGAATGTTGTGAATCATGGATGATAGGCCGTATGTGATATTAGGCCGTACCCTCATTTGTCGTATAGGATGATAGGATCCCTTTTAGTATAATGCCGCCACACGATGATATTCCGTGCGTGATGAGTTTGAATTGATGATTGATCCTTACCCTTGAATAGAGGTTTCTGTACGATGGATTATACCGTATGTGATGTTACTGGGCTAGATGCCGATTGATAGATTCACCGACCCGGACATATGATAGTTACGTATACCTTATAGCTTCTAGCTGATGATTTACCTTATGCTGTATTCATGATATTATTATTGCATCGTATATACCTGTGATAGTACACCTGCACCATTATCGATGATGCGTATGTCACACGTACACAGTTTATAGGCTCACACACTTCATCATCGATAATTGCCATGTCACTACACAGTAGGTTTGCTGCATCATGATATGACTCTTCGCATAACATGCTTGCACCTATACATTGATACATTCATACTTGCGGATATACACATTCGTATATCCATTTTGGTGTACATATACCTTGATACACCCATACTTGTGCACATACATATTGTATATTCATATTTGTGCACACATACATGGTACATCTATACATGCGTATATACATATTGTACCTACATAGATAACCGGTTTTATTGTAAAATTGGGAACCGCATGTTATATTTTAAAAGCTGGAATCATTTTAAAAGAGCGGTTTTCCCTTAATATGTCATATCACTATTCCATATTGCATGATACATGGATATGCTCGCATTTCTTTTAACATGTCGCATACATCATGCTCTATTATTTTACGCATTGAGATATGCTGTTTTCATGAGATTTCTTGATTTGAGAATCGTGGATATTTCAAATGAGATTATGTGTTGTTTTAAAAAACCCGGTTTATCTTGATATGATATTTCAGTGCGTCCACCATGTGTTTTCTCGGTTCTGAGAGCGACATGTGAAACCCGATTCGAGGAGGCGGATGAGGCCGATTGCGGGTACATGGTGGACCCGATATGGTACCCCGGGATGAGAACGGATCGCTGTGTAGTAGACGGTGAGCCTGGCAGAGGGACTACTACCTACTAGTGATAATATTTGGGCTCGGCGGTTATCCGGAGGATACCGACCGGAGTCGAGAGATCTTGGGGGCTGACCGGACTACCGGAGCCCGTGGGCCGATTCGGACTGCCGGAGCCTAATATATGGGGATTTACGTGCCGATACTGGGCACGGTTTTCATGATGTTTTCGAGTGTCGATGCTAGGCACTCAGGTTCCATGATTTGATGTGTCGGGAGGGACACCGTTGATACATATATCCTCATACTTTCATGCACACTCTTTTATGATATTTACATGCATGATATTGTTGCGTCAGTGGTTGACGCGTGGACTAGATCCACATACATACATACATACACCGATTCTACTATCGGAGATTATGCACATGCTTATAGATATTGATTTATGGGTGGACGGGATCCACATATCCGCATGCATTGATTATTACTGTTGGATGTTATCTACATGCATATAGATATTGACTACCTTGTTGGCACATATACGACCCGGTCACCCTAGATATCATAGTATTACCTAAGATATAGTTGACCTAGGAGTCGTTGTTTATTCGATTTCTACTTGTAGATATATTTCTATTCACGAGTTGGAAACTCACCCCCATTGTGCCACAGTTCTTGCAGGTTGACCGCTTGGATCAGTAGTGGCTTCGCTGGCACATAGTTCCATTCGGGTGTTTTGCACTGGTAGGTGGGACATTTGCATCGTACCCACTCTTGTATTATATTTCATATAGTATCTAATTAACTCCATCCATCAATCAGGAGTTGTAAATTGTATAAGTGATGAGACTTAGTGAGACTTGTAGTTGCGAGATTTGAGCGATGGGTTTTATATTCACTTTTGGGGTTATATTTTGCTCATTTCTTTACCTTTTTGTGGTGAACTTCGCCGTTGGGCGTCGTATACTTATTTATACTGTATTGCGTGGTTGTGCTCCGCCGTTTGGCGAAGAGCTAGCTCCCGCTTGGGGATGCCATTATTCTTATTATGTATTTGTGGTTTTGGATCAAAATATACAAAGGAGGTGCTGCCAAAATTTTTAAAAGACGAAACATGTTTTCAAGCTAGTAAATTTCACTTGCATCATTCATGTTTCTTTTCCATGCAATTAAGCACACTTGATTTCATTATACCTGTATTTCAAAAACTTCACCTCCTTTGTTTTCTTAAAAAGGTTTATATTTCTGGGTTTCAGCTTACTTGAATTCCGTTACGCCTTTAGACGTTGCGTGATTCAAGTGTTGGTCACGAGCTAATATTTCAGGTCGTGACAAAGTTGGTATCAGTGCGCTAGGTTTAACCTTTGTTCGAGTCTATGTTTGACTATGCGGAGTCTAGGGCGGGTATGTATTTCGGAACCTAGGCTTGACCTTACGGAACTTAGACTTGAACGGGGGGGGTATTAAACCCGAACTTTCGTTTCATAGGCTGACCCTGTTTGATGGAGTAGGTAGCTTGAGTAGAGTGACGTACCGTACGTATGTTCCGCGGCATATTTACGAGACGATACTCCACTTAAGAAACCTTAGGATGTACATATTTTGAGACCAATGATTCTCTTCGTATCCATGATTATACATCCATTTGAGATCCTTGATTTTATTTGTTTCCATGATCATACTCCTATTGATGTTGTTCCTTCTTATGATCATGTAACCATTCTGGATCTGTCGTTTCCTCTCATGTCGTTGATCTGCTTTATTCGATACTCGATTGAGGTTCCTATCACCTTAGTTTGAGCACAGTTGAGCTGTTGCTAGTGTTGCGGTCAGGGCGAGCTCGTTTGGTACGAGGGCTGACCCTTGTGTTTTCTGGTGACATAGAAACGTCTCGAGTTAGTATTTTATTGTGACCTCTTGTGGAGGCGAGTGCTTCGTTTTACACCGGATGATCGGGCCATTGTTAGAGCTGCTAGTTGTGAGAGGACTGTTGATGTACGACATACCTCGGAGATTTTGATATCGCTTACCGTGCAGACAGGTGACCCAGCTGTTGCTGAGATGATAGGATGTCGCTTCTAGAGCTTACGAGCTAAGACCGCCGGAGCTTCCAGGCAGAAATGCGACAGATGATAGATAGTCTACCCCGATTTGAGAGACGAAGGTGATTCGTCCGATTTATGTGCCGGAGCAGGCCCAGTTGAGTTGAAGATTTCCAGTGTGGAGAGTCTTACTCAGATCTAAAGCAGACCGATCCAGAGATGATCGTCGATGTATCGCCTTTCCTGGAGGATTGAGGCATTATTTCGCGTGCAGACGAAGGGTATTCGCATATCGCCTAGGCGAAGTTAAAAAGTTCGAACGAGTGTCAGAAACCCATTTTTCCCAAGTTTAAAGTGTTCGGAGGAACATGCAGGTAATTCTGTGGACCCTCTAGAAGAATGAAACCGTAACTCGACATGATGGCCATGGAACCGCTTTGAACCTTAGGGTTTGTGGCAGTTTAGCGGTGCCATCATTGAGGCTTGGGTTTGCCCTTTTACGGCTGGTCCAAAGGTGCTGTGGTATGTACCAGATATTTTTAGACTGCGCTCAGGTGTTGAGCCTTCGGAAAATTTTGGGACCTTGTTGACTCGATCGAAAAGTTTGACGTCGTCCGGATATCATGTGATAAGAGATCAGCAAGCTGACCAGCTTTGAATGGAGGATCTCACCCAGATGCGTTGTGAGTTGATCGAGGACGGACGGGTATTGAGTATTCCTCCGATGGTTGGGACGAGTTCTCGAGGACCTGTTCGGCCAGATATCTTCTACAGAGTGATGAAGCTACAGAGTATGCGATTTGGAGTCCGTGTGAGAGACCTCGGGTTGACTGTGGCCGAGAACAGTTGCAGTGCGCAGATAGCACGGTGTGACGTCATGGTGGACGATGATACAGACGAGTGGAACCAGAGGTTCGTGCAAGACGCTGACAAGCTGTTATTACTTCCCGTCGAGACTAGAGACCTGATATGCTTACAGAGGCATTGGGATACGGCCAGTTTTCGAGATAATGTGTGCAGAACACGCAAATATCTAGAAAACGAGAAAGGATTATGTAAGAGTACCAGCCTCCGTACAGTTCGGCATAGGCAAGATCGGAAGAGACCCTGAGCGGTATTCCTTCCAGGACACTGCTGTAATAAGATTTGCACCCAGAATCAGATGTGTCACGTGCATTCAGAGAGCGAGAGGCCGACGTCAGTGACATGCTTCTTTATGAGTGGTCGTGATGATTGACCGAGAGATGACCAGAGAAGTGCCAGGACGGAATCGTCCCCGTTAGCACACCTGACAGGGCCGATGAGCCGATAGATTGCGAGATTGGTAATCCACAGAGAAGATAAGGACCCAGAGACCGAGGATGCCAGACCGTGAGCAGGAGGCAAGCGGATGTTCTTGTTCTGCCAGTTTCTAGGCGCACCGATTTATTTCTCGACATTGTAGCAGGTGTAGCTCGATGTCCTTTGTTGCGATTTGCGTTTGTGATCTGAGTATCACGCTTATATTGCTTGGATTTGAGTTTTGATGACGAGTTTCCTGATATTGATTTCGTGCACCATGGCTGCACCTACTGGGTATTTACATTTTATGCATAGTTATTGCACTTGAGATATATATTTTATACATCATTGTGTTGATTTGCGATAGTGCATGCTTATTGCGTTTGATGTCGATTTTATACCCGCGTAGCATGTGTTTATGATTTCATGGATTTTATACAGATGATTTGATTTATGCACTCGGTATAGCTTATATGTTCTTGCAGTGTATTGATATGTGTTTTGTGCACGCAGTTGCACACGATTTTGATTTATACACCTTGGTATACTCGGTGTTGCTTTTGATGAATTCGAGTTATTGATTGTATTTCGTGCATTTGATGCACCCGATGTTATTTCATGCACAATAGGTGCACCGGATATTGTTGTCATGCACACCGTTGCAGTGGACAGATACTTTCGTGCACACCCGTTGCACGTAGTTTTGGGTTTTTGTGCGTATTATGGCACCTTTATTTGGATTTGGTTTCCATGCGCACCAGACACATGTGATTATTGGATACGCCTTTTGAGGCTGATTTTGCTTTTGAGCACTTTGTTTTCATGTTGGGCACTATATTGTGTAGTAGCCAAACATGACTGATCTGAGGACAGTACCTGAGTACTTTGCATGCATTAAAAGTTTACCAAGAGGTTTTCAAAAAAGAGGAGCTATAGTCTCGCTATTTCCTACGTGTACGTGAGCGACACGAACGTTTATAAAGGAAAACCTTTTGGGATATTTTGAAAACGACGGAACGTGTATTTAAGAAAACATATATGGACATATATTATTATTTTAAAATGAGCGTCCGTTAGTTATGCCGTGAGTTACGCATTCCCGCGGCGATTTAGAAAGAGTTTGCATGTATTTTATTCAGATTTTGGAGTTTTCAAAAATGCGTACTATAACGTATTATAGTATTTGACTAGTGTATATTGGATTTCAGTAGTGGATTTTGAGATCTGCATCTCTATTATAACTCCGAGAATATGCGTGCAAATCCGATGATTTGCGTGACGCTTGACGGAGTTCGATTTTGAGTTTTTACTCATTTTCATGCGCACATGACGCGATGTGTCGTGTTATTTCTGCGTTTTCCATGACTTCGGAGCCCCGTTGTTTTGAGCCGATTATTGAAATGTTTTAGATTTTGGGGGTTTAAATTTAAATTCGGGGACCGAATTTATTTAAGGGGGGAAGATTGTAATATTTCAGAAAATATAAAATGTTATTTTGGGAATTTAATATTAAAATAATATATTTCCCGAAAACTGTCGATTTACGAAATTGGGGTTTTCGAAAAAGGGTATAAATATATACCAATAATTGTGAAATAAATAGAAATTAAAATGATTTATTCATTTAAAAATATATTTAAAGGATTTGGCATTTTTAAAATTTATTATACGCAATTTTGATAAAACCCCGATTAGTGCACTGCTAATCGCGATTAAGCCAAATCCGCGTTTCTACAGTTTTCCATAGTTAGTGCACCATGACATGTTTCATTTTGATACATGTTTCATTTCTTTTGTGTTATGGTTTATTGGTGGAGAGAAAAGAAAAAGAAAGTGAAAAGGTCAAAGGGGACAAAATGATTAGGTTAGGTGGGCTTTTGGAGAGAGAGAGAGTGTGTGAATTGGTGAGAGAGAGGGAGGGGGCCGCTGCCCTTTCATTTCCCCTATCTTTTTTGTCTTCTCTCCTTCATCTCCCTCAAGACACAACCCTCCACTAAAATCCCTAGATCTATCTCCTAACAATCCCTAAAACCCTACACACCCTTCACAAATATTAATCCCCTTTTCAACCTCAATACATGGGACCAAGAAAAATTCAGTTTTGATGATCTTAGGGATTCATGGGTGCTATATGAGGTAATCCCTTCACTAATTGGGTGGTTTTTCATTTACTTTATTATTCATATGTGTTTAGATGTGATATTGTGAAGATTAGTGAATATTGGGGAACCCTAGTGAAGATTTGAGTGTTATTTGAAATTGGTGATGTGTTGTGGCTGTTAACTAGACTTGGGTGCTGTTTAAGGACCTGGACCAGACTTTAGAAATCCCAAAACATGGATTTAGAAACCCCGACATCGGATAAATGTGTGATTTTAGAGGGTATTTTGGAATTTTGAGCAACCCGGGGATACAAGAAATGATTTTGGGATTACTGGGAGTCGTGCAGGCACCTAGGAAGCTACCACCAAGACTTGAGCCCCAAACCCCAACCCATGGACGCAGATTTAATCAATCTGGCCGCAATTTGCGGCCAGAGTAGGGTAGAATTGTTCCAGTTTTGTTTCATGGCTCCTTTTGCACTAAATTAGACCCCTCCTATATGCAGTTTTGGCTAATTGTCACCTGGGGAAAATCTGGAAGCATTTTGGTGTGTTTTAGGCTATGTTTTCCGTATTTTAAAATGCACTTTCTTGATATTTGGATTTGTATTTGGTTGTCGGATGTTTGTACATCGACAACAGGGGTTGTTTGATTGATTTGCACGTTTTGGCCATAGGTTCTAACCTATGAGCACACCGTGCGCCGTATCGGTTTTCTGCCTCGATTTTAATACGTATTGCGATTGTTGATTATTGTAGGTACCTTCGCGTGGATTCCGAGGCGACGGAGCGTTGCGTGATCGACTTCGGCAAGCAAGAAGCAAGGTGAGTAGATCTATATCTACCGGGGAAGTCGGGTGGATGGCGTATAGCACCCCCGCAAACTTTTGATGGAAAACCGATTTATAGAATATGGTTAGGAAACCTAAATTAGGAAACTAGGGTTAGAATGAGATAGCTATGAAACCATATTAGAAACTAGAGGATAGTTAGAAGTACTATGTTACTCCTGTCATAGGATGGCGTTTAGCGATATTACCGCTTAGGGTACTGTAGGACTAGATAGTCGATGTAGATGCGTCATCCGAACCATACCTTTTTCTAAACCAAAGAATCGTATGTATCTTTTAAATGTATATCTTGAGGGATGTTACGGATTTTGAAATGATATCTTTTCCTTATAAACACTGTAACCCCTATTTTCAAAACTACGATTCACTTCTTTAAAAATCTGATTGTATGGTTCGGATGTGTTTGTTAGATTAGATACTTATACTTAGTAGAGATATCATGTTTATGTAAATTGGACATGATATGAGACATAAATGCGATGAAAGAATACAAGACAAATTTGATGATATGATGAGATGGTGATATGATATGATGGTATACGGATGCGAGTCGATCGAGATGATTTATACCCTGCCGGTCCCCTGATATGAGATTATTGCAGATGCGACTTGGGACATAGGTATATAGGGTTATATATATAGAATGTTGTGAATCATGGATGATAGGCCGTATGTGATATTAGGCCGTACCCTCATTTGTCGTATAGGATGATAGGATCCCTTTTAGTATAATGCCGCCGCACGATGATATTCCGTGCGTGATGAGTTTGACTTGATGATTGATCTTTACCCTTGACTAGAGTTTTCCGTACGATGGATTATACCGTACGCGATGTTACTGGGCTAGATGCCGATTGATAGATTCACCGACTCGGACATATGATAATTACGTATACCTTATAGCTTCTAGCTGATGATTTACCTTATGCTGCATTCATGATATTATTATTGCATCGCATATACCTGTGATAGTACACCTGCACCATTATCGATGATGCGTATGTCACACGTACACAGTTTATAGGCTCACACACTTCATCATCGATAATTGCCAAGTCACTACACAGTAGGTTTGCTGCATCATGATATGACTCTTCGCATAACTTGCTTGCACCTATACATTGATACATTCATACTTGCGGATATACACATTCGTATATCCATTTTGGTGTACATATACCTTGATACACCCATACTTGTGCACATACACATTGTATATTCATATTTGTGCACACATACATGGTACATCTATACTTGCGCATATACATATTGTACCTACATAGATAACCGATTTTATTGTAAAATTAGGAACCGCATGTTATATTTTAAAAGCTGGAATCATTTTAAAAGAGCGGTTTTCCCTTAATATGTCATATCACTATTCCATGTTGCATGATACACGGATATGCTCGCATTTCTTTTTACATGTCGCATACATCATGCTCTATTATTTTACGCATTGAGATATGCTGTTTTCATGAGATTTCTTGATTTGAGAATCATGGATATTTCAAATGAGATTATGTGTTGTTTTAAAAAACCCGGTTTCTCTTGATATGATATTTCAGTGCTTCCACCATGTGGTTTCTCGGTTCTGAGAGCGACATGTGAAACCCGATTCGAGGAGGCGGATGAGGCCGATTGCGGGTACATGGTGGACCCGGTATGGTACCCCAGGGCGAGAATGGATCGCTGTGTAGTAGACGATGAGCCTGGCAGAGGGACTACTATCTACCGGTGATAGTATTTGGGCTCGGCGGATATCCGGAGGATACCGACCGGAGTCGAGAGATGTTGGGGGCTGACCGGACTGTCGAAGCCCGATATATGGGGATTTACGTGCCGATGCTGGGTACGGTTTTCATGATGTTTTCGAGTGTCGATGCTAGGCCCTCAGGTTCCATGATTTGATGTGTCGAGAGGGACACCGTTGATACATATATCCTCATACTTTCATGCACACTCTTTTATGATATTTACATGCATGATATTGTTGCGTTAGTGGTTGACGCGTGGACTAGATCCACATACATACATACATACATACACCGATTCTACTATCGGAGATTATGCACATGCTTATAGATTTTGATTTATGGGTGGACGAGATCCACATATCCGCATGCATTGATTATTACTGTTGGATATTATCCACATGCATATAGATATTGACTACCTTGTTGGCACATATACGACCCGGTCACCCTAGATATCATAGTATTACCTTATGATATAGTTGACTTAGGAGTCGTTGTTTATTCGATTTCTACTTGTAGATATATTTCTATTCACGAGTTGGCAACTTACCCCCGTTGTGCAACAGTTCTTGCAGGTTGACCGCTTGGATCAGTAGCGGCTTCGCTGGCACACTGTTCCATTCGGGTGTTTTGCACTGGTAGATGGGACATTTGCATCGTACCCACTCTTGTATTATATTTCATATTGTATCTAGTTAACTCCATCAATCAATCAAGAGTTGTAAATTGTATAAGTGATGAGACTTAGTGAGACTTGTAGTTGCGAGATTTGAGCGATGGGTTTTATATTCACTTTTGGGGTTATATTTTGCTCATTTCTTTACCTTTTTGTGGTGAACTTCGCCGTTGGGCGTCGTATACTTATTTATACTGTATTGCGTGGTTGTGATCTGCCGTTTGGCGAAGAGCTAGCTCTCGCTTGGGGATGCCATTATTCTTATTATGTATTTTTGGTTTTGGATCAAAATATATAAAGGAGGTGCTGCCAAAATTTTTAAAAGACGAAACATATTTTCAGACTAGTAAATTTCACTTGCATCATTCATGTTTCTTTTCCATGCAATTAAGCACACTTGATTTCATTATACCTGTATTTCAAAAACTTCACCTCCTTTGTTTTCTTAAAAAGGTTTAGATTTCTGGGTTTCATTTTACTTGAATTCCTTTACACCTTTAGAATGTTGCGTGATTCAAGTGCTGGTCACGAGCTAATATTTCGAGTTGTGACAGATACAAAAAAAAGAATAAAAAAAATAAATATAAAAACGGTATTAACAAAATCAGCAAGTAAAAATGTATGCATGAAAAATAGCCGAAATGATTGGGTAACTCGCAATAAAAAGGAGCGAGCAAAAATAAAACAAATAGCCGAAATAATTGGGCACCGCGAAAAATAGCCGAAATGATGGGGCAATCGCGACCTTCGTGATATAAAAGCTGAAATGATAGAGTATCGCGGAAAGAGATAAAATAAAAAATATATAAAATGAAATTTATGCCCTACATGTGATATTACATCAATCTCTGTACACAATCCAGGGACGCAAACAAAGTAGGAATCATACCTTTCCTCCCCAGGTTTCATCACAAGAAGAAGCCAAATCTCAACGGTTCACAGATAGCCTGGAGGTCATCTCAACATTCGTCTCATTACAACAGACACAACATCAAGCAAAGCGGAATAGCAGTAACCCCCAGTTCCATGACTCGACGGTGTACAGACGACCGAGAGTCAAACTCCGACTCCATGAAATGCGGATAAAGTCAACCCTTCCTGGTTACGTGGAACGCGGCTTATGTCAATCCTGACCCCGTGGGAAACGTCCAGAGCGGATCCTGATCCTCGCAGAGCACGCCAATGACCCCGTGTGAAGCATCCAGAGCGGAGCCTAGTCCTCGCCGAACACGGCAGTGAACCCGTGGGAAGCATCTAGAGCAAAATTCCTGGTTACGTGGAACGCGGCTTATGTCAATCCTGACCCCGTGGGAAACGTCCAGAGCGGATCCTGGTCCTCGCAGAGTACGACAATGACCCCATGTGAAGCATCCAGAGTGGAGCCTGGTCCTCGCCGAACACGGCAGTGAACCCGTGGGAAGCATCCAGAGCAAAATTCCTGGTTACATGGAACGCGGCAATGACCCCGTGGAAAACGTCCAGAGCGGATCCTGGTCCTCGCAGAGCACGGCAATGACCCCGTGTGAAGCATCCAGAGTGGAGCCTAGTCTTCGCCGAACACGGCAGTGAACCCGTGGGAAGCATCTAGAGAAAAATTCCTGGCTACGTGGAACGCGGCTTTTGTCAATCCTGACCCCGTGGGAAACGTCCAGAGCGGATCTTGGTTCTCGCAGAGCATGGAAATGACCCCGTGTGAAGCATCCAGAGCGGAGCCTGGTCCTCGCCGAATACGGCAGTGAACCCGTGGGAAGCATCCAGAGCAAAATTCCTGGCTACGTGGAACGCGGATAATGTCAATCCTGACCCCGTGGGAAACGTCCAGAGCGGATCCTGGTCCTCGCAGAGTACGGCAGTGAACCCATGTGAAGCATCCAGAGCGGAGCCTGGTCCTCTCTGAACACGGCAGTGAACCCGTGGGAAGCATCCAGAGCCAAATTCCTGGCTACGTGGAACGCGGTTTATTTCAATCCTGACCCCATGGGAAACGTCCAGAGCGGATCCTAGTCCTCGCAGAGCACGGCAATGACCCCGTGTAAAGCATCCAGATTGGAGCCTGGTCATCGCCGAACACAGCAGTGAACCTGTGGGAAGCATCCAGAGCAAAATTCCTGGCTACGTGGAACGCGGCTTATATCAATCCTGACCCCATGGAAAACGTCCAGAGCAGATTCTGGTCCTCGCAGAGCTCGGCAATGACCCCGTGTGAAGCATCCGGAGCGGAGCCTGGTCCTCGCCGAACACGGCAGTGAACCCGTGGGAAGCATTCAGAGCAAAATTGCTGGTCACGTGGAATGCGGATAATGTCAATTCTGATCCCGTGGGAAACGTCCAGAGCGGATCCTGGTCCTTGCAGAGTACGGCAATGACCCCGTGTGAAGCATCCAGAGCGGAGCCTAGTCCTCGCCGAACACGGCAGTGAACCCGTGGGAAGTATCTAGAGCAAAATTCCTGGTCACGTGGAACGCGGATAATTTCAACTCTGATCCCGTGGGAAACGTCCAGAGCGGAGCCTGGTCCTCGTAGAACACGGCAGCGAACCCGTGGGAAGCATCCAGAGCAACTCCTGACTCCGTGAAATGCGGATAAGGGCAACTTCACCCATCACTTGCGGGTCCTCACGACTCTTAAGGGAGTAAATTCTCTTGTGAGATCCTTACGACTTTCAAGAAAACACACACTCAGGAATCCTCACGATTCCTAAGGAGAAAATACACCTACGAGATCCTCTCGACTCGTAGGGAGAAAAGCCTTTATGAGACCCTCACGGCTCATAAAGTTGAAAAGTCTTAGGTGGCAGATCCTACCCCTGTCTCCTAAGCAATCACTATCTTATAAAGAGTTCAAGATGAACTGTTATCTACCATCTATGGGCTACACTTGCCAAAGCTACATGCCACTGAAATGGAGAAGTTACTCATGAGCATATAAACTACTTCGCGCCAGAGTAAAATATAAAGAAATAGAAAGGTGCGGCTCATGGAGCTGAGGGTTTGGGACTATATCCCTTAAGAGTCGAGATTTGAGTCAATGATAAATGACGATGCTTGTGTCCGCTCGTTATCTTCTCAGATCAAAATTCTGAAAATTATATACCAACCCGAAACTGGTCATACACTATGAATTACTCTGCACTACTTCACCCACGTATATACTTACATGGCAAAGTAGTAGGGGGAATTTGTTTCCGCCAAAAATTTCTGCGCAAAAGAGCCCAAGGCATTAAATGGCAGCGATACGCTTAAGAAAATATGAACCAGTATTTTCCGGGCTGTATTTTGAAAAACTTACAAATTAGAAACAGCTAAATTTTGATGGTATTGAAATTATCTCAAAAAAACCTTCGATTTGATATATTATGGGCCTCATAATTCATCCGGGACCAAAAGTTATGAGCAAATGTGCTATGCACATGTGATCTAAGGAAGAAGATGCGAACCAGTATTTTCCGAGCTGTATTTTGATAAACTCCGGAATGATAAACAACTAAATTCTGATGGTATTGAATGCATCTCGAAAAAACTTTCGATTTGATATATTATGGGCCTCATAATTCATCCGGGATCAAAAGTTATGAGAAAATGTGCTATGCACATGTGATCTATGGAAGAAGACGCGAACCAGTATTTTCCGAGCTGTATTTTGACAAACTCCGGAATGAGAAACAGCTAAATTCTGATGGTATTGAAAGCATCTCGAAAAATCCTTCGATTTGATATAATATGGGCATCATAATTCATCCGGGTTCAAAAGTTATGAGCAAATGTGCTATGCACGTGTAATCTAAAGTAATGCTCTACTACAAAAGGAATGCATTTTTTGTCCCACATCGGGAAAAGGAGATCGCTTCTCTACCACTCCTATATAAATAAGAGGGGATACCTTTTAGAAAGGGAAGAGTTCAATCCTCAAAGGATTCAATACTCAAAGGAGCTTAGTTCTCCATAGGAGCTTAATTCTCCAAGATAGAAGCATGCTCCTCCCCATAATACGCATATGCGCAGCGCCATGTGCGCTACGTGTAACGCACGTATGCCCGCCATGCGCGCACCTCGTGCAACGCTCGTGCGCACCACATGAGAACATTTAATAATATTAAAAGGAGATACGTTCTCCAAGATAGGAGCATGCTCCTCCCCATAATGCGCATATGCGCAAGCGCCACGTGCGCTACGTGCAACGCATGTGTGCCCGCCATGCGCGCACCACGTGCAACGCACGTGCACACCACATGAGAATATTCAATAATATTAAAAGGAGCTTAGTTCTCCAGGAGCTTAGTTCTCCAAGTTAGGAGCCTGCTCCTCCCCATAATGCGTATATGCGCAAGCGCCATGTGCGCTACGTGCAACGCACGTATGCCCGCCATGCGCGCACCACGTGCAACGCACATGCGCACTACATGAGAATATTTAATAATATTAAAAGGATATATGTTCTCCATAGGAGCTTGCTCCCCCCATAATGCGCATATGCGCAAGCTCCATGTGCGCTACGTGCAAATATGTGCGCCCAATACGTGCGACGCACGTGTGCCTAACACGTGCGACGCACGTGCGCGAACGCAAAGAAGCCTTTTTCAGCAGCGAGAAGCTTAAGCTCCAGCCTGTTCTTTCCCCCTAATGAGTGGGACATGGTTCAAAGGGTATATCTCTCCACACCTTCGATATATGGCGCTGTAATCTCTCAGTGTCGTCGGAGAGGTGGTGGGTCCCAACGACTAATGATCCTTCTTTTCAATAAAAAAATAGGAAAAGAAACAGATATACACATATAGATATAGAGAAAACCCTCTGCAAATTTTGAGAAAACTCAAAGTGAAAGAAAGGCAAGCCTTTAGAAAAAAGAAGATCATTTCTTCATTTTCAAGGTAAAGAACTATTTCTTGAACCAAAAATATGAAATCATCTCGTAAAAAGAAGAACTATCTTCTAAAAAGATCATAGATCTACAAAAGACTAAGGTCTTTGATGATAAGAAAAAAGATCAAAAGATCTAATTATAAAAAAAACTAAAAGAAGTATTTTACTTCATTCACAGATTTTTGATCTATAAAGGCCGAGCCCTTTTTATTAAACAAGAACTTTTGTTCTTGAATCTTGAGACAAAGCCTCCTTTAAGAAGAACATAAAAGTTGTTCTTTGATCTTAAAATTGATCAGATGCGCTTTGCGCTATTGAAAAGTGCCTTGCACTCATGAATTGCGCTCTTGCGCTCATTGGACCAGCGCTCAGCGCTAAAAGCTGCCACGTGTCAACCGAAGACACAATCTGCGCTTTGCGCTTCTGAAACAGCGCACTGCGCTCATGGGCTGGCGCTCAGCGCTCATAAATTAAAAGTGCAATGCGCTAATGAACTAGCGCTTAGCGCTAAGCGCGACACGTGTTCTCTTCGTGTGCGCTATCTGACAGAAGCGCAATGCGCTCTTTAATTGGCGCAAAGCGCCTGGCGCGCCACGTGGCGCAATGTCAGAACATAATTTGTTCTGATCAAGACAAAAATGTCAGAGCCCAATGCCTAGCATTATTAAAAGGGCTGAGCCGAAATAAAGGCTTAATAGCCAGAGCAAAATAAAAATATTAAACATTTTTAGTTGGACTTATCCCAATTCTGGCTATAAGTCCTCAACCTATATTGAACTGAGCACATCTGCTCTTTCAACCAACTCACCCTGGTTCAAAGGTACATCTCTTCACTCCTTTGATATTTATCGTTGTAATTCCTCAACGTCTTCAGAGAGGTGACGGGTCCCGACAACCGCACATTTCATGGACTATGATGTCCTTAACCTCGATCGTGATATCTTTAAACTAACATCGGACTGTGGGGTCCTTAAACTCATGGACTATGATGTCCTTAACCTCGACCGTGATGTCTTAAAACTAACACTGGACTGTGGGGTCCTTAAACTCATGGACTATGATGTCCTTAACCTCGACCGTGATGTCTTAAAACTAACAATGTACTGTGGAGTCCTTAAACCCACAGACTATGATGTCCTTAATCTCGACCGTGATGTCTTTAAACTAACACCGGACTGTGGGGCCCTTAAACTCATGGACTATGATGTCCTTAACCTCGACCGTGATGTCTTAAAACTAACATTGGACTGTGGGGTCCTTAAACTCATGGACTATGATGTCCTTAACCTCGACCGTGATGTCTTTAAACTAACATCGGACTGTGGAGTCCTTAAATCCACGGACTATGATGTCCTTAACCTCGACCGTGATGTCTTTAAACTAACATTGGACCGTGGAGTCCTTAAACCCACGGACTATGATGTCCTTAACCTCGACCGTGATGTCTTTAAGCTAACATCGGACCGTGGAGTCCTTAAATCCACGGACTATGATGTCCTTAACCTCGACCGTGATGTCTTTAAGCTAACATCGGACTGTGGAGTCCTTAAATTCATGGACTATGATGTCCTTAACCTCGACCATGATTTCTTTAAACTAACATCGGACTGTGGAGTCGTTAAATCCACGGACTATGATGTCCTTAACCTCGACCGTGATGTCTTTGAACTAACATTGGACTGTGGGGTCCTTAAACCCACGGACTATGATGTCCTTAACCTCGACCGTGATGTCTTTAAACTAACATTGGACTGAGATGTCCCTAAACTAACGATGGACCGTAATGTCCTTAAACTAATTATCGACCGCAATGTCACTAAACTAAACAATAGAGTCCAATTGCTCTCTTGTCGGATCTAAATGATCCCGTTAAGTTGATCTTAGTCTAAAATTAGACTAATGTATCCTTAACAAACGTTTAAGTTGATCTTAGTCTCAAATGAGGCTAACGTATCCTTAAACCAAAACCCCCAAACCCAAATCTAAGAAAGATACGGATTTGGACTAGTCCACGCCCTACGGGCGACAACATAAATTAGTCTATGTATACAATCCATGGGCAACCAAACAAAAAACAAACACCCACGACACGAAGTGACTATATGGAGAAGGAGAAAGTTGTTATCGCGATGCGGTAGCGTAATTAACTGCACGGGCTTGCGCCTGCAGGGAAGAGCGTCCCCACAATCAAAAGCCCCTCAAACGAGGGAGAATCTGACGAAGTCTGCTACATCGGCCGCATCCGTTTAAACCTTCGATACATGGTGCCATAAATCAACTTGGTATCTTCGGAGAGGTGGACGGATAGCACCAATTAGCATCTGCCCCGAATTTTAAGCAATACGGACCTACGCGGTCGCGTCTCTATATTCGGCGGGGAACAGTACCATTTTTTTACGCGTCAGCCCAATGATGCTATGGGTCTGTAGTAGTTTAAAGACGTTTCGGTCAGGCGTAGTATTTTTTCAAGAACCGACCATTTATTGGCCTAAAGGGTCTTTCGCCATGCATATTCATGAGCAAGTAAGCCCCACCTTTGTAGACCTTATTTATGATATATGGTCCCTCATAGTTTGGCTCGAATTTCCCCCGTTTGGCACGATTAGGGATCATAGGTCTTTTTACGACTAGAACGAGTTCACCTTGGCGGAATGTCCTCGGCCTGGTCAATCTTTCATACGAGCGCGTCATCCTTGCTTTGTAAGCCTCCAGGTTTTGCTACGCCATGAGTCGGGTTTTATCGAGGTCGTCGAGCTCCTTGAGCCGAAGATGGGCATTCTCTTCATCTGTCAGCTCGTAATGAACCGCCACTCGTAGAGAGGGTAACTCTATCTCCAAGGGGAGTACTGCCTCAGTGCCGAACACCAATGCGTATGGCGTTGTATTTGTGGCCATTTTGAACGTGGTCCAGTACGCCCAGAGAGCTTCATGCAATCTCTCATGCCGGTCCTTTTTATTTTTGGACATCGTCTTCTTTATGATCTTCGTCAAGGCCTTGTTGAAAGACTCAGCTAGACCGTTAGCTCTGGGATTATAGACCGAAGAGTATCTCCAGTCTATATTATGCTGCTGTGCGAAGCGGCTGATTTTGTGACTTCTGTAGGCCGACCCGTTATCGGAGATAATTCGTCGCGGAGTGCCGAACTGATAGATGACGTGTGTCTTGAAGAAATGGAGGATGTTCTCCATCTTCACTTCTCTTAGCGGTACTGCTTCTGCCCACTTAGAGAAGTAATTGGTTGTCGCCAATATGAACCGATGTCCTCTGGATGACGCTGGTTCGATGGGCCCGACTATATCGGTTCCCCACATTTCGAACGGCCAGCTAGCCACTGTTGGGTGTAGCGGGTTTGGACACTGGTGGATGAAGTCTCCATGAATTTGGCACGAGTGGCACTGCTTCGCGTATTCGAGGCAATCCTGAATCATCGTGGGCCAATAGTAGCCCATCCTTTTGATCTTCAGCTTCATCTTTGGGCCGACTTGATGAGATCCGCAGAGTCCGTCGTGAGTTTCTTGGACGACTTTCCTTTCTTCTTCCGTCCATGGCATCTTAACCATAGAGAGTTAAACGATCTCTTATACAGCGTGTCATTGACGAAGGCAAAAGACAGAGCTCGTTTCATAAGCTGATGTCTTGAGGATGCATCTTCAGGTGTTCGACGGGATTTGAAGTAGTCTATAAAGACTTCTCTCCAATCCTTGGCCTTTTCCTGGTCCTCTATTCGTAGGACTGTCTGCTCGGTCGCTTACTTTACTTCAAACGACTCCGTAGATATTTCTGCTGGTGCAAGAACCCGACGGCTTTGTACAACGATTCTTACATCATCGAATTTTTCGTCAGCCAGTTCTTTAGCGAGTTTGTCTAATGCATCCGCCTTGCTATTTTCCGCTCGCGGTATGCTTTTCAGGGCGTAGGAAGGGATTTGAGTCAGCAATTGTTGCACTCTCTCACCGTACTTTACCAACTCTAGTTTGCATGTTTGATAGTCGCCGTTTACTTGACTAACGACCAGCTGGGAGTCTCCGTATATGAGGAGGTTTTCGATTTCCATGTCGACAGCGATCTCAAGACCTGCTATCAAAGCCTCATATTCGGCTTCATTGTTTGTCCTCGGCTCTGTTAAGGAGAAGGTAAAGCGCATTATTCCTCCTTGCGGAGTTACGAAGATAAGGCCTACCCCAGATTTGATTATGGGGGAGCTGTGCTTTCACTTCTTCATGGAAGATGCCCCATCGAAGTAAAGTTCCTATCGGGTATCACTCTTTCCTTTCTCCCTGTCGATCGTGTCAAACACGTGCTCTTCTGGCAATTCGCAATTTATGGCTGAATCGGCAGGTATCGGATGCTCAGCAAGGAAGTCGGCGATGGCCTGACCCTTCACTATCTTGAAAGGTCGGTATGTTATCGAGAACTCCGTCAAGAGGAGGGCCCATTTAGCGAGACGTCCCGTTAGTATAGCTCTTGACATCAAATATTTGAGAGGGTCCACTTTTGATATGAGGTGGACCTCATGCGCCAAAGCATAATGCCGGAGCTTCGTTATCGTGAAGATTAACGCCAGGCAGTGTTTTTCAATGGGGGAGTAGTTGTTTTCTCCCCCTAGGAGAACTTGACTCAAATAGTAGAGGGCTCTCTCCTTCCCTTGGTCGCTTGGCGCCTTAACAGCCTTTTTAATCCTTCCGTATAGTATCTAGGCAAACGGATGGGCTGGTGCCTATCAAGTGCAGAATCAGAACTATTCCAGATTTCTTTCTCTACTTTAGTTTCCGTGGATCGAAAAAAGAGGATCACCTTTTCATCACTTCGATCGGGAGGGACGTAGAACGTCTGCAGTTTTTGCACACTATAGGTATCAAGTATGTCGAGGTCTTTGTAATGTTTTTGTGGAACCATGGCAATTTGCAAACTCCGTTCATCGCCAGTGAAGGCTTGTATTGATGGCCGAACAGAAAATACTGCATTAACTTCATCTTCAGAGTCGCTGCCGAAGACCAGAATAGGGGTGGACGGTCCCGGCTTGTTGCATTGGGGCGGTCCTGAATAGACTATCTCTTCCTCCTCTTCGGTATCGCTCCCAAAGACCGGAATAGTAGTGATAGCTTTCTGCTTATTCTCCGGCTTATGGCACCTTTCCGTTTCTTCGAAGTCTGGCAAGAAGTATTTTGCATCTTCGTACTTTCGGACTTCATTCACGGAGAATGGGTTCATCTCCACTGTCACGGTATACTCGAGACCATCCTTGAAATACTTCATATATTGATGTTGTATAGAATGGATGATATTGTACTCGTGTAACCAAGGCCTGCCGAGCAAAGCGTTGTAGCAAGTCTTAGTATCAATGACATGAAACTTGATGTCAGTGACGAGCAGCCCGAAGCGTAACGTCAGTATCGCAGACCCGAGCGTTCGTGATGACTGGGAGTCAAACCCAGAGATGGTGATTTTGTCGCGAGCGAGGTGCTAAACGCTCATGCAAATCTCCTTCAACACTCTTACATTGAGAAGGTTGACAGAGGACCCATTGTCGACCGGGATTTTGCCTATCTTGATATCATGACAGTATCCGGTGACATACAGGGGACGGTTGTGCTCGCACGTCCCGAGGAGGAAGTCCTCATCACTGAAGGTGATGTCGGCTGTGTACACTTCTTCCAGCTCGTCCTTCATCTTTTTTTCGGCAAGGAAGGCTTGAAACTGCCCAGGGTCCTGTAATGCCTTGATCAACAAATCTCTCGCATCTTTAGATAGAAGAAGGGCATCAAGAATGCTTAGCTGCGAGGGTATCTTTCTCAAGTGTGCCAGAATATTGTAATCCACCTTGTTTTTCTTTGGCGGGTCCTTGGCTGCCAACTCCTCGATGACTCGATCATCGAGGGTGATATCCTCAGGGACTTTTTCCTTCCCCTTATCTTTTCTGTTCGATCCCTTGTTTGTGGATCCGAGATTCTTTTCGGGTAGCGTACGATTGTGCAGCTGAATGTTCTCGCAGGTCTTTGTCTCTTACGTTTCAGAGATGGATTCCTTGAAGAGAGGGCTGAGGGCTATTTCTTCATCAGAATCACTCCCGAAGGTGAGAACTTGCGATCCCTTGCTATCAACCATGTGACCGTTGCCGGCAGTTCTTTTATGCTCATCGGTCGTGCTTCTTTGCTCTCGACGAGTTTTGCGCTTCATTCGCTTGAAATGCTGTCGATGAGCTACGTATCCCTGCCACCAATTTTTAAAGGCCATGCATTCCTCGGTAGGGTGCACGATCCTCCGATGATATAAGCAGTAGTTTGGATGTGCATCTAGTCCGTCGGGGAACGTATTTTCTGAAGTGTCTTCTTTGAAAGGTGGCAACTTCATTCCTATCGACAGGGCTTTAGCGAATTGCTTCCTTGTCTTAAACCTGCTTTTGCTGGCGTTAGAAATGCTTCTATCCGGTTGGGGTACTCTATGGCTTCTTAATACCGGAGCTTCTTCGACGTGATGCTGACGCTTGGCCCTTTCATATATGGCTGTTTCACGCTTTTGGTCAGATTTGCTTTTTTGACGGGCCTCGTTCAACAACATGTCAATCATCTCATCTGACGGTTCTAGGAGTTCCGGTTCGGGATCTACCCCCTGTTTCTCTGCATCAGGAGCTTCTTCACCATTTATTGACGAGTGAGAGATCATGTGGCAGCTCGCCACGCCACATAGTTCTCAGGTTCATCTGATGAGTCTTCTTCCCCATCATTGTTATCATCTCCATCTTCAAGGATGTGGTTGAGAAACTCTTGGAGCGTGACTGGGGTTCGCGCCTTTTGATTATATTCTTCCAATGCGTCAATATATTTCTGCAGATCCGTGCGCTTATCATCAAGCTGCGCGGGCTTCTTGGTTTTCTTCTTCTTCTTCTCCGAAAACTTTGACGGCGGGCGTTTTAACCATCACTACCAATTCTTGACGTCGGGCGAGGTTTCATCATTCCCTCAATGATCTCGGGTTCCAGTGGACTTTTCCACCTGATCGCAGGGCATGTTTGGAGATCCTTCAGCATTCTTTTCGTCTTAGCTGAAAGAGCGACCTCCCATAGAGCTTCTTCTATAAAAGAGCACGATACCCCCGGCGTGTCCACCTTTTTAGGAGCGTGTGGCTGGGGCGGGTTTTCTTTCTAATTTTCGGACAGCGCGAATTTGCCCTGTTGGTATTGGTCCTCAATCCAGCCTTTGAAGACGAAGCAATCTTCTATTGGATGGCCCATTATTCGATGGTAGGGGAAATAATTGGGACTGTTGACGTCGCTGGACTACAGTGGGCGCTTTGGATCCGGCAAGGTGATGAGCCTGTTGCGCACCGCCAGCTCGAACAGTCTCCTCGTTTTATCCCGGGGAAATGAATAAGGGCGCTTTAGCTTCTCGTTAAAAAATCGCTGTTTATCATCTTGGAGATCAACTGGTTTTGGACCACTCGGCTGTTGCTGAGCATTGGCGACAAAGATCGCTTTCCCTTTCCCTTTTTCGTTTCGAGGCTCCATCTTCGAAGAAAACGGTCTATGACCCATCTGATCTATTTAGGCCAGCTTGTCAATCAAGGCCTGGAAGGTAGTCGGCTTGAAAAACATCATGAACCGGGATATGGTCGCCTGCGGATCAAGAGTTCCCACAAACATGCCCACCGCAGGAGCTTCTTCGATGCGTTATTCGCATTTCGACCATAAATTCCGCCACCGTATCTTGTACTGAACCCATGTTTCGCCTGGCTTCACCCTGGCGTTAATTAGTGCGGTGATCGGGGTGCGCTTGCGAATCTCTGTGTAAATAGTAGCTCCATTTCTGAAAATGTCTTGACAGAGTCATTCGGGAGTTCGGAATACCACTCGAATGCTGTCTCCGACAAGCTGCCAACGAATGGGCGAAGCAGTAGTTTATCGTCACCTCCGGTGTTACCGCACAAGGCCCTGAATTGAGCAACGTACTGGTGTGGATTCCCCGTCCCCTTATATACATAGAATTTAGGGATCATATATCCCAGCGGGTACTTTATTTAGTCATACCAACCCGGATAGGGTCGTCCAGTCTTAACAATTTGGCCGGCCACTTCACTTGCCTGATGGGCTCTTATCTATTGAGCGATATAGTCATCCAGGGCGGCTTTGGAGATTGTCTCCTCTTTGGCTGCTGATAGAGCCGGAAAAGGGTTCGATGTCTCTCCTCTGTCGTCTTCAAGGATAATCGCAGGGTCTTCAGCTGGAGGATCCGGCTGAATCATCATCCTGACCATATCTTGGAATAAAAGTGCTATTCGTTTTATATTGGCCGCTTGTTCCGCGGCCTCTCTGTCTCTTTTATCGAGGATTCTGCAGAGGAACTCAGCATCGGTTTCCTGTTCTTGACGCTGCTCTGACGACATCTCCGGGCTTTCTTTTGGCCCAGTGAGTGCGGCCATCTGTGTTAGCATCTCCTGGAGTTTTTGCTGTTGTTGCTCCTGAGCCTTTGTCACTGATCTGGTGTGAGGTCGATGGCCCGTGGAAATACGGCTATCCTCTTTCCCGGATGCCATATAAACAGTATGCACCACCATGCCCCCAAACTTAGGGCGTTTAGGTTCAGTGCCCTTTAGATTCATCGCAGACACAGGGATTTTCTCCGGCCTTCTTCTTTTATGAGTGGTCGAAGTTGAGGGGGCTGTTGTAACGGGCACCCAAGTAGACGACACCTTCTGTGGTACAACAGGGTGGTCCTTCTCTTGCCGAACTTTTATCTTCTTCGGTCGGCGGGAGTAGTCTTGGTTGATCACCGAGTCTTGGACCTGTCGCCAGACCTTGTGAATTTTAGAGGAGGCTTTGTCTTTGTAGCATTCTCCACAGGTAGAGAAGATCTTTTCAGGATGGCAGTCGGAGAGTTCTTGCGGACCTTCCTGAGTGGTTCAAAACTGTTCCCAGTTGGAATAGCAGCGTCGACTTCCACCGTTGGAGCCGGCGGAGTCAATCCAGAAGGGGAACTGCCCCCAGCCTTCCTCACTCGGTGCCAGTGGCGACGTCGAGCATGTCTTGCAGATGGCATTTGCTCAGTTATGGGGGTGACTTCGTCATGCCCCCTATTCTGGTCAAGGGCTGTTATTGGCGCCAGCCTATTGAAAACGGGCGTACGCTGAGAGGGGATAGCCGACCCGTCGAAGGTAGACTTTCGCGCAGAGGGAGCAGTTTTGATGCCTTCTCCTGGGGCGGGATCTGAAACGGCCAGTCTTGTGAAGACCGACCCCTTAGCAGGAGAAACGTCTTTGACGACTTCAGGAGTAGGAATGGCTATCCACTTCGGGATAACCCTTTCAGGTATTGCGGGTTTCTTTACGGTACCACCTGAGCTTTGGCCCAGTCTGTTGAAAACCGAAGCACTGGATTTGGGTAACCCATTGAGAGGGGCCGCGATAGTTGTAAGCCGATCAAAGACCGACTTCTTCGGAGCTTCTTGCAACGAGAGTGGGGCGTTGAAGTTCATGGGTGGGAGCATGGTCCCAAAGAATAGCCTAATGGTGGTTTGCGTCACCTGTTCCACTGGCATCGTGAAAACGGAGGCCGCTTGAGGCCCATAGGTCACTCCTCCAGCAAGGACGGAGTATGAGTTATTACCGTTGTTGCAGTTGGTGCAGTTGAAAGCCATTGATCTGCATGGAAGCAAGACACCAAATCTTAATACCTCGAATCTAGGGGCAACCATATCAAACCGCGATTCGTTCGCAAACACGACACACGAAGTGTGGAGTGGAAAGAGGAAAAGGTCCCACCGGGCGTGCCAGAATCTGTTCTCCGCCGAATACAGGGACGGAACCGCGTAGGTCGTCTTGCCTAAATTTGGGGGCAGATGCTATTTGGTTTTATCCGTCCACCTCTTCGAAGATGCCAAGTTGATTTATGACACCGTATATCGGAGGTTTAGACGGATGCAGCCATTGGAGCAGATTTCGTCAGATTCCCCCTCATTTGAGGGGTTTTTGATTGTGGGGACGCTCTTCCCTGCAGGTGCAAGCCCCTGCAGTTAATTACGCTACCGCATCATGGTAACAACTTTCTCCTTCTCCAGATGGTCACTTCGTGTCGTGTGTGTTGGTTTTATTTTTGGTTGCCCGTGTATTGTATACGGAGACTAATTTATATTGTCGCCCGTAGGGCGTGGATTAGTCCAAATCCATATTTTCTTAGATTTGGGTTTGGGTTGGGTTTAAGGATCGTTAATCTCATTTGAGACTAAAATCAACTTAAACGTTTGTTGAGGATACGTTAGTCTAATTTTAGACTAAGATCTACTCAACAGGATCATTTAGATCCAACAAAAGAGCATTTGGGCTCTATCGTTTTAGTTTAAGGACATTGCGGTCCATAAGTTTAAGGACATCATAGTCCATGGAGTTTAAAGACATCACAGTCTATAAAGTTTGAAGACATCACAGTCTATGAGTTTAAGGACCTCACAATCCAAAAAGTTTAAGGACATTATAGTCCATGAGTTTAAGGACCCCACAGTCCGTAAGGTTTAAGGACATCATAGTCCAGTTTAAAGACGTCATAGTCTGTGTGGTTTTGATTCAACCGTTTGGGGATGTACCAAAAGTTATTGGTTATTGGCACCCTCCATCTCTCTGAAGACGTTGAAGAATTACAACGACATATATCAGAGGTATGAAGAGATGTACCCTTGAACCAATGTTGGTTGGGAGATCTGTAGTCATGTTTGGGACTAAGATCAGTTAAAAGAATTATGAGCATATGGGCTCAATTAATCTAAATGAAGGATTTGTGGCCAATTTGGGGTCGGCCCACTCAGTTAGAATGTTGAACATTTAGCAATACTGAGCATTGGTTTGGGTTCTGACAATCTTTTTTTGTCTTTTATTGAGTGTTGAGAACTCATTATGGCTCTGGGGCCTTATTTAAAGAACAATTTATGTTCTCTCAGCGCACACGTGAGGAGCACGTGGTGTGCTTGGCGATGAGCGCCAGTTAATGAGTACAGAGCGCTCCTTGTGAAATAGCGCACACGTGAGGCGCACGTGGCGCGCTTGGCGCTGAGCGCCAGTTAATGAGTGCAGAGCGCTCCTTGTGAAATAGCGCACACTTGGCGCTGAGCGCCAGTTAATGAGTGCAGAGCGCTCCTTGTGAAATAGCGCACACGTGAGGAGCACGTGGTGCGCTTGGCGCTGAGCGCCAACCTTGAAGTGCTGGGCGCTTCTTTGAATTGAAGCGCTAGGAGCGCTGTGGCGCTGTGCGCCAGTTTTGGAGTGCTGAGGCACGTCTTTAAATTGGAGCGCTAGAAGCGCTGCGGCACTGTGCGCCAGTCTTGGAGCGCTAAGGCGCTTCTTTTTAATTTGGAGCGTTAAGGCTCTTTTTTAGGCAACTTTGATCAGTTCAGCGTTCTGAGAATTAAATTCTCGTTTATAAGAGACATTGTCTCGTGGGTCAAAGAACAAAGTTCTTAGTTTTATAGGAAATGTTACAATCTCTTATTTTTTGTGAAAGGATTTGCCTTTATGGATCCGTGATCTTAAGATAATTGAATTCTTCTTCCTCCTTTTTATGATGAGATGTTATGATCTCTTTTGTGAAAGACGTCTGTCTTATGGATCTATGATCTAGAAAAAGAAACTAATTTCTTCTTCTTTTCTATGAGATGCAATGATCTCTTTTTTTTATTTACCTTGAAGAAATTCTTCTTCTTCCGAGAGCTTGCTCTTCTCTTTGAAATTTCTCAAAGTTTCAGTGTGTGTGTGTGTGGGGGTCCCTCTCTATTTCTTTTTTCTTTTTTTTATTCTGGAAAGAAGGATCATTGGTCGTTGCGACCCACCACCTCTCCGACGACATTGAAAGATTACATCGCCATATATCGAAAGTGTGGAGAGATGTACCCTTTGAACCATGTCCCACTCATCAGGAGGGAAGAACAGGCTGGAGTTTAAGCTTCTCGCTGCTGAAAAAGGCTTCTTTGCGCTCGCGTGCGTCGCACGTGTTGGGCGCATGTGCGTCGCACGTGTTGGGCGTACGTGGCGCACATGGAGCTTGCGCATATGCGCATTATGGGGGAGCAAGCTCCTATAGAGAACTAATCTCCTTTGAGAATTGAATTCTCCTTACGTGGTGGGCACACGTGCGTTGCACGTGGTGCGCACGTAGCGGGCGCTCGTGCGTTGCACGTAGCGCTTGCACATATGCGCATTATGGAGGGGGATATGGCCCTAACTTGGAGCACTAAACTCCTTTGAGGATTGAATCCTCGCACGTGGTGCGCACGTGCATTGCACGTGGTGCGCACGTGGCCCGCACATGGCGGGCGCACGTGCGTTGCACGTAGCGCACATGGCGCTTGCGCATATGCGCATTATGGGGGGAGCAAGCTCGTATGGAGAACTAATCTTCTTTGAGAATTGAATCCTCTCACATGTGTTGCACGTGTTTGGCTCACGTGCGTTGAACGTGGCGTGCATGTGGCAGGCGCACGTGCATTGCATATGGCGCACATGGCGCTTGCGCATATGCACCTTATGGGGGGAGCAAGCTCCTATGGAGAACTAATCTCCTTTGAGAATTGAATTCTCCCTACGTGGCGGGCACACGTGCGTTGCACGTGGTGCGCACGTGCGTTGCACATAGCGCTTGCGCATATGCGCATTATGAGGGGGCGGCTATGGCCCTAACTTGGAGCACTAAGCTCCTTTGAGGATTGAATCCTCGCACGTGGTGCGCACGTGCGTTACACGTGGTGCGCACATGGCGGGCGCACGTGCGTTGCACGTAGCGCACATGGCACTTACGCATATGCGCATTATGGGGGGAGCAAGCTCCTATGGAGAACTAATCTCCTTTGAGGATTGAATCCTCTCCATTTTCTAAGAGGTATCCCCTCTTATTTATATGAGAGTGGTAGAGAAGGGATATCTCTTTTTCCCGATGTGAGACTAAAAATGCATCCCCCATGTAGTAGAGCATTATTTTAGATTACACGTGCGTAGCACATTTGCTCATAACTTTTGATCCCGGATGAATTATGAGGCCCATAATATATCAAATCGAAGGATTTTTGAGACACTTTGATACTATCAGAATTTAGCTATTTCTTATTCGGGAGTTTGTCAAAATACAGGCTTGAAAATACTGGTTCGCATTTTCTTCCTTAGAATACACGTGCATAGCACATTTGCTCATAACTTTTGATCCCGGATGAATTATGAGACCCATAATATATCAAATCGAACGTTTTTTCGAGAAGCTTTCGATACCATCAGAATTTAGCTATTTCTCATTCGGGAGTTTGTCAAAATACAGCCCATAATTTACTGGTTCACATTTTCTTAAACGTATCGCTGCCATTTGATACCTTGGGCTTTTTTGCGCAGAAATTTTTGGCGGGAATTGTAATCACAATCAATAAAGGTGTCACTAGTAGCTACCCAAGATGAGTACGGGTCGTTCTCAGGGAAAAGTCGAACTTTTTATCTTGCCTTAGACGAGTTGATTGGAATATGGATGGTTTGTTCTAGATCTACGTTATACGGATGTAGATTTTATGAAGAAGAGGCTTGTAGGGTTCATAGAATTTGGTAGTAATGGATAATTAATTAAAGATGGCTTCTTTTATCTTTTAATAGATTTAAAACTAGATCGATAGTGGTGAATGCAGATTAGGGTTTTTGGAGGGAATATAGTTCACTCTTAACCCTTATCTTTTCATTGACCTTTATTCATGTCTAGACTTTACCAAAACAATTGTTAATCTAATCTCAAATCGCGGTCGAGACTATCAATAAATTTTTAGTGCGCTCGATTATAATGTTAACAATTACTTTGCTAAAGTTTATAAACTTTAAAAGATATAAAAGAAAAAAGATTTTATCATCCATTGATCTATCCTAATCCTACGAACCCTATCAAGCGTAGAATTACTCACGCATGGTTGAGATAGAAGAGAAGATGAAGAAGGAGATCATAATGTAAATGCAGAAAGTAAAATGCAAAGAACTAAACTAAAGATCTATCGTTTTATTAATCAACTATCATTTACAAATCCGTTGAATTTAGAGTACAAGAACCCTAGTTTATGCTTCCGATCTCTGTTCTCGTTGGAAGTAGATGAACAGTTGATGATCAACCTGGATGCGTGGATCGTCTTGGACCTCGTGATCTCTTCGGTTTGATGATTTTTCGTATGAAGCTCTCGGTCCTTTAAATAGTCCTAGAAGTAGAAACCCTAGATGCCATGTGTTCAGATTTACTGTTTTGATCACGCTGAGAAAATCTCAGATCCTACGACCAAGATGAAGCCGTGGATCCGCCACGTATATAGGCTATTGGCCGCGGTTGGGCGGCATCTTGGTGAGATCTCGTTTTGAAATTTCTTCTTCTTCTAGGTTTTGACACGTGGAGATTGTTTCAGTGTCTGGATTCTTCATATCTTCTATGAGTCTCTGCCATTCATCATTTTACGATTTGCTTCAGTATTTCGGCAGATTTGATTCCCGGCATCTCGGATCTCCTGATCTCCACATTTGAGCTCATATCCGCACAATATCTCAATTAATATTGTTAGTAGTATTTGTTATTATTTTGAGATATTATCCTAACCATTTTATATGATAATATTTTAAGAATATTGATTGGGGATATTTGATTTGATATGCATATTTAAATTACTAAAATATTATATAAATATTATATGCATATATTTTCTCTCATAATGTTAATTATAATGTAGAAACATTAGTTAAAGAGTATTTTACAGATAAACCCACATATGTTCCATAATTACAATAAACACCTTTAAGTACTGAACAAAAGTAAGAAAAATGTTCCATTAAATGTGCAATATTTTCGACTGAAGAATAAGCCATGGGCTTTTACATAATTTGGGTTTGTTGCCCATTTTACTACTTTTATTGATAAAAATTATATTAAGCCTATTTATACTTTAACAATTATTTCTTTGGAATGGGGGGCCGGCCTCTTCATGCTTGGGCTCGACCTGGACATGGGTCCACTTGGTTGGACTTGGGTTCAGGCTTGAGCCCACGTGGCTTGGGGTTGATTTTGACTTTGACCTGGTCAATCAAGGTGTAATTTTTGACCCCAACAAAGTGCCCCCATCAATAAATGCACACCGTGTGTATGCGTTGTGTGCATGAAATTGATGGACCTTATTCTATATAGGGATTGATTTGGTTTGGTTCCCTGCGAAGGGTCGGCGCTGCCATTTTTTGCGACGTAGACGGTCTGTGTTGCCCTTTTAGCGACTTGGACGGTCGGTGCTGCCCTTTTAGCGACTTGGACGGTCGGTGCTGTCCTTTTTGCGACATGGATGGTCGATGCTGCCATTTTTGCGACGTAGACGGTCGGTGTTGCGGTCGTTACAGCCATTTTTATGACGTGGACGGTCGGTGCTTGATTTGACTTGCTCTGCTTCATGCGGTGTCGGGATTTGATTTGACTTGCTCCGCTTTCTGCGGTGTCGGGATTTGATTTGACTTTCTCCGCTTTCTGCCGTGTCGGGATTTGATTTGACTTACTCCGCTTTCTGTGGTGTCAGGGTTTGATTTGTTTCTGAGGTGGAACTTGATTCCGCCAGGGAAGTCATTGGTTGATTGGTGATTTGATTTGTTTTGAGAGTTCTCTACCCGTCCAGTAGGACTTTTGAGCTTGGAAGTGCTGTCGGGTTGGACGTTGATTTGGTATGTTTGATTTCTAACTTATTTGGCGGGAGTTTTGAATTTGAGAGGAACTCGGAATTTAGATTTTGTTTGGCATCAGCATTGCTGCACTGGAATAATGCAAGGAGCAATTCATCATTTGCCCTTTGGAAAACTTAGGGTTTGAGTTTTGGGTCGGTATCAGCATCGCTAACACTGAAGCGTAATGTCAGGAGCGACTCATCATTTGCTGTTGTCCGTTAGGGGAGCGAAGGCTTAGGAGACATGTTTAGATCCCTATCACCTAAGGCTTTTCAATTTTATGAGCCGTATGGGTCTCATAAAAGCATTTCCTCCCTACGAGTCGAGAGGATCTCGCAGATGTATATTCTCCTTAGAATCGTGGGGATTCCTAAGCGTGTTGCTCTTTTGTGAGTCGTAAAGATCTCACGCGGGGATTTTCTCCTCACAAGGTCGAGAGGACTCTGCGAGTGTATTTCCTTTATTTTCGCGAGTTTGCCCCATTTTGGGTTTTCACAAACACGCCAGCAGTCCTGCTGTTTTTACTCATGGAGCCTTTTCAGGTTTTCATCCGTGCCCGTTTTCCTTGTGAACATACCTTTTTTTTGCACATTAGTGGAGCTTCATCGCCGGTAAGACTTCAAATGTAGTCTCACCGGTAGGACTTCAGATGTAGTCTCACCGGTAGGGCTTGGGTGAGATAAGGGCGTTTACGCCCGTAGATTGTATACAGTTTTATAGGATGTATGATCCAGACCGTAGCGCCGGTGTGTTCGATTCGTCTGCGATCTGTAGCATTCACGCGTAGTATTTTTTGAGGTATCAGCCATTGATGGGTGGTATAGGCCTTTCTCCCTAGGACTTATTAGTTGGTAGAATTCTCCGTCGAACACTTTCTCGATGACGTATGCCTCTTCCCAATTTGGCTCGAATTTTCCTTTAGCATGTCGATGGGGGATGATCGGTCTTTTGAGGACCAATACTAATTCTCCTTTCTTGAAAATATGGAGACGGGTCATCTTGTTATAGGCCCGTGACGTTTGGGCTCGGTACAACTCCATATTTTTCTGTACCGCGAGCCTTTTTTACTTGAGCGTATCGAGCTCTTAGAGCCGAAGGAGAGTATTTTCCTCTTTTGTCAGATTGTGCTGGATAACCATCCTTAGGTTTGGAACTTCGACTTCGAGGGGGGACTGCCTCCACTCCGAAGAGCAGCGAGTATGAAGTGGACTGCGTCGGAGTGCTGTACGTTGTACGACATGCCCACAACGCCTCATGAAGCTTCAAATCCAAGTCTCGTTTATTAGTCGAGGTATTTTTTCTTAGGAGCTTGCACATGGTTTTGTTGAAGGTTTCGGCTAACCCATTTGCCCTATGGTTATAGATGGAAGATTATCTCCGGTCTATCTTATGTTGTGTAGCGAACCTTGAGACTTTGCATCTTTGAAAGAAGGCCCATTGTCAGAAATGATTCTTCTAGATGTACCGAAGTGGTATAGAATATTATGCCGGAAGAACGTCAAAATATCTTCTGTTTTTACTTTCTTTAGCGGGACAGCTTCAGCCCATCTAGAGAAATAGTCAGTCTCGGCCAATATGAACCGGTAGCCTTTGGATGACGGAGGATCAATTGGACCAATTATGTCGGTGCCCCGAATTTCAAAGGGCCAGGACGCTACTGTTGGGTGTAGCGGATTGGGATGCTTGTGAATGAAGTCACCGTAAATTTTGCATAGATGATATTTCTTTGCATACTCTTTGCAATCCTTTATCATGGTAGGGCAGTAATATCTGAGTTGTTTGATTCGAAGACGCATTTTGGGGCCGGATTGGTGAGCTTCGCAGACACCCGAGTGAATTTCTTTTATAATTTCTCGAGCTTCGACCGGGGACAAACACCTGAGCCAAAACTGGTCGTACGACCTGCGGTATAGCGTGTCATTCACAAACAAATATCGGAGGGCTCTCTTTTTTAACTGAACCCTCCCGAATTTTTCATTAGGCAGATTGTCATATTAAAGATATTTCATGAAAGGTTCTCTCCAATCCGGCTCATTCCTGACAATCTGAGCTTCTTCAGCAGGACCGTTCTTTTTTTCTACGATTTCTTCTTCTTATAAAAAGACGGGAGGCAGGATTTGCCGGCTCCTGACTGTAATCGGAATTTCATCCATGTCAGGATCAGCCAGCTCCTTGGCTAAGCGACCAAGTACATCGGCTTTTCCGTTCAGCGCCCTAGGATCTCTCATCAGTTCAATGTGGGTGAAACACTTCAAGAGCTCCACCACTCGGCCTCTGTATCGAGCTAATTCAGACTTATATATTTTGTACTCGCCGCTTACTTGGTTGACGACTAGCTGGGAATCACCGTAGACACGCAGCTGAGGGATCTTCATTTCTATGGTGAGCTCTAGACCAGCTATCGGAGCTTCATATTCAACCTCGTTATTTGTGCGAGGCTCGGTAAGAGTGAAAAAACGTCACAGGGTTCCTCCCGATGGTGTGATAAACACCAATCCTATTCTTGCTTTTATTTGCGGGATGCTTGATTTGTTGGAGGTCCTTATTGATGAGGCTCCATCGAAATAGAGCTCCAAGCATGGCTCATCATCTTTGAAGTGTAGCACTTGTTTTTCCGGTAACTCGCAATTTAGCGGTGACCCTTCAGGTATGGGATAAGCAGCCAGAAAGTCGGCGAGAGCTTTCCCTTTTACTGCTTTCTAAGGAGTATAGACTATGTCAAACTCAAACAGCATGACAGCCCATCTGGCCATTTTGCCAGTTAGACCCGCCTTGGTCATCAAATACTTCAACGGGTCGATCTTGGAGATCAGTATAGCCCGGTGTGAAAGCAGATAATGCCTCAACTTCTTTACGGCAAATATCAAGACTAAACATTGCTTTTCAATCAGGGAGTAATTATGCTTTGCCCTAACTAATGTTCGGCTGAGATAGTAGAGAGCATTTTCCTTTCCCTCCTCTTTGTTTTGAGCGAGGAGGGCGCCGAGTGATTTGTCCAGCGCGGCGGTGTAGAAGATCAGCAGTTTATTTGGAATAGGGCAGCAAGTACTGGAGGGTGCAACAGGTACTGCTTAATGCCGTCGAATGCTCCTTGACATTCGGTGTCCCATACAAAATGGGCTCCCTTCTTCATGAGCTTTGAAAAAGGTCAACATTTTCCTGATAGGTTTAAGATGAACCTTCATATGTACGTGAGCCTGCCTGGGAAGGATCTTAGTTGCGTCACATTCTTTGGAGGAGGCATCTCCATGATTGCTTTTATCTTCGATGGGTCGATCTCGATCTCTCGGTGTCGGACTATGAAGCCTAAGAATTTTCTTGATGATACGCCGAAGGCGCACTTTAGAGAATTCATCTTCAGCTTGTACTCCCTCAGTCTGGTGAAGACAGTTCGGAGATCTTAGATGTGATTGGCCTTGGCCTTAGTCTTGACGACCAAATCATCAACATAAAATTCAACGACTTTATGGATTAAGTCGTCAAAAATTTTGGTCATTGCCCTTTGATATGTAGCACCTGCGTTCTTCAGTCTAAACGGCATCACTTTGTAACAGTATAAGCCTATCGGGGTTCGAAATGTTGTATGCTTCTCATCCTCAGGCGACATTTTTATCTGATTGTACCTAGACGAACCATCCATGAAAGTGAACAACTTGTAATTTGAGGTGTTATCGACCATCATTTCCATGACCGGAAGCGGGAAATCTTCTTTAGGGCACGCTTTGTTAAGGTCCCTGAAATCGACACAAACCCGGATTTGCCCATGTTTCTTCTTTACTGGGACATGCATGAGATCCAATCCGCGTATTTCTTTTCTCTGATGAAGCCGGTATTGATGAGTTTCTTGGTTTCCTCAATGGCCTTTCCTCTAACTCCTTTCTCATTCTTCGAGAAGCTTGCTTGACTGACTTGGTATTAGGAGAAATAGCCAGCTTATTGAAGGCCACTTCGGGGGAGAGAACAGACATTTCTTTGTATGTCTACGCGAAGTGATTAGTCTTAAATATTGCACATTTGAATGAAAATTTTTCCTACTATTATTAAGTACTAAAAGGTGTTTATTGTAAATATAGAATATATGAGGGTTTATTTGTAAAAAGTTTATTATCATATTTTCACACCCCGCTTCCCAGTATACGGGCAGAGGACGCGACGAGGCCGCTACGTATTTACTCAGAAGTAAACACGCTAAGCGTATCTAAGTAATATAAAATAAAATGTACACAAGAGACAAGATGTAAATAAATAACAACTTTATTTATTAAATATTTTTTTTACAATACAACTGAAATGAAAATACATGGAATGAAAGCAATGCCTAAAAATGGCATAACAGAAAATGAAAATGAAATGTAATGTACAAGTGAATCTAAAACTCCGGGTATTCAGTAAACTGATCCAAGTCTTCGCTGCTGGGTTCGATCTCCATTGAGTCCGAAACACCTGATGACATTCCAAATAAGAAGAAAGAGAATGTCGTCAGTGAACAAGTCGCTCAGTAAGTCCCGTAGATAGAATAGAATAGACAGAATAGAGTATAGCTGTTTAATGTTGTTATTTAGTGTTAACGCTGCTGTTTGTAGCTTGGTACAGAAGAGGCCAGTGTATATGAGAGGAGTCTCACTATCCCAGAGACTAAGGTATACGGAGTACAAGGAACCGTTCAGCCACGGTACAACGGCAATGGAGATTCAGGTTAAGTGTCTTATGGTTGCAGTCTCGTGCCACTTCTAACACATTCCGTCCCAATCTACCCCTTTATAAACCCCGCGATGTCTTGATTGTATTGATTGTATTGTATTGTCTTGTAAATTGTATAGATGGATGACTTGCTGAAACCATGATATCAGTAATAGAACGGATATAATGGATGAACATGTAAATGGAATATATCCATGGTTCGGTTCAGTCAATACAGATTGATATAGATTGAATAGATGGATTTATATTGAATCATGTTGTATTGTAGTTTGTACTTGAATCACATTCAAGTCAGATTGATTAGGTTGAGACTCAGTCTGAGTCAGACACTTTTAAAAGAACTTGAAATCCTGATTGTTTTGGTGTTATCGGTAACTGCTGCACATGGACGGCAAGATTTGTGTTTTTTTCAAAGACAATTACCGTGTTGATAACGCCGTTGTTAAGTTGTCTATCTTAAATAGGCAAGCACCCATATCTTCGGCTCCTTGAGGCTCAAGAGACCGGTCCCGCTTAAACTTATGTTTACTAGGGTCCTTATTGTAATTTAGTATAACTTGAGGGGTTTTATGTAAAAATAGTTTTGGTATAATTTCAAAATACACCTCAAGCATTTAATTATCGTCTTTAGGGTTTTCATTGATGTATCTTTTATAAATGGGACATTTCTAGTGAATAAAACCTAATTTCATAATATGTGGTATTTATTTGTAATATGAATACTGTTTGAATTATCATGGTAGTTTCATGTAATATTGGAATTCTTTTCTTGAGTTTTGGAAACATGAAATAATATATATATTTAAAATAAGTATTTTGGTAATAATTATATATACATGATTAATGAAAATAATTTTATTTGTTTTCTTGTAAAAATCTCATTTTCTAAAGAAAAATGTATAAAAATTCTATCGAGATCGAATGCTCCTTGCGGAGGTCTGCATCTCGCTCTACTAAGCCCGAGGATGTGCGATAATCCGCACCATCCCAAACGGGGTCCCAAAAATGGGTTGTAGAGGATCAATTGCATGGAAATATTTTAATACATCTTTTAAAGACAACGATTTTATAAGTTAAAGGGATTTATTTGCAAGGTCGTATTTCCCATATTCTATTGTCCCAAAATTCATCGTGCTTTGATAGATATGTATTGTGATGAGGTAGTTCATTACCTCATGAGTTTTTCTAAGGTAATACGGTTAAAAGGTATAAGCAAGTCGAATTGAAACATAAAGGTATTTTAATGTAAAATTGAAATACAACTTGCTACGGTTATCATTTTAATGTCAAACTTGTTCTAATGTCTTAGTTAATGATTACTAAACAATATTTCAAAAGTTGTAGGTTTGTTATTAAGAAAAAGTTGTATTTTTTTAAAAGAAAAGAGAATCGGAAACCGGATAACTCCGCTTCCGACACATTTTAAGAATGGAAAGTTTGGGAATAGCAAAAGAGAGAGAGAAGGGGGACTTACTGGCTTTGATGACAGGGGAGAGGCAAGAGGAGGTCTAGGATTCTTCGGTGCTTCGTTTCGTTGATGGAAACTCCTTGTATCGTCACCGGAATTTCGTCGGAGCTTCGCCCTTCATTAACTCCACTTGCACACTATGGGAACTTGGAAATTTCTTGAGACTTTTTGTATAGAATTTTAGGTGTGAAGGGATGCAAAATGGAGTGGGTATTTATAGGACAAATTAGGATTTAAGGTGTTTAAAGAATGCATTGAAATATGCATTAAAATGAGGTTAAATGGGTATTTTATTGCTCTCTGGAAATAATCAGAGTAAACAAGTAATGTGGGGTTAGTGGGGTAGCTGAAGAGATGCAGGGGGTGAAGTTTGGAAGCATTTGGGATAGGGGAGACCGACGTCACCAGCCCATCGCAAGTGTCGCCGGCCCAATGCCGACGGTTGGGTTGGTGTTGGTGTATTGGGTCGGGGTCGTTTAGTATTCTACAGTGCACGTGTTTGATTATCTTGTGTCTCTTCAGTTTACGTGTAGTGCACTTGTAGTCTTTTGGGCTTCTAAAAAGATAAAAGAAAATTAAATAAAAAGATTATGTGGCTGATGGGATTTGAACTCTGGTGCTATGTCTTAACAGTGCAATGCCTTTACCAGTGAGCTACAAGCTCTTGCTTGCTGTTCAAAATTGAATCAAATACTTATAGTACTCACAGGAATTGTAAATACCCCAAGTGTATATTAACTTTTTAATAATTTTATGTACACAGAATTTGGAGTTGTTACAGTATACCCTCCTTACAAAAATTTTGTCCTCGAAATTTACAATTTTATTTTACAAATAAGTGAGGATATCTTGCACGCATCTCATCTTCCCTTTCCCGTGTCGATTCTCCTGGCGTGTCTTTTCTCCACATCACTTGAACCATGTCGACTTCCTTATTTCGAAGTGACTTTACTTTTCTATCCAGGATCTCAACAGGTTGATGCTCACAGGATAAATCTGGTTGTACAGTGAGCTCAGAATGATTAAGAATATGGCTGGGGTCACTCACATACCTTCTGAGTTGGGATATGTGGAACACGTTATGCATTCCTTCCAATGAGGGTGGAAGTGCCAAGCGATATGCCACTTCACCGACTCATTCGAGTATGTCGAATAGTCCAATGTACTTTCGACTAGGCTTACCCCATCTTCCAAATCGGATCACTCCACGGTTTGGAGGTATCTTCAGAAATACATGATCTCCCGGCTGTAACTCCAAGGGACGGCGCTTTGCATCAACCCAGTGCTTCTGTCGATCTTGGGCTATGCGCATTCTTTCCCTGATAGTACGAACTATGTCAACAGTTGCTACTATCATCTTAGATCCAAGAAGATTTCTATCTCCGATGTCGTTCCAACTTAATGGTGATCGACACTTCCTTCCATAAAGCGCTGCAAAGGGTGCCATTCCTATACTTGCTTGGTAGCTGTTGTTGTACGAAAACTCCACAAGATGTAAGTGATCTTCCCACGATCCTCCGAAGTCTAGCATACATGCTTTTAGCATATCCTCCAAGATCTGAGTAGTTCACTCAGATTGACCATCTGTTTATGGATGATAAGCCATGCTGAAGTTCAGACTTGTTTCCAAGCTCGCTTGCAGACTTTGCCAAAATTGTGATCGGAACCTGGTGTCACGATCGGAGACAATGCAGACCGGTACTCCATGAAGTCTCACGATTTCCTGTATGAGTTCGGGTATCACAGATAGTACATATTTGAAGATTTAAAAATCTTACTTAGATTCTTACCTCCATGTACTTCTTTGCTAATGTCTCAGTTGATTGGCCAACTCGAAATGGGATGAAGTGAGCCGACTTCATGAGTCGATCCACAATAATCCATACCGTATCGTTACCCTTTGTGCTGCGAGAGAGTGCAGTCACAAAATCCATTGTGATGTGTTTCCACTTCCATTCTGGGATCGGTAACGGTTGAAGTAATCCAGCTGTCCTATGATGTTCAGCCTTTACTTGCTGACACAGCAAGCATTTAGTGACGCTTCTGGCTACTTCATGCTTCATTCCTTGCCATCAGTAATTTTGACGCAGATCCTTGTACATCTTTGTACGTCCAGGGTGTACCGAGTAAGGAGAGTTGTGAGCTTCTTTCATTAACTCTTCCCGAACAGAACCTTTTGGTACACACAGTCTGCTGCCGTATCTTAAAGATCTATCTTTATGAATGATGAAGTCTGTTCTGAGTCCATTCTTTACTTGTTCTCTGATCTTTTACAACTTGGCATCACTTGCTTGAGCTGCTTTGATCTGATTGACAATGGTAGATTGAACTTGTAAGTTCATCAAACTTGAAGTGTTACCTGGCATGATCACTTTAATCTCCATCTGATGCAAGTCTTGTTGAAGCTTCCACTAAGCGGTGAGATTCATTGCTAATGGTTGGCGACTAAGGGCATCGGGTACTACATTCACCTTCCCTGAGTGATATTGCAGGTTGATGTCAAAGTCCGCCATGGGTTCTAACCATCATCTCTGCCACATATTAAGCTCCTTCTGAGTAAACACATATTTCAGGCTCTTGTGATCTGTGTATATGTTCGCTCGTTCACCAAGAAGATAATGGTGCTAAATCTTATAAGGAAAGATTACGGCCGCCAACTCCAAATCATGCGTCGGGTAATCGCGCTCATGAATCTTTAACTGTCTTGAAGTATAAGCCACAATTTTACCGTGCTGATGTAGAACACATCCTAATACTTTACCGGATGCATCGCAATGTACTTTGAAACCTCCAGTTTGATCCGGTATGACGAGAATAGGTGCTGATGTCAACCTTGACTTGAGTTCTACGAAAGCTTGCTCGCATGCTTCTGACCACACGAATTCTTCATCTTTACGTGCGAGCTTGGTCAGGGGTGTTGCTATCTTCGAAAATCTTTCAATGAACCTTCTATAATATCCAGCTAGACCCAAGAAACTTCAAATGTCCTTCACTGACTTTGGTGTCGGCCATTCACTTACTGCTGAAACTTTCGCTGGATCCACAGAGATTTCTTCGCCCGATACAATATGTCCAAGAAAACCAACTTGATCTAGCAAAAATTCGCACTTGCTGTACTTGGCATATAATTGATGTTGTCGTAAAGTTTCCAAGACAATTCGTAGGTGTTCGGCTTGCTCTTTCCGACTCTTAGAATACACCAGAATGTCGTCGATGAAGATGACAACAAACCTGTCTAAGTATTCCTGGAAAACTTGATTCATTAGGTTCATGAATATCGCCGGTGCGTTGGTCACTCCAAATGGCATCACAAGAAATTCTTAATGTCCATAACGAGTTCTGAAAGCCGTTTTGTGGATATCAGATTCCTTGACCTTCACCTGATGATAACCCGAACGAAGATCTAACTTGGAGAAAACACAAGATCCACTTAGCTGATCGAATAAATCGTCGATGCGCGGGAGTGGATACTTGTTCTTTATCGTTACTTCGTTCAAGGCTCTATAATCAATGCACATTCTGTATGAACCTTCTTTCTTCTTCACGAGCAAAACTGGAGATCCCCAACTTGAAGTGCTGGGATGAATCCATTCTTTCGCCAATAATTCGTCCAACTGAGTTCGGACCTTCTTTAAACCTTCCGGACTTAGTCGATACGGTGCTTTGATTACCGGTTGTGCTCCTGGTACTAAATCATTGCTGAATTCAAGAGCTCGATCGGGAGGCAAATCTGATATATCTCAGGAAACACATCGTCGAACTCTCGAACCACTTCTGGCTTTTATCCTTCCTTCGCTTGAATTGCCACAATCACTGCCTTCTTTGGTTTCGCTTTGTATGTACTTGGCTCCAAGGTACGGTCTCCACTTTTTAAATAGAAGACCGAATGGTCTGGAATCTCGAATACTACTCTCCTTTGACGACAGTCAATGGTAGCATAGAATGTTCCGAGCTAATCCATACCTAGAACCACACCGAAGTTCGGTATGTCCAGCGCTTTAAAGTCAGCATAGAATTCTCTGCTGCAGACGACCACTGGACACAAGCTGTATCCCATTGTTGCCTTTAGAACGCCGTTTCCTGAACTAACATTCCAGCTGGATACAAGCGGTGTGACTGGAATCGCATGAGTTCGGACAAACCGTTGCGACATAACGCAACGAGATCCTCCAGTATCGAATAGTGCGAGTGCAGGGAATGATGCTACTAAGATTGTACCTAGGTTATGTGGATATATTTTAGGTATAAGAGAAAAGATATATATGTATGTATATGAACTGAAAGAGAATTTGAAAGGGAAGTGTTACCAGTAATGACTTGGCTGGTGGCTTCAGCTTCTTCCACTGTCATCGTGAAAGCCTGTCGCCTTGGCACATTCCTCCTTGCTGGAGGAGCATTCCTCTGTCCGTTCCTTGGTCCTTGAGGTGGGTTCTTTTGAGCTTGATGGAACTGACGAGGAGGAGGTGCATTCGGTCCACGAGGAGGTGGAGCTGGTAGTGCAAGTCTCGGAGCATGTGCCTGAATGGCTGGGCACTACGGGTAAGTGATTGTTAGCCTGGGTGCAGCATATCGGTTTTGTCTATGAGGAAAAGACCCAATATCGTAAGTAGCTGAGCCGCAGACTAAGCAAAGGCGATTTGCACACCGGCAGTCTTTCATCAGATGTCCATCCCTCCTGCAGTATATGCAAAATGCTGGGCTGGGCCTATTGTTTGGTACTCCCAGTCTCATTGGAACAAATAGTGGTCTTGAAGAGGCTCCTCCTACCATCTGGTTGGCAGGGCGCTTCATTCCGGAAAACTGAGGTCTGCCCCTCATCTTTACCACTGCCTCATAACGGCGGGCAGCTTTCAGAGCTGATTCGTGGGTCGGAAAATCTCCTGTGGCTAATGCAGCCTAGATCTCCGGATCTAACCCTTGTTGGAATCGTCGGGCTCTGATCTCATCCGTCAGTATCAGGTATGCCGCAAATCTGTTAAGATAATGTGTTAGATGTGTAGTATGTGATATTTTAAAATCGAAATATTAAGACGTATCTTACCGACTGAGCATGGTAAACTCAGCATCGTACCCATCCACTGATTTGGTCCACATTGAACCCTGTTGTAAGTGGATGAACTGCTGTTCCATCTCGAATCTGGCAGTCTCGGGGAAGTACTTTGCGTCAAACATATCGCGGAAAGTCCTCCATTCGATCGGTTGGGTGAGACGACTTTCTTCCGCCTTCCACCAAACCCGTGCATTGTCCGTGAGCTGCAACTTCGCAACACGAACCCAAGCTATCTTTGGCACTTGTGCCGCTGCCACGCCATCTTCAATGCTTTGAGCCCATTCCTCAGCTTCTAGAGGGCTCTCTTTTCCTGCGAACTGCTTGGGGTGCAAAGCCCTGAATTGCTTCACCCCAGGTGCTTGTGCCTCGGAACGGTTCATCAAGATAGCAGTCTGCTGCTGCTGTCCTTCCAGGAGGCTGCGGATCGCCTCAAGCAAAACCGTCTGCTCATTGATCGGAGCAGCTATAGCAGGTGTAATCGGTAGGGGAGGTGGAGTGTTGTTGAAATTGGTGCTAGTGTTGTTTGGGGAATCCATAACCTTGAAAGCAAAATTTGGGTTAGGACAGATTCAAAATATATGAAATGATAAGATTCAAGGAATATGTATTGTAAGGAATGTTTTCAGTTACTGGTTCTTGTGTTATATTGCTTAGGTTGTCCATGCAGAGCAGAACTGTATGTCCATACAGAGCTGACCTGTATGTCCACACAGAACAGACCTGCATGGGCCACCAACAAAACCTGTCACACCCCGCTTCCCAGTATACGGGCAGAAGACGCGACGAGGCCGCTACGTATTTACTCAGAAGTAAACACACTAAGCGTATCTAAGCAATATAAAATAAAATGTACACAAGAGAAAAGATGTAAATAAACAGCAACTTTATTTATTAAACATTCTTTTTATAATACAACTGAAATGAAAATACATGGAATGAAAGCAATGCTTAAACAATGGCATAACAGAAAATGAAAATGAAATATAATGTATAAGTGAATCTAAAACTCCGGGTCTTCAGTACACTGATCCAAGTCTTCGCTGCTGGGTTCGATCTCCAGTGAGTCCGAAACACCTGACGACATTCCAAATAAGAAGAAAGAGAATGTCGTCAGTGAACAAGTCGCTTGGTAAGTCCCGTAGATAGAATAGAATAGACAAAATAGAGTATAGTTGTTTAATGTTGTTATTTAGTGTTAACGCTGTTGTTTGTAGCTTGGTACAGAAGAGGCCAGTGTATACGAGAGGAGTCTCACTATCCCAGAGACTAAGGTATACGGAGTACAAGGAACCGTTCAGCCACGGTACAACGACAATGGAGATTCAGGTTATGTGTCTTATAGTTGCAGTCTCGTGCCACTTCTAACACCTTCCGTACCAATCTACCTCTTTATAAACCCCGCAATATCTTGATTGTATTGATTGTATTGTATTGTCTTGTAAATTGTATAGATGGATGACTTGCCAAAAACATGATATCAGTAATGGAACGGATATAATGGATGAATATGTAAATGGAATATATCCATGGTTCGGTTCAGTCAATACAGATTGATATAGATTGAATAGATGGATTCATATTGAATCATGTTGTATTATAGTTTGTACTTGAATCACATTCAAGTCAGATTGATTAAGTCGAGACTCAGTCTGAGTCAGACACTTTTAAAAGAACTTGAAATATTGATTGTTTTGGTGTTATCGGTAACTGCTGCATATGGACGGCAGGATTTGTGTCTTTTTCAAAGATAATTACCGTGTTCATAACACTGTTGTTAAGTTGTCTATCAAAAATAGGCAAGCACCCATGTCTCCGGCTACCTGAGGCTCAAGAGACCGGTCCCGCTTAAACCTATGTTTATTAGGGTCCTTATTGTAATTTAGTATAACTTGAGGGGGGTTTATGTAAACATAGTTTTGGTATAATTTTAAAATACACCTCAAGCATTTAATTACCGTCTTTAGGGTTTTCATTGATGTATCTTTTATAAATGCGACATTTCTAGTGAATAAAACCTAATTTCATAATATATGGTATTTATTTGTAATATGAATACTGTTTGAATTATCATGGTAGTTTCATGTAATATTAGAATTCTTTTCTTAAGTTTTGGAAACATAGAATAATATATATATTTAAAATAAGTATTTTGGTAATAATTATATATACATAATTAATGAAAATAATTTTATTTGTTTTCTTGTAAAAATCTCATTTTCTAAAGAAAAATATATAAAAATTCCATCAAGATCGAATGCTCTTTGCGGAGGTCTTCATCTCGCTCTATTAAGCCCGAGGATGTGCGATAATCCACACCATCCCAAACGGGGTTCCCAAAATGGGTTGTAGAGGCTCAATTATATAGAAATATTTTAAAACATCTTTTAAAGAAAACAGTTTTATAAGTTAAAGGGATTTATTTGCAAGGTCGTATTTCCCGTATTCTATTGTCCCAAGATTCATCGTGCTATGATAGATATGTGTGTTGTGATGAGATAGGTCATTACCTCATGAGTTTTTCTAAGGTAATACGGTTAAAAGGTATAAGTATGTCGAATTGAAATATAAAGGTATTTTAATGTAAAATTGAAATACAACTTGCTACGGTTATCATTTTAATATAAAACTTGTTCTAATGTCTTAGTTAATGATTACTAAACAATATATCAAAAGTTGTAGGTTTGTTATTAAGAAAAAGTTATATATTTTAAAAGAAAAGAGAATCGGAAACCGGATAACTCCGCTTCCGACACGTTTTAAGAATGAAAAGTTTGGGAATAGCAAAAGAGAGAGAGAAGGGGGACTTACTGGCTTTTATGAGAGGGGAGAGGCAAGAGGAGGTCTAGGATTCTTCGGTGCTTTGTTTCGTTACCAGAAACTCCTTGTATCGTTACCGGAACTTCGTCGGAGTTTCGCCCATTCATTAACTCCACTTGCACACTATGGGAACTTGGAAATTTCTTGAGAGTTTTTGTATGGAATTTTCGTTGCGAAGGGATGCAAAATGGAGTGGGTATTTATAGGACAAATTAGGATTTAGGGTGTTTAAAGAATGCATTGAAATATGCATTAAAATGGGGTTAAATGGGCATTTTATTGCTCTCTGGAAATAATCAGAGTAAACAAGTAATGTGGGGTTAGTGAGGTAGCTGAAGAGGTGAAGTTTGTAAGCATTTGGGATGGGGGAGACCGACGTCGCCGGCCCCATCGCAAGTGTCGCCGGCCCAATGCCGACGGTTTGGGTTAGTGTTGGGGTATTGGATTGGGGTCGTTTGGTATTCTACAGTGCACGTGTTTGATTATATTGTGTCTCTTCAGTTTACGTGTAGTGCACGTGTAGTATTTTGGGCTTCTAAAAAGATAAAAGAAAATTAAATAAAAAGATTATGTGGCTGATGGGATTTGAACTCTGGTGCTATATTTTAACAGTGCAATGCCTTTACCAGTGAGCTACAAGCTCTTGCTTACTGTTCAAAATTGAATCAAATATTTATAGTACTCACAGGAATTGTAAATACCCCAAGTGTACATTAACTTTTAAACAATTTTATGTACACAGAATTTAGAGTTGTTACACATATGTTTCTAAATTATAATTAATATAATGAGGGAAAATATATGCATATAATATTTAAATGAAATATTTGTAAATTAAAACATGCATGTAATATCAAATATTTCTAATCAATATTCTTAAGATATTATATCATTTAAATGGTTAGAATAATATCTCAAAAATACCAAATGCTACTAAAACTTTGATTTGAGATATTATGCAGATATTAGCTCAGGTCTGGAATTCAAGTAAGAGATCTAAGTCAAATCGGGATATCGGAACCGAATCTGCCAAAATTTAGAAGCAAATCGAGAGATCTAGCAATGGTAGAGACTCAGAGTATTATTTTCAGAATTTAGACATCAAAAATATCTCCACATGTCAACACAAGAAGCCAGAAAAAAATCCCAAGTCATGATCTCACCAAACCGCGGCGGAAGGGCGGCTAAACGTGGCATTTTGCGGCGGATCAGCGGTCAAATCTGGACTATTGGATATGAGATTTTGGGATCATGATCTTAACTGCATATATTCCTATATGGAATTTAGGGTTTCTGGTTTCAAGGACTATATAAGGGACCGAGAGCTGTACATTCAAAATCATCACCGAAGAGATCAAGAGATCCACGTATCCGAGTGATTATCATCTATTCATCTACCTCCAACAAGAGAGAGATCTAGAGCAAACTAGGGTTCTTGTATTCTACTTTCTGAGGAGAAAAGTTGTATACAATAGTTGATTAATAAATGTAGTTTTTAGTTTTAATTCTTTTTGCATTTAATTTCTGCACTTACTTTTACGCATTATATTTCTGCATCTTAATCATGTTTTCATTCTTCAACCTTTCTTCTAAATCTTTAACCATGAGCGAGTAATTCCTAGCTTGCTAGGGTTTGTAGGATAAGATAGGATAATGGATGAAAAGATCTCTTAACTTTTTTTTATACATTTTAAAGTTTATAAACTTTAGCAAAATAAATATTAACCTCCTTAACGGGCGCGCTACCAATTTATTGATAGTCACGACCACAATTTGAGATTGGTTTAACACTTGTTTTGTTAAGGGTTAGATATGAATAGAGATCAATGAAAGGACAAGGGTTAGTAGTGAGGAAACCCTAATTTCCTCCAAGAACCCTAATCTACATTCATCAATATAGATCTAGTTTTAAACTATTAAAAGATAAAGGAGTCATTTTTAATTATTCATTCATTACTACTAAGTCCTATGAACCCTACAAGCCTTTTCATTATAAATTCTATATCCGTAACGACAAACAATCACCCTTCCTTTATCAACTCGTCTAAAGCAAGAAAAGTGTTCATGTTTACCTGCGGACGACCCGTACTCATTGCGGCGAGCTACTAGCGACACGGTCTTGATTCCGGTTATTTTCGAACACTTTTTCGCAAACGATCAATCAAATGGCGCCGTTGCCGGTGTTTCAGTCGTAATTTTTTTTCTTGTTATTTGAATTGATTTCTTATTAAAACCAGCAAACATAAAATAAAAGATAAACAAAACCACATCTTGTGTTTATAACGATTATTGTGCGAGTTTTGCAAGGGAATCTGGAGTAACTGGAGCAAGGCAACAGAGAGCCGGAGACTTTAAACTTGGACCAGATGAGTGTATGAATGCCCTGCAGAAAAATTTAGCAAAAGAACTTCCCATCATGTGGCGGAACCGCGGCATTTGGTAAGGTTTGGCTGCGGAATCGTGGCTTCTTGGTGGAGTTGGGCCCCCAAAATCCTTAGGTATTTTCATAATATCTTTCTCTCTCCTCTAAATCTCTAATAATCTAATCTTGCCTACAGGATTCTTTGCAAACAGCGCCGCTTAAAAAATCTTTTTTCGTGCTTTGATTTCGGTTTGTTTTTGCATATTTAAACCGGACTTTAAGGGGTAATAAACCCAAATCCAGATTAGGTGGGGATTTCATCACCCTTTCTAGGCCCCCAAAAATCACAAACGAGTATACTATCACCCTACATTAATAAAAAAATATCTAGATCTAGCCCGTAAGGACATTCACGCTCAATTAGGACAGAGGAGGGTCGTGGGTAACCTTATCCGCATTTCTCTTGTGGTGTCTAGACAAGTGTGACTAAGAAAAGTGGTTACTTAATTAGGCCCGCTATTTCGGTGATTCGTATAGCGGATATCTCCCATATACCTGGCACTTACCTGGCCGCAAGATTGATAAGGAGGTATTTGTTCAGACCATAATATTGCATTTATCATTCCCCTATTCTTATCCTTTTTATAAATAAACAGATACTCTTGACGCACGTTTGTTGCATATTACAGGATACAGGTTTCTGGAGCAAATACAGTGAAAAAGACACAAAACAACAGAAAATGGACTTTTGACCAACTATTAGACGGATCCTAGTCTAGCCTAGATGAAGAACAATGCAAGGTCCAAAATGTTAATGCAAACGGTCAAAAGATACTTACAAGTGTTCACTGAAACATCTGGAGGAAAACCAGAAGCTCAAAAGAGAAAATAAATGAAGAAACAGAAGCCCACAGAGCCACTGAACCAAGCCCAAACTTTTGGCAGCCCAAGACCACCAAAGGGCCGCGGATCCGCGGCCCAAGCCAACATTTGCCGCGGATCCGCGGCCATTCAATACCCGTGTCGGTGGAATTCTTCTGTACTGTTGCGTCGGTGTAGAAGTTGGGATTTTATGTGGGCAAATCTGTAATTGCGCAAGTACGAGAGTCTGTAGCCCTAGGTTTTCTATTTTCCTATAAATTGTAATCTTAGATCTAAAAATTGTATGCCTCTTTTCAATAAATAAAATTCAGAAATTCTGGAAGTGACATTCAGATCTGTTCTTTATCGCTTGGAGGGAGCCATCACCATTAGTAAGTGTTTTTCTTTTATTCTTTTAATGTTATTTCATCCCCTAATGAGCGAGTAGTCTCCTCGCTTGTTAGGGCTAGCCTTAGGGAAAGGGTTGAGAGATGAGATCTCTCACCCCTTTCAATGTCATATTAAACTAACCCATTAAGAACTCCATGTATGCGCGCACAACCGCTCCCTGCGGCACCCTACCCCTCGAGGTAACGGTGAACCGCAGTATAAAGGGCCGGTTGCGCGCGTTTTCCATGGGGGTTAGGGTAATTAACGATAAAGGAAGGATACGAATCTAGAGGAAGAAAACATCTTCCCAAAAGAGTCGTACCCACTTTATCGATAATTACTATAACACCTAATGGATCTAGAATACGGCATTGAAAGCGGTGAAGGAAATATCAATCTCCAAAACTTCCTCTAAGCCTAACCCTAGCAAGAATTTAAATTAGATTAATTAAGTTTTAGATCTAGATTTTTATAAAACCAAAACGACAAATAGAATCAACTCGTTAAGACACACTAAAGGAATTTACCCGTCTCTGTGGATCGACCCGCACTCACCGGCTAGCTGCGAAGCGACGCCGTTTCTGATTGCGGTAATTATATTTTTGATCGTAAAATCTCTACCAATCAAATGGCGCCGTTGCCGGGGACGGCGTAATATTTCTTTTTTGTGAATTTTCGGGTTGATATAAATTTAAAAATTATAAAAATCTGAAAATATAAAATAAAAAAAAAATTTATCAAATTTGATCTGTTTGAAGGGTATATCTTTTGAATCTTGCAGGAACAGCGAAGAATTGAGGATCTGGAATTTTACAGAGGGCAAATCAAAATTTGGTGCATAAGAACAGAGAGGAATTTTAAGCATAGAACAGTACAAAAATTTTCAGAGCCTGATTCCCTCAATGGACCGCGCTTCCGCCGCAGAAACGTGCCATGTGCCGTGGTTCCGCGCTCCTATTGCCACGTCATCGCATCAAATTTTGTGAGTTTGATCCTCATTCTCCCCTCTGTAACCTCCATATCTCCACTGTAAAATTTTCTGCAGGTTTCTTTGCGCTAAAAAAAAAAATCTTCTCCCCCTTCTAAATAACAGATCTCTGCAGGTTTCTTTGCGCCGCGCTAAAATTGAATGCAAGTGAATTTTTGTTTTGCATAATTTAATTGGACTTAAGGGGCTAATTGACCAAAAATCAGATTGGGTGGGTATTCCATCACCCTTCCCAGGACCCCAGAAAACACCTAAGCATTTTGCATCGACCACCTTTAATTAAAAAAAAAAGATTAGACTCAGACCTAAGGACAGCGAGCTCAATAGGAAAAGGACTAGTGTAGGCATCGGCCGTTTATACTAACCGACATTGCGGTGTCTAGGCTAGTGGTTTTTAATTAGGCCCACTGTAGTGGTGGTTCCTTCCCACTTACCTGGCCGTATTTGTCTGTGAAGAGGCGGTTTGAGGTCTATTTCTAGCCCTAGTTAGGAGCTGTCTAGTAGACCTAGGCAACCCTAGATCTAGGTCTGATTGTGCATGTGTGGTTAATTCAGTTGTGTCACGAGTCCATTTTCTAAAACCTTATTGCAAAACTCTCCAATAAAAAAAAAATTTAACGAAAAAAATCTTTTAAAAAAACTTGCAAAAATTTTGTCGCTAAGAAATCCTTGCATTCTTCTATCATGGGTACCCCACATCATAAATCTCTTGCCGAATCTTGGTATCCCGAACCTAACTTTGCGTCGTTCGTCAATTGTTTCGGTCAATTTAAAAACGATCCCTCCTTGCCAAAGATTTCGTTGAAAGATCAAATAGAAGCGTCTAGGAGAAATAGTTTGACTTTTCAACCCACTTTGTGTCAACCGAGTCAACCTTTACAACCTACATATGTTGACACCACTTCTTCAAGTCCTTCTGTCACTCCTAGGCCGATGTCCATTGCTGAGCATATTGCTCAATCTCGCAGTCGATCTTTCACCCCTCTCCACTCATCTAGTTTTAGGGATCCACACGATTATTCACCTTCTTATCCATATGTTGACCCTACTCCTGTCTTACCACCCACTTCCTACCAGTCATACCCGACTTTCCCACCTTCACTAGACACTGTTTCGATACAGCCATTAGGGAGTTTCACATATCCAACCAATTTTGAATCTTTTACTGAAACCCCCTCACCACCTAAGTCTAGTTTGGAAGAGTCGTTGGAAGCATATATTGCTGCAACAAATAAAATGATGAGGACAGTGGAAGCATCCATGGCCGCCCTTACGCAACCTAGTGAACCGGTAGCTAGTGTCCCGCTAGCTCCGAATTTTTCAATGTGTAAGGCGGCAGTTGGACAGAGTGAGAATGAGAGAGGATTTTCAAATCAAACCTACCCTTACCCAATTGAAACCCACAACTCCGGTTTTCCATCTATTGTTCCAAATGATTCACCAGTTGAAAATAAAAATGAGTTATGCGATTTTGTAGTGTTTGATTTGCCAAATTGTGAGGAACCCCTTTCGAGTGAAACCGCACCTAATCCTTTCGATCTTTACACCTCCACTCTAGAACCTACATTGATAAATATCCATGCTGTGGATGAAGTGTCTAAAGAAATTGATTTTCACTTGATTGAGGATATAGACGCCGGGAATATTTCGGATGATGAACCTGTCGATTTAATAGAAATTTTATGTTCAAATCATCATCCTGAGTTATTAAATGTTTCCCCTGAATCTCATATGCGTCTAGATTTTGATGATAATGGCATGGATGAATTAAATATTGAGGATAGTACTGAGGAGAGTCTTGAGGATAATATCGAGGTTGAACCATTTTTATTTGATGTGTCAGATTTTCCAATTCAGCCTCCTGAACCTTTGACTGTTATATCACCCTCCCTCCTTCCTATTGTTCCGACCGAACAAATGATCGTTACGCTTTCATCTCCTATACCAAGTTCGGCGTACCCATGTTTTCTTACGAATCTTGAGGGATTTGACCCCATTTCCCGACGGGTTGGTAAGTTAGCGCAATCGCTTTTAGCACATCGTTCATCACATATTGCGCTAATTTATTCACTCGATTTACACCCTCAAGATCGTACTCCACTTTTTTCTCCTTTCCGCCATTCTTCTCCTCCACCGAGACTGTATTCTACCCCTCTTCCCACACGGTCTCGCGTGTTTCTCATTTCTTTCCTCCACACCCTATTCTTGCACCAACTATACCATTACCACGATAAGATCTTTGAATGGTTGGTGCTAACCTTTGGCTTGTGTAATGCCAAGCTTAAGTTTGGGGGGAACCTTTGTATATATGTATATATCCTTTTGTTTTCTTTTTCTATAAAAAAAAAAAAATTCAAAACAAAAAAAAAATTATAAATAAATAAACAGGGGAGTATCGGTGTTTAGACCCTCTTGGTTTAGCATGACAGTGAGGACACTGTCAAATTCAAGTTTGGGGGTATGCTCGGTACGTCTTCTTCCTTCGCATTCATTTATACATATTTGTGCATTTGCATATTTATTTGAAAACCCATAAAAATTGAAAAATTTCAAAAATTATAAAAATAAATGTATTCAATTTTGGCTAATTGACTTTAGTTTGACAAATAGGTGAACTGGCTAGGAACAACTAGATCTTAGACTTAGTAAATTAAAAACCCTAAAAATAACCTTCCTTAAAGTTTAACGGTAGAAATTATATGCCTTGTAGTTTATTTAGAAATAGGCAAATTTTGGGTTCACTTCTTGGGCTAAGTCGAAACAAGAGAAGAGTATTGATGTTCTAATTAAAGTATAAGTTTGAAAGATAGTTCCTAGCTTAAGTCTAGATTCTGAAAATATATACCCTACAAAATTGCACAATCACGCACCTTGAAACTTGGAATAGTAGAAGAGACCTTGAAATACTCTTGTCTAAAGTCCTTAGTACGAAGAAAATAAAAGAAAAAGTGTGAATAAAGAAAAAAAAATGGACACTGGTTTTTGTAATTACTTAAGGCTGTAAAAATAGAAAAATATTTAGCGAGGGTGCCTTATCACCTAGTGCCTTAGACCAACTGGTTTGGGAGCCACTGCTAAAGCCTTGGGTGTTGCAAAGACTAGGAAGTACGCTTTAAAGTGCAGGCGCATTTTGTAATCGGTCGTTGGTACCTCAAGAAGTATTAACGGTCGCATGAAGGATGTGTAAGCAAATTTCATTCACCAACTAATTAGTACTTTGGACAACGGACGAGAGCATGATTGCTTGATTTGAATTTCCAAGTGTAGGGGTGATTTATACACACACGTAGGGGTATGTGATTGGAATTTAGATAAGAGAAAGGAATGAAAGATAGAACTTGTATCTTTAGTAGAGTTGATAGAAGTTCCTAAGTGGAGATGTAACCCTAGAAGGAAAACTTAAAAAATGCCGAAAGCTAAGTAGGTCTACATAACATATATAATCTTAAGTTAAATAATGAGGAAGTGTGAAGAATATGGGTGGATAATTTACAATTATAAGATAATAGAATTCCTTATTAGAAGACCTAATTGGAGAACAAAAGTCAATGGGCCGAGTTGATAGGATTTTGTGGGTGTAATCCGCTGAAAACCCTCAGGAGACAACACTCCTCCTACTAGGGACACCTAGAGGTTTAACGGCTTGTTGCACGTGCTCAGTGCAATCGCGTTTCCCTGCGAAAGTGCGGTTAGGATTTTAGTGAATAAATAATAAGTTTGCTCGAGGACGAGCAAAAGGTAAGTTTGGGGGTATTTGTTCAGACCATAATATTGCATTTATCATTCCCCTATTCTTATCCTTTTTATAAATAAACAGATACTCTTGACGCACGTTTGTTGCATATTACAGGATACAGGTTTCTGGAGCAAATACAGTGAAAAAGACACAAAACAACAGAAAATGGACTTTTGACCAACTATTAGACGGATCCTAGTCTAGCCTAGATGAAGAACAATGCAAGGTCCAAAATGTTAATGCAAACGGTCAAAAGATACTTACAAGTGTTCACAGAAACATCTGGAGGAAAACCAGAAGCTCAAAAGAGAAAATAAATGAAGAAACAGAAGCCCACAAAGCCACTGAACCAAGCCCAAACTTTTGGCAGCCCAAGACCACCAAAGGGCCGCGAATCCGCGGCCCAAGCCAACATTTGCCGCGGATCCGCGGCCATTCAATACCCGTGTCGGTGGAATTCTTCTGTACTGTTGCGTCGGTGTAGAAGTTGGGATTTTATGTGGGCAAATCTGTAATTGCGCAAGTACGAGAGTCTGTAGCCCTAGGTTTTCTATTTTCCTATAAATTGTAATCTTAGATCTAAAAATTGTATGCCTCTTTTCAATAAATAAAATTCAGAAATTCTGGAAGTGACATTCAGATCTGTTCTTTATCGCTTGGAGGGAGCCATCACCATTAGTAAGTGTTTTTCTTTTATTCTTTTAATGTTATTTCATCCCCTAATGAGCGAGTAGTCTCCTCGCTTGTTAGGGCTAGCCTTAGGAAAAGGGTTGAGAGATGAGATCTCTCACCCCTTTCAATGTCATATTAAACTAACCCATTAAGAACTCCATGCATGCGCGCACAACCGCTCCCTGCGGCACCCTACCCCTCGAGGTAACGGTGAACCGCAGTATAAAGGGCCGGTTGCGCGCGTTTTCCATGGGGGTTAGGGTAATTAACGATAAAGGAAGGATACGAATCTAGAGGAAGAAAACATCTTCCCAAAAGAGTCGTACCCACTTTATCGATAATTACTATAACACCTAATGGATCTAGAATACGGCATTGAAAGCGGTGAAGGAAATATCAATCTCCAAAACTTCCTCTAAGTCTAACCCTAGCAAGAATTTAAATTAGATTAATTAAGTTTTAGATCTAGATTTTTATAAAACCAAAACGACAAATAGAATCAACTCGTTAAGACACACTAAAGGAATTTACCCGTCTCTGTGGATCGACCCGCACTCACCGGCTAGCTGCGAAGCGACGCCGTTTCTGATTGCGGTAATTATATTTTTGATCGTAAAATCTCTACCAATCAGTAGTAGAGGATTGACCTGCGACTTGTCCTTTGGAAGTCTAGGAGCAGTTTAACTCTAAATATTGATTGTGCATTTTGTGATTTGTTGAGTCAAGCCTCAAGTCCGACTATTTTTTCAAAACAAACCTTCTTAAAATCGTTCTCACACACATCACACGCTGCAACGTGCAGTAAACCCTCTTAGTGCATGATCGGCTGGACACAGGATTCTAGTGCCCGTCTTGTTTACCGCCAAAAACAGAGACGAACCCGGATGGATCGTCTTGCCTGAATTTGGGGGCAGATGCTATTTGGGTTTATTCGTCCTCCTCTCCGAATATGCCAAGTTGATGTATGGCACCGTATATCGGAGATTTGGATGGATACGGCCGTTGTAGCAGACTTCGTCAGATTCCCCCTCGTTTGTGAGGGGTTTTTGATTGTGGGGACGCTCTTCCCTGCCGGCGCAAGCCCCTGCAGTTAATTACGTTACCACATCGTGATAACCACTTTCTCCTGTTCCAGAAGTTCACTTCATGTCATGTGTGTTTTTGTTTGTTTGGGTTTCCCGTGGATTGTATACGGGGACTAATTTATGTTGTCGCCCGTAGGGCGTGGATTAGTCCAAATCCGTATATCTTAGATTTGGGTTTATGTTGATTTAAGGATCATTAATCTCGTTTGAGATTAAGATCAACTTAAATTTTTGTTAAGAATACGTTAGTCCAATTTGAGACTAAGATCTACTTAACTAGGATCATTCAGATCCAACAAAAGAGCATTTGGGCTCTATTGTTTTAGTTTAAGGACATTACGGTCTATTGTTAGTTTAAGGACGTTTCGGTCCGTAGATCACCATTTTTGTGGTGAGGGTTTAGTTTAAGAACATTTTGGTCCGTAGTAGTTTGAGGACGTTACAGTCCGTAGATCACCCTTTTTGAGGTGAGGGTTTAATTTAAGGACGTTTCGGTCCGTAGTAGTTTGAGGACGTTACAGTCCGTAGATCACCCTTTTTGAGGTGAAGGTTTAGTTTAAGAACGTTTTGGTCCGTAGTAGTTTGAGGACGTTACGGTTCATAAATCACCATTTTGAGCTGAGGGTTTAGTTTAAGGACATTTCGGTCCGTAGTAGTTTGAGGATGTTACGGTCCGTATATCACCCTTTTTGAGGTGAAGGTTTAGTTTAAGGACATTTCGGTCCGTAGTAGTTTAAGAGCGTTACGATCCGTAGATCACCATTTTATGCCCGTGTATTTGTTACGTGACGGGATGTACGTCGATGATGTGGGATACACCCATTTAGGGTATGGTTTGGTCTAAGGTGTGCACGTCAGCTTGGGAAGGGCACCCAAAAGCAGTTTGTTGTCGAGACCCACCACCTCTCTGAAGACGTTGAGGAATTACAACGACATGCATCAGAGGTATGGAGAGATGTACCCTTGAACCAATCCCCATGTCTAAGGGAAGAGATCATGGTGGACCATCTAAAAATCATTAGCCATTTTTGTGGAACTAAGATTAATTTAGGAAATGTGGGATGAACATCATTTTGGATATCATGAGTCATGTTTGGGACGCAATGAACCCATGGGCTCAGTTGATATGAATTAGGGACCTAGCCAACTTGGGCTTGGCCCACTCAATTTTCTTTTATTTGAAAGAAGTGTTAAGCACTTGTTAGGGCTCAGTCCCTCTTTTTCGTGCAAACAGTGCTGAGAACTTATGTAAGTTCTGACGCCCACATTTTACTTTACTTTACATTTTTCTCTCTTTATGGAGTGCTGAGCACTCTTTATAGCGTCTACGTGCAAAGCACGCGAGGCACTATGCGGTAGGTGTTGAATGATGAGTGTCAAGCACTTTTATATTCTGTGGCGCTCACGTGAGGGTCACGTGGGGCGCTGGACGCCGCACCACTGAGTTCTAAGCACTCCTTATTTTGTAGCACTCATGTGAGTGGCACGTGAGGCGCTGGGTGCTGAGCGCCAGCCACAGAGTGCTACGCACTCTTTATTGAGCGGCGCCCACGTGAGGGGCACGTGAAGCGCTGGGCGCTGAGCACTAACTACTGAGTGCTAAGCACTCCTAATTGAGTGGCGCCCACGTAAGGGGCATGTGAGGCGCTGGGCGCTGATTGCTCCTTGTATATTTTATTCTAAGGAGTTCAATTTCCTTGTTCTTTTCTGAATCTTTGATCTCCAAGAACAAATTCATCCCAATAAGAATTAAATTCTCAACTTGTGGGAGACTTGTCTTGTGGATCTCAGATCCATAGAAAGAACTAAGTTCTTCTTTTTAAAAGGGTTAAACCCTTCAATAGGTAAACGAGATGCTTTTATTTCTTCTTCTCTTTTTATTTACCTAGGACTTTTCTGAGAAAGGGGATTTTCTTCTTTCTTCCTTTTTGAAGCTTTCTGCTTTGTTTTTCTCGAAGCATATGGGGGGGGTTTCCTCTGTATTAGACTTGGAGTCTTGGATCCTTTATATAGTAGAGAAAAGTCTGTTGATTAGTTGAAGAAATCTCTCTTTGAGAGATCCTAATTGATTTAGGGATTTTACCCACCATTGGATCTTTGATCTAAGGACTTCTGTTTTACAAAAGGTATTTTTCTTGTTTTTAACAAGATTAAGGAAATATTTTCCCACACAGAATTTATTCTATAGATCGGTGATTCTTTAATCACCATTGGATTTTTAATCCATCGGTACTCTATTTTACAGAGAGTAATCTTTCTTGTTTAGAAAGATTTGAGGAATATTTCCTCAACAGAATTTAATTTTGCATTCTGATGATTTATCATAACGGTTCTGTTTAACAGAGAGTAGAATTTAATTCTACTAGGTGCCGACGCTCACGTGTTGTGCACATGCGACGCCGATAAGAGTTTTTAACTCTGGCGCTAGCACCCTAATGGCAGGCACTTGAGGTGCTGCCTCTTGAGTTTTGTGTGCTTTGCACATGGGTGCTGCTCATATAAGAGTTTTTAACTCTGGCGCTGGCACCCTCGTGGCAGACACGTGAGGTGCTGCTTCTTGAGTTTTGAACAGAGTTTTGCTCTTTTATTGGGGAAACAAATGCCCCCTACCGCCGCGCTCACGTGGCTCACACGTGAGTGCAGCGGTGGCATCTTTTCCACCGTTGGATCTTCTCGGAAATGAAACCGTCTCCCTGTGCCTATAAGTAGGGCCTTTGGCCCTTGATATGACTGCTGTTCATCTTTCCTAAACTTCTCCTTTCTGAGAATTTAATTCTCTGTCCAGAGCTTAGACCTCTGCCCAAGGAAACTCTTTTAGAGTCAGAACTTTGCCAAAAACTTGGTAAGGATTATGACCTAACCCATTAACAGAGCTTTGCTCTTCTTAGATCGTAGATCTTAAAAACGTGTTTTAGGGTTTCTTAACCCGTTAATCAGAGCTTTGCTCGTCTTTCATAAAGAACTCTTAGAGTTTTTAGGATTCTTCTTGCAGATCTTAAAGATCTTGGGGTTTTACCCTATCAAAAAGCCTTGCTTTTGAGGGTTCTGGTATATTATCCCATTGTTTTACAGAGCATGGCCCTAAGAAATTTTGGGGAATTTCATTCCCCTCTTAATTTTCTTGATAGATGTGAAATCTGTTTGCAGAGCACAACTCTCGAAGGAGTTTAACTCTTTAGTCCAATGATATTTCTCATTAAATAAGAATCCTTTCGGATTCAATTCTTTATGAGTGACTGCCCCATCATTGATAGGGCATTACCTTAATTTTGTGGGCCCCACTTATCCCTTTCTTTTGAACTACAATGCAGTACAAAATTTTTAAGTATCAAAGAGCGTTAATGTTCCGAACATAACATCGATAGCTGAACCTTCTTCTTTTGTACAAGTGCTATTGCTTTCGACTCTTCCTTCCTTTTCGTACATTCAGAGAGCGCTTTTGCCGATGCGCTCGTGGATCGAGAAGTCTTTGCACTTATTAAAGATCGTGACCCGGAGCAAAAATCTCTTCACCTGTGGGGGTTGTGGTATAATCAGATTATCCGGGGTCGGCGCAGTTTTTCTTGTGCAGCGCCCTCGGAGCCAATTTTAGCGATTCATTACGCTGATTCACCTCAAGTGATTTATGCCATAGAAGAGGTCAACTGGACCTTGGAAAGTCGCCTTCAGCCCTCCATGTCATCAATACCCATACAGCCACCGACGGGCTTAGACATTTTGGGACGGCGCATATGCCAAGGCGAGTCGTGCTCTTGAGGGAAAGTTTATATGATAGGATTGACTCCTCGCCATTCAGCCGGCTAGCTGCAGTGGGCTCGGTATATCCTGTCTTCCAAGAAGTCGCTGCTGCTGAAGCTTGAGCTGTATCCTGCAATCTATGCGTCCCTTTTTCAGTATCTCGCGCCTCGTGTATGGTGGGTCAAAGCTTTTCTGGAACAGCGGAACATCCTAACCCACACATTTCTTCTATCAGACCGGGAGGTCTCAATTTTCTTGGAGGAATTTGTGGAAATTTCCGGCTTACCCGTCAGAGGGGAACATTACGAGGAGATACTTCCCCCTGACGAGTATATCTTTGCCACCAAATCAGTGGTGATAGGCTTCACTCCAGAGAATGTCGTTCAACACCGGTTCCCGAGCCTAATCAAGGTGTTGAACATTTATGAGAGTTTGTTCTTAGAGTCTGGAGGGCATGGAGTCGTCTTTGCAGATTTCATCGCCCGCTTTTTTCGCCCAGAAGTCTTGTCAAAACAAGCTGCAAAATTCGCCAAGCTTGACGACCCATTCGGTTTTGGCTTGGATAACTTGCCGACGGTAGAGGAGGATTTAAAGAATTTCTTCATTCCAGACATTCCGGTCATCCTTTTTGCAGAGCTCGCTGCTCCAGACGTCGGCGAAGAGACGTTCTTTCTGGGGTTCATTGGCCTGTGGTTGAGTTGGTTTGTGCTTCCGACGCACCCTCGCTATATGAGGTCGTCTGTCTTTTAGCCGGCCCACCGCATGGTCGTAGGAACGCGTGTGGCTGTTAGGATCGTAGGGCTGGCTCATCTCTATCATGGCCTGAGCTTAGCGGCAGACACTACTCAGCCGGGGGTAAAGCCCGTACATCTTCCGTTTCACTACTTCACGTCATGGATCGAGATGCACGTGCTTGGTGCTTTCAGTTTTCACAAACGACCCTATTTCTAAGAAAGCTTCAACTTTCCTCGGGTCATGAATCCGGTTGGCGCTTCTGCGTCAGACCCGTCATTGCGAGAGGCTCGGCGACTGGTCTTCTACCCGCACATGGTTAGGGACAGCATGACCTTTGTCGATAGAGTCTTGACTATCAGCAAGGAATCTACTAAGGTGGTGCAACCATTGCGTGGCACCTTCAAAGACGGGGCTTCTACGTTGAGGGCTCGGGAAATCTTGCACCTGTATTCTATTAGGCCGGGCTTTTTAGTATTTAGACAGAACGCCTCGGTACTATTTATGAAGTACAACTCACACCGCTTTGCTCAGCAGTCGGGTTATAATCAGGGTGTTCCTCTCGAGGCATTCTTAGTCGACTCGGCTGCTATGGAGGAGGGTATTCGCAGCGCGCTTCACTATTTTATGCGATTAAATATGGGTCGCATTTTCTCATTAGCGAGCCGAGCTATGTGCCGAAATCTTCGAACGCTTGGCGTGGTACTAGCATGCGACGGACCGCCATTCGTCCCTCCTTAAGAGAAGTTACTACGGCTGTGGTCCCACGAGCCTTCCCTTAGATGCTTTAATCGGGTGTTCCCACAACTGCGGTTGCCATGGCATCCCCGGAATCTGGCATTGGTTCGGAAATCGGGACCCGCCTCCCGAAGATGCCTGTCAAGCGAAAGCTCTTATCGTCGGCCGTTGGTGTCCGTTCGCAGAAAAAGAAGAAGTTTCTATTCTCTGCCGACGTTGTATTCGGCCAGGAGCCTCATGCTCCCTACAGTGAGGGATTGTACGAATACGGCACCAATGAAGGTTTGTTCGACACGCCTGCGACCGATACTGATTTACAGGCTACCCTCGCAGCTTCCGAGCGACTGGCTCACGAGGAAGCGGCGTTGATCTCTATTGTGGAGTCAGATATACTTCAGTTACATTCTTCTGCGCCCATCCCTTCTCTTCTTATTATGCTTTTATTAACTCTTTCTTCTTCAACAGGTATTTATGCCGAAGAGGCTTTCACGGCTTCCCTCAGGACGTTCGAGGAGGAAGAGAGGCTCCGTGCTTCTTTGGGCTTTGGTATAATTCGTTTCATTACGCCTTTACTCTTTTTATTCATGATCTGACCCTTCTCTTCACCCTATTGCAGGAACTACCGCAATTCAGGTTGTTTAAAGTGTAGTGCCAATCCCAAGCGGCGATGCAGCAAAGCTTCCAGAGCCACTGACTATGGCCATGGCCATCCCAAAGTCACCACAGGAAGCATTGCTGAAGAAGCTGATGATGGTCGCCGTAGCGGCTCCGAAGGCAGAGCTCGGTTCGGACGACGACGTCCCCTTGTCGGAAGTCTTAAGGAGGTCAGTTCTCACTGCTCCAGCTGAGAGGAAGCGCAGGAAGCACGCAGCGAGGGAACGCAATGCTGTTTTGGCCGTGGGTGCAAGCTCAAGCAGTATTCCGCCTGCTGACATTCCTTCGGCGGATGTTCCTTCTGCCCTGTTTACTGCCCATAGATAGGTTGCACGTGCAGCTCGGGAAGAAACTGAAAAGCTACTTCAAGGTAACTTAACGCCCAATTCCTTATTAGAACTTGGTCATCAAATTCTGACATACGCATTTTCTTTTAAGCAGGGCCGAATCCTGACGATGGTATGGCAGGTGAAACGCCGATGATTACAGAGCCCGAAATGGCCACTCTTTCTCCGGAATCCGGGACTGTCCAGACTGCTGCTCTTTCTCCTTGTGGCTCCTTGGTGTCGGCGGGTGTTGCAAGCATTATGACGGCCCTCGTCGAGTCAGAGGATGAAGCTATGGGTGCAGAATCTATTCCCCCGAGAGAGAGTGAGGTATCCGTTACACTTGGTGATGCTTTCGGCGCAGTTTCGGTCTCTGATCTATCACGTACTCCTCGGGTTGTTGTTTTTGAATTTTTCAATGCTGTTAAGCCCTTATAATGATATTTCGTTTGTCTTGAGCATAGGCGCGGTAAACCCTGAAGCTGTGCCGGTTGAAGAAGTGCCGCTGGCCGCCACTTTGACGGTCGCGGTCCCTTTGCTTTCTTTTGCGCCTCCTCAAATCTTAGAAGGTATGGGTTTCTCACTTATTTGCTTCACTGTGGATACAATTCTCCTTGTATTGACTGTATATTGTCGCGACTCTGCAGGAGTACTTTTCGACCATTTGTACCAGGTGTTAATCCCGTATTTTTCCTTTCAGTCGGAAATTGTTCCACCTTCTGGTATTGTTCAGTATATTCTTCACCTAGTGTTTCATTTTTTTTAAGAGTAGACTTATTGTTGCTAAGCCTTCCTTATATTGACCACATTATCACGAGTCGGAGGAGGAAGTGAAAGAATAGCCACGCCTCCGGTACTCCCTGTTCTGCCGCCTGCAACAGCCGGTACGATAGATTCCATCCCTCAGGTGTTTTCTATGTCTTTCGAGTTGAAATTTGACCGTAATTCATTTTGCAGCAATTACACTGGCTCCATCTCCTTTTGAGTCTCGCATTCCCATGCCTGTGGGACCCTTCACTAAACGTACATCCTCCAGGGGCGCAGCGAATAGCCGGCGAACGTTAAGCGAGTTTATCAAAGATCTCAATGCCGAGGCCCTCACTTCTGCTACGGATTTTTCTGACGAAGTCAATCTAATGCTGGAGATGCTCGTGAACTTCCATAATGAAGATCTCATCGGTTCTTGGGTTGATTATTGTAGGAAGATCGAGGCTTTCCTGCATGAGATCGAGCTTAAGCGTCTCGCTCCTGAGGTGTTGGCCTCGAACTCTCAGTAGGCTGTGTGGGTCGAGCAGAGTGTATCTTTCATTTGCTATTTTGAACAAGAGGCGGCCCTGAGACGAAAGGAACATGAGCCGGCTTCCGGCGAATCCGTCCAATTGCGTGCCCAGGTTGAAGCGAATGCTGCGCAGCTAAAAGCTATTTTCAACAACGTCCAACGATGTATTTCGGATGGGTTGACACTAAGGTAGAAGCTTGACTTCACCGAACGAGTCACGCAGGACTGCGAAGCTGCCAAGCAAGAAATGGATGAAAAGCTTTCATTCTGTTTGTAGCAACGGACTCAAATCGAAGCGGAGTTGGCCGCTGTAGTTGAACACGAGAAGGAATTGAGGGGAGCACGCGAGCGGTTCGTCAGTTTGTTGAAGACGCCTCCTCCTTAATAAATGTCATTATACCCCCTTCATTGTACTGATTGTATTCTTCTGATTCATGAATAAGACATATTTTATTTTATACTGGCATTTCTCTTTTCTTTGATGTCTTGATTTGGCGTGAAGTAGTTTATATACTCATTTCGGAGTTTGTAGTTTATTTACTCATCCCGGAGTCTCTAGTTTATGAACTCATTTCGGAGCTTGTTTAGTTTACCTTTCTTGGGCTTGTAGGCAAACCTGTCCTAACGTCACAGTTAATTCCTGCTCTTTACGACAGAGGTCCGTTAGGGTCTGTGGTACTAGGGTTTTTGTCCATCGTATCATCGTGTTGGCTGATGTATTCCCCAATATGCAGACTTTACGCTGCTGTTCGAGTAGCCCCATGACTGTCATGTCTCTGATCCCTTCGGGGGCTGGACAAGACGTATTCAAGTAATCTCCTTAGGTCATATTACCGTCGAGAGAGCAAGCGGTAGGAATTTTTCCATGCCACTTTTTACTTGAGGTTAGGCTCAGTTTGGGAGCCCCGATGAGTCATAGACACTCCGCGCTGGTGTGGGATGATCTCCGATAGTCTTTTAGGATTTATTTGAGTTGCCGTCAAGACCCTGAATCTAGGAATTTGGTCTTCGCTTCCTTTGTTGACACTGCGTCTGCTGTAATGAGGTGAATGTCGATGTGATCTCTTGGTTGTTTGTGGACCGTCGAGACTTGGAACTAGGGACTTTGCCATGGATCCATTTTGTTTTGACCCTGGGGTCGTTAGTTGACGTCGCGTCTGCATCCTGCTGGAGTGAGAAGAAACACCGTTGTTGACACTATGTCTGCTGTAACGAGACGAGTGTCGAGATGGTCTCTAGGTTGTTTGTGAACTGTCGAGACTTGGAACTAAGGACTTTGCCATGGCTCCACTTTATTGACGTCGCATCTGCATCCTGCTGGAGTGAGAAGAAACGCCGTTGTTGACACTGCGTATGCTGTAACGAGACGAATGTCGAGGTGATCTCTAGGTTGTTTGTGAACTGTCGAGAGTTGGAACTGGGGACTTTGCCATGACTCCACTTTATTTTGACCCTAGGGTCGCTTGTTGACATCGCTTCTGCATCCTGCTGGAGTGAGAAGAAACGCCGTTGTTGACACTGCGTCTGCTGTAACGAGACGAGTGTCGAGGTGGTCTCTAGGTTGTTTGTGAACCGTTGAGACTTGGAACTAGGGACTTTTCCATTGCTCCGTTTTGTTTTGACCCTAGGGTCACTTGTTGACGTCGCATCTGCATCCTGCTAGAGTGAGAAGAAACGCCGTTGTTGACACTATGTCTGCTGTAACGAGACGAGTGTCGAGATAGTCTTTAGGTTGTTTTGTGAACCGTCAAGATCCCTTTGATGGAACCAGTGGGGAAATGTGGTTCCCTGTTTGTGCCCATGGATTGTATACAGGGGTTGACGTGGACTCGCCTGCAGGGCAAAAGTTTCATCATTTTTTTATATTTCTGCGATGCTCTATCATTTCAGCTTTTTATATCGCGAATGTCGCGATTGGCCAATCATTTCGGCTTTTTATCGCATTGCCCAATCATTTCTTCTTTTTACTCGCTGCTCTTTGTTGTGAGTTGCCCAAACATTTCGGTTGTTTTTATATGCATATATTTGTGCTGTTTTTATATGCATATATTTTGCTCGCTGATTTTTATTGCGAGTTGCCCCATCATTTCGGCTATTTCATATGCATTTATTTTTGCTCGATGATTTTTGTTGCGGGTATGGAACTTGAGATCTGATACCAATCTTGGTATCAGCACCACTGTGACTGGAATATTGCCAGGAGCGAATCATCATTTTCCGTGAAAGGACTTGGAATTTGATACCGATTTAGGCATCAACATCGCTACAACTGGGATATTACCAGAAGCGAATCATCATTTGCTTTTGTTGATTTGAACAAAGGTGGCTTAGCAAACAGGGTTAGGATCCTGTCGACTAAGGCTTTTTACTTTATGAGCCGTAAGGGTCTCATAAATGTATTTCTCCCTACGAGTCGTGAGGATCTCGTAAGTGTATGTTCTCCTTAGAAGTCGTCGGGACTTCTAAGTGGTGTTCTCTCTTATAAGTCGTAAGGATCTCATAAGAGTATTTTCTTCTTATAAGTCGAGAGGACTTACAAGTGTCGTTCACCATATGAGAAAATTTCTCATGATTGGTGGAACTTGTTGGGGGAAACATTTATTTATGCCCGTGGATTGTATACAGGGGCTAATATCGAACTGTCTGTAGGGCAACTTGGGGAGTATGACGGCTTAAGAATAGGTTCAGGTCCCTGTAGCTTAAGGCTTTGAATCCTATGAGCCATGAGGGTCTTATAGAGGGAGCTCTACTTACGAATCGAGAGAATCACGTAAGGGAAAATTTTACGAGATTGCGCCCTTTCGGGTTTTCACAAGCTCGCCGTAGCCCAGCTGTTTTTACTCACGGCGCCCTTTTGGGTTTTCATCCGTGCCCATTTCGCTTGTGAACGTACCATTTTTTTTAAACAACGAGATTCCGCCTTTTCAGGTTTTCACAAGTTCACTGGTAGACCTGCTGTTTTTACTCACGGCGACTTTTCGGGTTTTCATTCGTGCCCATTTCTCTTATGGAGGTACCGTTTTTTTAACTTGGGTTGCAGTCTATGCCGTTGGAGTTTTGATTGCAACATAAATCCCAAGAGAAAATATCGCCGTATTTAGAGCGATGCGCCATGTTTGAGGCGGAGTACTAGTTTAGGGACATTTCGGTCCACTCCCGCCGTGTTCGGAGGCGATGGTTAGTTTAGGGACATCTCGGTCCGGGCCGCCATGTTTGGGGAGGAAATTCTGTTGGATACTACTTTTAGAGTTTTGACTCAGGATGATAGTGAGCGGATACGAGCGTCGTTATCTATCATTAACCTGAGTCATGACTTGTCAAGCACAGTATTTCTTAAGGAATCGGACGTTTATTGGTCGGAAGGGTCTTTCGCCTTGCATATCCATGAGCAAATAGGCCCCACCTTAGTAGACCTTGTCTATGATGTACGGACCCTAATAGTTTGGCTCGAATTTCCCCCGCTTTGCACGGTTGGGGATCATAGGTCTTTTGAAAACTAGCACGAATTCGCCTTGGCGGAATGTTCTTGGCCTAGTCAGTCTTACGTATGAGCGCGTCATCCTTGCTTTGTAAGCTTCCAGGTTTTGCTGCGCCATGAGACGAGTTTCATCGAGGGCATCAAGCTCCTCAAGTTGAAGATGGGCATTTTCTTCATTCGTCAGCTCATATCGAACTGCCACTCGTAGAGAGGGTAGCTCTATCTCCAAGGGAAGTACCGCTTCCGTGCCGAATACCAACGCGAATGGCGTTGTATTCGTGGCCGTTTTGAACGTGATTCGATACGCCCAGAGAGCTTCATGCAGTCTTTCGTGCCAGTCCTATTTGTTTCTGGACACCGTTTTCTTTATGATCTTCGTCAAGGTCTTATTGAAAGCCTCAGCTAGACCGTTAGCTCGGGGATTATAAAGTGAAGAGTATCTCTAGTCTATATTATGTTGTTGCGTGAAGCGGCCGATCTTATGGCATCTGTAGGCCGGCCCATTATCCGAGATGATTCGTCGCGGAGTGTCGAACCGTTAGATGATATGTGTCCTGAAGAAATGGAGGATGTTCTCCGTCTTCACTTCCTTTAGCGGTACTTCCTTTGCCCACTTATAGAAGTAATCTGTTGTTGCTAATATGAACCGATGTCCCTTGGATGATGCTGGTTCAATGGGCCCGATTATATCGGTTCCCCACATTTCGAACGGCCAACTAGCCAGTGTTGGATGTAACGGATTTGGATGCTAGTAGATGAAGTCCCCGTGAATTAGGCATGAGTGACAATGCTTCGCATATTCGAGGCATTCCTGAGTCATCGTGGGCCAGTAGTAACCCATTCTCTTGACCTTTAGCTTCATCTTTGGCCCGGCTTGATGGGAACTGCAGAGTCCGTCGTGGGTTTCTTGGACGACTCTCCTTACTTCTTCTGGTCCCTGGCACCTTAGCCACAAATTGTCGAACGATCTCTTATATAGAGTATCATTGATGAAGGCAAAAGACAGAGCTCGTTTCATGAGCTGATGTCTTGAAGATGCATTTTCGGGTGTTCGATAGGATTTGAAGTAGTCTATGAAGACTTCTCTCCAATCCTTAGCCTTTTCTTCATCCTCTAAATGGAAGGCTGCATGTTTGGTCGCTTCCTTTCTTTCAGACGATTTCGGAGACATTTCTGCTGGCGCGAGAATCTGGCGGCTTTGCACAATGATCCTTACGTCATCGAGGTTTTCATCGGCCAGTTCTTTAGCGAGTTTGGATAATGCATCCGCCTTTCTATTTTCCGCACGCGGTATGCTTTCCAAGATATAGGAGGGAATTTGAGTCAGCAGTTGCTGCATTCTTTTGCCACATTTTACCAACTCCGGTTTACTAGTCGCCATTTACTTGGCTAACGACTAGCTGGGAGTCTCCATATATGAGGAGATCTTCGATTCCCATGTCGACAGCAGTCTCAAGACCCGCTATCAAAGCTTCATATTTAGCCTCATTGTTTGTTCTTGGCTCTGTTAAGGAGAGGGTGAAACGCATTATCCCTCCTTGCGGAGTCACGAAGATAAGGCCCACCCCAGCTTTGATTATGGGGGTGCTTTGCTTTCACTTCTTCAAGGAAGATGCTCCATCAAAGTATAGTTCCCATCGGGCATTATTTCCTTCCTTCTCCCATTCGATTGTGTTGAACGCGTGTTGGTCTGGCAATTCGCAATTTAAGGGAGAGTCGGCTGGTATCGGATGCTCTGCGAGAAAGTCGGCGATGGCCTAGCCTTTCACTGTCTTGAGGGGTCGATACGTTATCAAGAACTCCATCAAGAGGATGGCCCATTTGGCAAACCTTCCTGTTAGTATGGCTCTTGACATCAAATATTTGAGAGGATCCACCTTTGATATGAGATGGACCTCATGTGCCAAGGCATAATGTCGAAGCTTCGTTATCGTGAAGATCAGTGCCAGGCAATGCTTTTCAATGGGGGAGTAGTTCTTTTCTTCCCCCAGGAGAACCCGACTTAAATAGTAAAGAGCTCTCTCCTTCCCCTTGCCTTTCTCCTGTGCCCATAGCACGCCTAAAGAACCTTCAAGGGCTATTGTGTTCAGGATAAGGGGATTTCCCTTGACCGGAGCGGTCAATACCGGCGGGTTCTGTAGATACTGCTTGATTTCGTCTAGTGCACTTTGGCATTTACGATCCCAAACGAACGGGGTCCCCTTCTTCATTAGATGCCTATAGGGGCGGCATTTTCCGGAGAGGTTAGCTATGAACCGTCAGATATAGGCTTGGGCATTTCCATAATCGCCTTAATCTTTGATGGGTCTATTTCGATGCCTCGGTGTCGTATGATGAATCCTATGAATTTTCCTGAGGAGACTCCAAACGCACATTTCAGTGGATTCATCTTCAGATTGTACTTCCGAAGACACTGGAACACTATGTTCAAATGCTCCCAATATCCCTCGTACGATTTTATTTTCACCACAAAGTCGTCAATATAGCGTTCGACAATCTCATGGATGAGGTCATCGAAAATCTTCGTCTTGGCCCGCTGGTAGTAGTGCCAGCGTTCTTTAGACCGAAAGGCATCAATTTATAGAAGAATATGCCCAGCGGAGTCCGGAAGGTGGTGTGCTTTTGGTCTTCAGCATGTATTTTTATTTGATTATACCCCGAAAATCCATCCATGAAGGAGAAGACCTCATGAGTGGACGTGTTATCGATCATCAGCTCGGTAATGGGTACTGGGAAGTCATCCTTCGGACAAGCTTTGTTAAGGTCCCGGAAGTCCACGCAGATGCGCATTCTCCCATTTTTCTTCATCACTGGAACAATGTTGGCAATCCAGTCAGGATACTGAACTTCTTGGATGAAGCCAGAGTCAATAAGTTTCTTGACTTTGGCATAGATACTCATCTCGAGTTCGAGCTGCATTCTTCTTGGCGCTTGCTTGACTGGCATAACATCCGGCGATATAGCCAGTTTATGTACTGCTATTTCTGGATCTAGTCCCGGCATCTCGGAATAATTCCATGCAAAGCAGTCTTTATGTTGCATAAGCACGTCCTTTAGTGTGGTCACCTGCTCTTTAGACAGGAGCTCACTGACAGACATTGGCCTCGGATCGTCTTCCGTCCCTAAGTCAATTTTTCTTAAATTGTCCGCCGTGGTATGTATCCCATCTTCCAGCTCTTTTGGCGCCGGTAGAAATTCTGAGATCATCTCGTCCTCATTCTCATTTGCGAAGCACTGGGAGAGGTCGTCCATATTCTCGTGCTCCCCCTCCTTTGAGAATGTTATCACGTGGCAGGTACGAATTCGTTTCCAAGCTCGATGTTGATCTGGACATACCCTCGCAATATAGGTTGCTTTTGGCTCATGCTTTCGTGGTGGGGTTACCCTCAAACTATCGGATAAAGCAAACCTGCCTTACTGATACTGGTCTTCGACCCCGTTTTTGAAGGTGAAGCAGTCTTCCAGAGGATGTCTTATTGCTCGGTGGTAGGAGCAATAAGACGGGTGATGGACCTCGTTTATTTGTTCGGGGTGTCGAGACTCCGGGAGCGTCATTATTTGATGCTTAATGACAAGGTTGAATATTTTCCTTGTCTTGTCTTGAGGGAAAGAATATTCCCGACCCATTTTCTTCATCAACGATGGATTCAAGCTAACCTTTTCTCGGTCGCATGGCTTCTTGGATCCCCTTCGTCGTTTTAGAACTTTGTTCTCGTTCTTCACCTTGTTGTTGCCTCTGCGTCGGGCTTTTTTCTTGTCACGGGAGCGCACAGTAGGCTGAGGGTGAAGGGCATCATAATCTTTTCTTCCCGCAGACTGCTGAGTGAGACGCTGCGTCATGCTTTCTCGTAAATGGCCATTTCGCGGCTGTGGTCATCCCGAGCCTTTTGACATTCTGCTCTCATTAGAATGTCAATTTGTTCTTCAAATGGCGGACTTGGCATTCTTACGGCGAGATCTCGCTCTGGTTCAATATCAGCGCTATCTGGAAAAGCATTCCCTTCTCTACCGGAGTTATTTATGACACGGCAGCCATGGAGTCGCTCCCGTTTCTTGGACCAAACGTATCCAAGTCCAGTCGTCTCCATCTTCCCGTTGGGCTTCTTTCGCTGAGTCCCGGGAATGTCCCAAATCTTGTTGTAGAACTGGGCTTGTCGAGCGGTTTGTTTGAAGGGTACTCCTTGGCATCTTAATAGCCTTTTCAATCCCTCTGCGTTATATCTGGGCAGACGGATTTGTTGAAGACTGCCAAGCGCAAGTTCGGCACCAAGCCAGACTTCTTTTTCCACTTTAGTCTCCGTAGATTGGTAGAAGTGGATCGCCTTTTCACCTCTTCACTTAGGTGGGACGTTGAAGGTCTGCAGCTCTTGCACACCGTATGTATCAAGCGCATCAAGTTCCCTATAATGCCGCTACGGAACCATGGTAATTTGTAAACTCTGATAATCTCTAGTGAAGGTTTGTACTGACGGGCGAGTGGAGAACACAGCGTTGACCTCGTCCTCAGAGCCACTGCCAAAGACCAAAATAGGCGTAGATGGTCCTAGCCTGTTTCCTTGGGGTTGCCCCGAGTAGACATCTCCTCATGTTCCTCGGTATCGCTCCCAAAGACCGGGATAGTGGCGACGGCTTTTTGTTGGCTCTCTGGCTTATGACAACTTTTTGTGTCTTTGAAGTCTGGCAGGAAGTACTTTGCATCTTCATATTTGTGGACTTCATTTACGGAGAATGGATTTAGCTCCCCCGTAACGGTGTACGCAAAGCCGTCTTTGAAACACTTCATACACTAATGTTGTGTAGAAGGGATGACGTTGTACACGTGTAACCAAGGCCGGCCGAGCAGGGAGTTGTAGCAAGTCTTGGCTTCAATTACATGAAATTTGATGTCGGTGACGAGCATCCCAAAGCGTAATGTCAATATCATGGACCCAAGCGTCCGTGATGATTGCGAGTCGAAGCCGGAGATGGTAATTTTGTCCCGAGCCAGGTGCTGAACGTCCAAGCAGATCTCCTTTAGCACCTTTACGTTAAGGAGGTTGACAGAGGACCCGTTATCGACCAGGATCTTCCCTATCTTAATGTTGTGGCAGTACCCGGTGACATACAGAGGAAGGTTGTGCTCATACATTCCGAGGAGGAGATCTTCATCGCCAAATGTGATGTCAGCTGTATAAACCTCTGCCAACTCATCCTTTATCTTTTCTTCCGCAAAGAAAGCTTGGAACTAATCAGGTTCTTGCAGTGCCTTGATCAGAGAATCTCGTGTCTCTTTGGACAGGAGGAGAGTATCCAATATGCTCAGTTGTGAATGTATCTTCCTCAGATGTGGCAGGACATTGTAATCCACCTTGTTTTGCTTAGGTGGATCCTTGGCTGCGAGCTTTTTGACGGCTCCATCATCGAGGCCAATTTCCTCAGGGACTTTTTCCTTCCCCTTGTCTCTTTTGATCGAACCTTTGTTTGAGGGTCCGAGGTTCTTTTCAGGCAACGTACGGTTACGCAGCTGAATGTTCTCGCAGTTCTTCACCTCTTCTTCTTTTCCAAAAGTGGATTCTTTGAAGAGAGGGCCGAGGGTTATTTCTTCGTCAGAATCGCTCCCGAAGGTAAGAACTTGAGATTTTGCTCTTGTCGAACTGGTATCAACCATATGACAGTTGCCAGCCGTTTCTTCACGCTCATCTGCCGTGCTTCTCTGCTGCCGATGGGCTTTGCGCATCATCCGCTTGAAATGTTGTCGATGGGCAACGTATCCTTGCCACCACTTCTTGAAGGCATTGCACTCTTCGGTGGGGTGTGTAACCCTCCGATGGTATAAGCAATAGTTCGGACGTACATCCGCTTCGTTGAGGCGCGTACTCTCGGGAGTGTTTTCCTTGAGAAGTGGAAGCTTCATTCACATTGATAGAGCTTTGGAGAACTGCTTCCCTATCTTGATCCTGCTCTTATTGGTGGCAGGTGTTCCTCGATCCGGTTGGAGTACTTTATGACTTCTCATTACCGCAGCTTCTTCATCCTGACGCCGACGCTTGGCTTTTTCGTATATGGCCGTTTCGCGTTCTCGGTCGGTTTTGCACTTTTGAAGGGCTTCATTCAGCAGCATGTCAATCCGGTCGTCTAACGGTTCCAGGGATCTTGGTACCGATCCTGCCCCCAGTTTCTTCACGTTGCTCTTCGACGTCTACGGAGTTTCTTCGTCTTTTAATGACGAGTGAGAAACCATGTGGCAACTTGCTATATAATCCTCGGGTTCGTCTGATGAGTCATTTCCCTTATCAATGTCACTGTCTCCGTTCTCGAGGATATGGTTGAGAAACTTTTCGAGAGTGACTGGGGTCCGCACCTTCTGGTTGTACTCCTCCAGTACGTCAATGTACTTTTTCAGGTCCATACGCTTGTTATCAGGCTGTACGGGCTTCTTGGTCTTCTTCTTCTTCTTCGAAAACTTTGAAGGCTTGACCTGGGTGTTTTGCCCATCATTACCAGCTTTCGGTGTTGGGCGCGGTTTAATCATTCCCTCAATGATCTCGGGCTCCAGCAGGATTTTCCACCTGATCGCCGGACATGCTTAAAGGTCCTTTAGTATTCTTTTAGTTTTAGCTGAAATGACAACTTCCCACGGAACTTCTTCTACAAACGAGCATGATGCCCCCAGCGTGTCCACCTTTTTAGGAGCGTGCTTCTTGTTGGGGTTAAAATTTATAACCTGGTTGACCAAGTCAAAATCAAAGTCAACCCTAAGCCAAGTGGGTCCATGCCCAGGTCAGAACCGAGCATGGAAGGGACCGGCCCCATGACGAAAGGAATGAAGGCATAAATTAGTTTTAATGTAATTATTTTTTTAGAAATAAATGTATGTAAATGGGGAGAAACCCAAAAATTTTGTAAAACCCATGGCTTATGTGTAAAAAGAAACAAGCATATAAGGCATAGGGTGGCACAAGCGCCATTTCGCAAAGTCCAAAGGGCTATATGTAAAGTGTGTAGCCTATAAAGGCAAACATGATAAAAATATCTAGAACAACTTTTCCATTATCTAAAAATTCTAGGGTCTGTACCTTCTCCTTCCTCAAGGTTCTAAACCTTCTTCTTTTCTTTTGAATTAAATCAAGAGTTTAACTCTTCATGTTCCAAAAATAAATAGATTTTCACCATAAAATCCTAAAAGGGGAGCTCGGATCTGCCATCAAACCCCTAAAAGGGGAGATTTTAAGTCTCACCTCTCTTTTTTCTTTCTGGCCAACAAAGAGGAAGAAGAAGGATACCCATCTCCAAAAAAAAATCCCATTCCGGGAGGATCCGAGGCTCAAAAGAAGATCCAAAGATTTCTAGGAGTTTAACTCTATTCAAGATCTGTCGGAGTTTAACTCCATAAATCAACCCCCTTCTTAGGAGTTTAACTCCAAATCTATACATAATCCCTGTTAGAAGTTCAACTCCAAAGACCCTTAGGAGTTCAACTCCCAGCCCATGGGCTAAGCCCCTTTTCCGATGGTGTTTCCAGCGGTCGCGTGCCGCGCACGTGACCTATGGGCGTCCAGCGGTCGCGTGCCGTGCACATGACCCATGGGCACCCAGCGGTCGCGTGCAGAGCACGGACCCGTGGACGCTCAGCGCCCACGTGCGCCTCACATGACCCGCGGGCGCCCTGTGCTCAGAGGTACACGTGCATCGTACGTGACCCGTGGGCGCCCGGTGCCCAGCTCTCAGCGGTCGAGTGTCGCGCACGTGACTCGCGGGCGCCCATCGCCCACGCGCCTGGCACGTGACCCGCGGGCGCCACGCGCCCACGCGCCTGGCATGTGACCCGCGGGCGCCAAGCGCCCATGCGCCAGGCACGTGACCCATGGGCGCCTAGCACCCATGTGCCATGCACACGTCTTTAAGACGCTCCTCACCCCTCATTTTTCATGCACTCCACACCCAAAACACGTCCCCCATTAGAAAATTTTTTCTGATGAGGCGCTGCCCCGCACCCCATAAGGGGGCTGCTAGCTCTCTTGACCCCCAGCCCGCTATCCAGGTAGTGGGACCCCCTTAAACTCTGCGAGGCCCCCGATATATCCAAAACCCTTTTAAAACATAACACACGCACATGGCACATTGAGTTCGCATGATCAGTTTGACCCGTCAATCGGAGGTTCTCTCGCTCCAAAGGCGAGGGGTAATTAATGGCAGCTTAGTCCGCGGCTGCTGGAGATTTGGATACCCACAATTAATAAACCCCCGCCTACCCTAGGCAGGGGGAACTGTAGATTCTGGCACTCCCGATAGGTCCTTTAACTCCTCCCATATCTCTGGTCAAGTGTTCATGCGAACTCATTTAGCATATATACCGATGTTTGTACTGAAGTAGTTTTCTTTTCATGCAGCAATCAACTTTCAACGACGATGTCTCCTAAGATGAATTCTGCTTCCGATGCGACCCCGATCTCGTACGTGGTCAAGATCAATGCCCCCGTGGTTCTCTCTGCCAGTCTCAACCGGCAATGGGAGGAGCCACCCTGTCAATTTTGTTCTGTCATCGTCTACCCTGCTGGAAGCGCTCATCTGGCGGAGGTTCCGACAAACCAAGTAGCCAAACCTACCTCAAGGGGCAGGAGGCCGAACGTTGTGATCGCCAAAGAATCCCACCCCAAATGCAAATCTGTGTTCAAATGGCTCTCCGCTGTCTCGACTGGGGGCAAGGCCGTCAACAGAAATGGAGCCACAAAGCATCTCCAGCAAGCTCAGACGACTCCAACAAGTGCACAATCAGGCGTATCTCTAAAGCCCTCCATTGTCCGGTCTACGGCGGCTTCCCAAAGAGCCGTAACCAGCCAAGTGCTCAAAACAGAAAGGCTAAGAAAGAAGCGGCTCAGGTATCAAGCCAACAAAAGTGCCAGGACTTCGGCCAAGTGGAATCTTGTGAGGTTCCAAGAGCAGGGTCACCCCGCGATGACGGCTGAGTTGGCCATAAAAGTCAGCATTTCTTTCAAACCCCTGAAATGGGTTCAGAAAAACGCCATGACCGCTAGAATCAAGGAGGAAGCAGTACGAACGATGCTACAAAGAGACGTGTCACATCCCGAACAGAGAAAGCATGACACTGTTTCTTCAAGAGTCTATCAGGCGCTCTGTGCCGTGCGAAAGCAGCGGAGCAAATACAAAAAAGAAGCACTGGCACTACTCAAGAAGTCGGTCTGGCCAGCCATCTTTAATCAATTGTCCGTTGCCAAAACAGAAGGGCCAAGATGGTGGTCCACAAAATTGGCTAGCAATAATGAAAGGACGGCCGGATATGTTATCCACACTGTCTATATGGCGGGCACGCGCCCCAGCGACAACCTCCACAGCAAAAGCAAGTATGGGGCCACCACATCCCAAGCCCAATCTGGCTTGAATGTAGTTGCCGCTTCCCAAGATCATCCGCCTGCGCTGGATGATGAAAATCCTCTTGATAAGGCCGATAGGCAGAAAGACCCCTCAGTCCATATGGAGTCAAGCTCGGACAGCGAGGAAGAGCCGACTTTCTACCCAAGGACCGCAGAGCAAGAGCTGCTTCAAGAGCTTCGAAAACAGCTCAGGAGCAAAGATAAAGAGATGGCCAAGCTCTATTCGAAAATTGACGACCTAACGAACGTTGTGATGTAACTCATGGCTCAAATTGCTCGGGCGCTTCTCAAGCACAATTCTCTACTGATGAGCCGGGTGATGACAACCCGAAGCAACCGATGCCTGTCCCCCTGGGTCCAAGATTGGGCGAGACGCACGAAAGTCGACCACATTCTGCTTCTGGGGACGCCTTAGCCTCAGATAGCACCATCCCTTTGACACAAGATCGAATAATGGATTTGGTCACCAGCAAGGTTAAAACATTGGTGGCCGAAGCCGAAGCTCAGAAAGAAATTAGCAGCAGTGGGCAGCCATATCCCGCACAGTACGATTTAATCGAGTTCCCCAGCGGCTACGTCATTCTTAAGTCTGGAAGATTTGACGGGACGGGAAATGCAAATCAGCATGTCGCCCACTTTAAAGCGTCATGCGGAAATACAGGGGGCAATGATGCGCTTCTTCTTCGTCAGTTTGTCAATATCCCGACCGGTGTTGCTTTCGACTGGTACACGAGCATACCAGACGGGTCCGTCACTACTTTCGCCCAATTGGAGTCTCTGTTTCGGCAAAGATTCATGAGTGTTAGTGACAAAATCTCCATCACTGACCTCGTGAGAACCAAGCCTGGGAAAAACGAAAGCAATACAGACTTTATTTCCTGATGGGGCAAGCTCACTGTCAAGTGCGAACCGCCGCTAGAGCAGGACCAGTCCTTCAGCCTCCTCATTAGGAACCTCAGCAATTGGATGGTCCCATTCATGTGTACAGCGGGCCTCAAAACGTTTTAGGAGCTGACCAAGAAAGTCCAAATGCTGGAGCGCTCAAAGCAAGAGTCTACCCCAGACTCTCAAAGAGACAAGACTTGGAAGAGCAAGAGGGACGACAACCGTAGAAGCGGGAGTTCCAGCAATACCAATGTCTTCAATGCGTCCGATAATGAAGACAAGCAAAAGGCAGGCGAATCCAAAGCCAACCGGTCTCGAAAGCCTGTTCTAGGAGGAGAAGGGCCTTCCCAAGAGGAGAAAAAGAACAAGGTTTACTCTTTCAGAAGGGAAAAGGTTTGCAAGATATTCAAAGATGCCATGAACAACAGTCTACAATTTCCGGAGTCGAAAAGACCTCACGAAGCAAAAATTACCGACAATCCTCTATATTGCCTATACCATCGAGTAGTGAGCCATGCGATCGAGGATTGCTATGTTATCAAAGACTGGGTTGAGAAGCAGTACAAGACTGGAGAGATCGAGCTGTCCAAGAGTGTGTTGGTGATCAATCAAGTTGCAACCATCAACTTTATACAGACAAAAGCTAAAGCCTTCTGGGAGCAGACAGCTGAACCCGCTGCCCTGAGAAATGAAACTGACTCACCGCAGTCTCCGTGGAGTATGCACATATCTAATAAGACAAAGAAGATGCTAAAGCTACTTCGAAAAGAGCCCAGATCGGAATGGGAAGGGCAGAAGAAGCCGACCATTCTAGCTGCCAATTCGGCTCCATCAGGCTCAAAATCCAAAAAGCTCAAGAAGAAGAAAAGTGCAGCTCGATGCGAAAAAGAGTCTGCAGGGAGATCAAGCATTCAAAAATATATCGATTCCCTCAAAGACTATGAACAGAAGGAAAGAACTCTGATTCAATTGAAAGAGTTCTCCCTGTAGAAGCGGCTGAAATTCTGGAGGAGTTAGAAGAAAACTCCAATGAAAAGATCCCTATAGTGACCTGCTACGCCATCCATCTTGGCAGCGACTCTGAGAAGGAGCTCTGTTTTCCCGAAGAGGACGAGGAGCTCGCCACAAAGGCCAACCAAATCCAGCTTAGAAGCGGCAGGGCTCTGCCGCCGAATCAGGGCAACGTCCTAAAAGGAAAGGAAAAACATGTGGCTAATAAGGAAGATGGCAAAGAACCGGCTAATAAAAACTCAAGTCTTTCCTCAGTGGACTGCAATGGCTTGGCTCATCTTCGGAAGCTTCCATCTCTCCTGAGCATCTACGATGCCTTGATCTTATCTAAAGAGCTTAGAGATGTTCTCATTCACGCTGTACAAAACCCCGTGCGATATCAGGCTCGCTTTGCAGAAATTATTATGAAAGAAACCAAGTACGCTCTGCATGCCGCCGCAGTCACGTTTAAGGACGAAGACTTGCTACTGGGAACGGCTGAGCATAATCGGCTGCTTTACGTGACAGGATACAGCGACGGAGACCGTGTTCCCTTATAACAAAATAATAAATAATGAATAAAAAGCGATGGGAAGTACAACCCCAAATAGAGCATTACGTGCCCACACATGATGCGCCTTGGAGCAAAGAATAAAGGCATTGCGCTTAACAAATAAGGCTAAAATTGAGCCTCACGTGCAGGCACGTAAGAATCTATATACAAAGTATATAGGCGCCTTCCCGAAACAAATAACAGGCCAGAGAAGCTCACGTGTCAGCACATGATGCTTTTTGCTGGGCTTAACTTCGTGGGGGTCACGTGCCACACGTAACATTCCTGAACATCAGCTCACGTGCCAACACGTGATACCTTTCTCTGGGACTGCTGCATAAAAACAAACCACTTAAATGCCATAGGGGTCACGTGCTACACGTGAGGGTTCCTAATGTCTTCTGAGCCAATAGAATTAAATTCTAAATAAGAGAGATCAAAACCCTATTTGGAAAATATTTCCTCAGATCTTTCTAAACAAGAAAGATTATGCTCTGTAAAACAGAGCACCGTTGTATTAAAGATCCAATGGTGATTAAAAAATCACCAAGCTACAGAATAAACTCTGTATGGGAAAATATTTCCCCAATCTTTCTAAACAAGAAAGATTACGCTCTGTAAAACATAGCATCGTTGGATTAAATATCCAATGGTGATTAAAAATCACCAAGCTACGCTCTGTATGGGAAAATATTTCCCCAATCTTTCTAAACAAGAAAGATTACGCTTTGTAAAATAGAGCACCGTTGGATTAAAGATCCAATGGTGATTAAAAATCACCAAGCTACAGAATAAGTTCTGTATGGAAAATATTTTCCCAATCTTGTTAAAATCAAGAAAAATATCTTCTGTAAAACATAAGTCCTTGGATCAAAAATCCAACGGTGGATAAAATCCCCGAATCAATCAAAAAAACTCTCAATGAGAGATTTCCTTAACTAAATCAACAAACTTGCCTCTACTATATAAAGGATCCGAGACTGAAAGGAACAAGAGAGGAGACCCCCATAAGATTTGAAAAAAAAGAGAATGAGTTCTCTTTGAAGAAAAGAAACCCTAGGTAAGAAAAAGGGACATAGAGATCATTTTATCTCCTCATACAAGAGTTTAACTCTTCCAAATAAGAACTTAGTTCTTCCTCTGGTTGAGGTCTACAAAAGCAGATCTCCCCACAAGTTGAGAATTTAATTCTTATCGGGGAGATTCTGTCATACAGTTCCAAAACTTAGAGGAAAGAACTAAGTTTAAGAATTTAATTCTTCCAAAAGATATGGGAATTTAATTCCTCTGACAAAACTATAGTTTAACCCTGCATAAAAAAAGAACGACTGAGATCGAGTCACGTGATTCCACGTAACCCCCTAACAGTGCTTAGCACTTTCAAAAGGAAAAGGGAATAAACCCAAAGACAGTCCTTGTTTTAGGGCGCCTCACGTGCTCCCATATGGACCCCAAACAGTTGTTCAACACTCATATGAAAAAGGAGGAAATTCAAAAGACAGTTCCCATTTTGGGGCGCCTCACATGATCCCATGTGACCCTCTAATAGTGCTTAGCACTTTCAAAAGAAAAAGGAGGATAAATCCAAAGACAATTCCCATTCTGGGCCGCCTCACGTGATCCCACGTGACCCCCAATAGTGCTTATCACTTTTAAAAGAAAAAGGGAATAAACCCAAATAATCAGTGCCCAACTCTGGGGCGCCTCACATGTCCACACGTGATGGCCACGAGATTTAAGTATTTAACACTTATATGTATAGACGGGGATTTGAACCCAAGGATACCACACTAACTCTCGGGTGCCTCACGTGCCACACGTGAGCGCTCCAAATTGCAGTGTTTAACATTGCTTTAGAGCCTCACGTGGGAGCACGTGAGCGCCAAGCAAATATCAGTGTGCAACACTGTGAGAGGCCAACCTTAGCCCAAATTAGCTAAGTCTCCCGAGGCCAAAACCTTTTGACCATCAATCAACCGAGTCCTCCTATACTCAGGTCTCTCCAAATCGATCTTAGTTCCAAAGATGGCCAATGATCTCCTGACACATGGCATCTAAAATGATGTTCGTTCTACCATGGTCCCTCCCTTCAATCTAAAGTCCGGTTCAAGGGTACATCTCTCCATACTTCTGATACATGTCGTTGTAATTCTTCAATGATGTCAGAGAGGTGGAGGGTCCCGACAACCAACAGCTCTTGGACGCACTCCCAAGCCCATGAGCATACCGCTATGGACCGTAATGTCCTTAAACTAGCTGTGGACCACAACGTCCCTAAACTAAACCCTCATACCAAAAATGGTGATTTATGGACCGTAACATCCTTAAACTAAAGTAATAAAGCCCAAATGCTCTTTTGTTGGGTCTGAATGATCCAAAACCCCTGCTGAGTAGATCTTAGTCTAAAATTAGACTAGCGTATCCTTAACAAACATTTAAGTTGATCTTAATCTCAAACGAGATTAACGATCCTTAAATCAAACCAAACCCAAATCTAAGAAAATACAGATTTGGACTAATCCACGCCCTTCGGGCGACAACATAAATTAGTCTCCGTATACAATCCACGGGCAGCCAAAAATAAAACAAACACACACGACACGAAGTGAACATCTGGAGCAGGAGAAAATGGTTATCGCTATGCGGTAACGTAATTAACTGCAGGGGCTTTGCGCCTGCAGGGAAGAGCGTCCCCACAATAAAAAAAAACCCTCACAGTGAGGGGGAATCTAACGAAGTCCGCTACAGCAGCCGCATCCGTCTAAACCTCCGAAACACGGTGCCATAAATAAACTTAGCAACTTAGGAGAGGTGGACGAATAAATCCAAATAGCATCTGCCCCTAAATTCAGGCAAGACGACCTACGCGGTTTCGTCTCTGTTTTCGGCGGTAAACAGATTCTGGCACGCACAGTGGGACTTTTTCCTCTTTCCACTCCACACTTCATGTGTCGTGTTTTTCCGTGATCAAATAATCATGGTATATATGTTTGTGGTTGCCCTTGGGTGATGGGATACTGAAGCCGGCGTTGTGTCTCTATAAAGAATGGCGTTTGCTCTTACTCTAGCTACTCAGGCTCTGTCACATCCGGTGGATTCAAGTATGGGCCACTTGCAGCTTCAAATCTCTGCAATCCTGTCATGCCCCGCTTCCCAGTGTACGGGCAGAGGACGTGACGAGGCCGCTACGTATTTACTCTGAAGTAAATACGCTAAGTGTATCTAAGCAATATAAATAAAAATGCACAAGAGACAAAGGCAATAGATATAATTGAATAACAACTTTATTTATTAACATTCTGTTTACAATACATCTGAAAAGTAAATACATGGGATGAAAAACAACGCCTAAACAGTGGCATAACAGAAATGGAAAGTACTGAAATGAAATGTACAAGTATGTAGAGCTCCGGGTCGAAAGCTAGCTGATCCAAATCCTTGCTGGTGGGATCTATCTCCAGTAAGTCCGAAACACCTGACGACATTCCAAAGAAGAAGAAAGAGAATGTCGTCTGCGAACAAATCGCTCGGTAAGTCCCAAATATGAGGGAGAAAAAGAATAGACAGAAAGAGTGTAACTTTTAAAGTTGTATTATATTGTTATAATGTTATATTTAGTGTTAACATTGTTGTTTGTAGCTTGGTACAGAAGAGGCCAGTGTATATGAGAGGATTCTCAGTATACCAGAGACTAAGGTGGACGGAAAGTACAAGGAACCGTTCAGCCACGGTACAACGGCAATGGAATACAGGTTAGGTGTTTTAATAGTTGCAGTCTCGTGCCACTTCTAACACCTTCCGTACCAATCTACCCCTTAAACCCCGTGATATCTTAATTGTATTGTTTGTATTGTATTGTAAATTGTATTATCTTGTATTATAAATTGTATAGATGGATGACTTGCCGAAACCATGATATCAGTAAATGGATGTAACTGGAGAATCATATAAATGGAGGTATATCCATGGTTCGATTCAGTCAAGTTGTATAGATTGATAGATTGAACAGATTGAATATATGGATTCATATTGAATTGTAGTTTGTACTTGAATCATATTCAAGTCAGATTGATTATATCGAGACTCAGTCTGAGTCAGACAATTAGAAAAGAAATTGAAATTCCTAATTAAGTTTTGATGTTATCGGTAACCGCTGCATATGGACGGCAGGATTTGTGTCTTTTTCAAAGATGATTACCATGTTGATAACACCGTTTATTAAGTTGTCTATCTTAAATAGGCAAGTACCCATATCTCCGGCTCCCTGAGATTCAAGAGACCGGTCCTGCTCAAACCTATATTTACTAGGATCCTTATTGTAATTTAGTATAACTTGAAGGGGTTTTATGTAAAAATAATTTTGTATAATTTTCAAAATACACCTCAAGTATTTTATTATCGTCTTTAGAGTTTTCATTGATGTATATTTTATCATTGTAACATTTCTAGTGAATAAAACCTATTTTTCATAATATATGGTATTTATTTGTAATGTATTGAACTTGTATGGAATTGCATAGTATTATCATGTAAAGTGATTCTTTTTTATTTAGAAAAGTTGGAATATTTATACTATATCAAAAATAGATATTTTGATAATACATATATATATATATATATATATTTATAAAATAATTAAATTTATTATTTTTTTAGAAATCTCATTTTCTTAAGATATTTGTATTTTTAAATCTTTCGTGACCGTATGCTCCTTGCAAGATTCTGCATCTCACATTACTAAGCCCGAGGATGTGCGATAATCCGCACCATCCCAAACGGGTTCCCTAAATGGGTTGTAGCGGCGCTTTGCAAAGATTTGTTAAAAATACATAATTTTGTAGAAAAAAGGTTTTTATATAAGTTGGAGGTAGTTTATTGTAAAACCGTATTTTCCCAAATCTATATTTCCCAATATCATCGTGCTATGTTACATATGAGTGTTGTGAAGAGGTAGGTCATTACCTCGTGAACTATCTAAATGTATAACAAGGGATTATAATGATTTATGTCAAAACTAAAGTATATGGTATTTTTCTGAAAAAGTGGGATAAAAATTAAAATTGGAATTCTTTTGATATGGAACTTATGGATATGTTTTGTTAATGTTTAATGATCATGATGTGATGGTATAGTTGTGTTTAAGAAAATTGAAACTTTTTAAAGAAAACCGAATCGGAAGTCGGATTAACTCCGCTTCCGTCGGGTTTTAGAAATTCAAGTTTTCAGAATAGAAAAGAGAAGAGGGAGGAGGGACTTACTAGATTTAAGATTAGAGAAGTGGAAGAGGGAGTGGTAGGAGGTGCCGGTGCGTCGTTTCGTCACCGGGAGCTCTTAGGGTCGTCGTCGGAAGTTCGCCGGAGTTTCGCCCTTTGCTAACTCCACTTGTACACAAAAGTTCTTGGGATTTTTCTTGAGAGTTTAGACAGAGATTGTGAGTGAGGGGTGTGTGGAATGGAGTGGTATTTATAGGAAAAGATTAGGGTAGGGTAGATGAAAGGATGTGATAAAATTGTATTGAAATTTGAATTAAAAAAGGATTAATGGGTTTTTAAAAGGCTCTGTTACTGTGCAGTAGATTTAAACCATACAGGGGTTATAAGAAGACAAAAAGACACAAAAGTCAAGAAGAGAAGAATTGGATCCGAGGTGAGTCGGCCGGCGGTGGCGGCCGATCCTCCCGATCCTCCGGCCGAGTCAGGCCGAGTCGGAACCCCCCCCCCGACGCCACGTGTTCATTGCATCTTGGTCTACCTCGTGCACTCGTTTGTTTTTAGTGTGACCTTTGGGTTTAAGGGTTATGCACGTGTAAACTCTTGGGCTTCTAAAAATTTATAAGAAAACCAATTAAAAAATAAATGTGGCTGATGGGATTTGAACTCTTGTGTTTTGGTTCAGCAGTGCAAGGTCTTACCAATGAGCTACAAGCTCCTTCTTGCTATTAAAAAGCAAAACAAATTTATAACTTGTGCTCAGGCAAAAGTACCCCATTATGTATTTTTGAAAAAAAATCGTTTAGAAAGTTTAGGGTTGTTACAAATCCGGCACTTCAAGAAATCAACGGGCTTCTCTTTGGGCCGATACTCCCACCTCCCACCCTTGGTGCCTCAACGCCGATGGAGGAAGCCCAGAGGAAGTTTGTCTTCCATAGGCTGGTTCCCCAAGCTGCAGCTTTGCCGACGGAGTCAGTCCTCAAACAACCGTCACCTGCCAAGGACCAAGGTCGATGCAGGGGGCAGAATATTCAAGCTCTTAAAGGAAACAGGGGACAGGCTTGGCAAAATCCTGAGGCTAATCAAATCCCAGCAGTAAGAAATGGTCGATGTCGATATCAGCATCATACAAAATGAGCTGGGGGCAGTTCTCCGTATAGTCTTGTTTCAAGCCCACTGGTGAATGTCGTTCCAACCGGGAATAGCTTCAAACTGTTGCGATGGTTCAGACAAAATTCTCCTACCGCAATATGAAGAAATCTCCGCAGCCTATGGAGATCCCACGAGAGCATAAACCAGTTCGCTCCCTGAGACAACTTTCCTCATCTATATATAAAGTGTGGAAGCAGGTGAAAGGGACTCATCCCAATAAGGATCCTAATACAGCGGTTCCTCCCAAAACCAAAGCGGCTTTTCACAAAAAAGAGAGGCCTAATAAAGCTCATGTGCCCGAAGCAAACTCCAAAAGACAAAACTCCAAACACCCCAAGCTGGGGGCATGGTAGTTCACATAGTCTATGTGGTGAATTCCAAAGACGAAGTTCGAGTTTCTATTAGTCACCGACCTCAAACTCGGTCCCTGACAAAAGTTCAACTGCAACGTGAAAAGCTGCAGGAGATGCTCGACAGACGGCAGCAAACGCTAATCCATCGCCTAAGGACGCACTCGAAGAAAGAGTAGAGAAAGAGTCGGATATTGATTTCCTAAAGCGCGCTCTGAAAAGAGAGATGAAGAAGCGGCAAATGTCCACTAAAATGAACCAGATGACCCTTCTGATTCAGAATATGGATAGAATGATGGTTCAATCGGAACCACTGGCAGATGAGCCGCCGGTAGTCGGTCTTAAAAATAAGGATGACATTTCAAATCCTCTGCAAATCTCATCAACGGCTGAGGAGGAAATGATTCCTAAAAGAAAAGTTGGACACATATATCACTCAGCAAGTCAAAACTCACTATGCCAGTATAGCATCGAATAGGCCAATCAAGACTGGTCGACCGTATCTGGCGTGCTACGATCAAATACAGTACCCGCCAGAATACATACTTCTGACTCCACATGTACAAAGGAACTGGGAATCCTCGCCAGCACATTGCGCGATTTAAATCCATGTGCAGAAATACTGGAGGAAATGACATACTACTCCTCTGACATTTCCTCAGCGGTCTGGCGGGCATCACCTTCGTATGGTATGCGGAACTCCCAAATGATTTCGTGAAGAGATTCAACGAAATGGATATGCTCTTCTGTCAGAGATTCGCTAATGAGAACGAACATACTTGTTTACCCCAATCAGAGCAAAGCTCTGTTCAAATTCCGAGGCGGGAGATGAAGCAACGCTTTATCTTCCCCCAATCAGAGCAAAACTTTGCTTTGAAAATTTAAACATTAATAAACGAACCGACGCTTCAGATCCTCTGCGCTGCGCGCAACGCGCTACGTGTCAGGCGCAAATGCATCAGCGCAGCGTCCAAGAAGTCGCGCCCAATCAGAGCAAAGCTCTATTTAAACTAAAATTAAAGGAAGCAACGCTTCAGTTGCGCAAGCACTGCGCTGCGCGACACGTGTCAGCGCAGATGCGCTAGCGCAGTTGCGCTGCGCTGTGCGCTGCGCGACACGTGTCAACGCAGAGGCGCTAGCGCAGTTGCGCTACTCTGTGCGCTGCATGACACGTGTCACGCTCTAGAGCATTTGCGCCAAACAGAATTAAAATTCTAAAGAAATCTTTTCTGTTCTTGTTAAAACAAGAAGATTTTCTTCTGTAAAACAGAAGCCCTTGGATCAGAGATCCAACGGTGGGGAAAATTCCCCGAATCACTCAGAGAAATATCTCTTTAACAAATTTAACTAATTTATGGGCATTATAAAAAGGACCCTAAGGCTCAATTCAAAGGCATCAATATTTTTTGAGAAAAATCAAACAGAGAGAGCTCTGAAGAACTCCTCAAGAACAAAAAAGGTAAAAAGCCTTTAGAAAAAAGAGAAAATTCTCTTATGAACAGATCATTGATCTAAAACCAAGATCAATGATCTTTAACAAAAAAGAAAAATAAAATAAAAACAGTGCTTTGCACTTCTTTTATGAACCTTTGGTTCTTGAATCTAAAAGATCATCAAATTTAGAGTGCTTTGCACTTGCAAAACTGCGCTGTTGCGCTCTTGGGAGAGCGCCACGTGTCAGTGTCTGAACCATTTGCGCTATGCGCTTTTGAAATAGAGCTTTGCTCTCTGAAATTGGCGCAACTCACCAGAGCACGCCACGTGTCAGCAGCGCAAGCGCAGCGCACTGCGTTTGCATGACACGTGTCGTCACCACAAGCGCTTGCGTTCTTTGATTGGCGCAAAGCGCCTGAAATGTAATGCATTATTTAAAAAATGGGCCAAGCCCAAGTCAAAAAGACCAAGCAGGCCTAATTAAGCTGATGCTCTGCATCATTTATAAATGGGCAGAGCCCAAACAAAATAATAAAAATGCTATGCATTTTAAAAGGGGCAGAGCCCAAACAAAGTAGATGCTTTGCATCATTTATAAATGGGCAGAGCCCAAAACAAATTGATGCTCTGCATCCTTTCTGGGCAAAGCCCAAATAAAATAAAAAAGAAATGCAAGCCTAAATGCAAACAAAATGTGGACATTTTTAATTGGACTTAGCCCAATTTTGGCCGTAAGTCCTTAAATTAAATTAACTGAGCACGGCTGCTCCCTAAATCAATTTACGACCGGTAAGAGGGTACATCTCTGAGCTCCTCTGACACCTCTCGTTGTGATTCCTCAACGACGTCAGAGAGGCGACGGGTCCCGACGACCACATATGAATATGGACTGCGGGGTCCCTAAACTCGTGGACCGAGACGTCCTTAAACTAATATCGGACCGAGACGTCCTTAAACTAATGATGGACCACCACGTCCTTAAACTGGCGATGGACCACCACGTCCCTAAACTGGAACATGGACCACCACGTCCCTAAACTGGAATACGGACCACCACGTCCCTAAACTGGCATTGGACCCCCATGTCCCGAAACTGGAACACGGACCAATACGTCCCTAAACTGGAATAATAGAGCCTCCAAATGCTCTTTTGTCGGATCTAAACGATCCCGTTTAAGTTGATCTTAGCCCCAAACACGGCTAACGTATCCTTAAACATTCAAACAGACTACATATTCCCTAATCAATTTTGGTTCAAGGGTACATCTCCGAACTCCTCTGAAACCCATCGTTGTAATCCTTTAACGACGTCAGAGAGGTGACGGGCCCCGACGACCACATATGAATAATGGACCACTACGTCCTTAAACTGGAAATGGATCTAGACGATCCCGTTAAGTTGATCTTAGTCTCAAATCGGACTAATGTATCCTTAACGAACGTTTAAGTTGATCTTAGCCTCAATACGGCTAACGTATCCTTAAACTAAAAACACCAAACCTAAATCTAAGTAAATACGGATTTGGACTAATCCACGTCCTACGGGCGACGGCATTACTCAGTCTCCGTATACAATCCACGGGCAACCACAAACAAAACAAACACACACGACACGAAGTGAAATTCTGGAGAAGGAGAAAGCGGCTACCGCAATGCTGTAGCGTAATTAACTGCAGGCGCAAGCCCCTACAGGGAAGAGCGTCCCCACAATCAAAAACATCTCTAGCGAGGGGGAATCTGACGAAGTCTGCTACATCGGCCACATCCGTTTAAACCTCCGATACACGGTGTTATAAATCAACTTGGCATCTTTGGAGAGGTAGACGGATAAAACCATATCGCATCTGCCCCGAATCTCAGGCAAGACGTTCAGTCTCGGCCGCCGTTCGGAGGGGAACAGATTCTGGCACGCCCGGTGGGACCTTTTCCTCTTTCCACTCCACACTTCGTGTGTCGTCCTCGCGAAGCAATCGCGGTTTGTTAAATGGTTGCCTTTGGATTTCAAGTTACTAAGATTTGGTCTTTTGTCTGGCGCAGAACTCAAGCATCAATGGCCTTTAACTGCACCAAATGCTCGAAGTGCCACTGCAACGGACGCTCCACCTCCCCTGGAGGTGTAGCATATGGGCCCCAAGCGGCCTCCTTCCTCACTCTGCCAGTAGACCAGATGACCCAGGCCACCACCGGCCTGTTTTTCGGGACCATGATCCCGCCTACAAGCCTCTCTATGCCAATACCTGCACTGGAAGTGACCAAGAAGTCGGTCTTCGACCGGCTCACTGCTACGACGGCCCATGTCAACGGGTCGCCCACTACCAAACCAGCAGCCTCTGTCTTCGCGAGGCTGGATCAGAACTCTAAATTGGCTGTCTCGAGGAAGGCAATAACTGCTGCTCCAGAAGTCGTCAAGACGGCTTCCCCTATCAAAGAGTCAGTCTTTTCAAGACTGACTGTTCCTGCTACTGCCCCAGCTCGAGGGTCTATCTTCGACAGATTGAATATCATCCCTCAAAAGACAACCTCAGTCTTTAAAAGGCTAACACCAGCGACGCCTCATTCAGACAGGGGGCAAAAAGAAGCTGTCTCAATCTCCGAGCCAGTCCCAATGGCTCATCGTGCTCGACGTCGCCATTGGCGACGAGTGAGGAAGGCAGGGGGCAACTCCCCCTCAGGGCTAACTCCACCGGCTCCGGTGGTAGAAGTCAACGCTGCTGTTCTAACTAGGAACAGCCTTGAACTGTTGAGGAGGGTACGTAAGAACTCTCCAACCGCTACATTGAAAAGATCTCCTTCGCCCGCGGAGAGAGTTCCTGAAACGAAGCAAGAACAGCCCCCTCAACGGCTGTCCTCAAAAATTTATAAAGTTTGGCGGAGAGTTCAGGACTCTGTAATTGACCCAGATCACTCTCGTCAACAGAAAAAGGCGAAAGTAGAAAAAGAAAAAGACCGTCCGATCAAACAGGAAAGGATGACAGTCACCAGGGTGCCCAAAGCAACGGCCCCCTCAACTTCTATGGCCCATAAAAGAAGAAGGCCGGAGAAAACCCCTACGCCGGCGGCAAATATCAGAGGTGGTGAACCTAAACGCCCTAAGTCAGGGGGCATTGTAGTTCATACCGTCTATGTGGCGTCTGGTAAAGAGGACAGTCGCATATCTACGGGTCATCGACCGCTTACGCGATCAGTGACCAAGGCGCAGGAGCAGCAGCAGAAGCTCCAAGAAATGATGAACGCTATGGCCGCACTTACAGGGCCAAAAGAAAACCCTGAAATGTTCTCGGATGAACGCCCGGAGGAAGAAACTGACGCCGAATTCCTTCGTCGAATATTGGAGAAGAAGGACAAAGAGGCTGCTGAACAAGCAGCCAACATACAGCGTATGGGCCTCCTCTTCCAAGACATGATAGGGATGATGATACAACAAGATCCTCTGGCTGAAGAGCCCCCGATCATCCTTGGAGACGATAGGGGAGAGACATCAAATCCTCCGCCAGCACTGTCAACGGCTAAAGAGGATACAATCTCTAAAGCTGATTTGGATGAGTACATAGCCCTGCAAATACGGGTTCATCATGCCACTGAAGCAGCCGGCCAGGTCGTAAAAACGGGGCGGCCATATCCAAGTTGGTACGATCAAATCAAGTACCCGTCGGGTTACACAATTCCCAAGTTCCATGTCTACAAGGGGACAGGCAATCCTCACCAGCACGTTGCCCAGTTCAGGGCACTCTGCGGCAACACCGGCGGTGACGACAAGCTGTTGCTTTGCCAGTTTGTTGGAAGCCTATCAGATACGGCGTTTGAGTGGTACTCTGAGCTCCCGAACGACTCTATTAAAACCTTCGCGGAGATGGAGCTGCTGTTTACTCAGCGTTTTGCAAGCACCAGTGAACGCACCCCGATGACGGCACTGATTAACGCCAGGGTAAAACCAGGAGAGACGTGGGTTCAGTACGCTATAATATGGCGGAACTTATGGTCGAAGTGTGAGCAGCGCATTGAAGAAGCTCCCGCGGTGGGTATGTTTATGGGAACCCTTGATCCGCAAGCAACCATCTCACAATTTATGATGTTTTTCAAGCAAACTACCTTTCAGGCCTTGATTGACAAGCTAGCGCAAATGGATCAGATGGGCCATAAACCCCCTCTTCCAAAGCCGGACTCCCGAAATGACAAGGGGAAGGGAAAAGCGATCGTTGTCGCTAATGCTCAACAACAACCGAGCGACTCGAAGCCGGTTGCTCGTCAAAATAATGTGCGTCCGTACTTAGCCCTTAAAGAGAGGCTAGGACGTTCTTACTCCTTTCCCCGCGATAAAACGAGGAGGTTATTCGAGCCGGCGTTGCGCAACCGACTCATAAATCTGCCAGATCCAAAACGCCCGTTACATCCAAGTGACGTCAACGAGCCCAACTACTGTCCTTATCATCGAGTACTGGGTCATCCGATCGAGGATTGCTACGTTTTCAAAAATTGGCTTGAAAACCAGTACCGACAGGGCAAATTCGCGTTATCTGACAAATGGAAGGTGAATCCCCCGCAGCCCCACACCTCTAAAGGGACGAATTCACCGGGGGCAACATGCTCCGCCGTTGAAGAAACTCCTTGGGAGGTCGGATTATCAGCCAAGACAAAGAGGATGCTAAACGACCTTCAGACATGTCCAGCAATCAAGTGGAAGAACCCGTTGGAACCGCAGGTCATTGAAGGGATGTTGAAACCACGTCCAACTCCAAAGACCGATGGTGGTGGCTCAAGCACTCGCAACCAGTCGTCAAAATCTTCGAAAAAGAAGAAGAAGAAGTCAAAGAAGCCCTTGAAGCCTGGCGATAAGCGATCGGACTTGCAAAAACAAATTGACGCGCTATAAGAATACAACCAGAAGGCATGGACTCCCATTACACTCCAAGAGTTTCTCAATCATATCTTTCAAGAAGAAGGTGATAGAGAAAGTTCGTCAGATGAATCTGAAGAATATGTAGCGAGCTGTCATGTGATTTCTCATTCGCTCATGAACGATGAGGAGACTTCTTGTACTGAAACGCTGGGGGCAGATACCGAATCAAAATTTCTAGGGCCATCGGATGAAGTAATTGACGCATTCCTTAATGAAGCTCGGTTGAAAAGTAAAGTTGATCGAGAACATGAGGCGATAATATTTGAAAGGGCCAAACGCCAGCGACTTGATGAAAGAGCTAAGGCGATCCCGCTGGAGCAAAACACCTCCACTATCGACAAAAGCCAATTCAAGATGAGGAAAAGGTTTGCTAAGGCCATATCAATGGGCATGAAGCTACCATCCTCCGAAGGAAAAATTACTGGTGAAATAGAAATGCACCCCTCCTATTGCTTATATCATCAGAAGGTTTCGCACCCCACTCAAGAGTGCAAAGCTTTTGATAGATGGTGGCAAGGATATGTTGCTCATCGACAACGCTTTAAGCGGGAGAAGCGTAAAACTCGTCGAGAGCGGAAGGATATGACCGAAGGGTTTAACAGAATTACCGGTGATTGTCGCATGGTTAACGCCGGGGGATCACAGGTGCCTACATTCGGGAGCGATTCTGATGAGGAGCTGGAACTTGCCCCTCTCTTTAAAGAGTCCACTTCAGGAAAAGAAGAAGAGCCGAAGGTCTGCGAAAATATCCGGCTACGTAATCGCACGCTGCCCAAAAAGAATCTTGGACCCTCAAACAGAAAAGATAAAGGAAAAGAAAAGGTCTCTAAAGATATCGTCTTAGATGACCAAGTTGTGGAGGAGCTAAATGCCAAGGACCCGCCGAAAAGAAATAAGGTGGATTATAACGTCTTAGCGCATCTGAGGAAGCTACCCTCACAGCTTATCGTTCTTGACGCCCTTTTGTTATCAAAGGAAGCGAGAGATTCGCTAATCAAGGCATTACAGAATCCGGAGCAATTCCAAGCTTCCCTGGCCGAGGAAAAATTGAAGGATGAATTGGAGGAAGTGCACACGGCCGATGTCGCTTTTGGTGATGAAGACCTTCTTCTTGGGACGTGCAAGCACAATCGCCCCCTCTATGTCTCAGGATACTGTCACGATATAAAGATAGGCAAAATCCTGATCAACAATGGATCCTCCGTTAATCTCCTCAACGTGCGGGTCTTAAAAGAAATCTGCATGAGTGTCCAGCACCTTGCTCGGGACAAGATTACCATTTCCGGGTTCGACTCCCAGTCATCAAGAACTCTTGGGTCTGTAATACTGACGCTACGCTTCGGCCTACTCGTCACGGACATTAAGTTCCACGTCATAGACGCCAAGACATGCTACAATGCTTTGCTCGGCCGACCATTGTTACACGAGTACAACATCATCCCTTCTACACAATATCAGTGTATGAAGTATTTTAAAGATGGTTTCGAGTATACCGTGACGGGAGAACTGAACCCGTTCTCAGTGAACGAGGTCCGCAAATACGAAGATGCCAAATACTTCTTACCGGATTTCGAAGATACGGAAAGGTGTCACAAGCCGGAGAACAAAGCTAACGCCACCATCCCTGTCTTCGGCAGTGATACCGAGGAGGAAGAGGAGATAGTTTATTCGGGTCCGCCCCAACACAACAAGCCAGGACCGTCCACTCCTACGTTGATCTTTGGTAGTGACTCGGAAGATGAGGTCCATGCTATATTCTCTGCTCGGCCTTCAATACAAATGTTCGCTGATGAAGAGCAAAGTCTGCAAGTCGCCATGGTGCCGCTTAAACACCATAAAGAAGTAGATGCACTTGATATCTACAGTGTAGAGGAGCTGCAAACGTTCTATATCCCTCCCAGGCGAAAAAGCAATTCTATTCTACCGCTTTGAAGAAACCAGAGTGGAGAAAGAAATCTGGCACGGCACGGATCCTACGCTTGATAGGCTTCAGCCCATCCGTCTCCCCAGATATTATACGGAGGGTTTGAAAAAGCTGCTGAAACGCCAGGGGATATCCTTCAAGCAGACCGTTCGAAAAGCCAAGTTCTATGACAAAGTCTGGAACGTTCCCGGGACTCAACGCAAACTGCCTAATGGGAAAATGGAGACAAAAGGACTTGGATATATCCGATCAAAGAAACGAGAGCTACTAAACAGCTGCTATTTCATGTATGGCTTCGATGAAGAAGCGGATGCTCGATGGGAGGACGCTAATCCTGAGACAGTGAAAGTTCCAGATGCAAAAGAGCCCAGTCCATCGTTCGAACAACAAATGGACAAGCTTATAAGGGAAGCAGGTCAAAAAGTCCGGGACGACCATAACCGCGAAATGGCCATCTACGAGAAAGCCAGAACGCAACGCCTCCTTCAACAGGCCATGAAAGATGAAAATGCCGCTCCTTGTCAACCTGTTATAAAGAAGGCTCAACGCAAAAGCAGAAATAAATCGAAAGGCCAAAAAGGCGCTCAACAGCAACAAAGCAGGGCTAAGAAGCCACGCAAACAGGAGTCGAGCGTTATTGATCTATCCCTCGTGAAGAAAATGGGTCGAGCATACTCTTTTCCTCGGGATAAGACGAAGAGGATACTTGATCTTGCTCTAAAACATTAAATGCTTACACTGCCGGAGCCTAAACACCCCGAACAAGCGGGCAAAGTCTCACACCCGAACTATTGCTCTTACCATCAAGTAATAGGGCATCCTCTTGAAGATTGCTTCACTTTCAAGAATTGGGTTGAAGATCAGTATCAGCTTGGCAAATTCACTCTGTCTGACAGCTGGAGGGTAGCGCCGCCACAAAAGCACGAGCCCAAGGCCAGGAAAGAAGAACCGGTTCCCCATTGGGATTGGAAGCGAATTCGCACCTGTCACATGATTACAATATTAAAAGAAGAGCCCGAGGACATAGATGAGCTCCCTGGTGCTTCGAAAACAATGACAATGAGGTAATCTCAGAATTTCCACCGGCTCCGAAAGAACTGGAAGATGGCATACATACTACTGCAGATAACCTCAAGAAGATTGAGTTAGGATCGGCAGACGATCCGCGACCGACATTCATCAGCGAGCTGCTATCTGAAGAAAGGGTGGCTGCGTTAAAGGACGTGCTTCTACAGCATAGAGATTGCTTCGCGTGGAACTATTCCGAAATGCCGGGACTAGATTCAGAAATTGCTGTACACAGATTGGCGATATCCCCGGACATCAAGCCAGTCAAACAGGCGCCGAGGAGAATGCGGCTCGAGCTTGAGATGAGCATCAATGCCGAGGTCAAGAAGCTGATCGACTCTGGCTTCATCTAGGAAGTTCAATATCCCGAATGGATCGCCAACATCGTCCCGGTGATGAAGAAAAATGGGACAGTGCGCATATGCGTGGACTTCCGGGATCTCAATAAAGCCTGCCCGAAAGACGATTTCCCAGTGCCAGTCACCGAACTGATGATAGACAATACGTCTACTCACGAGGTTTTCTCCTTCATGGATGGTTCATCAGGGTATAATCAGATAAAGATGCATCCCGAAGATCAGAAGCACACCGCCTTCCGGACTCCTTTGGGTATATTCTGCTACAAGGTGATGCCCTTCGGTCTAAAGAACGCCGGTGCCACCTATCAGAGGCCATGACAAAGATCTTCGATGACCTCATACATGAAATCGTCGAATGCTACATCGACGATCTCGTAGTTAAAAGCAAATCATACGAGGAACATCTCGAGCACCTAAAAACTGTATTTCAACGCTTTCGGCAATACAACTTGAAGATGAACCCTCTCAAATGTGCATTCGGAGTTTCCTCGGGCAAATTCCTGGGATTCATCGTCCGACACCGGGGTATCGAAATAGATCCGTCCAAGATCAAGGCGATCATGGAAATGCCTCCGCCAAGGACTCTGAAACAGCTGCGGTCTCTCCAAGGGAAGCTCGCGTATATACGGCGATTTATAGCCAACCTTTCTGGAAAGTGCCGTCCTTACAGCCACCTGATGAAGAAGGGAACCCCGTTCGTCTGGGACCAAAAATGCCAAAGAGCACTAGACGAGATCAAGCAATACCTGCAGAACCCGCCGGTGTTGGCTGCTCCGATCAAGGGAAAACCCCTCATTCTTTATACAACCGCCCTTGAAGGTTCCTTAGGCGCATTATGGGCACAAGAGAACGATCAAGGGAAAGAAAGAGCACTCTACTACTTAAGTCGAGTTCTGCTGGGGACAGAAAGCAACTACTCTCCCATTGAAAAACACTGCCTGGCGTTGATCTTCGCGATAACAAAGCTCAGGCACTATGCGTTGGCGCACGAGGTCCGTCTCATTCCAAAGGTGGACCCCCTTAAATACTTGATGTCGAAGGCCATGTTGACAGGACGACTCGCTAAATGGGCCCTGCTCTTGATGGAGTTCTCGATAACATATCAACCTCTCAAGGCAATGAAAGGCCAGGCCATCGCCGACTTCCTCACTGAGCACCCGATATCTGCCGATTCTCCTCTGAATTGCGATTTGCCAGACGAACATGCGTTTGACGCGATCAACGGTGGTGATACCTGATGGGAGCTCTATTTCGATGGAGCATCTTCCATGAAAAAGCGCAAACAAAGTACCCCTATAATCAAATCGGGAGTAGGCCTCATCTTCGTAACTCCACAAGGAGGGATTATACGCTTTGCCTTCTCCTTAACAGAGCCGAGGACGAATAACGAAGCCGAATATGAAGACTTGATAGCAGGCCTCGAGATCGCCATCGACATGGGAATTGAAAACATCCTCATATACGGAGATTCTCAACTCATCGTTAGTCAAGTAAATGGCAACCACCAAACGTGCAAACCGGAATTGGTAAAATATGGTGAAAAGGTGCAACAACTGTTGACCCAAATTCCCTCCTATACTTTGGAAAGCATACCGCGCGCGGAAAACAGCAAAGCAGACGCGTTGGCCAAACTTGCTAAAGAACTGGCTGACGAGAACCTCGATGACGTTAGAATCGTGGTACAAAGCCGTCGGGTGCTTGCCCCAACAGAAATATCTCCGGAATCATCCGAAGAAAAAGGAGCGAGCGAGCAGACGACCCTGCAAGTAAAAGATTGGGAAAATACCAAGGATTGGAGAGAAGTCTTCATAGACTACTTTAAATCCCACCGAATGCCTGAAGAAGCGTCCACAAGACATCAGCTCACGAAACGAGCTCTGTCATTTTCTTTCGTCAACGATACTATGTACAAAAGGTCGTTTAATTCTCTATGGCTAAGATGTCTCAGACCTGACAAAGCGAAAAGAGTCGTTCAGGAAGTTCACAACGGACTCTGCGGTTCTCACCAAGCGGGCCCAAAGATGAAATTGAAGATCAAACGGATGGGCTACTACTGGCCCACGATGATCCAGGACTGCCTCGAACATGTGAAGCAATGCCACTCATGCCAAATTCATGGAGACTTCATCCATCAGCATCCGAATCCACTACATCCAACGGTGGCTAGCTGGCCATTCGAAATGTGGGGGACTGATATAGTCGGCCCCATCGAACCAGCATCGTCTAAAGGACATCGTTTCATCCTAGCGACGACTAACTACTTCTCTAAGTGGGCAGAAGCGGTACCGCTGAGGGAAGTAAAGACGGAGAATATCCTCCATTTTTTCAAGACGCATGTCATATATCGGTTTGGAACGCCAAGACAAATCATCTCCGATAACGGGCCAGCCTACAGAAGCCACAAAATCAGTCGCTTCGCGCAACTGCATAATATAGACTGGAGATATTCCTCAGTTTATAATCCGCGAGCTAACGGTCTAGCTGAGGCCTTCAACAAGACCTTGACGAAGATCATGAAGAAAACGGTGTCACGAAATAAGAAAGACTGGCACGAAAGACTGTAAGAAGCCCTCTGGGCGTATCGAACTACGTTTAAAACGGCCACGAACGCAACGCCATATGCGTTGGTATTCGGTACAGAAGCAGTACTCCCTCTCAAGATAGAATTACCCTCTCTACGAGTGGCAGTCCACTACGAGCTGACGGACGAAGAAAACGCTCACCTTCGGCTTGAGGAGCTTGACGCCCTTGATGAAGCCCGGCTCATAGCACAGCAAAATCTGGAAGCTTATAAAGCAAAGATGACGCGCTCATATGAAAGATTGGCCCGACCGAGGACATTCCGCCAAGGCGAACTTGTGCTAATGGTCAAAAGACCTATGATTCCCAATCGCGCCAAGCGAGGAAAATTCGAACCAAACTGTGAAGGCCCATACATCATAGATAAGGTCTACCAGGGTGGGGCCTATCTATTCATGGACATGCATGGTGAAAGGCCTTTCAGGCCAATAAACGGTCGCTTCCTAAAGAAATACTATGCTTAAGCTCAAACTCTATCAGCAGCAGCCAGCCTTCTCAAAGTCGGACCGAAACGTCCTTAAACTAATAGCGGACCGAAACGTCCATAAACTACTACCGCAGCATCCTTAGGCTGACGAGATAAATAAAATAATAAAAAAAATATAATTAAAAAAACGGTATGTCCATAAGCAAAAAGGGCACGGATGAAAACCCGAAAGGGCTCCGTGAGTAAAAACAGCAGGGCTGCCGGCGAGTGTTCGTGAAAACCTGGAAGGGCGCGACCTCGTAAAAAAAAAGAAGAAGAAGAAAATAAAAAAAAAACGGTATGTCCATGAGCAAAATGGGCACGGATGAAAACCCGAAAGGGCTCCGTGAGTAAAAACAGCAGGGCTACCGGCGAGTGTTTGTGAAAACCCGAAAGGGCGCAACCTCGTTAGAAGACACTTATAGGGTCCTCTCGACCTCGTAAGGAGAAACCACCCGCGTGAGATCCTTACGAATCACAAGGGAGCAACACACTTAGGGATCCCCACGATTCTTAAGGAGAAAATACACTTGCGAGATGCTCACGACTCGTAAGGAGAACTCTCTTATGGGACCCTCACGGCTCATAAGATTTGAAAGTCTTAAGTTACAGAGACCTAAACCTGTGCTTAAGCAACTCCCACAACTCCCGATATTGCCTACAAGTGGTCCAATATTGGCCCTTGTATACAATCCACGGACGCTAATAAACATTTCCCTAATCAAGTCCCATCCGAGACTGGGGATATGTTCGCATGACGAACAACCTTTATAAGTCCTCTCGACTTACAAGGAGAAAATCCTCCTGTAGGATCCTTACGACTTACAGAGGAACAAACACTTAGGAATCCTCACGATTCCTAAGGAGAAAATACACCTACAAGATCCTCACGACTTGTAGAGAGAAATACCTTTGTGAGACCCTTATGGCTCATGAAGTCAAAAGCCTTAGTCGACAGGACCTTAACCCTGTTCGCTAAGCCACCCTTGTTCGACATCGACAGAGGCAGATGATGATTCACTCCTGGCAATATCCCAGTTGTAGCGGTGCTGATGCCGAGATCGGCGTCTAATTTCAGGTTTACGGCGAAAAGCCAATAGGCCGCACATGCATATGAAATAGCCGAAATGATAGGGCAACTTACAATAAAAAGCAGCAAGTAAAAATGTATGCATGCAAAATAGCCGAAATGATTGGGCAACTCGCAATAAAAAGCAGCGAGTAAAAATAAAATAAATAGCTGAAATGATTGGGCACCGCGAAAAATAGCCGAAATGATTGGGCAATCGCGACCTTCGCGATATAAAAGCTAAAATGATAGAGCATCGCGGAGATAAAACAAAAAAAATGATGATAAAACTTTGGCCCTACAGTTAAGATCACATCGATCCCTGTATACAATCCAAGGGCGTAAACAAAGAGGGAACCATACTTTCCCAACAGGCTCCGCCAGAAGACAAAGCCTAATCTCGACGGTTCAGTCCAACTCCGAAGAAACCAGTGTCTTTAGCAAATTCCTCGACTCACGGATACAAACACTCCTTGATGAGAGCCTCCTGATCCACGTCGACTCGCAGAGCAACCAGTGCCTCCGTGGGAAATTCTCGACTCGTTTCAAACCCCAAGGAAACAAATAATCCTTGGCGTTAGGGAAACAAATAATCCTTAGCAAATTCCTCGACTCACGGATACAAACACTCCTTGACGAGAGCCTCCTGATCAGCGTCGACTCGCAGAGCAACCAGTGCCTCCGTGGGAAATTCTCGACTCGTTTCAAACCCTAAGGAAACAAATAATCCTTGGCGCTAGGGAAACAAATAATCCTTAGCAAATTCCTCGACTCACAGATACAAACACTCCTTGACGAGAGCCTCCTGATCCGCGTCGACTCGCAGAGCAACCAGTGCCTCCGTGGGAAATTCTTGACTCGTTTCAAACCCTAAGGAAACAAATAATCCTTGGCGCTAGGGAAACAAATAATCCTTAGCAAATTCCTCGACTCACGGATACAAACACTCCTTGACGAGAGCCTCCTGATCCGCGTCGACTCGCAGAGCAACCAGTGCCTCCGTGGGAAATTCTCGACTCGTTTCAAACCCCAAGGAAACAAATAATCCTTGGCGCTAGGGAAACAAATAATCCTTAGCAAATTCCTCGACTCACGGATACAAACACTCCTTGACGAGAGCCTCCTGAGCCGCGTCGACTCGCAGAGAAACCAGCGTCTCCGCGGGAAAATTCCCGATTCGTCTCAACTTACAAGATAAAGACTCAGGCAACAGGGACTAAAAAACTTGCTTCCTCAACAATGGGACCCTGCAAGTTGATCTGAACGGTCTCTTGCATACTATCCACGGGTCTCACTCTCCGAAGTCAAGTTTCGACAAGGAGGGAAACAACCGATTACGAGTCCTCTTGACTCGTAAGAGGGAAAAATTTTCTTACAGGATCCTCACGACCTATAAGAGAAAACACACTTAGGAATCTACACGACTCATAAGGAGAAAAACCCACCTACGAGATCCTCTCGATCCATAGGGAGAAAAATCTCTACGAGACCCTCATGGCTCATAGAGTTGAAAAGTCTTAGACAGCAGATCTGAACCTGCGGTCTAAGCCATCGCTATTTTTTTTAAGAAAGTAAAGATGCGTGCTCTATTATATGTTGACCATGTTTACTAAAGCGACATGCTGATAATAAGAGAAAGAAGAAAGCGACAGAAAGAGCATCCGATTTACATTTGATCAGGCGTTCGAGACACACTCATCCATACATAAGCAAAAGATTCAGAACGGAAAATAAAGACGGGCTGGGATAAAATTTTTCCATTAATATTGCCAAAAGTTCTTACAATCATAAAAGTAATAAACGAAAAATATTATTACAGTGGAATAACCTCAGATCCAGGGCACGGATTGAGGAATTCAAAAGTAAGGCCATCCAGAGTTCTTCTGGCCTTTCTGATTATTCTTGTGCGCAGCCTCTCGCGCTCCTGTGTGTCAAGATCCTCGGCAAGCCCTCCCGGCCTTCGATAAGCAGCGACTATCGTCGTCTGCTGGAAAATTTGATGTAGGATGTCGATAAGGCTGTCCCGCCGTTTCTTCGAGATCAGCCCCGTCAGGTACACTGAATGCACCTTGTCTTTGGCATCATCCAGCGCATTGAGCGGTAGGGCCTCGTGAAACCCCGGAAGTGCTCTCTATATTGCTCCCACCACAACCTTCAAGAGAGTTGAACGACGAGGAAGCAGCCAACCACCGCTTGCGTTGAGGCGGCCCATGACCTCCGCATACTGGGCGTCCGTAAACTTCTAGTTTTGATGACGGCCCTGTGCGCGGATATCGTCGTAGGTGATGAACTCGTGCAAACTGTATAGACGCACCGCCATTATGCCTGGAGGAAATGCCACAAGAAGTTTAGCGATAAAAAGAAAAATAATATACACAGAGAGTTAAACTCCCCGAGAGCAGTTCTCTGCAAACAGGACTGATTACCAGAATCCTAATAGGGGGAATTTAAATAAATCCCCCGAGAACTCTAAGATTGTTACTATTAAAAGATGATATAATCCGTTAAATACAAAACCCCATTTTTAATTCTCATTATCCATATTCGAACTCTTAGGAGTTCATTTTTTTAGATTAAAGAGATCTATATTTTGCCAAAGACGCAAGATTCTGTTCATGAGTTAAGAAACCCTGAGGCAGATTCCTGAGAGCAAGGCTCTATTTGGTGAAACCCTAAAAGGATTTCTTTAGATCAAAGATCTATGAGAGCAAAGCTCTATTAATTAAAATTAATTTAATTTAAGATTAATTCTTACTTAAATAGTTTCTCTTAAAGAAAATTTAACACTGAGAGTTCTTGAAGGCAAGAGCAAAGCTCTGAAGTTTCTGAAAATGAGAATTTTAAAGATGATAATCATCTATGCAGGACCAAAGGTCCTATTTATAGGCATCAAGTGCCCTTTAAACTTCCAAAGTTACCGCAACGGTTGGAATTCCGCCACCGTTGCGCTCACGTTTGGGGCCACGTAAGCGCGACGGTGGGGGGGCATTTGTTTACCCCAATCAGAGCAAAGCTCTGTTCAAATTCTGAGGCGGGAGATGAAGCAACGCTTCATCTTCCCCCAAACAGAGCAAAGCTTTGCTTTGAAAATTTAAACTTTAATAAACGAAGCGACGCTTCAGATTCTCTGCGCTGCCCGCAACGCGCCACGTGTCAGGCACAAATGCATCAGCGCAGCGTCCAAGAAGTCGCGCCCAATCTGAGCAAAACTCTATTTAAACTAAAATTAAAGGAAGCAACGCTTCAGTTGCGCAAGCACTGCGCTGCGCGACACGTGTCAGCGCAGATGCGCTAGCGCAGTTGCGCTGCGCTGTGCGCTGCGCGACACGTGTCAGCGCAAAGGCGCTGCGCGACACGTGTCAGCGCAAAGGCGCTAGCTCAGTTGCACTACTCTGTGCGCTGCATGACACGTGTCACGCTCGGGAGAATTTGCGCCAAACAGAATTAAAATTCTAAAGAAATCTTTTCTGTTCTTGTTAAAACAAGAAGATTTTCTTCTGTAAAAGAGAAGCCCTTGGATCAAAGATCCAACGGTGGGGAAAATTCCCCGAATCACTCAGAGAAAGATCTCTTTAACAAATTCAACTAATTTATGGGCACTATAAAAAGGACCCTAAGCCTCAATTCAAAGGTATCAACATTTTTTGAGAAAAATCAAACAGAGAGAGCTCTGAAGAACTCCTCAAGAACAAAAAAGGTAAAAAGCCTTTAGAAAAAAGAGAAAATTCTCTTATGAACAGATCATTGATCTAAAAACAATATCACTGATCTTTAATAAAAAAGAAAAATAAAATAAAAACAGTGCTTTGCACTTCTTTTATGAACCTTTGGTTCTTGAATCTAAAAGATTCTCAAATTTAGAGTGCTTTGCACTTGCAAAACTGCGCTGTTGCGCTCTTGAGAGAGCGCCACGTGTCAGCGTCTGAACCATTTGCGCTATGCGCTTTTGAAATAGAGCTTTGCTCTCTGAAATTGGCGCAACTCACCAGAGCACGCCACGTGTCAGCAGCGCAAGTGCAGCGCACTAGCGCAGCGCACTGCGCTTGCATGACACGTGTCGTCACCACAAGCGCTTGCGCTATTTGATTGGCGTAAAGAGCCTGAAATGCAATGCATTATTTAAAAAATGGGCTAAGCCCAAGTCAAAAAGACCAAGCAGGACTAATTAAGCTGATGCTCTGCATCATTTATAAATGGGCAGAGCCCAAACAAAATAATAAAAATGCTATGCATTTTAAAAGGGGCAGAGCCCAAACAAAGTAGATGCTTTGCATCATTTATAAATGGGCAGAGCCCAAAACAAATTGATGCTCTGCATCCTTTCTGGGCAGAGCCCAAATAAAAAAAGAAAAGAAATGCAAGCCCAAATGCAAACAAAATGTGGACATTTTTAATTGGACTTAGCCCAATTTTGGCCGTAAGTCCTTAAATTAAATTGACTGAGCACGGCTGCTCTCTAAATCAATTTACGACCGGTTCGAGGGTACATCTCCGAGCTCCTCTGACACCTCTCGTTGTGATTCCTCAACGACGTCAGAGAGGCGACGTGTCCGACGACCACATATGAATATGGACTGCGGGGTCCTTAAACTCGTAGACCGAGACGTCCTTAAACTAATATCGGACCGAGACGTCCTTAAACTAATGATGGACCGAAACGTCCTTAAACTAATGATGGACCACCACGTCCCTAAACTGGCGATGGACCACCACGTCCCTAAACTGGAACACGGACCACCACGTCCCTAAACTGGCAATGGACCCCCATGTCCCGAAACTGGAACACGGACCACTACGTCCCTAAACTGGAACAATAGAGCATCCAAATGCTCTTTTGTCGGATCTAAACGATCCCGTTTAAGTTGATCTTAGCCCCAAACACGGCTAACGTATCCTTAAACATTCAAACAGACTACATATTCCCTAATCAACTTCGGTTCAAGGGTACATCTCCAAACTCCTCTGACATCCATCGTTGTAATCCTTCAACGACGTCAGAGAGGTGACGGGTCCCGACGACCACATATGAATAATGGACCACTACGTCCTTAAACTGGAAATGGATCTAGACGATCCCGTTAAGTTGATCTTAGTCTCAAATCGGACTAATGTATCCTTAACGAACGTTTAAGTTGATCTTAGCCTCAATACGGCTAACGTATCCTTAAACTAAAAACACCAAACCCAAATCTAAGTAAATACGGATTTGGACTAATCCACGTCCTACGGGCGACGGCATTACTCAGTCTCCATATACAATCCACGGGCAACCACAAACAAAACAAACACACACGACACGAAGTGAAATTCCGGAGAAGGAGAAAGTGGCTACCACGATGCGGTAGCGTAATTAACTGCAGGGGCTTGCGCCTGCAGGGAAGAGCGTCCCCACAATCAAAAACCTCTCTAGCGAGGGGGAATCTGACGAAGTCTGCTACATCGGCCGCATCCATTTAAACCTCAGATACACGGTGTCATAAATCAACTTGGCATCTTTGGAGAGGTAGACGGATAAAACCATATAGCATTTGCCCCGAATCTCAGGCAAGACGTTCAGTCTCGGCCGCCGTTCGGAGGGGAACAATACTATCGTGACGGTGCTGGTCAACGACAAGGTTAGATCGAATGAGACTTGGGTTCATTATGTTACCCGATGGCGAAATCTCTGGTCAAATACAAGCAACGCATCAATGAAGTTGCAGCCATAGGAATGCTCATAGCCACCATTGACTCAAATTCAAAGGCATCCTCGTATATGGCCCTCTTCAAGCCGACGACTTTCCAAGAACTCATGGATAAAATGGCTCGATTGGATCAAATGGGTCAAGACTTTTTCTCATCCGATGATGGTGAGTGAAATGTGGAGGCAAGATAGCGTTTGTAGCCTACACTCAACAAAAATAAGCGGCTCTGAAGCAACCTGTCGCTAAAATAGAGACGGCATGGGTACTCGCTCCCCCCCGATATATACACAGGGGGCATATTTCTCACTGGCGTAAGAATCTTTACGTGGGATGGTCCTTTCTTCTCAAGGAGCAGATAGAATATCAAGCGACTTACAAGCGGGTTCTGCAATCAAGTGGAATATCCCACTTGAACCAAAAAAACATGGGAAGGATGTGAAACCCATGTCCCACTCCGAATCAGATGATGAGGAAAACCCCCCAAGTCAAATTGATTCTTTCAAGGAAGAGGAAGACTCGGAAGAGGGAATGACGTGATATCTCGTTCCTTTGTATATGAAGAAGACGCTCCATCAGTATCAGAATGCGACATTGATAAGCAGGGGGCAGGTGCTGTTTAAAATGCCCAGAACTTCCTGCAAAACAACCCGATTGGTACGATGATAGATGAAGATATCCAAGAAGGTAAAAATAGTCTAAAGCGTGAAGTGTCCATGCAAACAAAGGACAAGCAGCAGCGTCTTAGCAAACAAGAGTTGGAAGGGGTGAGTTATGCAACTTCGCGACCAAATGAGAGTATTGGACCGAAAAGTCCTTAAACTAGAAATTCGCCTCAAATATGGCGATAATGGACCGAAACGCCCCTAAACTAGTATGTCACCTCAAACATGGCGCATCACTCCAAATACGGCTATATCCTCTCTTGAGATCTATATTGCAATCGAAGTCCCAACGACAAAAATTGCAACTCAAGTCCTACCGGCTACACAGCTACTCCAGTAATGAAGCCACCCCTAAGTCCCACTGAAAAACAGATGGGTCACCTGCGGCAAAACTATTTTCGAGAGTTTCATCGTTAAAAAAATAGTACGTCCAGAAGCAAAATGGGCACGAATGAAAACCCGAAAGGGCGCCGTGAGTAAAAACAGCAGGGCTACCGGCGAGTTTGTGAAAACCTGGAAGGGCGCAACCTCGTTAAAATAAATACACTTACAAGATCCTCACGACTCGTAAGGAGAATCCCCCTGTGAGACCCTCACGGCTCATAGGATTCAAAAGCCTTAAGTTACGAGGATCTAGACCTGTTCTTAAGCCGTCATATCTCCCAAATTGCCCCACAGGCGGTCCATATTGACCCTTGTATACAATCCAGGGGCACGAATAAATATTTCTTTGCCAAGTTCTACAAATAGCAAGAAATGTCCCCATATGGTGAATAACACTTGTAGGTCCTCTCGACTTATAAGGAGAAAACACTCTCGGAAGATCCTTATGACTTATAAGAGAAGACATCACTTAGGAATCCCCATGATTCTTAAGGAGAAAATATGCCTATGAGATCCTCATGACTCGTAGGGAGAAAACCCTTTATGAGACCCTTACGGCTCATAAAGTCAAAAGTCTAAGTCGACAGGATCCTAACCCTGTCTATTAAGCCACCCTTGTCCAAATCGACAGGGGCAAATGATGAGTAGCTCCTGGCAATATCCCAGTTGTAGCGATATTGATGCCCAAACAGGTGTCAAACTCCAAGTCAACCTCTCCGACAAATGCTGTCCGTACAACCATCTAATGAAGAATGGGACCCCGTTCGTTTGGGATCGTAAATGCTAAAGCACAATGGACGAAATCAAGCAATATCTGCAGAACCCGCCGGTACTGACCGCTCCAGTCAAGGGAAAACCCCGCATATACACAACAGCCCTTGAAGATTTTTTAGGCGCGCTATAGGCATAAGAGAACGACCAAGGGAAGGAAAGAGCTCTCTACTATTTGAGTCGAGTTATCTTGGGGGCAGAAAACAATTACCCCCCCCCCATCGAAAAGTATTGCTTAGCACTGATCTTCGTGGTGACGAAGCTCCGACATTACGCCTTGGCACATGAGGTCCATCTCATATCAAAGGTGGATCCTCTCAAATATTTGATGTCAAAAGCCATACTAACGGGAAGGCTTGCCAAATGGGCCCTCCTCTTGATGGGGTTCTCGATAGTATATCGACCCCTCAAGGCAATAAAAGGCCAGGCCATCGCTGACTTTCTCGCTGAGCATCCGATACCAGCTAATTCTCCCTTAAACTGTGAGTTGCCGGACGAACACGCATTTGACGCAATCGAAGGGGAGAAAGAAGCGGGTGATACCCGATGGGAACTCGATGGGGCATCATCTATGAAGAGGCGGAAGCAAAGCACCCCCATAATCAAAGCCGGAGTAGGCCTTATCTTTGTGACTCCACAAGGAGGGATAATGCGTTTTGCCTTTTCCTTAACGGAGCCAAGAACAAACAACGAAGCGGAATATGAAGCTTTGATAGCAGGTCTCGAGATCGCCATTAACATTGGGATCGAAAACCTCCTCATATATAGAGACTCCCAGCTGGTCGTTAGCTAAGTAAATGGCGACTACCAGACGGGCAAGCCAGAATTGATCAGGTATGGTGAAAGAGTGCAGCAATTGCTAACACAAATCCTCTCCTACACCCTGGAAAGCATACCGCGTGCGGAAAATAGCAAGGCGGGTGCATTAGCCAAGCTCGCTAAGGAACTTGCCGATGAAAACCTCGATGACATAAGGATCATTGTACAAAGCCGCCAGATTCTCACGCTAGCAGAAATATCTTTGAAGTCGTCTGAAAGAAGGGGAGCGACTGAACAAGCAGTCTTCCGAATAGAGGATGAAGAAAAGGCTAAGGATTGGAGAGAGGTCGTCATAGACTATTTCAAATCCCATCGAACGCCCGAAGAAGTATCATCAAGACATCAGCTTATGAAGCGAGCCCTGTCCTTCACTTTCGTCAATGATACTCTATATATGAGATCGTTCGACTGTCTGTGGCTGAGATGCCTGGGACCAGAAGAAGCATGGAGAGTCATCCAAGAAACTCATGACGAACTCCGCGGTTCCCATCAAGTCGGGCCAAAGATGAAGCTGAAGATCAAAAGAATGGGCTATTATTGGCCCATGATGATTCAGGACTGCCTCGAATATGCGAAGCAGTGTCACTCGTGCCAAATTCACGGGGACTTCATCCATCAGCATCCGAATCCGCTACACCCGATATTGGCTAGCTGGCCATTCGAAATGTGGGAAACCAATATAATCGGGCCCATCGAACCAGCATCATCCAAGGGACATCGGTTCATATTGGCAATGACCGATTACTTCTCTAAATGGGAAGAAGCAATACCGTTAAGAGAGGTAAAGACGGAGAACATCCTCTATTTCTTCAAGACACATGTCATCTACCGGTTCGGCACTCCGCGACGGATCATCTCGGATAATGGGCCTGCCTACAGAAGCCACAAGATCAGCCGCTTTGCACAGCAGCATAAAATAGATTGGAGATATTCTTCAGTCTATAACCCCCGAGCTAACGGTCTAGTTGAGGCTTTCAACAAGACCTTGACGAAGATCATAAAGAAAACGATGGCCAGAAATAGAAAAGATTGGCACGAGAGATTGCATGAAGCTCTCTGGGCTTATCGGACTACATTCAAGACGGCCACGAATACAACGCCATTCGCGTTGGTATTTGGCACGGAAGCAGTACTTCCCTTGGAGATAGAGCTACCCTCTTTACGAGTGGCGGTCCGACATGAACCGACGGATGAAGAAAATGCCCATCTTAGGCTTGAGGAGCTCGACGCTCTTGATGAAACTCGTCATATGGCGCAGCAAAACCTAGAAGCTTACAAAGCAAGGATAACACGCTCATACGAAAGATTGACTAGGCCGAGAACATTCCGCCAAGGCGAACTCGTACTAGTCGTAAAAAGACCTATGATCCCCAATCGTGCTAAACGGGGGAAATTCGAGCCGAACTATGAGGGCCCATTCATCATAGACAAGGTCTACCAAGGCGGGGCCTATTTGCTCATGGATATGCATTGCGAAAGACCTTTCCGGCCAATAAACGGCCGGTTCCTTAAGAAATACTACGCCTGACAAGTCATGGCTCAGGTTAGTGATGGATGACGACGCTCGTGTCCGCTCGCTATCTTCCTGAGTCCAAACTTTATAAATAGTATCCAGCGAACCTCGCCTCAAAATCCTAAACGACCGAGATGTCCTTAAACTAGCTACGGACCGAGAGGTCCTTAAACTAGCTATGGACCGAGATGTCCTTAAACTAATGATGGACCGTGATGTCCCTAAACTAAATACGCCGCCTCAAAACTTGGCGACAGTGGAATCCAGGTCCACAAGTCCTGGTAGCGAGGATTGCAACTTAAGTCCCTCCGGCTCCGCAGCTACCCCGGTTGGCGAAGTCCCACTAAAAAAACGTTACGTCCAAAAGCAAAATGGGCATGGATGAAAACCCGAAAGGGCTCCGTGAGTAAAAACAGCAGGAGTGCCGGCGAGTTCGTGAAAACCCGAAAGGGCGCAGACTCGTAAATAAAAAATAAAAAAAGTTCATGCACACTTGCGAGATCCTCTCGACCTTGTGAGGAGAAAACACTTACGTGAGATCCTTACAACTCACAAAGGAGAAACACACTTAGGGATCCCTACAATTCCTAAGGAGAAATTACACTTATGAGATCCTCACGACTCGTGAGGAGAATTCCCCCTGTGAGACCATCACGGCTCGTAGGATTCGAAATGCTTAAGCTATAGGGATCTGAACCTGTTCTTAATCCATCACACTCCCCAGATTGCCCTACAAGCGGTTCAATATTGACCCTTGTATACAATCCACGGGCATAAATAAACGCTTTCCCCAACAAGTCCTACCAACGACAAGGAATGTTCTCATGTGGTGAACGACACTTGTAAGACCTCTCGACTTATAAGGAGAAAACACTCTTATAAGATCCTTACGACTTATAAGAGAACATACACTTAGGAATCTTCACGACTCCTAAGGAGAAAATACACCTACGAGATCCTCACGACTCGTAAAGAGAAACACCTTTATGAGACCCTTACGGCTCATGAAATCAAAAGCCTTAGTCAACAGAACCTTAACCCTGTTTGCTAAGCCACCTTTGTTCGAATCAACAAAGGCAAATAATGATTCGCTCCTGGCAATGTCCCAGTGGTAGCGATGCCGATGCCTAAATCGGTATCAAATTCTAAGTTCTTTCACGGCAAATGATGATTCGCTCCTGGCAATATTCTAGTCGCAGCGATGTTGATGCTAATATTGGTATCAGATCTTGAGTTCCATACTTGCAACAAAAATCAGCGAGTAAAATATATGCATATAAAAATAGCCGAAATGATTGGGCAACTCGCAATAAAAAGCAGCGAGTAAAGAAAAGAGAAATAGCCGAAATGATTGGGCACCATGAAAAATAGCCGAAATGATTGGGCGATCGCGACTTTCGCCATATAAAAAACTGAAATGATAGAGCATCGCGGAAAGAAACAAAAAAATGAAACTTTTGCCCTGCAGGTGAAATCATATCGATCCCTGTATACAACCCATGGGCACAAACGAAAAGAGAACCACATTGTCCCACCAGGCTTCGTCAAAAGGAAGCTTGATCTCGATGGCTACATCTACAGCCTAGAAATCAACAACGGAGTTCCTTCTCGTTCCAACCAGAAGCAGATACGACGTCAGCAAAATGGAGCCACGGCAAAGTCCCCTAGTTCCAAATCTCGACGGTTCACAGACAGCCTAGAGACTACCTCGGAGCCACGGCAAAGTCCCCTAGTTCCAAATCTCGATGGTTCACGGACAGCCTAGAGACTGCCTCGGAGCCACGGCAAAGTCCCCTAGTTCTAAATCTCGACGGTTCACAGATAGCCTAGAGACTACCTCGGAGCTACGGCAAAGTTCCCTCGGAGCCACGGCAAAGTCCCCTAGTTCCAAATCTCGACGGTTCACAGACAGCCTAGAGACTGCCTCGGAGCCACAGCAAAGTCCCTTAGATCCAAATCTCGACGGTTCATGGACAACCTAGAGACTACCTTGGAGCCATGGCAGAGTCCCTAGTTCCAAGGCTCGACGGCTACATCTACGGCCTAGAGATCAACAACAGCATTCTTCCTCCCTCCAGCAGGATGCAGACGCGACATCAACAAACAAAGCCATGGCAGAGTCCCCTAGTTCCAAATCTCGACAGTTCATAGACAACCTAGAGACAACCTCGACATTCGTTGCAATATTGCAGAAACAATGTCAACAAACGAAGCCAAAGAAAATCCCTCGCTTCAGGGTCTTGACGGCAACTCAAATAAGACATGAAAAGACTATCGGAGATCATCCTACACCAGCGCGGAGTGGTCATGACTCATCGGGGCTCCCAAACTGAGCCTAACCTTAAGTAGAAAGGGACATGGAATATCCCTAACGCTTGCTCTTTCGACGGTAATATCACCTGGAAGATTACTTGAAGACGTCTTGTCCAGCCCCTAAAGGGATCAGAGATACGACAGTCGTGGGGTTACTCGAACAGCAAGATTGTGTATCGAGGAATACACCGGCCAACGCGGCGGTACATCGGGTATAAAACTCTAGTACCACAGACCCTAACAGACTTCTATTAGCAGGAGTTAACTGTGACGTTAAGAAATCCTTGCGAGAACTTCTCGATTCGTCTTGACTCGTAAGGAAATTAGTGTCCTTACGAGAACTTCTCGATTCGTCTCGATTTGTAGGGAAAAGCCTTAGGCAATGGGGATAAGGACCCGTTTCCTAAGCACTGGGGCCCTGCAAATCGGTTCAAGATAGACTATTGCATACTATTCACGGGCCACACTCTCTAAAGTCGAATATCGACAAGGAGGGAAACAACCACTTACGAGTCCTTTCGACTTATAAGCGGGAAAATTCTCCTGTGAGATCCTTATGACTCTCAAGAGAAAACGCACTTAGGAGTCCTCACGACTCCTAAGGAGAAAATACACCTACGGGATCCTCTCGACTCGTAGGTAGAAAACCTTTTATGAGATCCTCACGGCTCATAAAGTTGAAAAGTCTTAGGCGGCAGATCTGAACATGTCTTCTAAGCCATTGCTGCCCTGCAAGGAGATCAAGATAGACTATCTACAAGACGCATTTGCTAAAAGGGACACGCCAGTATGAAATAAAATATGTCTTTTATTCATGAATCCAAATGAATACAAGGTACATTTCATAAAAGAATCAAAATAAATACAAGATACTCTCATTCAGGAGTAAACACAAAAAAGGAGAATATAAAAAGAAAATCTTTAAGCCGGCGGATGGTGCAATATGTTCGTCAGTTCATCGTTCTTCCGCTGGGCCTCGGCTTCAAGCTTTATTATTGCCACAAGACGGGTCTCCGCTTAAGATTGTTGAGTCTGATACGAAGCGAACCGACTCTCAAGCTCCTTTTCAGCAACTTTATGAGCTTCAACCATCTCACGGGTAAAGATAACGGCTTTATCAAGAACTACCACCTCTGTGATAGCTTCTTGAAGCACTCGCCAAATTTTGTACGCACGGGTGGTCTTAGTAGTGAATTGAGCCTGGAGTTCCCCCAAAGCATTTGAAGCTAGCACCCTCTCCGAAAATTTCCGGTTGATTCTCTTATCGCAAGACTGTAGATTAGCGGTGCACCGCTCAATCCACCCCCGCAGACTCACTTTTGCAGTTAGGTGCTCGGAAGGAAGGCGTATGCACTCAAGATTATGTAAGCAAGCCTCCACTTGACAATACCTAACCCAAACACGCACCAATGTTTCATCATGATAAGTGGCAAGGAAGGGCAAAGAAGTATTGGCTTCGGCAGCAAATTCTTCGGCTGTAACAGAACTACCAGCACGAAGATCTTCGATGAGGGCCGACAAGGAGCGAATGCTTTGTCTGGCCATCCTTTCAGACGCACGTCGGACATATGGGCCCGGTGGCATAGAGATTCGGGACTCTAACGGAGTCAGAGCTGGCAAAGATGTCAAAATTTATGAATAGTCAGCGAGACTGGCAAACATGGAATAAACAAAACAATGCCAAGGGTAAAGTTTTACTTACCCACAGTCATGTGTTCTCTGCCGGATATGGGAAGACTAACGTTTTGCTTGAATTTGGGGGCAGATGCTATTTGGTTTTATCCGTCCACCTCTCCGAAGATACCAAGTTGATTTATGGCACCGTGTATCGGAGGTTTAGACAGATGCGGCCGTTGTAGCAGACTTCGTCAGATTCCCCCTCGTTTGAGAGGTTTTTGATTGTGGGGACCCACTTACCTGCAGGCACAAGCCTCTGCACATCGCGGTAACGACTTTCTCCTTCTCCAGATGGTCACTTCGTGTCGTCTGTGTTTATTTTATTTTTGGTTGCCCGTGGATTGTATACGGAGACTACTTTGTGTTGCCGCCCGTAGGGCGTGGATTAGTCCAAATCCGTATTTTCTTAGATTTGGATTTTGGTTTGGGTTTAAGGATCGTTAATCTCATTTGAGACTAAGATCAACTTAAACGTTTGTTAAGGATACGTTAGTCTAATTTTAGAGTAAGATCAACTTAACGTTTGTTAAGGATACGTTAGTCTAATTTTAGACTAAGATCTACTTAACAGGATCATTTAGATTGAACAAAAGAGCATTCGGGATCTGTTGTTTTAATTTAGGGACATTGCGGTCCATAAGTTTAAGGACATCATAGTCCGTGACAGTTTAAAGACGTCATAGTCTATAAAGTTTAAAGACATCGTAGTCTATGAGTTTAAGGACCTCACAGTCCATAAAGTTTAAGGACATCATAGTCCATGGGTTTAATGACGTCATGGTCTGTTTGGTTTTGGTCCAACCGTTTGGGGACGCACCAAAATTTATCGGTTATTGGGACCCTCCAGCTCTCTGAAGACGTTGAAGAATTACAACGACATGTATCAGATGTATGAAGAGATGTACCCTTGAACCAATGTTGGTTGGAAGGCTCTGGGAATCACTTTGAATGCCATATGAGATGATTTGTTTTGGAAGACAAGAGAATAATTGGGGTTCAGTTGAAGGGGGTCTTGCCTCTGGAAGTCTTAGCTAATTTAGGCTAAGATTGGTTTGAATATAGTGTTAAACACTAGAATATAATTGACGATCACGTGTTCCCACGTGATGCGCTTAAAATAATGTTAAACACTAGGAATGAAGCGCTCACGTGGGGTAACATGAGGCGCCTGAAGATTGGGCCTTACTTCTTCTATTTTGCTCCCAGAATATGCATATAAGCATTAAAAACTTGATCTTTTATGATCATCACGTAGGGACACGTGAGGGTGCCCATGCGTTGGATATATTAATCCTTCAGTTTTACCCCATTTTCTCTTTAGGGGTCACGTGGAGACACTTGAGGCATCCTATAGGCGGGCATTGCCTTTGGGTAGAATCCTCTTTTGTTTGATAATTGCTAGGGGTCACGTGGGAACACGTGAGACGCCCAAAATCTATTCTGCCTTGGCTTTACTCCCTTTTATTTTGAGAAGTTTGTTCAAGGGTCACATGGGAGCACGTGACCTAATTTTATTCGTTCTCTTTTGATCGTTGTGGTTGGAGTCACGTGGACACACGTGATCATGTTGGGCACTGATATCTTTTACATGCATGGATAGTCAAATCCCTTGTTTAAGAATTAAATTTTTTATAGGGTTAAACCCTAATTTTATTTAGAGGAATTAAATTCCTGTGTTTGAAAGAATTAAATTCTTTAAACCCAATTATCCCTCTAAGTTTTGGATCTGCATGACAGAATCTCCCCGATAAGAATTAAATTTTCAACTTATGGGAAGATCTGCTTCTGCAGATCTTCAACCAGAGGAAGAACTAAGTTCTTGTATTAAGGGTTAAACCCTATCTTTGTTGAAGGAATTAAATTCCTATATACTTTGTGGGAGAATAGAATTCTCTGAACTTAGGTCTTCCCTTAGGTTTTAGATCTGCATGGCAGAATCTCCCGATGAGAATTAAATTCTCAACTTATGAAGAGATCTGCTTCTGCAGATCTTCAACCAGAGGAAGAACTGAGTTCTTATTTAGAAGAGTTAAACTCTTGGTTTGAGAATTAAATTCTCTTTTGTTTTGTGGGAGCTTATAGAATGAACTCCTTCCTTCTCTTACCCAGAGTTTTCTTTTTTCTCTGAAGAGGTCTTCTTTTCCCTCTGGAGAATTAAATTCTCCTCTCTTTTTTTCTCTCTTCTGTCTTCTCTCTTTGTTGTTGTATCATTTTTTCTCTTCTCTTCTTGGCTCCTATTTATAGGAGAAAGAAAAGAATCAGTTTGTTCAGCCAATCTCTCATTGAGAGATTTTGATTGATTTTATAACTAACATGATCTTTTAGATCATTCGGTAAATTTTATTTACCATTAGATTTTTTAATCCATAAGATATTTTATTTTTTGTTCCTGGCAAATTTTAGGAAAATATTTCCTTGTACAGAATCTTTCTATAAATTGGTGATTTTTTAATCACTATTGGATTTTTTTAATCCAACGGTGCTCCACTTTACAGAGTGCAATCTTTTCTGTTTGGAAAGATCTAGGGAAATATTTTTCCAATTAGGGCTTTTGATTCCTTTTAATTAGAATTTAATTCTATTGGTTCAGCGGGTTTAGGAATCCATCACGTGTTGGCACGTGACCCCACTGATTAAGTATCTAATTAGAATTTAATTCTCTTAGTTCAGAGGGCTCAGGAACCCATCACGTGTTGGCATGTGACCCCACGGATTAAGCATCTCCAATTGTTTATTTCAGCGCCTATAGACTTTGCCCATAAAAGGTCACGTGTCCTCACGTGAGGCCCGATCACGTGTGGACACGTGATGCTCCACTTGAGGGTTTTCCTTGCTGCTTTATTCGTATTTTATTCAGTTCCCATGAGGGAACAAATGCCCCCACAGCGTTGTTCTCACGTGTTTGCACGTGAGTGCAACGCTGTCACCTTTGTGGCCGTTGGATTTGCCTAGGGAACGGGGAAAATGAACCGTTTCCTATCATGTTTTATAAATGCAAGGGTCTCTTCAGCAGCGCCTCCGTTCCTTCATCTTCTTCCTTCTTCGTTCTTGCTTTGAGAATTTAATTCTCTTCCTCAGAGCTCAGTTCTCTGCCATTGCAAATCCAGAGTTAACCTCTGTCAAGAGAAGTCCTTTTTTAGGTAACGCTTTGTACATCATAAAACTTTCCTTCTTTGAGAAAGCCTCTGGATTTTAAATCCATTATAGGAGCTTTGCTCTCCTCAGAAACCTATCCTCCAAAGATGTGATCTTTGAGCAATAACTTCCATATCTCAAACATTTCCCTCTGATTTTAAGGATCCATGGGATTTTTGTTTCTCATGTATTTTTATGGATTCTTAGAATTTAATTCCATTACATAAAGGAATTTAATTCCTCTGGCGAAGAGCTTAGCTCTGAAAGATCAATGGGACCCTTCAGGAATTTTATTCCCTGGTGTTCTTGATAATCTTTTCATAGGGTTTTCCCCTCATTCGCACAGATTTGAATTTTGTTGGTAGCTTAACAGAACTTGTCTTCCCAAGAATTTGTTTTGGAATCCCAATGCTTGTTTAATGAGGGTCTTCTTGATCACTAAACTTTCACCGACATCTCTTTTCAGATACTATGGCCGCTCATCTATACTGTCTTAATGAAATTGTCTCTTATGAGGACATTCGTGCACAAGGCCATTGTCAACACCAGGAGTTTACAAATGCCCAATGTGCCGAGATCATGAATCGTTTCCGTGAACACAACGTTCGATTGCTTCCTCGTCGTTATGCTCTTTTGAAGATTATAGTGAGAGCAATCTGGGGAGCACTTCCTGGATTTCACGAAGCTGTGCCGCTTGAGACACTCGATGATGCTGAAGATAAGGTGCACTCAGTGTACCTGACGGGTCTGATCTCAAGGAAACGGCGAGATAATATCATTGATATCTTACATCAGGTTTTCCAACAGACGACGATAATCGCTGCTTATTAGAGGGCGGAGGATATTGGCGAGGATCCTGACGCTTGCGATCGTAAGAAGATGCACACGAGAATGGTCAGAAAGGCCAAAAACATTTTAGACGGCCTCACTTTTGAATTTCTCAATCCATGTCCGAGGTTTAATGTTTTACCATTGTAAACATTTTCTTTTATTTTTGTATGAATTTTCGGAGTATGAATGACAAAACTTTCCTTTCCCCCTTTTTGTGTTTATGTCACGCCCCGCTTTCTAGAGTGAGCTAAGATCGGCACGTGACAGAGACAACCATGCTACCTGTTGCTAGGAAACATCCCTCCATGGTCACATTACGGCTATCTATAAGATATCAAGAACAGTAAAATAAAATAAGATTTCTAGTACATGTCCATATGCCAGAATAAACGACTCAAGAAATAATATGCGGAAGCAATAAATCCAATGAGCAATAACATCTAGAAAGCAAATATAACTAAACTGGATACTAACTGGATACTAACAGGATCCTCACTGCTCGGCCTGACGGCGAAAGTATTCCAGATCAGCCTGTGACAAAGGTAGAGGATCTGGGCCATGCAAAACCCAGACGTCAATGCGTCATAATATCAACAATAATAAAATCAGGAGGTAACAAGACATGCAAGCATAAGGATGAACAGTAATAAAAGTATAACAGTAAAACGAATAAGGAACAGTGAAGAGTATAAGCACGTGCGATGTGCAGTGAGTAATCTGAACTAAGCTACTGGGTTAATTATTCTCAAATCAATTTAATGAATCGTCGATGTAACTCAATAGTATCTCGTGCGTGCCCGAGACTACGGTCCAGATTCTCGGGCTGAAACCGAGACATGCCGCTAGGCACTAAACAAGAAACATGTACAGATGAATGATGTCAGCAGCAACATCCCAGAGCTGGCCAAGCCCCTAAAACTGATCAGTATAAGCAATCGAACTGTCGAGTTACAAGTCAGGTTTCATCATTGATTTTCTCATACTCCTGTAGCGTTTTGAAAATCGTTTCGGTGAAATTTCGGAAAATCGGTAAAATAAGGGGGTTTTTTGTAAAAAGTCAAAATACAAATATCTTATTATAAAAATTAAATATACATATTCAAGCTATGTAATTGCTAGTATTTGGTGTTTACTGGGCCACTGCTGAAATTTCAAATTTTCTGAAAATTTTTCCGAAATTAATTATTTTAATATTATTTTAAGCCGGTAAGAAAATACATTAAATTAGCGATAAATACAAATTTAAATGGGCTAATTTTAATCTTTAAAATCATGTTAATCAAAATATAGTTGTAATATAATTTTTTAGTATTTTATTTCAAGTTTTAATTGATTTATTTTATGGAAAACAAAAATATAGTTAAATTAAACTAAAACATGCAATTTGGTAGCTTGAGAGGTTCTTTTTGCATGGAATTTTCTTTTCAACCTTACACCCATCCTCACCCACTCTCATGGCCGGCCCCACCACCACATTGGCAGCAGCCCACTCCCTCCCCCTCCTTTTTATCTTCTTTTTTATGAAAATAATGGTGAAAATAAAGGTTTTATTATATATTTATGTAGGTGGGGGTATTATGGTAATTGGGAGGGGCTTTGACCTTGGAATTTCCACACAAATCACTCACCTCTCCCCACTCCCCTCTTCTGGCCGAAAATATTCAGCAGCCCCCCTCATTTTTCCCCCAAGTTTCCACTTCATTTCATCTCCAAAAACCTCACAAAAATCCATCAAAAATCCCACAAAATCAAAATCCAATCTCTACCCATTTCTTCTTGACCTATTCTAGTGTGGATCATGGATCAAGAAGCCATTTTGGAAGCCAATATTTTCATGCTAGATCTCCAATTTGTGAGGTATAAGATCATAATCTTATGGTTAATTGTTGATTTATTGCTTGAGCTAAATTAATTAAGTGTTAATGGAGAGTTGTAAATTCTAGAAAAAAGGGTTTGGATCAAGTTAGGGTTTGAATTCAAATATGGTTGTTGTCACTTGTTTATGTTTGCTAGGTGTAGTTTGGCATGAGAAGACATGGAAAACCTAATTTAGTTAATAATTACAAATTGTTACTTGCAAAATGTCCATACTTAAGCTTTTTAACAAACTAGTTTTTTGAAACTATGAATATAATTGGGATTAAAATCTAATTAGGGTTTCTATCTTTAGAGTATGGTTTTAATGAGTAGGTTAACTTGAAATTTAATGAAAAAGCTAAACTTGTAACTAGTTTGCTAATTTTTAGTTTAAAATTGTTAAAGGTGGTTAATATTGCAAACTAAGTTTTTAGTTTTAATTCAAAATGCGAGATTAAAAATATGGTTGGGGTTTCATCACATCATTAACATTATTATGAGTGGTTTAATATCTTAGGTTATGCAAAACCAAGCTTAATTGTTGAATTGTGAATTTTGCTTTAAAAGTTGTTAAAAATTGATATTTTTGCAAACTAGGATTTTGGAATTTATGCAAATTGATGAGAATAAAATTATAGGAATGGTTTATATGACTTTGTTATGATATTTAGTGAATATTGTGGATGCTAGGTTCGTTTATACATCGAGTTTTGTACTAAAACGGTGATTTGTGCTTGCTAGATTTTCGGAAAAATGACTTTTTAAGTGAAATTGGGGTTTTTGTGAATTTGAAGCTATTTTATATTATAATTAGTGCTTGCAATTGTACAAATGAGTGTGTTGGGAGTTTTCTCGATGGTTTGGCGTTTGTACGTCGACGTCGAGGGTTTTTGGGGCGATTTGCGAAAGCAACCATAGGTTTTGACCTATGTAGGATTCGTGCGTCGTTTTGGTCCTGAGTCGGATTTTAATGCGGTATGGTGCGTTATGATATGTAGGTACCCCATGTGGACTTCGAGACGACAAGCAAGCGCGTGGCGACGTCGGCACCGGCGAACGAGGACCAGGTGAGTAGATTTATATCTACGGGGAGAAGTCGGGTGGATGGCGTATAGCACCCCCGCAGTCCGTGGTGGTGTATACGGATACGTATACACACCAACAATTTATTATATGTTATTTGGGATTAATAACGATGTTTAGGATGGACATTGGTGTGTTGGATTATTTTAGTGTTGCGAACCCTAGGGTAGTGTTGCACTACACATACACACCTACATACTTGCATACATTCCTATTTATATGTGCTCATGGGATTCTTTATAGTTATGTGATCACATGGGTATGGGACTATGTGTTCACATACGGATTTGAGGATGATACTTGGGATTGAGCTGAGTCGATGAGATTTGTTTTGTGGTTGTGATATCGATGATATGGCAGGATTCGTACTTGAGGTACGTCATGGTATTATAGCGGATCTTGGGACGGCGATATGGGTGAATAGTGTTTTAAATATGATTTTGACCCGTACCCAGATTTGGGATGCCGTACGACGGTTTTACGTACGAGCTATATATTGATGATTAATCCGCACTCTTGACTTGGGATGTCTGGTTATAGATATGATATTATTGAGGCAGGATCACCGACTATACATATACAGGTATGTATATGTATCGACTCAGATGATAGGCGGTTTCCTTACCTGTAGTTCAGCTTGTTAGTTCAGCCATATAGTTTAGTGTAGTTGTTAGATTAGATTAGACTTCTTACCTATTTCAAAAACTAACGAATCGTGGGTATTTTAAAAGACAACCCAAGGGATCCTACGGATATTTCAAAAGACGTATCTTTTCATAAAAACACCGTAGCCCTTATTTTCAAAACCCCATGATTCGTGTTATTTCAAAAGGCACCATTTGTAGGACTTATATTAAATTAATGCAGGTTAGTTACAGTTGCGTCTTGTTTTCAGCTCCCGCTTATTATTGTGCTTCGCTTCGCATCGCATACTTATGTTATAATTTCTTATTGCAATGTTGATATCATATTGTTAGGACACCAGCACCATTACCGATGATGCGTATGTACCACGTACACTTACTTGCCGGCTCACACACATCTTCATCGGTAATTGCCATGTCACGTACACCTTAGAAAAGATTATTGCTTGACTTAGCTTGTTAGTTAGTACTTTGACATGATATTAGTGTACCTGCCTTATATGCCAGCCTAACATTGTAGTTATTACTTGCCACTTCATGCATACTGTTATTCATTGTTATGCCTATATTCATGGTTTTACATGCTATTGATGATTTGGATTCGGATTTCCATGAGATTTTCTGGATTTGGGGGGGGGGGAAACCGCAAAACTTATATAAACTGATTTCTCTCTTTTTAAATAAAACGTGCGGTTTTTTCCCATGATGTATGAGTCGTCCACCATGAGTTTGCTGATGGATTTCGAGACCCGATTCGAGAAGACGGATGAACCGTTTCGGGTACATGGTGGACCCGGTAAGGTATTCCGGGGCAAGAAGCGCGTGATGATGACGATGTGAGCCTGGCAGGGGAGCACTACCTACCGGTGATTTTACCCGACGCGTCGGATATCCGGAGGGTACCGTCGTGGTCTTGAGATGGATGGTAGGGGCCGGTATGGACTGACGGCGGCCTAAATATTGTGATTGAGACATTGAGATTTCGAGATATTGAGGTACAGAGACTGTGATACAGAGATATCGAGATATTGGGATTACGTTTTGTGCCGATGCTAGGCACTGTTTTATGCTGATTTCATTATGATACCTCATTTTAAAAATACAAAGGAAATCTCACTAAATTATGAAAACGGTTCTTCATTTACATGTATTCTGTTTTCATGCATTCATACCTCATTCATATGATATACCTCATTCATATGATATATTGCTACTTGAGGCACTGACACGGGCACATGAGATTACACTCGGGTTAGATATTTACCCTAGCCTTGTTATAGGCTATGTGTTATTCTTATATTTGAGGATATATTATGATCATTGACCTAGGTTGCGTTATTTATGCGATTTCTGTGCGTAGATATTTTTCTATTCACGAGTTGGCAACTCACCCCCGTTGTGCCCCAGTTTCTTGCAGGTTTGCCGTACAGGTTTCTTTACGGCTTGCGGGCATAGTTTCCTTCGGGTGATTTGCTAGTAGGTGGGTTTACTTGTATCGTACCCCCATTTTATAACTTGTATATTATTACTCTGTTGTATCTAGAAGTTCCATCAACCAAACATGTATTTACTTTGAGATAGAGACCAGTGATGTTATTCCTTCGACCTTAGAGTCGCGCGTTATTTTTTCTGTGGTTTTCTTATGGTTTTGAGTTTCCTTTGAATTTTAATCCTCGCCGTTGGCGTTGTATATTATATTGCTTGTGTGGTTGTGACCGTCGATTGACGAAGAGCTAGCTCCCGCTTGGGGATGCCTTTTTATTGATTTCGTATACTATTCATGTTGTATCCCGTTTGGGAGCCAGTATTTACAAAGGAGACTCTGCCGAAATTTTCAGGAAATACTTGATGTTTTTAAAACCGCATAACTCGGCTTATGCTATTAAAACTACTTGATTTTAAATTGGTTTTCCTTCACTCTACTACTTTTCTTGGTTTGGATTTCTGGGTTTTCGGTTTACTTATATTACGTACGCCTCGAGACGTTCGTAGTTTAAGTGCCGGTCATGTTCCGTACTTTCGGGTCGTGACAAAGTTGGTATCAGAGCGTTAGGTTTTACCTTCGGAGCGTAGGATGACCCTTGGTTGATGGAATAGGTGACTAAAGTAGAGTGACGTACCGTGGGTATGTTCCGCGGTATACTTACGATACGCTACTCCACTTAAGAAGCCTTAGGATGTACATTTCTTTGTTCAGTATTATATTCATTCCTGATCTAGCCTCATCAGTACCAGTTTTGGTTTTGCTGCCATGATTACGGGCAGGGAGAGCTACAGCTAGAGTTGTGGTCAGCACGAGCTCGTCATGAACGAGGACTGACCAGGGCGAAATTCCGGCGACACTCGATTGCGGAGATGTGTCTTTTTACTGTGTTTCCGCGCCACGAGAGTTTGGCGGATCGCCTTTATGAGATTTCTCGGACGTGCCGATCAGTATCAGAGGATTGGGCCACTGACAGAGGCCAGCCAGATTTTGATGACCGTTGGTGTGTTGCTTATTCATGATGGTCGAGGCACTATTCAGCATGCAGACGAGCGAGCCAGTTATTGCTGCGAACGACGAGATATTGCCCCAGATGCTGGCGTTAGTGCAGAACGAGTTGTACTATGAGATGATAGAAGGTCGCTAGTCATCGAGGATGAATGACTAGGACATGTGGATCGTTCGCCTACCCCGATGCGAGGTCATCAGATAGATTGATTCCAGCTAGAGACGACTTCACGCGGAGACGTTGAGAGTCGACAAAGACGATCGAATGTCAAAAACCTATTATTCCAAGTTTAGAGTAGTCGGAAAGACATGCAGGCAATTCTATGGTCCTTCTAGAAGAATGAAACCCTAACTCGACTTAATGACCGTGTGAAATCCTTGGAACCTTAGGGTTTGCGGCAGTTCCACGGCGCCATTAGTGAGGCTTGGGTTTGCCCTTCTACGGCTGGACCACCGATGCTGTGGTATGTACTCGATACTATTAAACTGTGCCCAAGATGTTGAGCCCTTGGGGGATTATGAGGTTTTGACAATCGATTGGATGGTTCGACTTAATTCGGATGCTAGGTGGTAAGATGCATTTCTTGGGAGACTCCCGATACGAGGATAGCCGTTGGAGCTCAGTCCATGCAGTCGCGACGAGACGAGTCCAAAGCAAACGACATTAGAGAAAAGTGAAGTAAGATGTTCGTACCAGATCTAGATGAGATGACGTTCCACTCCGCCGACATCAGAGATGCGATGCGCATGCCGAGGCATGGTACTTGGATTTACCTTCCAGAAGGAGTCGCTATGAGTATGCAGTCGTTCCAGAGTAAGATGCAGATATAGGAAAGGACGATGACTTCCGGACAGTTGGCAGAGACGAGACATGGAAGAGACCGTGAGCAGGATTCCTTCCAGGACACTGCTGCAATGATACTTGCACCTAGGATCAGAGGTGTCACGTACATTCAGAGAGCCAGAGGCCGACGCCAGTGATATGCTGTCATACGAGTGGTCGCGATGATTGACCGAGAGATGACCAGAGAAGTGCCAGAACGGAATCATCCCCGTTAGCACACCTGACAGGGCCGATGAGCAGATGGACCGAGAGATTGGTAATTCACAGTGAAGACCTTGACCCAGGAGTGGTCATTGTTACGCACACCAGCAGGCCAGAGTTCATGATCATCGACGAGACGTCCCACTAGTGACCGTGACAGTTGGCTCGAGATTCTTAGAGGATGCGCTTGAGCGGTACTATTCCGCCATTATTGATTTCGATGTTTTGGGTGATTTATTCGCATGATTTGATTTTGATAATTGAGGATTTACGATCTTTGCACAGTGTTGCACTTGATATCGTTTTCGTGCTTTGGTTTCACATGTTTGTGATTTTACGGTTTTAGACATTTGAGTTGATTTTGTGTGTATATACGCACACGATTTGGTTCCTGCACTCTGTATAGTTTATATATGCTTGCAGTGCAATGATACGCCTTTTGTGCACTTAGATGCACTGCAATTCGATTTCGATTGTGATACTCGATATTTGTTTTGTGCACCTTGTGCACCTGATTTAATTTTGCGCATATTCGGCACTTGATATTGGATTTCATGATTTCGTGCACGATGGATGCACCTGATTGGATTTTCGCGCATGTTGGGCGCATATTTTGAAGTGTGATTTTGGTGCACACCAGATGCATTAAATCGAGATTTTTCGTGCATATCAGATGCACCTGATTTTGCTGTCAGGCACACATGTTGCCTAGGACAGATGTTTCGTGCACACCCGATGCACTTAGATGTTGTTTCTGTGCATATGTATGGCACATATTTGGATTTTGATTTCCGTGTGCACAAGACGCACGTAGTATTCATACGCGTATTTTGGGGATTGATTTTTTTTCTTATAGAGCAGTACGTTTTTATGATATTGCTATGTGTTTTCGTACTGATCAGGACTAGTCAGAGGACAGTACCTGAATATATTTTACATGTATAGTTTCGAGTTATATCATATTGGTTTTGCTTTGGATTTGGTATTGATGTCTTCCCCATGACTCCGATGATTGCGGGATGCTTGACGGAGTTTTGATTTTGAGTTATATGCTCATTTTTCATGCGCATGCGCTGCGCTACGATTTGTTTGATGTATTTATGATTTCGGAGCCCCGACGACTTGATGGTTTTGGTTAGATGTTTTTGTATTTGGGGGGAGTTTGAATTTAAATTCGGGGACCGAATTTCTGTAAGGGGGGAAGATTGTAGCATTTTGAAAATCGTTTCGGTGAAATTTCGGAAAATCGGTAAAATAAGGGGGTTTTTTGTAAAAAGTCAAAATACAAATATCTTATTATAAAAATTAAATATACATATTCTAGCTATGTAATTGCTAGTATTTGGTGTTTACTGGGCCACTGCTGAAATTTCAAATTTTCTGAAAATTTTTCCGAAATTAATTATTTTAATATTATTTTAAGCCGGTAAGAAAATACATTAAATTAGCGATAAATACAAATTTAAATGGGCTAATTTTAATCTTTAAAATCATGTTAATCAAAATATAGTTGTAATATAATTTTTTAATATTTTATTTCAAGTTTTAATTGATTTATTTTATGGAAAACAAAAATATAGTTAAATTAAACTAAAACTTGCAATTTGGTAGCTTGAGGGGTTCTTTTTGCATGGAATTTTCTTTGCAACCTTACATCCATCCTCACCCACTCTCATGGCTGGCCCCACCACCACATTGGCAGCAGCCCACTCCTTCCCCCTCCTTTTTATCTTCTTTTTTGTGAAAATAATGGTGAAAATAAAGGTTTTATTATATATTTATGTAGGTGGGGGTATTATGGTAATTGGGAGGGGCTTTGACCTTGGAATTTCCACACAAATCACTCACCTCTCCCCACTCCCCTCTTCTGGCTGAAAATATTCAGCAGCCCCCCTCATTTTTTCCCCAAGTTTCCACTTCATTTCATCTCCAAAAACCTCACAAAAATCCATCAAAAATCCCACAAAATCAAAATCCAATCTCTACCCATTTCTTCTTGACCTATTCTAGTGTGGATCATGGATCAAGAAGCCATTTTGGAAGCCAATATTTTCATGCTAGATCTCCAATTTGTGAGGTATAAGATCTTAATCTTATGGTTAATTGTTGATTTATTGCTTGAGCTAAATTAATTAAGTGTTAATGGAGAGTTGTAAATTCTAGAAAAAAGGGTTTGGATCAAGTTAGGGTTTGAATTCAAATATAGTTGTTGTCACTTGTTTATATTTGCAAGGTGTAGTTTGGCATGAGAAGACATGGAAAACCTAATTTAGTTAATAATTACAAATTGTTACTTGCAAAATGTCCATACTTAAGCTTTTTAACAAACTAGTTTTTGGAAACTATGAATATAATTGGGATTAAAATCTAATTAGGGTTTCTATCTTTAGAGTATGGTTTTAATGAGTAGGTTAACTTGAAATTTAATGAAAAAGCTAAACTTGTAACTAGTTTGCTAATTTTTAGTTTAAAATTGTTAAAGGTGGTTAATATTGCAAACTAGGTTTTTAGTTTTAATTCAAAATGCGAGATTAAAAATATGGTTGGGGTTTCATCACATCATTAACATTATTATGAGTGGTTTAATATCTTAGGTTATGCAAAACCAAGCTTAATTGTTGAATTGTGAATTTTGCTTTAAAAGGTGTTAAAAATTGATATTTTTGCAAACTAGGATTTTGGAATTTATGCAAATTGATGAGAATAAAATTATAGGAATGGTTTATATGACTTTGTTATGATATTTAGTGAATATTGTGGATGCTAGGTTCGTTTATACATCGAGTTTTGTACTAAAACGGTGATTTGTGCTTGCTAGATTTTCGTAAAAATGACTTTTTTAAGTGAAATTGGGGTTTTTGTGAATTTGAAACTATTTTATATTATAATTAGTGCTTGTAATTGTACAAATGAGTGTGTTGGGAGTTTTCTCGATGGTTTGGCGTTTGTACGTCGACGTCGAGGGTTTTTGGGTCGATTTGCGAAAGCAACCATAGGTTTTGACCTATATGGGATTCGTGCGTCGTTTTGGTTATGAGTCGGATTTTAATGCGGTATGGTGCGTTATGATATGTAGGTACCCCATGTGGACTTCGAGACGACAAGCAAGCGCGTGGCGACGTCGGCACCGGCGAACGAGGACCAGGTGAGTAGATTTATATCTACGGGGAGAAGTCGGGTGGATGGCGTATAGCACCCCCGCAGTCCGTGGTGGTGTATACGGATACGTATACACACCAACAATTTATTATATGTTATTTGGGATTAATAATGATGTTTAGGATGGACATTGGTATGTTGGATTATTTTAGTGTTGCGAACCCTAGGGTAGTGTTACACTACACATACACACCTACATACTTGCATACATTCCTATTTATATGTGCTCATGGGATTCTTTATAGTTATGTGATCACATGGGTATGAGACTATGTGTTCACATACGGATTTGAGGATGATACTTGGGATTGAGCTGAGTCGATGAGATTTGTTTTGTGGTTGTGATATCGATGATATGGCAGGATTCGTACTTGAGGTACGTCCTGGTATTATAGCGGATCTTGGGGCGGCGATATGGGTGAATAGTGTTTTAAATATGATTTTGACCCGTACCCAGATTTAGGATGCCGTACGACGGTTTTACGTACGAGCTATATATTGATGATTGATCCGCACTCTTGACTTGGGATGTCTGGTTATAGATATGATATTATTGAGGCGGGATCACCGACTATACATATACAGGTATGTATATGTATCGACTCAGATGATAGGCGGTTTCCTTACCTGTAGTTCAGCTTGTTAGTTCAGCCGTATAGTTTAGTGTAGTTGTTAGATTAGATTAGACTTCTTACCTATTTCAAAAACTAACGAATCGTGGGTATTTTAAAAGACAGCCCAAGGGATCCTACAGATATTTCAAAAGACGTATCTTTTCATAAAAACACCATAGCCCCTATTTTCAAAACCCCATGATTCGTGTTATTTCAAAAGACACCATTTGTAGAACTTATATTAGATTAATGCAGGTTAGTTACAGTTGCGTCTTGTTTTCAGCTCCCGCTTATTATTGTGCTTCGCTTCGCATCGCATACTTATGTTATAATTTCTTATTGCAATGTTGATATCATATTGTTAGGACATCAGCACCATTACCGATGATGCGTATGTACCACGTACACTTACTTGCCGGCTCACACACATCTTCATCGGTAATTGCCATGTTACGTACACCTTAGAAAAGATTATTGCTTGACTTAGTTTGTTAGTTAGTACTTTGACATGATATTAGTGTACATGCCTTATATGCCAGCCTAACATTGTAGTTATTACTTGCCACTTCATGCATACTGTTATTCATTGTTATGCCTATATTCATGGTTTTACATGCTATTGATGATTTGGATTCGGATTTCCATGAGATTTTCTGGATTTAGGGGGGGGGGAAACCGCAAAACTTATATAAACTGATTTCTCTCTTTTTAAATAAAAAGTGCGGTTTTTTCCCATGATGTATGAGTCGTCCACCATGAGTTTGCTGATGGATTTCGAGACCCGATTCGAGGGGACGGATGAACCGTTTCGGGTACATGGTGGACCCGGTAAGGTACTCCGGGGCAAGAAGCGCGTGATGATGACGATGTGAGCCTGGCAGGGGAGCACTACCTACCGGTGATTTTACCCGAAGCGTCGGATATCCGGAGGATACCGTCGTGGTCTTGAGATGGATGGTAGAGGCCGGTATGGACTGACGGCGCCCTAGATATTATGATTGAGACATTGAGATTTCGAGATATTGAGGTACAGAGACTGTGATACAAAGATATCGAGATATTGGGATTACGTTTTGTGCCGATGCTAGGCACTGTTTTATGCTGATTTCATTATGATACCTCATTTTAAAAATACAAAGGAAATCTCACTAAATTATGAAAACGGTTCTTCATTTACATGTATTCTGTTTTCATGCATTCATACCTCATTCATATGATATATTGCTACTTGAGGCACTGACACGGGCACATGAGATTACACTCGGGTTAGATATTTACCCTAGCCTTGTTATAGGCTATGTGTTATTCTTATATTTGAGGATATATTATGATCATTGACCTAGGTTGCGTTATTTATGCGATTTCTGTGCGTAGATATTTTTCTATTCACGAGTTGGCAACTCACCCCCGTTGTGCCCCAGTTTCTTGCAGGTTTGCCGTACAGGTTTCTTTACGGCTTGCGGGCATAGTTTCCTTCGGGTGATTTGCTAGTAGGTGGGTTTACTTGTATCGTACCCCCATTTTATAACTTGTATATTATTACTCTGTTGTATCTAGAAGTTCCATCAACCAAACATGTATTTACTTTGAGCTAGAGACCAGTGATGTTATTCCTTCGACCTTAGAGTCGCGCGTTATTTTTTCTGTGGTTTTCTTGTGGTTTTGAGTTTCCTTTGAATTTTAATCCTCGCCGTTGGCGTTGTATATTATATTGCTTGTGTGGTTGTGACCGTCGATTGACGAAGAGCTAGCTCCCGCTTGGGGATGCCTTTTTATTGATTTCGTATACTATTCATGTTGTATCCCGTTTGGGAGCCAGTATTTACAAAAGAGACTCTGCCGAAATTTTCAAGAAATACTTGATGTTTTTAAAACCGCATAACTCGGCTTATACTATTAAAACTACTTGATTTTAAATTGGTTTTCCTTCACTCTACTACTTTTCTTGGTTTGGATTTCTGGGTTTTCGGTTTACTTAGATTACGTACGCCTCGAGACGTTCGTAGTTTAAGTGCCGGTCATGTTCCGTACTTTCGGGTCGTGACAACTCCCAAGTTATGTGTTCAAGTCAGGTGTTGATAAATCTGAGACTAATGCCAACACAGGATCAAGCAGGAACAGGTTTGTCTATACAGACAACAGGATATGTCCATCGGGAGAACATGTCAGGATTGTCGGCATTAGAAACAGGCTCAGGTAACATGTCAAGTAGTGATATATCAGGTCATGTCAGGTAGTGTACGTGTATCAAGTCATGTCAAGTAGTGGTATATCAGGCCATGTCAGGTAGTTAACAGGTATCAAGTCATGTCAAGTAGTGAACAGGTATTAAGCGGATGCTCATAATATAATTGCAGCAGGTATTGAATCAGGGAAAAAGTACGGATGTACAGTAAAAGCATGGATACACAACTATCTATCAGGGGTTACATCAGGACCATATAGGATGCATACTATTTAGTATAGGGTACTAATGCAATAATAACATGGGTTAATGTAAATGGCATGCAATTAGGTATGCAGAATTAATGGTATGTATATACAAACAAACATGGATGATCAAACAACTATCAGGGGTTACAACTACAGTTCCATGGCTATGTAAGATGCACATTATCTAGCATGGGGTGTCAATATTACAGTAATAGGTAATAATGTGACATGGTATGCGAATAGATATAGAATTAATGGTATGGATGCACAAATATTGATTAGGGGTTACATTTACAGTTCCAATATTAATTAGGATGCACTTTTTTAAGCATGGGGTGTTACTACAATAATAATATGAGTTAATGTGATATATAGATGCAGTTATATATATTTTAAATGATATGGATGGAAACGGGTATCCGAAAACAGTAAAGCTTCGGTATGGATGTACAATGTGATAAACGGGTAATATTTTACTCATATGGATACATAATACTATACCTAGCATGTAACAAGATGATTTAGCATGCGACTAGACATGTAAATAATGATATGGATGCACACGGATGTCGTAAAACTGTAAAAGGAAACATGGGATGCATGATTAAATACAAGTGTTGTATTTATTCAAATAGATGTAAATATAGTAACATAGCATGTAGCAAGATAAACTTACCTCGATCGGATCACAATATGGGACGCGTACGCAGCGTCTAATGTCGGTAAAAGTCTCGATGCACGCTCGCGCGTATGGAACAGGACCAGGCAATGCAAGAGAGTAACCACGCTGGCTGGGAACATCTACTGGGTTGCTCGGATCGTCGGCAGCGGCACGGCTCCGACGATCGTCGAGAAATACGGATCAAGAAAGAGAGAGAGAAAGAAAAAGAAGAAGAAAGAAGAAGAAGAAAAAGAAGGTTGCTTCTGGGGTCTGGTGCTCTGGGACAGAGGATGCAATGGGAGGTGACAACGAGTCGAGGGTTTTCCGGCGATGGGGTGCCGGCTATGGGTAGGGTTTCTTGGGTTGCAGGCTCGGGATTTCTGGGCTGTCGGGTGTGGTGAAGGTTAGGAAAAGGAGTTAGTGGTGATGGGACGGTGACGAAGGGGGTCGGAGATCAACGACGATGAAGGCGCAGGCGAGGTGCAGTCGAAGGCTAGGATTAGGGTTGTGTAGGGTAGATCAAGAAGATGATAGCGATGGGGTTGAGTTGCAGGGAATAGCACGGGAGGAGGAGAAAGTGGTGAGGTGGTCGGGGAGACGAGGGTGATGGGAGAAAGTGGTGGAGATGACTACGAGATCGGCGGCGGTGAGGATGATGACGAGGAGTTGGGTTTCATGGATCTCGTCGCGGAGGGTGTGCATGGGGAGAAGTGAAGGCTGTTTTCCCCAATCAGAGCAAAGCTCTGTTTTTGAAATTCAAAATTCAAAAGTTGAAGCAACGCTTCAGATCCAGCGCTAGGGGCGCTGCCCGCCACGTGTCAAACACGGATACGCTGGCGCCAAGTGCGCTACACCCTAGACAGCGCACCCCCAATCAGAGCAAAGCTCTGTTTTAAAATTCAAAATTCGAAAAAAGTTGAAGCAACGCTTCAGATCCAGTGCTCTGCGCTGCGCGCCACGTGTCAAACGTAGGTACGCTAGCGCAGTTGCGCTGCGCTCTGCGCCACGTGTCAAACATAGGTGCACCAACGCAAGGTGGGCCAGCGCTGGAATTAAGAATTCCCCACCATTAGATCAAAAGATCTAATAATAATAAATCATTAATTAATTAGAATTAAAATTCTAATATGGAAAGATCTTTCCAATCTTGTTGAAAACAAGAAGATTGCCTTCTGTAAAACAGAAGCCCTAGGATCAAAAATCTAACGGTGGGAAAACATCCCCAAATAAACCAGAGAAGGATCTCTTTAACTGATTTAACAAATTAATTTTCCCTATATAAAGGCCCCAAGACTTCAAGTCTGATATAGAGAAACCCCCCTACAAACTTTGAGAAAACTCAAAGAAAGAAAAGCAAGCTTTTAGAAAAAGAAGATCATTTCTTCATGGTAAAGAACATGATTCTTGAACACAGAGATGAAATCATCTCATGAAAAGAAGAACTATCTTCTAAAAAAGATCATAGATCTACAAACGACCAAGGTCTTTGATAAAAAAAAGAGAGAGAGATCAAAAGATCTCATCATAAAAACAAAAAGAAGTATTTACTTCATTTACAGATCATTGATCTATAGAGGCAAAGCCCTTTCAAAAATAAGAACTGTTGTTCTTGAATCTTGAGGCAAAGCGTCCTTTAAAAAATTTATAAACTTGTTCTCTGATCATAAATTTAATCAAATGCGCTTTGCGCTACTGAAAAGTGTCTTGCACTCATGAACTGTGCTTTTGCGCTCCTTGGACCGGCGCCCAGCACCAAAACGTGCCACGTGTCAACCACAGACACAGCTTGCGCTTTGCGCTTCTGAAACAGCACACTGTGCCCATGGACTGGCGCTCATCACCAAGCGCACCACGTGTCACTCACTGGTGCGCCACTAAATCAGCGCAAAGCGCTCATAAATTGAAAGCACAATGCGCTAATAAACTGGCGCTAAGCGTGACACGTGTCCTTTTCGTGTGCGCTACTTGGCAGAAGCGCAATGCGCTCTTTAATCGGCACAAAGCGTCTGGCACGCCACGTGGTGCGCTGTCAGCACGCACATTGTTCTGATGAATGCTATGCATTCAATACAAGACAAAAAATGTCAGGATCTAATGGTCAGCATTGTTAAAAAGGGCCAAGCCCAAATAAAGGCTCAACAGCCCAGAACAATAAAATGTTAAACATTTATTAGACTTAGCCCAATATTGGCCATAAATCCTCAACTTATATTAATTGAGCCCATCTGCTTATAAATATTTTAACAGATCTTAGCCCCAAATTAGACTACAGATCTTTCAACCAACTCACACCGGTTCGAGGGTACATCTTTTTACTCCTCTGATATTTGTCGTTGTAATCTTTCAACGTCTTCAGAGAGGTGACGGGTCCTGACAACCATACATTTAATGGACTGTGGGGTCCTTAAACTCACGGACTATGATGTCCTTAACCTTGACTGTGAGGTCATTAAACTCACGGACTACGATGTCCTTAACCTTGACTGTGAGGTCTTTAAACTCATGGACTACGACGTCCTTAATCTTGACTGTGCGGTCTTTAAACTCACAGACTATGATGTCCTTAACCTTGACTGTGGGGTCTTTAAACTCACGGACTACGATGTCCTTAACCTTGACTGTGGGGTCTTTAAACTCACGGACTACGATGTCCTTAACCTTGACTGTGGGGTCTTTAAATTCACGGACTATGATGTCTTTAACCTTGACGGTGAGGTCTTTAAACTCACGGACTATGATGTCCTTAACCTCGACCGTAATGTCTTTAAACTAACATTGGGCCGAGATGTCCTTAAACTAACATTGGACCACCATGTCCTTAAACTGGTAATGGACCACCATGTCCTTAAACTAGTAATTGACCGCAATGTTTCTAAACTAAACAATAGAGTCCAAATGCTCTTTTGTTGGATCTAAACGATCTCATTAAGTTGATTTTAGTCTAAAATGAGACTAACATATCCTTAACTTAAAACCCCCTCGTTAAGTAGATCTTAGTCTAAAATTTAGACTAACGCATCCTTAACAAATGTTTAAGTTGATCTTAGTCTCAAATGAGACTGACGATCTTTAAACCCAACCCCCAAACCCAAATCTAAGAAAATACGGATTTGGACTAATCCACGTCCTACGGGCGACAACATAAATTAGTCTCCGTATACAATCCACGGGCAACCAAAAACAAAACAAACACCCACGACACGAAGTGACCATCTGGAGATGGAGAAAGTGGTTACCGCGATGCGGTAGCGTAATTAACTGTTGGATATAGTGCCCTCAGAGTCAATTATTGGATCGCAGGAACGTGATTGCAATGATTGAGGGAGGACCTATACCGGTAAGACAGTCTTACTCGAGAGGTTTGTATACTATATGGTTTGTCTTTATCATCATGTACAGCTTTAGGTGACATGTTCACTATTGCACGTCGATAGAGCCCTTAGGATCCTGCTTGACTACCAACAGTATGATGGCGATCATATACGTGAGAGTTGGGTAGTCCATAAGCACATCCTTAAAAGTGGTCCCTAGTCGTGGGAATTTCGAGACAGGGGATCGATACTCCGGAGTAGACTAGTGTATACAGTCGAGACCCCGGCGAGGGGCGGTGGCCGGTCTCACAAGCCACTGGTGTCAGTTGGTTCACCTAAGATGTATACAGGTGCTCATTGGGTTATGAGAACACCGGACAGGACTCGCCGGGAACCTGCTAGTTGGTATTATACCTGACGTCAGATAGCAGTTCCCTGATGACATGTATACAGGTTAGTTCATCGACCCGGTATTGGGGGCGAGATCGCGCTGTGTCTAGGAGAGCCATTACACAAAGCCCTCGGCCGAGGCAGGAGATTTACTGGTAGGTATTCCAATGGTATCTCAGGGTGTTCTGGGCTACACTCCGACACGACTTGTACCGCTTTTGGGGGTCTGACTTTTACCAACCCCCTAGGCCCGCCATGCGATGCTCATAGACGAACGGACCAGACTGTACGGATATTGTCACTGACAGGCTCAGTAGGGTGTCAGGATGAGTTCGCTCATCGACCTCCCTTTTGGTCAATACTTGATAGCCCGTTACGTACGGCTAATACTTCTGACGTGCTAGTGGTTAAATCCACAGCCAAAATATTGACGAGTCTTTAGAGTCCCCCACAGACAATTTCTCAAGTTTCGGGCGAAACATTGTAGAGGCCGTATGATATATGGCAGGGTTCGATCTTATACGTGCGGTATTGCACGGATCATGATCGGACGGATCATACTAGTGGGCTTTGGTTTAAGCCGGATCCTAGTATTAGATTTGTTGGATTACTTTAGTCTCGTCGTATTCGCATTCAGTCGGAATGCGGATGCAGGTATGTATATACAGGTGAGGGGTATCCTTGTGATCCGTCACAAGTTTACTTTAGATGTTGCCGTATCTTTTTATTGTTGCAAACATTTGGATTAATGTTTGTTAATGGTAATTGTGAGCTAGATTTCATCATGACATGCATTAAATGTGATATGGACACATTAGTGACTCATGGTCTCTTTTTATGTGTTAATATCACATTATATGATGTTTTTGGGTTGAAATGATGGGTGAGGAGAGAGAGGGGCAGCCAAGGTGATGGGTGAGCTCTCATATTATTCTAGACACTCTCTCACTCTCATTTTATCAATTCCATCACAAGAAAAGAAAAGAAGAGAAAGCCTTCTCTTCTTCTTCTTCTTCCTCTAGCTTACATTCTCCATTAATGGCAACACCTCTATCCTCCATCCAAATCCATGGATGCAAGAGACAAAGTGATCACAAACATTCTCTACAACACCTTGGACACGTCGGCTAGCACACTTCATGCCCGAGTTGCTTTGGATGAAGCGAGAGCCCGTAAAAAGACTCATAGATGTTGTACCTTTTTCCGACGAGGAGATCGAGACCGGAGATGCCGTGAGGAGCTTGGGATGGTGGCCAAAGACCGAAGGACATGGATCGATCGGCATAGCATTCTATCCTTTCTCTTGATAGCTAGTTGTAAGTCAATGGTTCGATCCGAGTTTTAAGCATACGATAGCGCCGGTTTTCAAGTTAAGAAAAATTTTCGTTTCCGCATTTTGGCCTCGGAAAGACGGCCGGGGCGCTACCGTAGTCTTAGGTGGTATCAGAGCCACGCCACTAACCTTTACTAGCTTGCTCTAACGTGTTTAAAATATCGATCGAACGAAATTTTCAAAAACCGCGTTTCCAATTGTTCAGTTTCTGTCGATTTTATTTTGTGCTCTAAAATTTTTTTTGGGCATGTCAGAAAATCAGGTAGGGTTTTTTAAGAGAACTGAGAAAATTTGGTGGGCTGATATCACTGTAGAGCGGCGGATCCGCGGCCGTACTGTAGCCACAGTGCACCAAATTTCTTCAGTAGGTCTCTGACTTGGAAAAGGGGTTTCTGGTAATTTTATTTTGGGTCCAGATTTATTTGAGTACTGGGTATTGTGCTTGGGGCCCACTTCGAGAAACTTTGTCGATCGAAAATTTTAAACATGTTAGTTCACAGTATTTACATTATATCTGCGACCGTGAATGTCATTCGATCGGTAAATCATGTCTAATTGCTGTAGCCCTTTTAGACGGATTTGCGAACGTGACATTCACGTTGATGTTCTGTGCTGTGGTGTGATGTTGCGGATTTGTCATGGTAGATAGCCTGGATGCAATGGTAGTACAGTTTGGTTTTATATGTACATTTGATATTGCGGGGCGAGCATCCGATATGTGGACTGCCGTCACTGCCTGTTTGTATATTATTCTCTTGGGGCACGACCGGGCTGAGGTCGATGTACCCGTTGTATATTTTAATTTCTGTACTAGGATTACCCCGCGGTGGGGTGCACGGATAGCCGGGTTCTAGAGGACAACGGGCCCGCATCTCATGGCTTTGAGACGGAGGGGGCTTCACTCTAGAATTGGCGGGCTAATCGCCGCACTCATAGGGGGTACAGGTTGACCCAAGGAGGGGTGCCCAAGTTACCGGATTCTGTGAAGTGCTGGGTGGTCCATTCACGTTGTTGAAGGGGGCTGCCTCGCTTCAGATTTTGGCGGGTAACTTGCCACGCCCGTAGGGGTTTAGGATTTCATTGCACAGGCTATCCATACGACCAGGGGAACGTCGGGTTTCAGTAGCGGCTCTCTGAAACCCGGGGATCCCAGATTATCTGTATTGTTCTGTGATGCTTATTACATTTCTATGATGTTGCATTTTATCACGCCTTGAGCGATTATGTAACGTTTTAAAAATAAATAAATAAAATCTTTTGGGTGAATTTTCTGATAATCGGTAAATAAATCGTAATTTTCGTAAAACTTAACTATAATTATTTTTTCAACATAGAGTTAAATACATTTATTTTAACTATGTAATTGTTAGTAATTGGCATTTATTTAGTCACTTATAAATTGTTAGTTTACTTAAATATTTTTCCTTAATCAATTATTTTAAATATTATTATTATAATCTTTCGCTAATACATTTAATTAGTGATAATTAAAAAATTAGACTGGGTTAATTTCCCACTTGTGCACCATGACAACCTAATATATATAGTTGTAACAATTTCTTCCTTCTAACTTTGTCTCCATGGTTCTAGATTTTTCTAGGGGGGAAATTTTTTGATTGGAAATAAAATTTAATGGAAAAGAATAATAAGATGTTCATGTATGTGTGGGGTTATGGTCACTTCTTTCTCTCACTCACCCCACTCTCCTCCTCACTCTCATTTCGTTGGCAGCAGCCCCAATTCCCCACTCCTTTTTCCCACTTCAAAGTTTACATTGAAATGAAAATTTAAAAGAAAACAATAAACAATTAGGTATGGGGTATTTTTTTCTTCACATAGGAAACTTCCACACACATTCTCTCTCTCCCTCTTCATTCCTAGGCCGAGCCCCCCAGCAGCAACCAATTTTATTTTTTTTCCTTTTCAATTCCTCTAAAATTTCATCCCATTTCTTTAACCGACGCGGTCAAAGCCAAAGACAATGCCTTCTTCTTCTCCGGCGACTTCGCCGCCGCGATCAAGCACTTCTCCGACGCCATCGCCCTTGCCCCCACCAACCACGTCCTCTACTCCAACAGCTCCGCCACCTGTGCCTCCCTCGCTCGCTTCGCTGAAGTCTTATTCCGATGCCCAGAAGATCGTCGAGCTTAGCCGTAGCCATGTCTTCGATCGTCACAGGCGACCGCTACCTCGAATCCCTCATCAGGTTCGTCGATCGCAACGCCGGCCAACTCCTTGACAGAACCCTAACCCTAAAGTTCAATCCTGTCGGCCTTCACTACGTCCAGTCCTGCCTCGAGGCGCTCCAAGAGCTCAAATCTCTCCTCGCTGGTCTGCCGTTGATTACCTTCGAGCTTACGTCTTTGGATCTAGGGGATCATCGAGCGTTGGAGCAGCTAAGGAGAATTCTAAGGCTGTTGAGTTTGTTGAAGGTGATATCTATTTTACCGCCGCCGACGAGAGGTCCGACGTCGTTGTCCCTGATGCCGTTTGGGATATTGAAGGTTCTGGAGCTGAGGGGGGTGCGATTTGTCCTCGTGGGCTGGGAATGGGTTTCTTGAGTTGAGGCATAGCTTGGAGAAGCTCATTTGCCATAATTCTTTTGATGCAATCAGGCAGATATTTGCCAGCAAGATTGTTGATATAAGGACTCCCCACTATGGAAGAGGTTAGTATTTGTTTCATGTGCTTGCAATGATTCACTGCAATTAGCAGGTCATCCTAGATTGCCTTAATAATACACCAATAGCATGCAACAATTATTTCCTCATATTCATTAATTGAACAGGCATTGATCAAACGAAATAATGGTTTGGTACTAATGGATGAACCCTTGCAATTGCTACCTGTTGCTGAAACTCTTGACCTGAGCCGGAACCAATTTGCAAAGGTGGCCAATCTCCGCAAATGTACAAATATTGCAACACTTGGATCTTGGGTTCAATCACTTGAGATCAATATCATCATGGAGTGAGGTTGCTTTCCCGATAGTCAAGCTTGTTTTGAGGAATAATGCCTTGACCACAGTATGCTGGGGTTAAAAATTTGAAGTCACTTGAAGGGCTTGATCTTTTCTACAATATTATTTCCAGTTTCATAGAGTTAGAGATTCTTGCAAGTCTTCCGTGCCTCCAGAACTTATGGTTGGAAGGAAATCCATTTTACTGTGCACGGTGGTATAGGGCACATGTGTTCAGTTTCTTCTTACATCCAGAGAAGTTAATTTTGGATGATCGTGGCATGACCACAAGAGAGTACTAGGAGCATCATATCATTTTGGCGAGTAGACAAAAACAACCTTCAGGATATGAATGTTATTTTCATGTGAAAGATGAAGCTGAGGACGAGAGAAATTTGAATACAAGGGATCGGGCGCGGAGGCGTTGGACATGGCGAGAAGAGACATGGCGGAGATCGGATCAGATTGGCCGAGGCGTCCCGGTGAGTAGATGTATACATCTACGGGGGAAATCGTCTGGATGGCGCGAGGCACCCCATAGTTAGGAACACTTTATTACTTGCAACTATATGCTTACTTAGTTAAGCATCTCATTCATTGCATACCTTAATAGCTATTCGTTTGCTAGCATTGCATGGTTATCCATATACACATGTGCGATATCACCTCTTAGGACACGTACACCATTACTATTGGCTCATGTTGCACGCGCACTATTCATGTAACACACACGCCTTTGGTAATTGCCATGCCACGAGCACTGTAGATACTGTTTAGTTTAGTATCACCACTTGCATTACACACGATATATTGAATCGCATAGCATGTATATGCATCGCATCATCATCATGCTTATATAGATTTCTAGCCACAAATTACATCGCATACCTTGATATCATAGGCATTTATTATATACAACATGTTGGGTATTATGATTTTCTTGAGGATTTCAATACTGCTGCGATTTCTGGATTTTGGGGGAAAACCGCAAGAATTTAACAAAAGCTTATTATTATCATTTTTAAAATAAAGTTGTGGTTTTCTCGTGATGTATGTGTCGTCCACCATGAGTTTTCATGTTTTCTGTTGGATTTCGAGACCCGATTCGAGGAGTGGATGAACCGTCTCGGATACATGGTGAGCCCGGTATGGTACCCTAGGGCAAGAAGATCGAGTTGTAGACGATGAGCCTGGCAGGGGAAGACTACCTACCGGTGATGTCTGGCGTGGTGGATATCCGGAGGATACCGACCGTTGTCGTGAGATTTGATGATATGGGCCGATCCGGACTGACGGAGCCTGATGTATTGAGACATTGATACAGTGAGACATTGAGACAAATATATTTCCATATTTGGTATCGATGCTTGACACGGTTTTCAGATGATTTCATTGATGTTACTTTAGTTATTGCACAGATATTCTTTTTTTTTAAGTTAAGAATGCAGAGAATCATCGTATTTAAATACTTAAAGATTTCGTATTGATGTTGCATACATGTACATACATACTAGTGGCATTACATCACAACCAGAAATACATGTTGTGACGCATTTGTGTGCATTCTTATGATAGCCTTACTAGATGTTATATTCTACTCACGAGCTGGCAACTCACCCCCGTTGTGCCACAGTGTCTTGCAGGTCGGACCCGTCAGCCTAGTAGCGGTGGGCTTATATTATTGTTGGCTTCTTTTGCTCAGACTCGCGACATGGCTCGTAAGTGGGTTGCGAGGACACTTTTATCTCTTTTTGTACTATCTTTGTATCTAGTATTCTCCATCTACCACTTCTTATTTGTATATGCGACCTAGTGTTGAGACTGAGAGATTTGAGTATATGTGGTTTCTCTGGGGTCGAGCTCACTTGAGCCGACGTTGTGTTTTCTTTATTTTTGTGCTTCTTATGCCTATTTGCTTGATACTGCATATATATTGCGTGTGGTTGTGATCCGTCTTGGGCGAAGAGCTAGTTCCCGCTTGGGGATACCATTTTGTTATTACAGGTTTACATATCTTGTTGTGCCCATTTTGGAGGATAGAATTTACAAGGGAGACTCTGCCGAAATTTTCAGAAATTTTTGATGCATTTAAAAAGGAGTTGATGCAACTTAATAGATTTTAAAGTAGTTTTCATAAAAGGTTTTCCTTCACTCTTATGATTTGGGTTTAGATTTTCTGGGCTTTGGCTGACTTAGTTTACGTTACGCCTTTAGACGTCTCATAATCTAAGTGCCAGTCACGTTCCGTACCTTTGGGTCGTGACAGATTATATTATATTGATATATATACTAGTAGATGTTGTATATGTTTTACACCCGCACTAATCCAGTCCCCGCTCTGTCATTAGTTAAGTAACCTAACGGGTGATGACGGGACCCAGTGGCGAATGCGGATGGCATATACGTACATCGTATTTTCGTTCTTTTGTGGTGTGATTAATTGATGGGACTGCATTGATTCAGATCAATGCAAGCTAAACAAACCTACTTTTGATGTTGTTGGAACATTTTTCAAAAAAGCTGCTATTGCAAGGACGTTCTCTTTTGTTTTGCACAGTGATATTCGGTTATGAATATCCAGCACCTCAGTCGACGAGGCAAGGGCCGAGATCCCTTCACCGGGAGTGACCCCTTAGACAGAAGTTTGCGTCAGGGTAATAACTTCACTATAGCCGATTACTTTTTGCTTTGCATTGTGGTATTCAGTTGGAATATCCCGCATCTCATTCTACGGGGAAAAAGCCGAGATCCCTTCACCGGGAGTGACCTCTTTAGCAAAGGTTTTCGTCACTATATTTTTATAAAAAGGCTATGCAGTTCCTTCAACGATATCAAGTTCATTACGTTAAAAGTTTTTCGCCAAAAACTAGACGTAGCCCTCCGTCATTTCTTACAAGCATTACTTAGTATTCGTGATGCGTTTGTTGACTGTGTCAAGGCGTAGTATACGGTAGCTAAGTAGTGTTCGTTTGTGGCATATTAATGGGATTGGTTAGGACAGTCGTGCGGCCTTGTTGACTGTATCAAGGGCTCGTACGGGTGGGTTTAACGCAATCCAGGATAATGACGGGTTGAACTTGACTAGGACACTTTGATTTGTTGACTGTGTCAAGGTCACTTGGGTCCTAGGGGTAAAAATCACATCTGGAGTTTCTAAAGAAACTGAAACTTGCCAGGCATGCGCATACCTTCTGGAGTGTGATAACATGAGTGGATTCCATCACGTTATCATGCGATGATAGTTAGATCCCGATTCCCACTGATGAGTTGGTTTACTTCTCGGGTGATCCCGACTAATTCTTCTTTCAGGTTTGGAGGAGAATTTGAGGATACAGTGGGAGGTTTGCTAATTAGATAAATTGGTAACCATTCTGATCTAGTTTTGAGTGCACGCTGAGTGTTTCTTTTCTCTCTCTCTTTGGAAGCGACCATGACCCGACCCTTGACTATGACTCAGTGACCAAGTTAACCGAACCTTCTCAAAACATTGGCTTTGGGATTGTCTGAGTTGCATACCTCATTATCACTCCTTCTTTTACCTTTTTCTCCAGAACACCCCGTATTACTACGAACGTCCACTTCCATTGGATAAAACCATCGTATGGTTATATACGAACTCGAAGGAACTTGTTCCAGATTCGAGGATGGTTTCCGGTTCTGGAGAAAATGAATAGGACTATTCAGTTGTCTTTTTCTGTTACCTTCTCTCAGGTTGCGAGTGCTCCTTGGATTAGAACAGTACACCTATTACACTAATTGGATAGTCTTCTTCCAAACCATAGGCAGGTGCCGAACGGTCGGAAATGAAGAAAGCCGATTAGCCTAAGTGTGGTGTACAGAAGGTATTAAGTAAAGACAAATAAAGGGATTAGAAGGAGGGCAAAGTAAATTGCGACTGATATTCATGACCAAACCAAGTATTTCATTACCACTCCTACTTCACCATTGTATTTCTCCAGGACACTCCGTATCACTACGAAGATCCACAGTTATTTGGATATTCCATCGTATGGTTATATACGAACTCGAAGGGACTTGTTCCAGTTCGGGGATTGATTCTGGTTCAGGAGAAATAGGAATAAGTTTTTATTCAGTTGTTTTTTATCTTTACCTTCTCTCGCGTTGCGAGTGTTCCTAGGATTAGGACAGTACACCCATTATGCTTATTGGATAGTTTTCTTCCAAACCATAGGCTGGTGCTGAACGGTAGGGAAGGAAGAAAACCATTTAGCTTAAGAGGGTGTACAGAAGGTAACGACTAAAGACAAATAAAGGGATTTGGAGAGATGGCAAAAAAATATACGGTTACAGTCGTGAATCTGGATAATGGAAGAGGCATTACTAGGAATACCCGGAAACCCCTTCGAAACATATTCATGTTTCAGTTTCACTGTGTACTGTTAATGGAAAACTGATTTCCCAATTAGTACTTGCTCCAGGGTATGTATTTACCAGGTTTGATTCTCACATCTGTATGGTTTTACAGATGATGAGTGGGAGTAAGTTATTGGGAATTAGGTGATCATCCTCATTTTATCGGGATTCGTTGTAATTGGTGATATTTGAGGAAATCGCCTGGGTTGTTTGCCGGACGGCAAATATTTGGTTTTGAATATCCGTTGTTATACACCAATTTCAAATTGACATATCTGTACGTCTATTTTTATAGAGTGAGATATAACTTTTTGAAATTATGTCTGTGACTTTTACCTATATCAGTGGATGGTTAGGTAAGGAGCATTAAACAGCGGTGTAATGCTTCTTAACCATAAGTACAGTTTTCAACCTACGACACACAGCGAATGAGTTATTCAACTCAGGGGACTTATACAGAGTATTGTATGTTGTCCAGTGTCCATTATGGACAGAGGGGTTGTTCCTCGTACTATATTCAGTTTACTTATGACTTCTCTAGTTTTTAGACAAGTGTTTCGTAGAAACACAAGGTCCAAGTTTTGAGAAGTTATAGGTATATGAATAAAGTAGAGAACCAGGTATTGCAAGTATCAGGATTCTTCAAGGTAATCGAAGATGTAGATACTTTTGTATGGTATTCAGTTGATAGTAATGATTATGAGAACTTGCTTCTCTTTCAGGTTACTCATATCTGGATGTATTCCTAAGTTGAGTAATGCTGATCGGCCTCTCTCCATTTAGTTGACATGCACTGGAGACAGTTGCATGATTTGAATCTGGTTCCAATTAAATTAGTGCTTCTGTTTCTATATTAGATGTAGAACGGTTTATATCTTAACGATGTTAAGGTACGGGGAGTTTTCCGGCTTATGCTTAAAACCAGACTCTGGATAACTCAAGGTACGTTTCTGTAATGGCTGTTTGTAGGTTGACCTGGGCTATGACGAGGGTTGATTTCCTACCATCTGGAAGATCAATAGTGATATTGTTCTTGACTCGCCACAGTTTTAGTAAAAATAGATTTTTTCAGAAAACAGTAGTGGGAGTATGGTAGAACTGGAAGTGATTCCAGAACCGCAAACGATTACTGAAAATTTAATAGGACCTAAAGATTCAATCTGGATTGACATTCCATTGGCCACTCCGCAAATGTGGTGGGTAACCTCAAGCACCCGAGAGGTACTCCGGTAGCCTCAAAGACGGTGATAGGGAGGTTCTTGTTTACCCAGGCTTGACACTACTGTTGTTCCAGACTATGAGACCCGGCAGGAGGATGAGTATAGCGTCGTTCTGAACTGGCTTTAGAAGTGCACGTGTATATTATTCTGCCAGAGGGTTGTCGTAGTCAGTAGGAGCAGCGGAAGCATAGTGGACAAGTGGCTTATGTCTATTTATAGACTAAAGCAGAAGTAGCGGAGATAGATCATCTATTTCTGATGCGACAGTCATAGGTTTGACTTCATCAGAATAGGGGATGGATCTGTTAAGATGGTAGTAGGGTGTGATGTCCTGGTATTTGGATGACATACACAAAGTAGGAAGTGAAATTCCTATACTACGATCGGTTATACTTTGGTTGTCGCACAGCGGTTTCTCCATATAGGATATAGATATAATATCAGATATTCTGGTTACTAGATCTATGGTTTTAGATCTATATTTGGATAGTTTCCCAATCAGGGTACTTAGATAGTATTCTAAAGGTGTTTTAGAATGGACGACTCCTGGCACGGTAGTGTACCTGCAGGTGATGGAGTCACCCTCTCTAAAGGTGTCTTACAGACTGAAGAGGAGAGGGATGTGCATGATCGGCAGATCACTTGCTTAGGCAATTGAGTTGATCATGAGATGTCAAGTACCACACCAGATGTTGTTTTTGCACGAAATGCAATAAGTTGATATTAATCCAATCCTGGAGAAACATTCGGAAGCAGTTTTAGATTATAAGTGAATGTTCTAGGGATATGATAACGGCAGCCTCATACAGGAGACAGTTATCATTCCAGGCTTCTAAGGTGACCTGAATGACAGAGTGACTGTCAGAGTTATAGTTTTCCCTCTGACGAGGGGCAGTGTTTTGGACAGGTGATCCAAGCGGACACTGAGGGAGGCATTAAGCAGGATACTAATTAAGTTCGGTTGACGATACAGTCTAAGAAGTTTGGATTTGGAGTTCATTTATGAGCTAGCTCCCATCAGATATCCAGACATATTCTAAGACTGGTATTGCTCATTTTGGGAGATGGCTTTCTCCACGAACTTGAGATAAAGAGAGACATAGAAAGAAACATCAGGGTGGGTCCACTAGCCGAGGCTATTCCTCAAACACAATAGTTTCGCAAACGGGTTTTATGAGACTAATTAGTAGAGGAGTTGGGTGTTCGGTATCATACGGGCTGTGAGTATACAACATCGCAATAATTAGTTTTGAGTGCAAATGGGAGATTGTTGGATATAGTGCCCTCAGAGTCAATTATTGGATCGCAGGCACGTGATTGCAATGATTGAGGGAGAACCTATACCGGTAGGACAGTCTTACTCGAGAGGTTTGTATGCTATATGGTTTGTCTTTATCATCATGTATAGCTTTAGGTGACATGTTCACTATTGCACGTTGATAGAGCCCTTAGGATCCTGCTTGACTACCAACAGTGTGATGGCGATCATATACGTAAGAGTTGGGTAGTCCATAAGCACATCCTTAAAAGTGGTCCCTAGTCGTGGGAGTTTTGAGACAGGGCATCGATACTCCGGAGTAGACTAGTGTATACAGTCGAGACCCCGACGAGGGGCAGTGGCCGGTCTCACAAGCCACTGGTGTCAGTTGGTTCACCTAAGATGTATACAGGTGCTCATTGGGTTATAAGAACACCGGGCAGGACTCGCCGGGAACCTGCTAGTTGGTATTATACCTGACGTCAGATAGCAGTTCCCTGGTGACATATATACAGGTTAGTTCATCGACCTGAGGTTGTCATTTGTCTCGTGTGAATTTCTACTGTGCTTTGATTACTACCCTACCACGGCTCAAAAGAGTCGTGCAAACAGGTTTTAGTAGGGTACAGTCCCGAGCCACATGGAGGCAGTGAGCGGATCGGCAGGGGTTTCGTCTCTCCTGGTATTGGGGGTGAGATCGCGCTGTGTCTAGGAAAGCCATTACACAAAACCCTCGGCCGAGGCAAGAGATTTACTGGTAGGTATTCCAGTGGTATCTCAGAGTGTTCTGGGCTACACTCCGACACGACTTGTACCGCTTTTGGGGGTCTGACTTTTACTAACCCCCTAGGCCCGCCATGCGATGCTCATAGACGAACGGACCGGACTGTACAGATATTGTCACTGATAGGCTCGGTAGGGTGTCAGGATGAGTTCGCTCATCGACCTCCCTTTTGGTCAATACTTGGTAGCCCGTTACGTACGGCTAATACCTCTGACATGCTAGTGGTTAAATCTACAGCCAAAGTATTGACGAGTCTTTAGAGTCCCCCACAGACAGTTTCTCAAGTTTCGGGCGAAACGTTGTAGAGGTCGTATAATATATGGCAAGGTTCGATCTTATATGTGCGGTATTGCACGGATCATGATCGGACGGATCATACTAGTGGGCTTTGGTTTAAGCTGGATCCTAGTATTAGATTTGTTGGATTACTTTAGTCTCGTCGCATTCGCATTCAGTCGAAATGCGGATGCAGGTATGTATATACAGGTGAGGGGTATCCTTGTGATCCGTCACGAGTTTACTTTAGATGTTGCCGTATCTTTTTATTGTTGCAAACATTTGGATTAATGTTTGTTAATGGAAATTGTGAGCTAGATTTCATCATGACATGCATTAAATGTGACATGGACACATTAGTGACTCATAGTCTCTTTTTATGTGTTAATATCACATTATATAATGTTTTTGGGTTGAAATGATGGGTGAGGAGAAAGAGGGGCAGCCAAGGTGATGGGTGAGCTCTCATATTATTCTAGACACTCTCTCACTCTCATTTTATCAATTCCATCACAAGAAAAGAAAAGAAGAGAAAGCCTTCTCTTCTTCTTCTTCTTCCTCTAGCTTACATTCTCCATTAATGGCAACACCTCTAACCTCCATCCAAATCCATGGATGCAAGAGTGAAAGTGATCACAAACATTCTCTACAACACCTTGGACACGTCGGCTAGCACACTTCGTGCCCGAGTTGCTTCGGATGAAGCGGGAGACCGTAAAAAGACTCGTAGATGTGGTGCCCTTTTCCGACGAGGAGATCGAGACCGGAGATGCCGTGAGGAGCTTGGGATGGTGACCAAAGACCGAAGGACACGGATCGATCGGTACAGCATTCTATCCCTTCTCTTGATAGCTAGTTGTAGGTTAATGGTTCAATCCGAGTTTTAAGCATATGATAGCGCCGGTTTTCAAGTTAAGAAAAAATTTCGTTTCCGCATTTTGGCCTCGGAAAGACAGCCGGGACGCTACCGTAGTCTTATATTAACTGCAGGGGCTTGCGCCTGCAGGGAAGAGTGTCCCCACAATCAAAAACCCTTTAAATGAGGGGGAATCTGACAAAGTCTGCTACATCGGCCGCGTCCGTTTAAACCTTTGATATATGGTGTCATAAATCAACTTGGCATCTTCGGAGAGGTGGACGGATAACACCAAATAGCATCTGCCCCCAGATTCAGGAAAGACGTCATTCTTCCGGGTTTTCGGCGGAGAACAGATTCTGGCGCGCCCGGTGGGACCTTTTTTTCTTTCCACTCCACACTTCGTGTGTCGTGTCTCATGAACGAATCGCGGTTTTAATATAGTTTCCCTTGAGTTCGAGGTACTAAGATTGGGTGCATTGCTTGGTGCAGAAAACGAAAGATCAATGGCGTCTACTTGCACCATGTATTCCAGCTGCAACTACAACTCGCGTTCCGCCTCATCTGGAAGCATAGCTTACGGACCTCAAGCGGCCTCCCTGTTCACGATGCCGGTGGAACAAGTCACTCAGGCCATCACTGGACTGTTTTTCGGGACCATGCTCCAGCCTACAAGCTTCAACGCTCCTATACCAACACAGGAAACTGCCAAAAAGTCGGTCTTTGATCGGCTTACAACTACTCCGGCCCCTCTCAACGGGTCGTCCAGCTCCAGCATCTCGGCCTTCGCCAGATGGGGCCAAAGTTCCTGTGAGCCAATAGTGAAGCCTGCAATTCAAGAAAAGGTTGTTCCAAAGAGAGTAACCATCCCTGCTCCCGAAGTCGTCAAGGCGGCTTCTCCTGTCAAAGGGTTGGTCTTTACAAGACTGACTGTCCCGGCTCCCACTCTGGCTCCCGTTCCCGCTCCAAAGTCAGTCTTTGACAGATTAAATATTGCTACTCAATGGTCATCAGTCTTCAAGAGGCTGACGCCAGCAACAGCCCTTCTCCAAAACAGGGGGCATAACGAAGTCGCCCCTAAAGCTGAAACAATCCCAACGGCTCGACACGCTCGACGTCGCCACTGACGTCGAGTAAGGAAGGCTGGAGGCAACTCTCCCTCTGGGCTAACTCCACCAGCCCCAACCGTAGAAGTCAATGCTGCTGTTCCAACTGGGAACAGCTTTGAATTTCTGAACAAGGTGCGCAGGAATTCTCCTACCACCGTACTGAAAAGATCTCCTCCACCCGTGGAGAAGGTTACAGAAACGAAGCCGGAACAGTCCCCTCAGCGGCTGTCCTCCAAAATATACAAGGTCTGGCGACAGGTTCAGGACTCAGTGATTGATCAAGATTATCCTCGCCGACAGAAAAAACTGAAGGTTCAGCAGGAAGAGAACCGTTCTGGCAAGCCACAAAGGATGACAACCACCTGGGTGTCCGCTGCAACGGCCCCTCGACGTCAACTACTCAAAAGAGAAGGAGGCCAGAGAAAGCCCCTGTGACTGCGGTAAACCGTAAAAGCGCTGAATCTAAACGACCCAAGTCTGGGGGCATGATGGTACATACCATTTATATGGCTTCCGGAAAAGAGGAGAGCCGTGCTTTCACGGGCCATCGACCGCTCACCCGATCAATAACGAGGGCTCAGGAACAGCAACAGCAGAAGCTTCATGAGATGCTGACTGAGATGGCCGCACTCATTGGGCCAAAAGAAAACCCAGAGACCATATATCAACGTCGAGAACAAGAGACTGACACCGAGTTCCTCTGAAGAATGCTCGAGAGGAAAGAAAAAGAGGCTGCGGAGCAGGCAACCAATATAAAATGAATGGCTGTCTTGTTCCAAGACATGGCTGGGATGATGTTACAGCCAGAACCTCCAGCTAAAGATCCCCCGATCATCATCGAAGACGACAAAAGGGAGACATCGAACCCTCCTCCAGCTCTTTCAACAGCCAAAGAGGAAACCATTTCTAAGGCCGCCGTAGATGACTACATTGCTCAGCAAATACGAGCTCATCAGGCGAATGAAGCGTCCAGCCAAGTTGTTAAAACTGGGCGACCATATCCAGGCTGGTATGACCAGATAAAGTACCCGCCGGGATATACCATCCCTAGATTTCATGTATATAAAGGGACGGGAAATCCACACCAGCATGTCGCTCAGTTCAGGCCTCTATGTGGTAATACCGGAGGTGATGATAAGCTTTTGCTCCGCCAATTCGTCGGCAGCCTGTCGGAGACGGCATTTGAGTGGTACTCCGAACTTCCAAACGACTCCATCAAGACTTTCGCAGAAATGGAGCTGTTATTCACCCAGCGATTCACGAGTGCTAGTGAACGCACCCCAATAACGGCATTGATCAATGCAAGGGTGAAGCCAGGCGAGACATGGGTCTAATACGCAATCCGATGGCGGAATCTGTGGTCCAAATGTGAGCAGCGCATCGAGGAAGTGCCGGCAGTGGGAATGTTCGTGGGCACTCTGGACCCTCAGGCAACTATTTCCCAATTCATGATGTTCTTCAAGCCGACCACATTCCAAGCTTTGATCGACAAACTGGCCCAAATGGACCAGATGGGTCATAGACCGTCTCCTCCAAAACCAGAGCCGCGAGACGAAAAGGGTAAAGGGAAAGCGACATTCGTTGCGAATACTCAACAGCAGCCCAGCGCCCCGAAACTAACAGATCAACTGGAAGAGAGACGGCGCTACTATAATAAGAAAATGAAACGTCCTTACTCGTTCCCTCGGGACAAAACGAAGAGACTATTCGAACTAGCGGTGCGTAACAGGCTCATCAATCTGCCGAATCCGAAACGACCATTGCAACCCGGCGAGGCTAATGGTCCTAATTATTGCCCTTACCAACAAACGGTAAGCCATCCGATTGAAGATTGCTTCATCTTTAAGGGATGGATCGAGGACTAATACCAGCAAGGCAAGTTTGCGCTGTCTGAGAAGTGGAAAGTAAACCCACCACAACCGCACATTCCTAAGAAGACGGACACACCGGGGGCATCGTGCTCTTTTGTTGAAGAAGCTCCGTGAGAAATCGCTCTTTCAGCCAAAACAAAAAGAATGCTAAAGGATCTCCACACATGCCCGGCAATCAAATGGAAGAATCCGCTGGAGCCCGAGATTATCAAGAGAATGCTGAAACCGTGCCCAACTCCAAAAATTGGTGGTGATAGTCAAAGTGCTCACACCCAACCGTCAAAATCTTCTAAGAAGAAGAGGAAATATAAGAAGCCCGTGAAGCCTGGTGATAAGCGCACGGACCTACAAAAGCAGATTGACGCGCTGGAAGAGTACAACCAGAAGGCGCGAACTCCAATCACACTCCAAGAATTTCTCAGCCACGTCCTTGAAGACGAAAGTGATGACAATGGAAAGGACTCGTCGGATGAATCTGAAGGTTACGTAGCAAGTTGCCATGTGATCTCTCATTCATCGATGAATGATAAAGAAACCCCTTACGCAGAAAAACCGGGGGCCGATCCTGAGCCTGAACTTCTAGGACCATCAGACGAAGTGATTAATGTATTCGTGAACGAAGCCCGTCTTAAAAGCAAAGCTGATCAGGAGCGCGAGATGGACGTATTTGAAAAAGCCAAACGCCGGCGACTGGACCAAAAGGTTGAAACATTCCCGCCCGATCAAAGTACATCCGTCGCAAATAAAAGTAGGTTCAAGACGATGAAGAGGTTCGCCAAAGCTATATCAATGGGAATGAAACTGCCACCTTCCGAAGGAAACACTCTTGGTGAAGCGGAAACACATCCTGGTTCCTGCTTATATCACCGGAAGATTGCGCACCCCACCGAAGAGTGCAATGCTTTTAAAAGATGGTGGCAGGGATATGTTGCTCACCGGCAACATTTCAAATGGATGAAAGGTAAAACTCGTCGGGAGCAAAGAAGCACGAATGAGGACCACATAAGAGCTATCGGCAATTGCCGCATGGTCGACGTTGGGGGATCACAAGTTCTCACTTTCGGGAGCGACTCTGATGAAGAAATGACTCTTGGCCCTCTCTTCAAAGAATCCACCTCGGGAAAAGAGGAAGAACCAAGGACCTGCGAAAATATTCAACTGCGCAATAGTACGCTGCCCGAAAAGAATTTTAGGCCCGCGAATAGTGGGTCAAATAGAAAAGATAAGGGGAAAGAAAAAGTCCCTAAAGATATCTCCTTAGAAGATCAAGTCGTAAAAGAGCTAACAGCCAAGGACCCGCCGAAGAAAAGTAAGGTGGACTACAACGTTCTGGCACACTTGAGGAAGATACCCTCGCGGCTCAGCATTCTCGACGCCCTTCTGTAATCCAAAGAGGCGCGAGATTCATTGATCAAGGCGCTACAAGAGCCAGAGCAATTCCAAGCTTTCCTCGCCGAAGAAAAGATGAAAGATGAGCTGGAAGAAGCACACACAGCCGATATCACCTTCGGCGATGAAGATCTTCTCCTTGGGACGTGCGAGCACAACCGTCCCCTTTATGTCTCCGGATACTGTCACGATATAAAGATAAGAAAAATCCTGGTTGACAATGGGTCTTCCGTCAATCTCCTCAACGTGAGAGTGTTGAAGGAAATCTGCATGAGCGTTCAACACCTCGCTCGTGATAAAATCACCATCTCCGGTTTCGACTCCCGGTTATTACGGACTCTCGGGTCTATGATACTGACGCTGCATTTCGGGCTACTCGTCACGGATATTAAATTTCACGTCATTGACGCCAAGACTTGCTACAATACTTTGCTCGGCCGGCCTTGGTTACACGAGTACAACATCATCCCTTCTACACAACACCAGTGTATGAAGTATTTCAAAGATGGTCTCGAGTATACCGTGACGGGGGAGTTGAACCCATTCTCCGTGAACGAAATTCAAAAGTACGAAGATGCAAAATACTTCTTACCAGATTTTGAGGACACGGAAAGATGTCACCAACCGAAGAACAAAGCTATCACCACTATTCCGGTCTTCGGGAGTGATACCGAGGAGGAGGAAGAGATAGTTCATTCAGGGCCGCCGCAACACAACAACCCGGGACCGTCCACCCCTATGTTAATCTTCGGCAGCGACTCGGAAGATGAAGTTAACGCTATATTTTCCGCTAGGCCATCAATTCAAGCCTTTGATGAAGATCAAAGTTTGCAAGTTGCCATGGTTCCGCCAAAGTATCATAAAGAGCTAGACGCGCTTGATACCTATAGTATGGAAGAACTGCAGACATTCTACGTCCCTCCCAGGCGAAAAGGAGAAACGGCGATCCTATTCTACCGATCTGGGGAAACCAAAGCGGAGAATGAAATTTGGCATGGTGCGGATTCTATACTTGACAGACTCCAACCCATCCGTTTGCCCAGATGCTACACAGACGGATTAAAAAGATTGTTGAGGCGCCAAGGCGTACCCTTTAAGCGGACTACTCGACAAGCACGGTTCTATACCAGGATTTGGAATGTTCCCGGAACTCAACAAAAGTTGCCCAACAGGAGAATGGAAATGATCGGGTTTGGATATGTTCGATCAAAGAAACGGGAGCTACTCCGCGACTGCTAAGTCATACATGACTTTGATGAAGAAGGAGATGCTCTATGGGAAGATGCTAACCCTGAACCAGAAAAAGCTCCCGCCGTAAAAATGCCCAGTCCGTCGTTCGAAGAACAAATGGACAAGCTTATAAGGGAAGCAGGTCAAAAGGTTCGAGACGACCATAATCGCGAAATGGCTATCTACGAGAAAACCAGGACGCAACGCCTCCTTCAACAGGCTGTGAAAAATGAAAATGCTCCTCCTTGTCAACCCGTCGGACAAAGGGTCCGACGCAGATGCAGAAATAAACCAAAGAACGGGAAAGGCATTCGACAGCGACAAAGCGGGTCCAAGAAGACACGCGATCAGAAATCGAGCAGTCCAGATTCGTCTCTTATAAAAAAGCTGGGTCGAGCATATTCTTTTCCCCAAAGCAAGACAAGGAAGATATTCGATCTTGTCATGAAACATCAGATGATGACACTCGCGGAGTCCAAATACCCCGAGCAAGCAGGCGAAGTCTCTCATCCGGACTATTGCTCCTATCACAGGGCAATAGGACATCCTCTCGAAGACTGCTTCACCTTCAAGAACTGGATCGAAGACCAGTATCAATAAGGCAGGTTCGCTCTATCCAGCAGTTGGAGGGTAATCCCGCCGCAGAAGCATGAACCCAAAGCCGGGAGAGTAGAACCAGATCAACATCGGTCTTGGAAGCGATCTCGTACTTGTCATATGATATTGTTATCAGAGGAAAAGCCTGAGAGTATGGATGAACTCCCCTGGTGCTTCGAAAACAATGATGATGAGGTAATCTCAGAGTTTCCACCTGCGCCAAAAGAGCTGGAAGATGGAATACATATTACTGCAGATAACCTCAAGAGAATCAACTTGGGAACGGCAAAAGACCCGCGGCCGACATTCGTCAGCGAACTGTTGTCTGAAGAAAAAGTGACTACGCTCAAAGATGTGCTTACGCAGTATAAACATTGCTTCGCATGGAACTATTCCGAAATGCCGGGACTAGATCCAGAGATTGCTGTGCACAAATTGGAGATATCTCCGGGCATCAAGCCAGTCAAACAAGCACCGAGACGAATGCGGCTCGAGCTTGAGATGAGCATCAACGCCGAGGTCAAGAAATTAATCGACTCTGGCTTCATCCAAGAGATTCAGTACCCCGACTGGATCGCCAACATTGTTCCAGTAATGAAGAAAAATGGGACGGTGCGCATATGTGTGGACTTTCGGGATCTCAATAAAGCATGTCCGAAGGACGACTTCCCAGTACCGGTCACTGAGCTGATGATAGACAACACGTCCACTCACGAAGTTTTCTCCTTCATGGACGGCTCGTCGGGCTACAATCAGATAAAGATGCATCCCGAAGACCAAAAGCATACCGCTTTCCGGACTCCTCTAGGCATATTCTGCTACAAGGTGATGCCCTTTGGTCTAAAGAACGCCGGTGCCACCTATCAGATGGCCATGACAAAGATCTTCGATGACGTCATACATAAAATCGTCAAATGTTATATCGACGACCTCGTAGTTGAAAGAAAATCATACGAGTGACATTTTGAGCATCTGAAGACCGTATTTCAGCGCCTTCGGAAATACAACCTAAAGATGAACCCTCTCAAATACGCGTTCGGAGTTTCCTCGGGAAAATCCCTAGGATTCATCGTCCAACACCGAGGCATCGAGATAGATCCGTCAAAGATCAAGGCGATTGTGGAAATGCCCCCGCCAAGGACTCTCAAGCAATTGCGGTCTCTCCAAGGGAAGCTCACGTATATCCGGTGATTTATAGCCAATCTCTCAGGCAAGTGTCGTCCTTACAGTCATCTGATGAAGAAGGGAACCCCTTTCGTCTGGGATCGCAAATGCCAAAACGCACTGGGCGAAATCAAGCAATACCTGCAGAATCCTCCAGTACTGGCCACTCCCGTTAAAGGAAAACCCCTCGTCTTGTATACCACCGCCATCGAAGGTTCCTTAGGCGCGCTGTGGGTACAAGAGAATGACCAAGGGAAGGAGAGAGCCCTCTACTATTTGAGTCGAGTTCTACTGGGGGCAGAAAGCAATTACTCTCCCATTGAAAAACACTGCCTGGCACTGATCTTCGCAATAACGAAGCTCAGACACTATGCATTGGCACATGAGGTCCATCTCATATCAAAAGTGGATCCTCTCAACTATTTGATGTCAAAAGCCATATTAACAGGACGTCTCGCCAAATGGGCCTTGCTCTTGATGGAGTTCTCGATAACTTATCGGCCTCTTAAGGCAGTGAAAGGCCAGGCCATCGCCGACTTCCTCGCCGAGCATCCGATACCAGCCGACTCTCCCTTGAATTGCGAATTGCCGGACGAGCACACGTTTGACACGATCGACGGGGGGAGAAGAGAGAATGATACCCGGTGGGAACTCTATTTTGATGGAGCGTCTTCTATGAAAATCGCAAACTAAGCACCCCTATAATCAATTCACGGGTAGGCCTCATCTTCATGACTCCACAAGGAGGGATAATGCGCTTTTCCTTCTCCTTGACAAAGCCAAGGACGAACAATGAAGCCGAATATGAAGCTTTGATAGCAGGCCTTAAGATCGCTGTCGACATGGGAATCGAAAACCTCCTCATAGACGGAGACTCCCAACTGGTCGTCAGCCAAATAAACGGTGACTATCAGACGTGCAAGACGGAGTTGGTGAAGTACGGGGAGAGAGTACAACAATTGCTGACTCAGATCCCTTCCTATGCCCTAGAAAGCATACCGCGAGCGGAGAATAGCAAAGCAGACGCATTGGCCAAACTCGCAAAGGAATTGGCTGACGAAAACCTCGATGACGTGAGGATCGTTGTGCAAAGCCGTCGGATTCTTGCACCGGCAGAAATATCTCTGGAGTCGTCCGAATAGGAAGGAGCTACCGAGCAAACGGCCCTACAAATAAAAGACCAGGAAAATGTTATAGATTGGAAGGAAGTCTTTATAGACTACTTCAAATCCCGTCGAACACCTGAAGATGCATCCTCGAGACATCAGCTCATGAAACGAGCTCTTTCTTTTGCATTCGTCAATGATACTCTGTATAAGAGATCGTTTGACTCTGTATGGATAAGATGCCTCGGACCTGAAGAGGCAAGGAGATTCATCCAATAAACTCACGACGGACTCTGCGGTTCTCACCAAGCCGGGCCGAAGATGAAGCTGAAGATCAAAAGGATGGGCTACTATTGGCCCACAATGATCCAAGACCGCCTCGAATACGCGAAGCAGTGCCACTCGTGCCAAATTCACGAGGATTTCATCCATCAGCATCCAAATCCGCTACACCCAACGGTAGCTAGCTAGCCGTTCGAAATTTGGGGAACTGACATAATCGGGCCCATCGAACCAGCATCGTCCCGAAGACATCGATTCATTTTGGCGACAACTGATTACTTCTCCAAGTGGGCAGAAGCAGTACCGCTAAGGGAAGTGAAGACGGAGAATATCCTCCATTTCTTCAAGACGCACGTAATTTATCGGTTTGGAACTCCGCGACAGTTCATCTCCGATAACGGGCCAGCCTACAAGAGCCACAAAATCAGCCGCTTCGCACAACAGCATAACATAGACTGGAGATACTTTTCGGTCTGTAATCCCCGAGCTAACGGTCTAGCCGAAGCTTTCAACAAAACCTTGACAAATATCGTGAAAAAGATGGTGTCTCGGAATAAGAGGGGCTGGCACGAGAGGCTGCATGAAGCTCTTTGGGCGTATCGAACTACGTTCAAAACGGCCACAAACACAACGCTGTATGTATTGGTATTCGGCACAGAAGCGGTACTTCCCCTTGAAATAGAGTTACCCTCTTTGTGAGTGGCAGTTCATTACGAGCTAACAGACGAAGAGAATGCTCACCTTCGGCTTGAAGAGCTCGACGCCCTTGATGAAACCCGGCTCATAGCGCAACAAAATCTGGAGGCTTATAAAGCAAAGATGACGCGCTCTTACGAGAAATTGACTAGGCCGAGAACATTCCGCCAAGACGAACTCGTGCTAGTGGTCAAGAGACCTATGATCCCCAATCGTACCAAATGGGAGAAATTCGAGCCGAACTATGAAGGCCCGTATATCATAGACAAAGTTTACCAGGGTGGAGCCTATCTACTCATGGACATGCATGGTGAAAGACCTTTCCGGCCAATAAACGGTCGATTCCAAGTACCACGCCTGACGAGTCACGGCCTAGGTCAATGATAGATGACAACGACTATGTCTGCTCGCTATCTTCCCAAGCCTAAACTCTAAAAGTAGTAGCCGGCTTTCGGACCGAAACGTCCTTAAACTAACAACGGACCGAAACGTCCTTAAACTAACATCGGACCGAAACGTCATTAAACTAATATCGGACCGAAACGTCCTTAAACTAACAACGGACCGAAACGTCCTTAAAACTAATGATGGACCACTATGTCCTAAAACTGGCTGTTGACCGAAATGTCAATAAACTTCTACAGACCGCAGCATCCCAAGGCTGACATAAAAAAAACGGTACGTCCATAAGCAAGATGGGCACGGATGAAAACCCGAAAGGGCTCCGTGAGTAAAAACAGCAAGGCTACCGGCGAGTTTTTGTGAAAACCTGAAAGGGCGCAACCTCGTTAAAAGACACTTGCAAAGTCCTCTCGACCTTGTAAGGAGAAAATACCTGCGTGAAATCCTTACGATTCACAAGGAAGCAACACACTTAAGAATCCCCACGATTCCTAAGGAGAAATTACACTTGCGAGATCCTCACGACTCGTAAGGAGAACCCTCTTATGTGACCCTCACGGCTCATAAGATTCAAAAGTCTTAAACTACAGGGATCTGAACCTGTTCTTAAGCAGCCATCCTAACCTCCGATATTGCCCTACAAGCGGCTCAATACCGACCCTTGTATACAATCCACGGGCACGAATAAACATTTCCCTAACAAAGTCCCATCTGTGACTAGGGATATATCTACACGGTGAACAACCCTTGTAAGTTCTCTCGACTTATAAGGAGAAAACACTCTTGTAAGATCCTTACGACTTATAAGGGAACATGCACTTAGGAATCCTCACGATTCTTAAGGAGAAAATGCACCTACAAGATCCCCACGACTCGCAGGGAGAAATACCTTTATGAGACCCTTACGGCTCATGAAGTCAAAAGCCTTAGTCGACAGGATCTTAACCCTGTTTGCTAACCCTTCTTTGTTCGACATCGACATAGGCAAATGATGATTCACTCCTGGCAATATCCCAGTTGTAGCGATGCTATGCCAAAATCGTTGTCTAATTTCAAGCTTGCAGCGAAAAGCCAGCGAGCCACACATACATACGAAATAGCCGAAATGACGAAGCAACTTGCAAACAAAATCAGCAAGTAAAAATATATGCATGCAAAATAGCCGAAATGATTGGGCAGCTCGCAATAAAAAGTAGCGAGTAAAAATAAAATAAATAGCCGAAATGATTGGGCACCGCGAAAAATAGCCGAAATGATTGGGCAATCGTGACCTTCGCGATACAAAAGCTGAAATGATAGAGCATCGCGGAATAAAAAAAATATATGAATGAAGTTTTTGCCCTATAGGTGATATCACATCGATCCCTGTATACAATTCAGGGACACAAACAAAGAAAGAATCACACCTTCTCTCCCCAGGCTCCATCAGAAGAAGAAACCAAATCTCGACGGTTCACAGACAACCTGGAGATCGTCTCAACATTCGTCTCATTTCAACAGACGCAACATCAACAAAGCGGAACCACGACAGTTCCCAGTTCCATGACTCAGCGGTGCACAGATGACCGAGAGTCAAATCCCGACTCCGTGAAATGCGGATGAAGTCAACCTTTCTTGGTTACATGGAACATGGCTTACGTTAATCCTGACCCCATGGAAAACGTCCGGAGCGAATTCTGGTCCTCGCAGAGCACGGAAATGACCCCGTGTGAAGTATCCAGAGCGGTGCCTGGTCCTCGCAGAACACGGCAATGACCCCATGGGAAGCATCCAGTGCAAAATTCCTGGTCACGTGGAACGCGGCTTAAGTCAATCCTGACCCCGTGGGAAACGTCCAGAGCGGATCATGGTCCTCGCAGAACACGGCAATGACCCTGTGTGAAACATCCAGAGCGGAGCCTGGTCCTCGCAGAACACGGCAATGACCCGTAGGAAGCATCCAGAGCAAAATTCCTGGTCACGTAGAACGCGGCTTACGTCAGTCCTGACCCCATGGGAAACGTCCAGAGCGGATCCTGGTGCTCGCGGAGCATGGCAATGACCCTGTATGAAGCATCCAGAGTGGAGCCTGGTCCTCGCAGAACACGGCAATGACCCCGTGGGAAGCATCCAGAGCAAAATTCCTAGTCACGTGGAACGCGGCTTACGTCAGTCCTGACCCCGTGGGAAACGTCCAGAGCGGATCCTGGTCCTCGCAGAGCACGGCAATGACCCCGTATGAAGCATCCAGAGTGGAGCCTGGTCCTCGCAGAATACGGCAATGACCCTGTTGGAAGCATCCAGAGCAAAATTCCTGGTCACGTGGAACGTGGCTTACGTCAGTCCTGACCCCTTGGGAAACGTCCAGAGCGGATCCTAGTCCTCGCAGAGCATGGCAATGACCCCGTGTGAAGTAACCAGAGCGGAGCCTGGTCCTCACAGAACATGGCAATGACCCCGTGGGAAGCATCCAGTGCAAAATTCCTGGTCATGTGGAACGCGGCTTAAGTCAATCCTGACCCCGTGGGAAACGACCAGAGTGGATCCTGGTCCTCGCAGAGCACGGAAATGACCCCGTGTGAAGCATCCAGAGCGGAGCCTGGTCCTCGCAGAACACGGCAATGACCCCGTGGGAAGCATCCAGTGCAAAATTCCTGGTCGCGTGGAATGCGGCTTAAGTCAATCCCGACCCCGTGGGAAACGTCCAGAACGGATCCTGGTCCTCGCAGAGCATGGCAATGACCCAGTGTGAAGCATCCAGAGCGGAGCCTGGTCCTTGCAGAACACGGCAATAAGTCAATCCTGGTTACGTGGAACGCGGCTTAAGTCAATCCTGACCCGTGGGAAGCATCCAGTGCAAAATTCCTGGTTACGTGGAACGCGGCTTAAGTCAATCCTGACCCCGTGGGAAACGTCCAGAGCGGATCCTGGTCCTCACAGAGCACGGTAATGACCTCATGTGAAGCATCTAGAGCGGAGCCTGGTCCTCGCAGAATATGGCAATGCCCCGTGGGAAGAATCCAGAGCAAATTTCCTGGTCACGTGGAACATGGCTTACGTCAATCCTGACCCCGTGGGAAACGTCCAGAGCGGATCCTGGTCCTCACAGAGCACGGCAATGACCCCGTGTGAAGCATCCAGAGTGGAGCCTGGTCCTCGCAAAACACGGCAATGACCATGTGGGAAGCATCTAGAGCAAATTTCCTGGTCACGTGGAACGCGGCTTATGTCAATCCTGACCCCGTGGGAAATGTCCAGAGTGGATCCTGGTCCTCGCAGAGCACGGTTATGACCCCGTGTGAAGCATCCAGAGTAGAGCCTGGTCCTCGCAGAATACGGCAATGACCCCGTGGGAAGCATCCAGAGCAAAATTCCTGGTTACGTAGAACGCGGGTTGTGTTAATCCTGACCCCGTGGGAAACGTCCACAGCGGAGCCTAGTCCTCGCAGAACACGGCTATGACCCCGTGGGAAGCATCCAGAGCAACTCCTGATTCCATGAAATGCAGATAACGTCAATCTCATTAAACACTTACGGGTCCTCTCGATTCGTAAGGAAGAAAACTCTCTTATAAGATCCTTACGACTTATGAGGGAAAATGCACTTAGGAATCCTCACGATTCCTAAGGAGAAAATACACCTACGAGATCCTCTCGACTCGTAGGGAGAAAAGTCTTTATGAGACCCTCACGGCTCATAAAGTTGAAAAGTCTTAGGTAGCAGATTTGAACCTGCTTCCTAAGCCATCATTACCTCTTGAAGAAGCCAAAACAAGATGCTCACTCTATCATCCGCAGGCTATGCTTACTAAAGCGACATGCTGACAACAAAGAAAGGAAGAAAGCAAAGAGATAACACAAGACATTACGAAAGAAATGTATCTTTTATTCATAAATTCAACTAGGTACAAAATACATCTTATGAAGGAATAAAAAATGGATACACTTTATTCAAAATTACAGATGGTACAAAAAAATTATTGAGAGGGAGCGCTTTCAATAATTCGATCAGCCGCTCGCGCACTTCCCTCAGCCCCTCTTCTTGATCAGCTGTCGCGGCCAACTCCGCTTCGACCTGGGCTCGCTGCTGCAAGTAAGACGAAACTTGTTCCTCGACGGCCCGCCGAACTGCTTCACGATTTTTTGCATCCCGCTCGACGACGTCGAGCTTCTGCCTCAGTGTTAATCCGTCGGAAATGCATTGCAGAAAGCCTTCAAAGATAACTTTCAACTGCGCAGCATTCGCATTAACCTGAGCATGCAGTCGAGCAGATTCGCTTGAAGTTTCATTACATTCCTTCTGCTTTAAAGACACTTCTTGTTCAAGATGGCGGAAGTAAGAAGTACTCTGCTCGACCCATGCTGCCCGTTGAGTGCTCACAGCCAGAATCTCAGGAGCAGGATGCCTGACCTCGAGCTCATGCAGGCAAGCCTCGATCTCCTTGCAGTGATTAACCCAAGTCTCAACGACGCCCTCACTATGAAAGTTCACGAGCGTCGCCAGCATAGGATTAACCTCCGCGGAAAAATCTGCAGTGAATGTGGGAGCCTCCGCGTCAAGCTCCTCGATGTATTCACTCAACATACACAGGCTGGTCATGGCACCTTTTGAGGATGGACGTCTAGAAAAGGGCCCTGCCGGCATCATAATGCGAGACTCGAGCGGGGCTGGAGTCGATGTGATTGCTGCAAAATAAATCATAGTCAGAAGTCGGCTCAGGAAATAAAGAAAATACACGAAAAATAAAGTCTACTATACCAGCTGCAATAGGGAGCGGAGATGGGAGTACTGGTAGCGCAACGATAGCCTCGTCCCCGCCTTCGATTTGTAAGGCTACAAGCAATACAAAGAGGGATTAGCAATAATGTGACTGCCGTTAAAGAAATGACGTCCTTTAGAAAAGATACTCACCAACACCAGCAAGCGGACTAATATCTGACAAGAAGGAGAAGTGTGGGTGCAGCACCTGATACAGATGGTCAAAAAGGACTCCTGCAAGGACACAGTAATGCAACATCAGTACATAAGTTATACAGCTTAAAAAATAAAACGGATGGGTTACGAATCCGCACCTTCCAACATCTGAGATGGTATGAGAGAGGGTAGAGGAGTGGTCACCGTTAAAGCGGTAACTGATGGCATTGCCTCGGGTAGCGTGACCTCAGCGCTCGCTACACCTGCATTAGGAACGAGATAAACACTATCAGGAAAGATTGAAAAGGATTGCAGAATAAAAAAAAAAGCAATGACCCAAGATCTACCTGGTGAGTCGCCGGTCGGAACCGCGACGAGGGCGTCACTTGATATAACGACCGTTTCATCCTCTTCCATCGGGATGGTCTCACCTCCCGTCGCCTCATCCCCTGACTCTACGACAGCCGTCGTAACACTTGTGACACCAGGAGATGGCAAAGAGCCGCAGGCGGAAAGAGCGACGATCAGGGCAGTGCCCGACTCTTACGAAAGAGTGACTATCTCGGGCTCGGCAACTGCACCAATCTCACCCATCGTCATCTCAGGCTCGGAGGCTGTAGCAATCTCACCTACCGCCATCTCAGGCTCGGTGATCGTGACTGTCTCGCCCACCGCTACCTCGAGCTCGGCGATCGCAGCCATCTCGCCTACCGCTGCCTCGGGTTCGGCAATCACGGCTACCTCCTCTACCGCTATCCCAGGTTCAGTGGTCGCTGCCACTTCTTCGGTAAGACTCGGCCCTACAAGATAAGATATATGAGAACTGGTATTTAAAACTTTGACAATGAAACCCCGTGTCACATTACCTTGAGTTGGTCTTCTGACTGTTTCCCGAGCCGCACGCGCTGCCCTTCTATAGGCAGTGGACAAAGCAGTCGGGGATTCCTTTAAAGGAGTAGGGGCAGGGGTAGCGGTGCTCGAACCCGCACCCGCGGCCAAAGCAGTACTACGCTCCCTTGCCGCGCGCATTCGGCGCTTCCTCTCCGCTCGGGCCGTCAAAGTGGATATTCTAGATGCCTCCATCAATAGGACGCCGTCATCCGCGGTAAGGGTTACCTCTGGAGCCATTATAGCTTCCATCATCGGTCGTTTGAGTAAGGCCTCTTTCGGCAGTGCCGAAAAGGTCGGGACTTCGATGCCTGGCCCGGGAAGAATCTCCGCATCAGCTTGCGGGATCGGCATTGTGGTCCCTGCGATAAAACAAAGAAGGGGTCAGGTTACTCATAAGAAACGGGAGCGGGAACATGGTCAACCGAAATGTACCGATGCCTAAGGATGCTCGAAGTCTTTCCTCTTCCTCAAAGGTCTTGAGAGAAGCTGCGAGAGCTTCTTCAGTGGAAATGCCTGTTAAAGAAGGAAAGGCGTCAGTCAAAACACGATAATAGAAATACGATGCAATGACGAAAAATACGGCTAATGGTTACCTGATTGCGTGAGGATAGCCAATCCCGCTTTATGGCTCGTCAATCGCTCAGAAGCTTCAATGGCAACTGCCAGATCAGTGTCATCTGGTGGCATAAATAGGCCGTCGTTGGTCCCATACTCACTCAAGCCCTCGCTGTAAGGAGCATGAGGTTCCTGACCAAATACAACGTCAGCAGAGAGGATCGACTTCTTCTTCCTCTTCTGCGAGCGAGCTCCGGTCGCAGCCAGCACTAACTTACGCTTGGTGGGCACTTTGGGGCGACGAGTCCCGATATCTGAGCCTACGCTAGACTCGGGGGAAGCTACATTTACCGTCTCCATGTGAGCACGGGGCACCGGAGGTACATCCACCGTCTCCACGGGAGCACAGGGCACTGGTAACTCAGGCCTGTCATGAGGGACTTCAATCACGGCAGCTTCTCTTAGTGGAGGGATGATAATGGTTCATCGCTTTAAGTGGACGTTTCGATCACCAGCAGGGGGTGCACCCTTGCGGTCGAGCAGCAGTCGCTTCTCCTCCCTGATAACAGCGCCCGTTACATGTTGGTACCAGGCCACGTGTACATTAAGGGCCTTCGGGATACAACTCGGTTCGCTGATATAGAAATGAGACCCCGTATTCAAGCACATGAAATGATGCAGCGCGCCCCGCATTCCCTCTTCGGTGATAGCAGGTTCTACCAAGAAAGCCTCCAGCGGGACTCCCTGATTGTAACTCAGCTGCTGGGCAAAACGATGGGGGTTGTATCTCATGAATAGCGCCGCATCATTTTGCCTGAATACAAGAAAGCTCGGCCTGATGGAGTACAAGTGGAGAATCTCCCGAGCTTTCAACACAGAGGCCCCATCCTTAAAAATGTCTCGCAGTGACAGCATCGCCTTTGAAGTTTCCTAGCCGATGGTCAAGACTTTGTCTGTGAAAGACATACCATCTCCGACTGTGCGCGGACGAAGGAGCAAGCCCTTAGCTTCCCGTGCTGACGGACTCACGATGGAGGCGTCAACCAGCCGCATGATCCGAGGGAACTTGCATCTGTCGTAAAACGAAGGTCTTTTGTGAATGCCAAAGACCCTAAGCACGTGCAGCTCCATCCATGAAGTGAAGTAATGCATCGGGAAGTTGGCAGGATGCACCCCCGGTTCAGTGGTATCCGCCGCTACGCTAAGACCGTGGTTTAAGTGGGCTAACCTGGCGATCCCGACGGCCACTTGTATTCCAGCAACCATGCGATGCGCGGGGTAGAAGACGGAAGGCCTCATGTAAAGAGGATGCATAGGGAGCACGAACCAGCTCAACCGTAGCCCAAGAAACCCAAGAAAGAATGCCTCTTCATCAATGCCCGGGGCGGCGATTTCTGACAGAGGGATGATCGCAGCGTCAGGAAGAAAGAATCCCTTCTGATCAGCTTCCAATACCGGATGATGGTCCAAGCCAAAGCCGAAGGGATCATCAAGTTTAGTAAACTTTTCGCCTCGTCGCGACAAAATCTCTGGGCGAAGAAAATGGGCAATGAAGTCCACAAAACTGACCCCCCCGGCCTCCGGATTCTAGGAAGAGACTCTCGTACATGTTCAGCACCTTTATCAGACTAGGGAACTGGTGCTGAATGGCGTTCTCTGGCATGAGGCCCATCACCACTGGCTTGGTGGTAAAAACATATTCATCTGGAGGAAGCAGCTCCTCGTAGTGCTCCCCCCTAACCGGTAGACCGGAAACCTCGGCAAATTCTTCCAAGGAGATGGAAACATCTCTGTCTAGTAGAAGGAAGGTATGGGTCGGGATATTCCATTGCTCTATGAATGCCTTGATCCACCGTGTGGGAGGTGCAGAATACTGGAACAGCGAGGCGTAAACCGCAGGGTATAGGCCGAGCTTTAGCAGCTGCGATTTCTTCGCCGACAAAATGTACCGGGCCCACTGCAAGTACCCGGCCGGATGACGGGGAGTTAGCCCGATGATGTAGGGCTGTCCCCAAGAGCGCGATTCGCCCTGGCATATGCGCCACCCCAGGGTATCCAAAGTCGCCGTCGGCTGCATGGGTACTGCAGCGATCGAAGGCTAAAGAAGACCCTCCGAAGTCCAATTAACAACCTCCACGACATAGTTCACCGGGGGTGCATCTGCATACGGGATTGCCGAGATAGACCCCGAAGGCGTCGCACAAGAGAAGCTTCGACGACCTCTGATAATCTGGTCGTACAATCTACCCCACAAGTGAAGATTTTTGTGTTCCGGGTCACGGTCTTTGATGAGCGCGAGAACCTCCCGGTCTAAGGGTGCCTCAGGGAATCCTCCCTCTGAACGAACAAACGGGAAAAAGGGATCGAAAGACATTTCGCCTGCAAGAAAGGACAGAAGTTAATTATCAGTGCTATAATTTAATTTTAAATTTCTGACACTCGGTATTTTAAAAGTTGTACAACACTGCAATGCAGTGGAAAGAGGACCAAAAGGGGACCCACAAAATCTAGATGACAATTCATCAATTAATAATTAATAAAACAGCTCCATCATTGAATGAGACTGTTAATTAATGAGGAAATACTCAAGAAAATTCTCATTGAATGAGAGATCCTTCGGGAAAAGGAGAAAATCTCCCTTTGAGAGCAAAGCTCTATGACAGAGTGACACTTGTCATGAAGGAATAAAATTCCTTAAAGAGCCTGGCTCTGTAATGATGATGGAAAAACCCATCAGAAAAGAAAATTAAAATCAATTAATTTTTATGAATTAAAAATTCTGGGATCTTCAAGATCCATAAAAAAACTCTTAAGAGTTCTTCATCAAAGATTAAGAAATCTACACATGATTCAAAAGAGCAAAGCTCTGTCTATGGGCTAAGAAACCCCAAGAAAAGATCTCTTTAGATCTATGGGTTCATGAGAGCAAAGCTCTGCTAATGAAACCCTAAATGGGTTTTCTTTAGATCAAAGATCTATGAAGAGCAAGGCTCTGTTAATAGGTAAAACCCTAATTTATTAAAATTCTTAAAACTTACCTAAGTTTGGAAAGAGTTTTTACTCTTGAGAAGTCTTAAATAGAATAGCTGTGCTCTGGACAAAAATTCTCAAAGAAGATGATAATCATCTAGAGGACCAAAGGTCCTATTTATAGGAATTGAAATGCCACTTCAACTTTTGAGTTAATCCAAGGGCTCAGATGCTGCCACCGCTGCACTCACGTGTACGCCACGTGAGCGCAACGGTGGGGGGCATTTGTTTCCCCCAATCAGAGCAAAACTCTGTTTTTGAAATTCAATAGTTGAAGCAACGCTTCAGATCCAGCGCTAGGGGCGCTGCGCGCCACGTGTCAAACACGGATACGCTGGCGCCAAGTGCGCTGCGCCCTAGGCAGCGCACCCCCAATCAGAGCAAAGCTCTATTTTAAAATTCAAAATTCGAAAAAAGTTGAAGCAACGCTTCAGATCCAGTGCTCTGCGCTGCGCGCCACGTGTCAAACGTAGGTGCGCTAGCGCAGTTGCGCTGCGCTCTGCGCTGCGCGCCACGTGTCAAACGTAGGTGCACCAACGCAAGGTGCGCCAGCGCTAGAATTAAGAATTCCCCACCGTTAGATCAAAAGATCTAATAATAATAAATCATTTATTAATTAGAATTAAAATTCTGATATGGAAAGATCTTTCCAATCTTGTTGAAAACAAGAAGATTGCTTTCTGTAAAACAGAAGCCCTAGGATCAAAAATCGAACAGTGGGAAAACATCCCCAAATCAACCAGAGAAAGATCTCTTTAACTGATTTAACAAATCAATTTGCCCTATATAAAGGCCCCAAGACTTCAAGTCTGATATAGAGAAACCCCCCTACAAACTTTGAGAAAACTCAAAGAAAGAAAAGCAAGATTTTAGAAAAAGAAGATCATTTCTTCAAGGTAAAGAACATGATTCTTGAACACAGAGATGAAATCATCTCATGAAAAGAAGAACTATCTTCTAAAAAAGATCATAGATCTATAAAAGACCAAGGTCTTTGATAAAGAAAGAGAGATCAAAAGATCTCATCATAAAAACAAAAAAAAGTATTTACTTCATTTACAGATCATTGATCTATAAAGGCAAAGCCCTTTCAAAAATAAGAACTGTTGTTCTTGAATCTTGAGGCAAAGCCTCCTTTAAAAAAAACATAAACTTGTTCTCTGATCATAAATTTGATCAAATGCGCTTTACGCTACTGAAAAGTGCCTTGCACTCATGAACTGCGCTTTTGCGCTCCTTGGACCGGCGCCCAGCGCCAAAACGTGCCACGTGTCAACCACAGAGACAGCTTGCACTTTGCGCTTCTGAAACAGTGACTGTGAGGTCTTTAAACTCACGGACTACGACGTCCTTAACCTTGACTGTGAGGTCTTTAAACTCACGGACTATGATGTCCTTAACCTTGACTGTGGGGTCTTTAAACTCACGGAAGATGTTGTCCTTAACCTTGACTGTGGGGTCTTTAAACTCACGGACTACGATGTCCTTAACCTTGACTGTGGGGTCTTTAAACTCACGGACTACGATGTCCTTAACCTTGACGGTGAGGTCTTTAAACTCATGGACTATGATGTCCTTAACCTCGACTGTAATGTCTTTAAACTAACATTAGGCCGAGATGTCCTTAAACTAACATTGGACCACCATGTTCTTAAACTGGTAATGGACCACCATGTCCTTAAACTAGTAATCGACCGCAATGTCTCTAAACTAAACAATAGAGTCCAAATGCTCTTCTGTTGGATCTAAACGATCCCGTTAAGTTGATCTTAGTCTAAAATGAGACTAACGTATCCTTAACTTAAAACCCCCTCGTTAAGTAGATCTTAGTCTAAAATTTAGACTAACGCATTCTTAACAAATGTTTAAGTTGATCTTAGTCTCAAATGAGACGGACGATCCTTAAACCCAACCCCCAAACCCAAATCTAAGAAAATACGGATTTGGACTAATCCACATCCTACGGGCGACAACATAAATTAGTCTCCGTATACAATCCACGGGCAACCCAAAACAAAACAAACACCCACGACACGAAGTGACCGTCTGGAGAAGGAGAAAGTGGTTACCGCGATGCGGTAGCGTAATTAACTGCAGGGGCTTACGCCTGCAAGGGAGAGCGTCCCCACAATCAAAAACCCTTCAAACGAGGGGGAATCTGACGAAATCTGTTACATCGGCCGCGTCCGTTTAAAACTTCGATATATGGTGTCATAAATCAACTTGGTATCTTCGGAGAGGTGGACGGATAGCACTAAATAGTATCTGCCCCCAGATTCAGGAAAGACGTCAGTCTTCCCAGTTTTCGGCAGAGAACAAAGACGGCGACGAAGACGTGGTAGAGGAGGAAAGGAGAGAAATGTGGAGGAAATGGTGGTCGCGGGGGTGAAGCGACGAGGGCGACGAGGCTAAGGTATGGGTTTTCTGTGATCTCGTCGCGAGGTGCATGGGTTTAAAAGAAGAAGGAAAGAAGGAGGTGACGTCAAGGAGAGAAGGGAGGTGATCGGATCCCTGGTGAACAAGGATCGCGAGAGGTGAGAGAGAGGGGGGAGAGAGAGAGAAAGAGAGAGATCAAAGCGAGAGAGAGAGAGAAACAGAAAGAGAGAGAAATAGATTTTCTATTTGTTTTCAAAAAATATGATTGGTTAAAAGAAATTTAAAAAAGCGTTTATGGGTAAAATTTAAATGGATTTTATTATAAGAATATAATATTAGTTATACTGAGATTTTGGAAAAAATACAAACTTACTCTAAACTACGCCCAGGTTGGGTCTAAAAATCCAGTTTTAAAATTTGAAAAATATAAGTGTCGACCAAAATTAAAACTAGATATCTGGATAACGAAAATGCATACCCCCAAGAACAGATGCACGTACGTGCGCGTAGCCATCCAAACAAGTCCGTTTCACTGAACGGGACAAGAACAAGATGCGCGGATGCTACCATGGGGTTAGGGGTATCATGCAGGCCATGCAATGTATATTTAAAATATTTTATGTGACTTAAAATGTTATATTGTAAAATGCAAATGCCAGATAAACTACCAGTATGCAAGATGTATAAATAAAAATGAAAGTGCACAAGTCTACGTAACAAGTCAGGATAAACCATAAATAGGAGTCAAGACGGGTTTCTAGCAAGCGGGTCGGGTCAGATGCAAATACAGATGTCAAAACACTATTCGCACCCAAAACACAGTAAATCAGGAAAAATACCATAAATAAAGAAATACATGAACTAGAACTGGTATAAATGAACTAGGGTGTTACATTATTCCCAACTACAAAAAGAATTTCGTCCTCGAAATTCCCAAAACAAGAAAAGATAAACAACCATGAAACTATAAGAATAGGTGTGGAAACTTCTGTCGAATCTCGTCTTCTCGTTCCCAAGTCGATTCTCCATGCGAGAGATTTCCCCAAGAAACAGGTACGACAGGGATAACCTTGTTCTTAAGGACCTTTTCTCTTCGATCAAAAATCGACATCGGTCATTCCTCAAAGGTTAAATCCTCCCTTACAGTCAGCTCCGAATGATCCAGCACGTGTGTTTCATCTCGAACATACTTACGGAGTTGAGATACATGAAACACGTCATGAACATTCGCCAAAGATTGTGGTAACGCCAATCGATATGCCACTTCTCCAACACGCTCCATAATCTCGAAAGGCCCTACGAATAGAGGACTAAGCTTGCCTCGACTCCCAAAACGAATCACTCCTCTAGTAGGTGATATCTTCAAGAATACCAGATCACCAACAGCGAACTCTAGAGGTCTTCTCAATGTGTCGGCCCAACTCTTCTGTCGATCTTGTGCTGCTTTCATATGATTCCGGATAGTATTAACTTTCTCCACGGTTTGCATGATCAAATCCGGTCCCAACAATCATCGTTCTCCGATATCGTCCCATCAAACGGGTGAACGACATTTGCGACCATATAGTGCTTCGAATGGAGCCATCTGAATAGTCGCCTGAAAACTGTTGTTGTACGAAAACTCCACCAAGTGTAGATGATCCTCCCACAAACCCTTGAAGTCCAACATGCAAGCTCTCAACATGTCTTCAAGAATTTGGATCGTTCTCTCCGACTGGACATCTGTCTGAGAATGATAAGCTGTGCTAAACTTCAATCGCGTCCCCAAACTTTCCTGAAAACTCCTCCAGAAGTGTGATAAGAATCGGGTGTCACGGTTGGACACGATGCTCACAGGTACTCCATGCAATCTCACAATCTCCTGCATGTACCGTTCTGCCAATGCTTCCGTTGATTGACCAACTCGAAATAGTATGAAATGGGCTGCATTGGTCAATCGATCAACAATCACCCAAACTGCATTGTTGCCCTTTGGACTCCGCGGTAGAGCTGTCACGAAATCCATGGTTATATGTTCCCATTTCCATTGAGGAATCGGAAGTGGTTGCAATAAACCAGCAACCCTTTGATCTTCAGCCTTAGCTTGCTGACACACCAAGCACTTTGCTACAAAGTGAGCAATCTCCCTTTTCATGCCTTCCCACCAGAAACATTATCTTAGATCACGGTACATCTTCGTGCTTCCAGGATGTACGAAATACGCGGAACTGTGTGCCTCCTTCATAACTTCTTCGCGAATGTCTCCCTTCGGCACACACAAACGGCTACCATAACGCAAAAAACCATCTTCATGAATCAACAAGTCCGTTCGAAGTCCCGCTTCAACCTGTTCTCAAAACTTCTGCAATCTTGGGTTCTGTGACTGCGCTGCTTTAATACTCTCGATCAACGACGACTGTACTTGCAGCTGCATCAACTGTCCTGAAGAATGCGGTAGCATGATCTCCAACTAGAATCTCCGAAAATCTTCGATAAGCTCCTTCTGTGCAGTCAACATCCGAATTGCTGGCAACCGACTAAGCGCATCCGGCACTACATTAACTTTCCCCGGATGGTACTTAAGATCAAGATCATAGTCAGCCATCAGCTCGAACCATCTACGATGCCTCATATTAAGCTCTTTCTTCATGAGCACATATTTTAGGCTTTTGTGATCGGTGAATACTTCGACCCTTTCGCCCAGTAAATAGTGTCTCCAAATCTTCAAAGCGAAAATCACTGTTGCAAGCTCCAAATCATGAGTTGGATAATTCTTCTCATGGGTCTTCAACTGTCTCGATGCATAGGCTATAACTTACCCATGCTGCATCAAAACACATCCCAAACCTTTTCTAGATGCGTCGCTGTGAATCACCAATCCTCCGGAACCGTCTGGTACGGTCAAAATAGGAGCGGTTATCAACCTTTGCTTCAACGCCTCAAAAGCTGACGCACATCTATCCGTCCATACGAACGGTACTTTCTTGCACGTAAGCTTGGTCAAAGGCTCAGCCAAATGAGCAAAATTCTCCACGAATCTTCTGTAATATCCAGCAAGTCCAAGAAAACTTCTGATCTCTGCTACGTTCTTCGGAATCGGCTAATCTTGAACTGCTGCAATCTTTTCAGGGTTAACGGCGATTCCATCTCCGGATACGACATGCCCCAAAAACTTCACTTCTTTAAGCCAAAACACGCACTTGCTCATCTTTGCATATAATCTTTCATGCCTCAATGTCTGCAGTGCGGTCTTCAAGTGTTCTGCATGCTCTTCTAGGCTCCTCGAGTAGATCAGAATATCATCGATGAACACCACTATAAACTAGTCCAAGAACGGTTAAAAAATTCGGTTCATCAAGTCCATAAGTATCGCCGGTGCATTCGTGACTCCGAATGGCATCACTAAATACTCGTAATGTCCATATTGAGTTCGGAACGCAGTCTTGCAAATATCCTTTGATTTAACTCGGACCTGATGATATCCGGATCGCAAATCCAGCTTCGAGAATACCCTCGCGCCACTAAGTTGCTCGAACAATTTGCCAATGTGAGGGATCGGGTACTTGTTCTTAATAGTTACCCGGTTTAATTCTCGATAATCGATGCGCATCCTCCTTGTGCCATCTTTCTTCTTTACTAGAAGAACTGAAGCTCCCCAAGGTGAATTGCTGATACGAATCCAACCCTTCTCTAGCAATTCGGTAACCTGCTTCTTGACTTCTTCCAACTCCACTGGTGCCATTGGATAGTACGCCTTTGAGATTGGCGATACACCAGGAACAAGATCGATCGCGAACTCCACATCTCGTTTGGCGGTAAACCCGAGATGTCCTCGAACATGTCCATGAACTCTCGAACTACAGCTGACGCTTCCTCCTTATCAACTTCTATCGACGAAAGAACACTGTTTGTCGGCCTAGCCCTAACCTCGACTGGCCCGACAGAACTGCTTCCTCCAGCAAAAACAAACTCCGGATGTCCGGGAATCTAGAAAATCACTTTCTTTGCCCTACAATCAATGTGAGTGTGGAAAGTACCGAGAAAATCCATTCCCAAGACAACAACAAACAAAGGGATGCACCAGAATCGAATAATTCTAATGCGGGGAAAACATGAACAAGTAGGTTTACCTGAAACAACTTTATCTGAAGCCAAGACACTGAAGAAGATAAGCACGGTAAACAGGTTTCAAGCTTGCGATAAAACATGAACCGGTAAGCAATGAAACTGAGAGAATCAAGGTAATATAACGACCATGAATCAAGGAAATGAATCAAGACCAGGACTCCAAGTTACTTAAATAGAGTACCGCATTGTAACCATGTTGCAGTTCATAGTTACAATCACATAAATCCGTCCAAGTAGTCCAAATCCGAGTATCAGAATAGAAAGAAACAATAGGGACCAGAAGGTTTCAAGTCGAGATGCAAAGTGGTTTGCATATCGTCAAGACAAGGGTCAAGAGCAAGATATGATTCAAGAATCACGATAACAAAGTGGCAGGACATGTTCCTAATTATGGATTTTCCGATTCATGTATTGGGTCTAATACCCAACTACAAAAGAATCAAACCCGATTAACCTAAATCCTATGGTTTTGATACCAAACAAACCCTGTCACGCCCCGCTTCCCAGAGTGCGCTAAGATCGGCACGTGACAGAGCCAACCATGCTACCTGTGGCTAGGAAACATCCTTCCACGGTCACATTACGGCTGTCTATAAGATATCAAGAACAGTAAAATAAAATAAGCTATCTAGTACATGTCCATATGCCAGAATAAACGAGTCAAGAAATAATATGCGGAAGCAATAAATCCAATGAGCAATAACATCTGGAAAGCAAACATAACTAAACTGGATACTAACTGGATACTAACAGGATCCTCACTGCTTGGCCTGACAGCGGAAGTACTCCTGATCAGCCTGTGACAAAGGTAGAGGATCTGGGCCATGCAAAACCCAAACGTCAGTACGTCATAATATCAACAATAATAAAATCAGGAGGTAACAAGACATGCAGGCATGAGGATGAACAGTAATAAAAGTATAACAGTAACACGAATAAGGAACAGTGAAGAGTATAAGCACGTGTGATGTGCAGTGAGTAATCTGAACTAAGCTACTGAGTTAATTATTCTCAAGTCTTTGAAATCAATTTAATGAATCGTCGATGTAACTCAATAGTATCCCGTGCATGCCCGGGACCACGGTCCAGATTCTCGGGCTGAAACCGAGACATGCCGCTAGGCACTAAACAAGTAATATGTACAGATGAATGATGTCAGCAGCATCATCCCAGGGCTGGCCTAGCCCCTAAAACTGATCAGTATAAGCAATCGAACTGATAAGTTACAAGTCAGGTTTCATCATTGATTTCCCTATACCCCCAAGTTATGTGTTCAAGTCAGGTATTGATAAATATGAGACTAATGCCAACACAGGATCAAGCAGGAACAGGTTTGTCTATACAGACAACAGGATATGTCCATCGGGACAATATGTCAGGATCGTCGGCATTAGAAACAGGATCAGGTAACATGTCAAGTAGTGATATATCAGGTCATGTCAGGTAGTGTACATGTATCAAGTCATGTCAAGTAGTGGTATATCAGGTCATGTCAGGTAGTGAACTGGTATCAAGTCATGTCAAGTAGTGAACAGGTATCAAGCGGATGCTCATAATATAATTGCAGCAGGTATTGAATCAGGGCAAAAGTACGGATGTACAGTAAAAGCATGGATACACAACTATCTATCAGGGGTTACATCAGGACTATATAGGATGCATACTATTAAGTATAGGGTACTAATGTAATAATAACATGGGTTAATGTAAATGGCATGCAATTAGGTATGCAGAATTAATGGTATGTATATACAAACAAACATGGATGATCAAATAACTATCAGGGGTTACAACTACAGTTCCATGGCTATGTAAGATGCACATTATCTAGCATGGGGTGTCAATATTACAGTAATAGGTAATAATGTGACATGGTATGCGAATAGATATAGAATTATTGGTATGGATGCACAAATATTGATTATGGGTTACATTTACAGTTCCAATATTAATTAGGATGCACTTTATTAAGCATGGGGTGTTACTACAATAATAATATGAATTAATGTGATCTATAAATGCAGTTATATATATTTTAAATGATATGGATGCAAACGGGTATCCGAAAACAGTAAAGCTTCAGTATAGATGTACAATATGATAAACGGGTAAAATTTTGCTCATATGGATGCATAATACTATACCTAGCATGTAGCAAGATGATTTAGCATGCGACTAGACATGTAAATAATGATATGGATGCACACGGATGTCGTAAAACTGTAAAACGAAACATGGGATGCATGATTTAAAATACAAGTGTTGTATTTATTCAAATAGATGTGAATACAGTAACATAGCATGTAGCAAGATAAACTTGCCTCGATCGGATCACAATACGGGACGCGTACGCAGCGTCCAACGTCGGTAAAAGTCTCGATGCACGCTCGCGCATACGGAACAGGACCAGGCAATACAAGAGAGTAACCACGCTGGCTGGGAACGTCCACTGGGTTGCTCGGATCTTCGGCAGCGGCACGGCTCCGGCGATCGTCGGAAAATACGGATCAAGAAAGAGAGAGAGAAAGAAAAAGAAGAAGAAAGAAGAAGAAGAAAAAGAGGAAAGAAAAAGAAGGTTGCTTCTGGGGTCTGGTGCTCTGGGACAGAGGAGGCGATGGGAGGTGACAACGAGTCGAGGGTTTTCCGGCGATGGGGTGCCGGCGATGGGTAGGGTTTCTTGGGTTGCAGGCTCGGGATTTCTGGGCTGTCGGGTGTGGTGAGGGATAGGAAGAGGAGTTAGTGGTGATGGGATGGTGACAAAGGGGGTTGGAGATCGACGACGGTGAAGGCGTAGGCGAGGTGCAGTCGGAGGCTAGGGTTAGGGTTGTGCAGGGTAGATCAAGAAGATGATAGTGATGGGATTGAGTTGCAGGGAAAAGCACGGGAGGAGGAGAAGGTGGTGAGGTGGTCGGGGAGACGAGGGTGATGGGAGAAAGTGGAGGAGACGACTACGAGATCGGCGGCGGCAAGGATGATGATGAGGAGTTGGGTTTCATGGGTCTCGTCGCGGCGGGTGTGCAGGGGGAGAACTGAAGGCGACGACGAGGAGGTGGTAGAGGAGGAGAGGAGAGAAAGATGGAGGAGATGGTGGTCGCGGGGGTGAGGCGACGACGGCGACGAGGCTAGGGTGTGGGTTTTCTGTGATCTCGTCGCGAGGTGCATGGGTTGAAAAGAAGGAGGTGACATTAAGGAGAGAAGGGAGGTGAGCGGATCCTTGGTGAACAGGGATCGCGAGAGGTGAGAGAGAGAGAGAGATCAGAGTGAGAGAGAGAGAGAGAGAAACAGAAAGAGAGATAAATAGATTTTCAATTTGTTTTCAAAAAATATGATTGGTTAAAAGAAATTTAAAAAAAATGTTTATGGGTAAAATTTAAATGGATTTTATTATAAGAATATAATATTAGTTATACTGAGATTTTGGAAAAAAATACAAACTTACTCCAAAATACGCCCAGGTCGGGTCTAAAAATCCAGTTTTAAAATATGAAAAATATAAGTGTCGACCAAAATTAAAATTAGATATCTGGGTAATGAAAATGCATACCCCCAAGAACGGATGCACGTACGTGCGCGTAGCCATCCAAATAAATCCGTTTCACTGAACGGGACAGGAACAAGATGCGCGGATGCTACCACGGGGTTAGGGGTATCATGCAGGCCATGCAATGTATATTTAAAATATTTTACGCGACTTAAAATGTTATATTGTAAAATGCAAATGCCAGATAAAATACCAGTATGCAAGATGTATAAATAAAAATGAAAGTGCACAATTCTACGTAACAAGTCAGGATAAACCATAAATAGGAATCAAGACGGGTTTCTAGCAAGCGGGTCAGGTCAGATGCAAATACAGATGTCAAAACACTATTTGCACCCAAAATACAGTAAATCAGGATAAATACCATAAATAAAGAAATATATGAACTAGAACTGGTATAAATGAACTAGGGTGTTACAGTTTACATGTATTCTTTATGAAATTTTGTTATATTGTTGTTGGTGTTCACGTGTTTTGCCCATGAGGCACAGCTGGGGATTTCATTCTTGTATTAGCGCCCGCTCACGTGTCATGCATGTGTGGGGCCTTTTTAATCTCTGATAAAGATTAAGGTTGATGCTCACGTGCTATGCACGTGGGGCTCTATTGATGGGGTCGTTTCGTCTCCCCATACTGATTCCAATGGGTCACCTCTTTGATTTCCCATGCTCTCCCCTTTTTTACTGCTTACCATGATAAAACATTGGTGCATGTATGGGTCGAGTTTTGTCGTCGGGTGGAGGCTTGCTTACATGGTCTTGAGTGCACGCGCCTTCCTTCAGAGGTCGTGGCTGCAAAGGCGAGCTTGCGGGAGCTGGTTGAACGGTGCGCCGCAAATGGTTAAGACCACTCGTGCGTATGAATTTTGGCGGGTGCTTCAAGAAGCTATCAGGGAGGTGGTAGCTATTGATAAAGCCGTTATTTTTACTCGCGAGATGGTTGAAGCTCACAAAGTTGCTGAAAGGAGCTTGAAAGTCGGCTCGCCTCGTATCAGGCCCAACAGTCTCAAGCGGAGACCCGTCTCATAGCAATAACAAATCATGAAGCCAAGACCCAGCGGAAGAAAGATGAACTGACGAATTTATTAAATCGTCCGCCGGCTTGAAAAATTGTATATGTTTCTTTTTATTCTCATTTTTTACTTACTCCTGAATGAGAGTATTTTTTGATTCTTTTATAAATTGTACTTTGTATTCATTTTGATTCATGAATAAAAAACATATTTTGTTTTATGGTGGTGTGTCCCTTTTAGCAAATGCATTTTGTAGATAACCTATTTTGATCTTCTTGTAGGACAGCGATGGCTTAGGAGTCAGGTTCAGATCTGCTTTCTAAGGCTTTCCAACTTTATGAGCCGTGAGGGTCTCATAAAGATTTTTCTCCCTACGAGTTGAGAGGATCTCGTAGGTGTATTTTCTCCTTAGGAATCGTGAGGATTCCTAAGTGTGCTTTCTCTTGAGAGTCGTAAGGATCTCACAAGAGAATTTTCTTCCTTACAAGTCGAGAGGACTCGTAAGTGATTGATGAGTTGACCTGCTCCCGAGTCAAAGCATTGCTTCGACGGGGAGGTCGAGGGTTGACTTTGGTCGTTTCCCACAGGGTCAGGATTGACTTTAGCCGTGTTCTACGGGGTCAGGGGGTTGACTTTGGCTATTTCCCACGGGGTCAGGATTGACTTTAGCCGTGTTCTACGGGGTCAGGGGTTGACTTTGGCCCTTTCCCACGGGGTCAGGATTGACTTTGGCCATGTTTCATGGGGTCAGGGGTTGACTCTCAGTTGTCTGTGCACCACCAAGTCCTGGAACTGGGAACTTTGCCACGGCTCCGCTTTGCTGACGTTGCGTCTGTTGTAACGAGACGAATGTCGAAGTGGTCTCTAGGTTGTATGTGAACCGTCGAGATTTGGAACTAGGGACTTTGCCATGGCTCCGCTTTACTAACGTTGCGTCTGATGTAATGAGACGAATGTCGAAGTGGTCTCTAAGTTGTCTGTGAACCGTCAAGATTTGGAACTAGGGACTTTGCCATGGCTTCGAGGTTGATTGTCGTATATTCCTGCAAAGACACTGATTTCTCTGCGGGTCGACGCGAATCGAGCTGCTCTCGTCAAGGACGCTGATTTCCTGGAATCAAGGATTTTGTCAAGGACACTGATTTTCTCGGGGTGAAACGAATCGAGAGATTCCTGTAAAAACACTGATTTCTTTGCGGGTCGACGCAAATCGAGATGCTCTCGTCAAGGACGCTGATTTTCCTGAATTGAGGTTTTTGCCAAGGACACTGATTTCCTCGGAGTTGAGACGAATCGAGAGATTCCTGCAAAGACACTGATTTCCTTACGGGTCGACGTGAATCGAGATGCTCTCGCCAAGGATGCCGATTTCCCTGAATCGAGGTTTTTGCCAAGGACGCTGATTTCCTTGGAGTTGAGACGAATCGAGAGATTCCTGCAAAGACACTGATTTCCTTGCGGGTCGACGCGAATCGAGATGCTCTCGTCAAGGACGCCGATTTCCCTGAATCAAGATTTTTGCCAAGGACACTGATTTCCTCGGAGTTGAGACGAATCGAGAGATTCCTTCAAAGACACCGATTTCCTTGCGGGTCGACGCGAATCGAGATGCTCTCGCCAAGGACGCTGATTTCCCTGAATCGAGGTTTTGTCAAGGACACTGATTTCCCCCGGGTTGAGACGAATTGAGGTATTCCTGCAAAGACACTGATTTCCTTGCGGGTCGACGTGAATCGAGATGCTTTCGTCAAGGAAGCTGATTTTCCTGAATCGAGATTTTTGCCAAGGACACTGATTTCCTCAGAGTTGAGATGAATCGATAGATTCCTGCAAAGACACTGATTTCCTTACGGGTCGACGCGAATCGAGATGCTCTCGTCAAGGATGCTGATTTCCCTGAATCGAGGTTTTTGCCAAGGACACTGATTTCCTCGGAGTTGAGACGAATCGAGAGATTCCTGCAGAGACACTGATTTCCTTACGGGTCGACGCGAATCGAGATGCTCTCGCCAAGGACGCTGATTTCCCTGAATCGAGGTTTTTGCCAAGGACACCGATTTCCCTGGGGGTTGGTTGACTTGTTTCCGAAACGGAGCGTTGATCCGGCGAGGAGGTCATTGGTTGACTTGTTTCTGAGACGAAGCGTTGATCCGGCGAGGAGGTCATTGGTTGACTCTAAGTTGTCTGTGGACCGTAGAGTCTTGGAACTAGGGACTTTGCCATGGCTCCGCTTTGTTGACGTCGCGTCCGAATCCTGCTGGAATGAGGAGGAACGCCGTTGTTGTTCTTCTGGGATGCGGATGTTGCCGTCGAGATCTAACTCTCCCTTTGACAAGGTCTGGTGGGGAAATGTGGTTCCCTTTCGTTTATGCCCATGGATTGTGTATAGGGGTCAGTGTGGACTTACCTGCAGGGCAGAAATTTCATTCATCATTTTTTTTATTTTCTTTCCGCGATGCTCTATCATTTTAGCTTTTTGTATCGTGAAAGTCGCAATTGCCCAATCATTTCGGCTATTTTTCGCAGTGCCCAATCATTTCAGCTGTTTTTTTTTACTCGCTGTTTTTTATTGCGAGTTGCCCAATCATTTCGCATATTTCATATGCATATATTTTACTCGTTGATTTTTATTGCGAGATGCCCAATCATTTCGGCTATTTCATATGCATTTATGGCTCACTGATTTTTTATCGCGAGTATGGTACTCGGAATCTGGTGCCAATCTTAGCATCAGCATCGCTACAACTGGGATATTGCCAGGAGCGAATCATCATTTATCTTGAAAGGACTTGGAACTTGATACCGATGTAGGCATCAACATCGCTACAACTGGAACATTGTCAGGTCCGAATCATCATTTACCTTTGTCGATTTAAACAAAGATGGCTTAGCAAATAGGGTTAGAATCCTGTCAACTAAGGCTTTTGACTTCATGAGCCGTAAGGGTCTCATAAAGGTGTTTCTCCCTATGAGTCGTGGGGATCTCGTGAGTGCGTTTTCTCCTTAAAAATCGTGAGGATTCTTAAGTGTATGTTCTCTTATAAGTCGTAAGGATCTCACAAGAGTGTTTTCTCCTTATAAGTCGAGAGGACTTATAAGGGTCGTTCAGCGTGTAAGCATATCCCTAGTCGCTGGTGGGACTCTGTTAGGAAAATGTTTATTCATGCCCATGGATTGTATACAAGGGTCAGCATTGAACCGCTTGTAGGGCAATCTGGGAAAGGTGATGGCTTAAGAACAGGTTCAAATCCCTGTAGCTTAAAGCTTTTGAATCTTATGAGCCGTGAGGGTCTCATAAGAGGGTTCTCCTTACAAGTCATGGGGATCTCGTAAGTGTAATTTCTCCTTAAGAATCGTGGGGATTCCTAAGTGTGTTGCTCCTTTATAAGTCGTAAGGATCTCACGCAGGTATTTTCTCCTTACAAAGTCGAGAGGACCTTGCAAGTGTCTTTTAACGAGATTGCGCCCTTTCGGGTTTTCACAAACTCGCCGGTAGCCCTGCTGTTTTTACTCACGGAGCCCTTTCGGGTTTTCATCCGTGCCCATTTTGCTTGTAGACGTACCGTTTTTTTTAACGAGTCTGTGCCCTTTTGGGTTTTCACAAATTCGCTGGTAGCCCTACTATTTTTACTCATGGAGCCCTTTCGGGTTTTCATCCGTTCCCATCTTGCTTATGGACGTACCGTTTTTTTTTGTTTTTTACGCGTCAGCCCAAGGATGCTGCGGGTTTGTAGTAGTTTAAAGACGTTTTGGTCAGTAGTTAGTTTTAGGACATTTCGGTTCGTTGCCGCCATATTTGAGGCGAATTTCTAGTTTACGGACTTTTCGGTCCATGGAAGGTTTGAGGCGAAGTTTCGCCGGATGCTCTATGAACAAGTAGATTTCCCCTTGATAGACTTTGTCACATAATCCCAGGATTTTGGCACTGCTCTTGCCCCCAGCTCCTCTATGTTATCTTCTAAAGCCGAGTGAGCTTCTTTGTTACTTAGCGACGAATGAGAGATCATGTGGAAACTTGCCACATAATCTTTGGGTTCCTCTGACGAGTCGTCTCCCTCATCATTGTCGTTATCTTCACTTTTAAGGATGTGATTGAGAAACTCTTGAAGCGTGACTGGGGTTCACGCCTTCTGGTTGTATTCCTCCAGCGCGTTAATATGCTTTTGCAGATCCGTGCGCTTGTCGTTAGACTGCGCGGGCTTTTTGGCCTTCTTCTTTTTCTTCGAAGACTTTGACGGCTGGGCCTGGGTGTTTTGCTCATCGCTATTAACTCCTAGTGTTGGGCGTGGTTTTAGCATCCCCTCAATGATCTTGGGCTCTAGTGGGCTCTTCCACCTAATTGCTGGGCATGCTTGAATACCCTTCAGCATTCTTTTCGTTTTTGCCGAAAGAACTACTTCCCATGGAGCTTCCTCTATGAATGAGCATGATGCCCCCAGTGTGTCCACCCTTTTAGGAGTGTGCTGTTGTGGCGGATTTACCTTCCAGTTTTCGGACAGCGCGAACTTGCCCTGTTGGTATTGGTCTTAGACCCAATTTTTGAAAACGTAACAATCTTCAATTAAATGGCCCAATGTTCGGTGGTAGGAGGAATAATTAGGACTGTTAACGTCACCGGGCTGCAGTAGGTGTTTCGACTCCGGCAGGGTAATGAGCCCGTTGCGCACCTCCAGTTCAAACAGTCTCCATGTTTTATCCCGAGGGAATGAGTAAGGGCGGATCAACTTCTCATCGAGGGATTGCTGCTTGTTGCTTTAGCGAACAACCGGTCTCGGGCTACTCAGTTGTTGTTGAGCGTTAGCGACGAAGGTTGCTTTCCCTTTGCCCTTTTCATTTCGAAACTCCGTCTTTGAAGAGGAAGGCCTATGACCCATCTGGTCCATTTGGGCCAGCCTATCAATTAAGGCCTGAAAGGTGGTTGGCTTGAAGAACATCATGAATTGAGATAGGGTCGACTGAGGATCGAGGGTTCCTACAAACATGCCTACTGCAGGAGCCTCTTCTATGCGTTGTTCGCATTTCGACCATAGGTTCCTCCACCGTATTGCATACTGAACCCATGTTTCTCCCGGCTTCACCCTGGCATTGATCAATGCCGTGATTGGGGTGCGCTCGCTAGCGCTTGCGAAACGCTGGGTGAATAGCAATTCCATCTCCGTAAAAGTTTTGACGGAGTCGTTGGCAAGCTCCGAATACCACTCGAACGCTGTCTCTGCTAAGCTTCCGACAAATTGATGAAGCAGCAGCTTATCATCACCTCCGGTATTACCACAGAGAGCCCTGAACTGGGCGACATGCTGGTAGGGATTGCCCATCCCCTTGTATACGTGGAACTTAGGAATCGTGTATCCTGGCGGGTACTTAATCTGATCGTACCAGTTTGGATATGGTCGTCCAGTTTTAACAATTTGGCCGGCCACATCGCTCGCCTGATGAGCTCGTATCTGTTGAGCGATATAGTCATCCAAGGCGGCTTTAGAAATGGTCTCTTCCTTGGCTGCTGAACAAGCCGGAAGAGAGTTTGATGTCTCCCCTCTGTCGTCTTCAAGGATAATCGGGGGATCTTCAGCTGGAGGATCCGGCTGTAACATCATCCCGACCATGTCTTGGAATAAAAGCGCCATTCTTTTTATGTTGACCGCTTGTTCCGCTGCCTCTTTGTTCTTTTTCTCGAGGATTCTGCGGAGGAACTCGGCATCAGTTTCTTGTTCATGACGCTGCTCTGACGACGTCTCCGGGCTTTCTTTTGGCCCAGTGAGTGCGGCCATCTGTGTTAACATTTCCTGGAGCTTCTGTTGCTGCTCCTGGGCCTTTGTTACGGATCTGGTGAGTGGTCGATGGCCCGTAGAGATATGGCTATTCTCTTTTCCGGATGCCATATAAACAGTGTGCACCACCATACCCCCAGACTTGGGGCGTTTAGATTCAGTGCCCTTGAGGTTCGTTGCAGACGCGGGGATTTTCTCCGGCCTCCTTCTTTTGTGGGTGGTCGAAGTTGAAGGGGCCGTTGGAGCAGACACCCAAATAGAAGACACTTTTTGTGGTATAGTAGGGGAGTCCCTCTCTTGCCGAACTTTCATCTTCTTCGATCGGTGGGAATGGTCTTGGTCGATCACCGAGTTTTGGACCTGTCGTCAAACTTTATGAATTTTAGAGGACAACCGTTGAGGGGACTGCTTTGGCTTCACCTTTGTAACGTTCTTAGTAGGTGAAGGAGATCTTTTTAGCACGGCCGTCGGAGAGTTCTTGTGCACCCTCCTGAGTGGTTCAAAGTTGTTCCCAGTTAGAACAGCAGCGTCGACTTCCACCATGGGAGCTGGCGGAGACAGTCCCGAAGGGGAACTGCCCCGAGCTTTCCTCACTCGGCGCCAATGGCGACGTCGAGCATGCCTTGCAGAAGGTATTGATTCAGCTATGGGGGTGGCTCCCTCATGCCCCCTGTCCTGGTAAAGGGTTGCCGTTGGTGCCAGCCTATTAAAAACTGACGTCCGTTGAGTTGGGATGGCCAACCTGTCGAAGGCGGACTTTCGAACAGGGGTAGCAGCCTTGGTGACTTCGCCCGGAACGGGAGTTAAAGCGGCCAGTCTTGCAAAGACTGATCTTTTAGCAGGAGAAGCCGCTTTGACGACTTCTTTCACTGGAGCAGGGATGGCTATCCGTTTCGGGATAACCCCATCAGGTATCGCGGGCTTCTTTACGGGCCCATTGGAGTTTTGGCTTAGCCTATCAAAGACTGAGATGCTGGACTTGGACGACCCGTTGAAAGGGGCCGTGGTAGTCGTAAGCCGATCAAAGACCGACTTCTTCGGAGCTTCTTGCAACGACATTTGGGCATTGAAGCTCATGGGTGGGAGCATGGTCCCAAAGAACAGCCCAGTGATGGCTTGCGTCACCTGTTCCACTGGCATCTTGAAAATGGAGGCCGCCTGAGGCCCGTAAGTCACTCCTCCAGCGAGGACAGAGTGGGAGTTGTTGCAGTTGTTGCAGTTTGTGCAGTTGAAAGCCATTGATCTTCCGTTTTCTGCATGGAGCAAGACACCAAATCTTAGTACCTCGAATCCAGGGGCAACCATAGCAAACCGCGACTCGTTCGCGAAACACGAAATGTGGAGTGGAAAGAGGAAAAGGTCCCACCGGGCGTGCCGGAATCTGTTCTTCGCCGGATATGGGAAGACTGACGTCTTGCCTGAATTTGGGGGCAGATGCTATTTGGTTTTATCCATCCACCTCTCCGAAGATGCCAAGTTGATTTATGGCACCGTATATCAGAGGTTTAGACAGATGCGGCCGTTGTAGCAGACTTCGTCGGATTCCCCCTCGTTTGAGGGGTTTTTGATTGTGGGGATGCTCTTCCCTGCAGGCGCAAACCCCTGCAGTTAATTACGCTACCGCATCGCGGTAACAACTTTCTCCTTCTCCAGATGGTCACTTCGTGTCGTGTGTGTTTATTTTATTTTTGGTTGCCCGTGGATTGTATACGGAGACTAATTTGTGTTGCCGTCCGTAGGGCATGGATTAGTCCAAATCCGTATTTTCTTAGATTTGGGTTTTGGTTTGGGTTTAAGGATCGTTAATCTCATTTGAGACTAAGATCAACTTAAACGTTTGTTAAGGATACGTTAGTCTAATTTTAGAATAAGATCAACTTAACGTTTGTTAAGGATACGTTACTCTAATTTTAGACTAAGATCTACTTAACAGGATCATTTAGATCCAACAAAAGAGCATTCAGGCTCTATTGTATTTATTTAGGGACATTGCGGTCCATAAGTTTAAGGACATCATAGTCCGTGACAGTTTAAAGACGTCATAGTCTAGAAAGTTTAAAGACATCGTAGTCTATGAGTTTAAGGACCTCACAGTCCATAAAGTTTAGGGACATCATAGTCCATGGGTTTAAAGACGTCATAGTCTGTTTGGTTTTGGTTCAACCGTGTGGGGACGCACCAAAAGTTATCGGTTATTGGGACCCTCCAGCTCTCTGAAGACGTTGAAGAATTACAACGACATGTATCAGAGGTATGAAGAGATGTACCCTTGAACCAATGTTGGTTGGAAGGCTCTGAGAATCACTTTGAATGCCATATGAGATGATCAGTTTTGGAAGACAAGAGAATAATTGGGGTTCAGTTGAAGGGGGTCTTGCCTCTGGAAGACTTAGCTAATTTAGGCTAAGATTGGTTTGAATATAGTGTTAAACACTAGAATATACTTGACGATCACGTGTTCCCACGTGATGCGCTTAAAATAATGTTAAACACTAGGAATGAAGCACTCACGTGGGGTCATGTGAGGCGCCTGAAGATTGGGCCTTACTTCTTCTATTTTGCTCCCAAAATATGCATATAAGCATTAAAAACTTGATCTTTTATGATCATCATATGGGGGCACGTGAGGGTGCCCATGCGTTGGATATATTAATCCTTTAGTTTTACCCTATTTCTCTTAGAAATGGTGTTTAACAGGGGTCACATGGAGACACGTGAGGCATCCTATAGGCGGGCATTGCCTTTGGGTAGAATCCTCTTTTGTTTGATAATTGCTAGGGGTCATGTGGGAACACGTGAGACACCCAAAATCTGTTCTGTCTTGGCTTTACTCCCTTTTTATTTTGAGAAGTTTGTTCAAGGGTCACGTGGGAGCACGTGACCTAATTTCATTCGTTCTCTTTTGATCGTTGAGGGGGGCAGTCACGTGGACACACGTGATCATGTTAGGCACTGATCTCTTTTATGTGCATGGAGAGTCAAATCCCTTGTTTAAGAATTAAATTCTTTTATGGGGTTAAACCCTAATTTTATTTAGAGGGATTAAATTCCTATGTGTTTGAAAGAATTAAATTCTTTAAACCCAATTCTCCCTCTAAGTTTTGGATCTGCATGGCAGAATCTCCCCGATGAGAATTAAATTCTCAACTTATGGGAAGATCTACTTCTGCAGATCTTCAATCAGAGGAAGAACTAAGTTCTTGTATTAAGGGTTAAACCCTATCTTTGTTGAAGGAATTAAATTCCTATATGCTTTGTGAGAGAATAGAATTCTCTGAACTTAGGTCTTCCCTTAGGTTTTAGATCTGCGTGGCAGAATCTCCTCGATGAGAATTAAATTCTCAACTTATGGGGAGATCTGCTTCTGCAGATCTTCAACCAAAGGAAGAACTGAGTTCTTATTTAGAAGAGTTAAACTCTTGGTTTGATAATTAAATTCTCTTTTGTTTTGTGGGAGCTTATAGAATGAACTCCTTCCTTCTCTTACCCAGAGTTTTCTTTTTTCTCTGAAAAGATCTTCTTTTCCCTCTGGAGAATTAAATTCTCTTCTCTTTTTTCTCTCTTCTGTTTTCTCTCTGTTGTTGTATCCTTTTTTCTCTTCTCTTCTTGGCTCCTATTTATAGAAGAAAGAAAAGAATCAGTTTGTTCAGCCAATCTCTTATTTAGAGATTTTGATTGATTTTATAACCAACATGATCTTTTAGATCATTCGGTGAATTTTATTCACCATTGGATTTTTTAATCCATAAGATATTTTATTTGTTGTTCCTGGCAAATTTTAGGAAAATATTTCCTTGTACAGAATCTTTCTATAAATTGGTGATTTTTTAATCACTATTGGATTTTTTTAATCCAACGGTGCTCCACTTTACAGAGTGCAATCTTTTCTGTTTGGAAAGATCTAGAGAAATATTTTTCCAATTAGGGCTTTTGATTCCTTTTAATTAGAATTTAATTCTATTGGTTCAGCGGTTTAGGAATCCATCACGTGTTGGCACGTGACCCCACTGATTAAGCATCTAATTAGAATTTAATTCTATTAGTTCAGAGGGCTCAGGAACCCATCACGTGTTGGCACGTGACCCCACTGATTAAGCATCTCCAATTGTTTATTTCAGCGCCTATAGACTTTGCCCATAAAAGGTCACGTGTCCTCACATGAGGCCCGATCACGTGTGGGCACGTGATGATCCACTTGGGGGTTTTCCTTGCTGCTTTATTCGTATTTTATTCAGTTCCCATGAGGGAACATCATGCAAGGGGGGTTTGAAAGATCCCCAGGCCCATCAAGGATCTCCACTTCGTCATCATCTTACAGAACTGCAGAGGGCATATTAGCATCGTTGTAAAAAAAGTGGTAATAAAGCAAAGGGGTCAAAAAACACTGACCTTGCCCGGAAGAAAGGACGATGCTTTGCAGGGATATCGCCTGTAGGGCAGCCATATCAAGTAGGAGCTGGAAGGACTTCCTGGGAGATAGGTCCACTATAGAAGCCGCTAATTCCCGCAGTTCTAAAAGAAAGAAGTGTTCAGATAACAAGAGGATCATTAAAATAAAATGTAAGAGATTACCTTTGACGCTCCGCTCGCCTTGAACTGGATGGATAGCAGCTTCGGCAGCCTCCTCTGCGCCCTCAGGCACATCACCGGGGATATTTGATGGTGTAGCAGCTTCCAGTTGCGAAGCAACGGCCGCCACTTCAGGCTCCAAAGAGGGAACGGTAGCCTTGGCGGTCCGTCCTACGATCTTCAAGACGCCACCAGAAAAATTCATTGGGTCTATGACCGGCAAGGTCGCCTCTGTGGAAAGTACAGACGCTGAAGAAGTGGAGGTCATCACCGGGAGCTCCAAGATAGAACTAATAGCTTCGACAATCTCTTCTACACCTTTCGGTGCGTCATTAGAGACATCCATAGGGTCCACGGCCAATGGGGTCACCTCCACTGGAGGAATTAACACCGAAGGAATAAAAGTCACCACCGGAAATTCCACAACAGGAATGGCGGCTGTAGTGATCTCTTCTACACCTGCCGATGCGTCATGGGAGACATCTATATAATCAACGGTCATAACACGACCTGGGCTCAAATCCTCTTTCTTTGCTGAAGTCCCTGCAAAGTTTTTGCAAAGATAAGAAGATATAAAAGCGATACAAATTACTTGCCAAAAGAAAGATATGGAAGACACGCATACCGATACGCCAGGGTGCTTCTAGTATGGCTTTTTCAAGCTGTCGTTTCTTCCTGAGGAAATGTGCTCGCCGGGGTTCAAATGCAAATTCATGCCCACCGGTCTTCAGTGCCAGCTCATCTTCAGAAGCAGCCGAGATGGGCTTCTTGAAGGCTCTTTCATTTTCCCTTCGCAGAGGACCCATATGTACTCTCCGTAGCGAAAAGGGATCTTCGTAGAAGATAACCAGGGGGTAGGGCTTTTTCGGGATGTGCACATTTTCGGTCTCATCCTGCGAGCACCTTAAAACTTCAGCTAATTGCGCGGCTTCCTCAGCGGACGAGCCAGGGTAAATAAGACCATCATCCGGCTCTTGCATGGAGATGGGTTCGTTTTGAACAATAGGCTCAGATTCCAGCAAGAGGTCAAGCAAGCCAACAACTATTTTCTTCCTCTTCTTCGAGCTGGAGCTAACACTGGAAAAGGATCGTTTCCTTCCCCTCGGCGCTTTGGCGCGACGTTGGCCAACCTCGCTTCCGGTATCCCCTTTTGGCAATACCACCGCTGATGACACCGCCACTGATGGCACTGGCGCTGGCGCTTCATCAGAGGCCTTTGCTTGAGCTTTAGTGCACACTGGCATCCCAGCAGTGCGAGGAGTCAATTCTGTTTCTTCGGCTTTCGGGATAAGAACCACGCCGCTATCTCTCAATGGAGGGAGAACCACTGTCCAAGGCCGCAACGGAACACCAGTGGCTTGGACCGGAGCCGACGATCGACACTCAAAGAGTACCTGCCTCTTCTCGACAATGACGAGACCGACTCGATGACGATACCAACCCATGAAAGACCCCACACACCTTGGGATATAGTCAGCCTCGGGGATCACGAAACGGGAGCCGGTGTTCAACCGCATAAAGTAATGGGCGACGTCACGTGTGACATCCAGAGACGGAGTAGGCTCAACTAAGAACGCCTCGAAAGGGACACCCTGGTTATAGCCCAACTGCTGGGCGAAGCGATGCGGATTGTACCGCATAAAATGGGCCGCGTTATTCTGCCGGAACACCAAGTAGCCTGGCCTAATCGAGTACAGGTGCATGATCTCCTTAGGCTTTAAAGACGACGCTCCACCTTTCGACAAATCAAACAGCTGCTGGATAGGCTCCGTGGGAGCAGAGAGGACTCGGTCGCTAAAAACCATCCCGCCCTCATTGGAGTACGGATTAAGCAGCACGCGGAGGGCTCCTAGCTGGGTTGGATCAAGAGCGGAAGCATCCACCAACCTCATAACCCTTGGGAAGGTGTAGGAATCATAGAAATCTGGCCTCCGATGCGCTGCGAGCGCTCCCAGTACATGCATCTCGATCCACGACGTGAAGTAGTGGAGGGAAGAATTCACGACATCTGTACCTGGGGTTGAAGTGTTGGCCGCAACACTTAATCCATGATAAAGATGCGACAGTCCCGCAATGCCAACGGCCAACCGTTCCCCTTCGGCTACGCGATGAGCGGGGTAGAAGACGGAGGCTCTCATGAAGCGTCGATGCGTCGGCATGGCGAACCAACTGAGCCAAAGACTGATGAAGCCGACGAAGAAGGTCTCTTCGTCCATGCCAGGAGCCGCGATTGCATCGAAAGGCATGACCGACGAGGCCGGAATATAAAACTGCAGCAAGTCCTCTTCTTTGGCCGACAGCTTATTCAGCCCAAACCCAAAAGGGTCGTTAATGTTCGCAAATTTTGGAGCCTCTTTTGATAAAACATCTTCAAGAAGAAAACAGGCGATGAAGCTCTTAAAGGTGACGCCCTGTCCTTCTGATTTCGCGAACAGGTTCTCGAAAATACCCAGAGTCTTGATTAAACCGGGGTACTTATGACGGACAGCATTTTCAATCGTCAAGCCGTCAAGCGTAGCAGGCACGGTCATGAACACATACTCATCGGGAGGCATCAACTCTTTATAATGCTCTCCCCTAATCGGCAATCCGGAGATCTCGCGGAACACTTCCAGTGAAATCGAGACCTCACGATCCCCTAGCAAGAAGGTGTTGGTAGGAAGATTCCATTGGTTCAGGAAAGCTTTAACCCACCAGACGTGAGGAGCCGGGTAATGAAAAAGAGACGCGTACACCGCTTAATATAACCCAACCTTCTACAACCGTGCACGGTGGGCGAAGAGAACATATCGAGCCTAAGGAAGATAGCCGATTGGGTGGCGAGGGGTAAGCCCTACCTTATAAACTTGTCCCCAGGGTTGGGCTTCACCTTGACAAATGCGGCGCCCCAAGATATCTATAGTCGGTAAGGGTTGGTTGGGTATCTCGGTTGTTGATGGCTCAAGCCGGCCCGTAGGAGTCCAATTAGCCACCCCCACCGCATAAGCAGTCTGCGGATGCTCCATCAGCGATATTGGGCGGAGATGCTCTGTTGGCATCTCACAAGTAAAGTTGTGGCGGCCCCGGATGATGTGCCCATACCAAACTCCCCATAGGAGCAAACTAGTACAGTCCCTATCATGGGCCCTGATCATTGCCATAGCCTCCTCATCCGACGGCGATTGCGGAAAAGCGACATCTGAGCGAGTAAAAGGAAAGTAGAGAAAAGAAGGCATTGTTCCTGAAAAAGGGGAAAGAAAAGCCATTAATGAAACCTATATATATATATATATATAATAATAGAGGGAAACGGCAAAAAGTTTGTTCCATGGGACCACTGATTGCAAAACTAATGGACTCCACAAAATCAATATGTCGGCTCACCAATAATGAGACATGACAATCATTGTGAGAATCAAAAAAGATTCTCATTAAACGGAAACGGGAGTTTAAACAACTCTTGACATTCTCATAGAGAAAACAAGTTCTATTAAAATACCCAACAAATTTGAATTTGTGCAAATAAAAAAACCCTATGAAAATATGCTCAAGAACACCAGGGAATGAAATTCCCGAGGGGCCCTCTTGATCTTCAGAGCAAAACTCTTCAGTGAGGAATTAAATTCCTTTTATGTGATGGAATTAAATTCCAGAAACTCCCATGATGGGGAAACGAAAAATAAAAATGTCATGAATCCTTAAAGGTCAGAGGAGGAATGCCCAAGACATTGAGGTTCACTACTCAAAGATCGTGTCTTTGGATCTCTAAGAGATGGGTTTCAGAAGAGAGCAAAACTCTTATGGTGGATTTAAAATCCCGAAATTTTTTTTAAGAAAAGGGTTTCTTTGTTATTCAAGATCGTTACATAAAAAGGGTTTCTTTTTCTGACAGAGTTTAACTCTGGAATTGCAATGGGCAGAGAACTAAGCTCTGAAGAAGAGAATTAAATTCTAAAAAAAGACAAGGAAGGAAGAAGATGAAAGAACAGTGGCTTCCCAAAGACCTAACCCTTGCATTTATAAAACGTGACAAGGGCGGTTCACCTCTCCATACCCCTAGCCAATCCAACGGCTGTAAAGGTGACAGCGTTGCACTCACGTGCAAGCCACGTGACAACAACGCTGTGGGGGCATTTGTTCCCTTATAAAATAATAATAATAATAATAATGAATAATGAATAAAAAGCGATGGGAAGTATAACCCCAAATGGAGCATCATGTGCCCACACGTGATGCGTCTTGGAGTAAAGAATATAGGCATTACGCTTAACAAATAAGGCTGAAATTGAGCCTCACGTGCATGCACGTGAGAATCTATATACAAAGTATATAGGCGCCTTCCCAAAACAAATAACAGTCCAGAGAAGCTCACATGTCAGCATGTGATGCTCTTTGCTGGGCTTAACTTCGTGAGGGTCACGTGCCACACGTGACATTCCTGAACATCAGCTCACGTGCCAACACGTGATGCCTTTCTCTGGGACTGCTGCATAAAAGCAAACCAGTTTAATGCCATGGGGGTCACGTGCTACACGTGAGGGTTCCTAATGCCTTCTAAGCCGATAGAATTAAATTCTAAATAAGAGGTATTTGGAAAATATTTCCTCAGATCTTTCTAAACAAGAAAGATTATGTTCTGTAAAACAGAGCACCGTTGGATTAAAAATCCAATGGTAATTAAAAAATCACCAAGATACATAATAAGCTCTGTATGGGAAAATATTTCCCCAATCTTTCTAAACAAGAAAGATTATGCTCTGTAAAACAGAGCACCGTTGGATTAAAAATCCAATGGTGATTAAAAATCACCAAGCTACAGAATAAGCTCTGTATGGGAAAATATTTCCCCAATCTTTCTAAACAAGAAAGATTACGCTCTGTAAAATAGAGCACCGTTGGATTAAAGATCCAATGGTGATTAAAAATCACCAAGCTACAGAATAAGCTCTGTATGGAAAATATTTTCCCAATCTTGTTAAAAACAAGAAAAATATCTTCTGTAAAACAGAAGTCCTTGGATCAAAAATCCAACAGTGGATAAAATCCCCGAATCAATCAAAAAATCTCTCAATGAAAGAACTAAATTAACAACTTGCCTCTACTATATAAAGGACCCGAGACTGAAAGGAACAAGAGAGGAGACCCCCCCCATAAGATTTGAAAAAAAAAGGGAGGAGTTCTCTTTGAAGAAAAGAAACCCTAGATAAGAAAAAATGACCTAGAGATCATTTCATCTCCTCATACAAGAGTTTAACTCTTCCAAACAAGAACTTAGTTCTTCTTCTGGTTGAGATCTGCAGAAGCAGATCTCCCCACAAGTTGAGAATTTAATTCTCATCGGGGAGATTCTATCATGCAGTTCCAAAACTTAGAGGAAAGAACTAAGTTTGAAGAATTTAATTCTTCCAAAAGATATAGGAATTTAATTCCTCTGACAAAACTAGGGTTTAACCCTGCATAAAAAAAGAACGACTGAGATCGAGTCACGTGATTCCATGTGGCCCCCCAACAGTGCTTAGCACTTTCAAAAGGAAAAGGGAATAAACCCAAAGACAGTCCCTATTTTAGGGCGCCTTACGTGCTCCCACGTGACCCCCAAACAGTTGTTCAACACTCATATGAAAAAGGGGGAAATTCCAAAGACAGTTCCCATTTTATGGCGTCTCACGTGATCCCATGTGACCCTCTAATAGTGCTTAGCACTTTCCAAAGAAAAAGGGGGATAAATCCAAAGACAAATCCTATTCTGGGGCGCCTCACGTGATCCCACATGACCCCCAATAGTGCTTGTCACTTTTAAAAGAAAAAAAGAATAAACCCAAAGAATCAGTGCCTAACTCTAGGGCGCCTCACGTGTCCACACGTGATGGCCATGAGATTTAAGTGTTTAACACTTATATGTATAGACGGGGATTTGAACCTAAAGATACCACACCAACTCTCGGGTACCTCACGTGCCAGACGTGAGCGCTCCAAATTGCAGTGTTTAACATTGCTTTAGAGCCTCAGGTAGGAGCACGTGAGCGCCAAGCAAATATCAGTGTGTAACACTGTGATAGGCTAACCTTAGCCCAAATAAGCCAAGTCTCCCGAGGCCAAAACCTTTTAACCATCAATCAACTGAGTCCTCCTATACTCAGGTCTCCCCAAATCGGTCTTAGTTCCAAAGATGACCAATGATCTCCTGACACATGGCATCTAAAATGATGTTCGTTCTACCATGGTCCCTCTCTTCAATCTGGAGTTTGGTTCAAGGGTACATCTCTCCACAACTCTGATATATGTCGTTATAATTCTTCAACGATGTCAGAGAGGTGGAGGGTCCCGACAACCAACAGCTCTTGGACGCACTCCCAAGCCCATGATCATACCTCTATAGACCGTAATGTCCTCAAACTAGTTGTGGACCACAACGTCCCTAAACTAAACCCTCAAACAAAAAATGGTGATCTATGGACCATAACGTCCTTAAACTAAAGCAATAGAGCCCAAATACTCTTATGTTGGGTCTGAATGATCCAAAACCCCTGTTGAGTAGATCTTAGTCAAAAATTAGACTAACGTATGCTCAACAAATATTTAATTTGATCTTAATCTCAAACAAGATTAACGATCCTTAAATCAAACCAAACCCAAATCTAAGAAAATATGGATTTGGACTAATCCACGTCCTACGGGAAACAACACAAATTAGTCTCCGTATACAATCCACGGGCAGCCAAAAATAAAACAAAGACACACGACACGAAGTGAATATCTGGAGCAGGAGAAAGTGGTTATCGCTATGCGGTAACGTAATTAACTGCAGGGGCTTGCGCCTGCAAGGAAGAGCATCCCCACAATCAAAAACCCCTCACAGTGAGGGGGAATTTGACGAATTCCGCTACAATGGCCGCATCCGTATAAACCTCCGAAACACGGTACCATAAATAAACTTGGCATCTTCGGAGAAGTGGACGGATAAATCCAAATAGTATCTGCCCCCAAATTCAGGAAAGATGACCTATGCGGTTTCGTCTCTGTTTTCAGTGGTAAACAGAACGGATTAATTGCATATTGATTGATCCAGGGTCCTCAGTGAACATCATGAACTTGCGAACTCTGAAGAGTTTTTCAATGGACGTCCGACACCTGTCAAGGGAAAGGATTGTCATTCAAAACTTCAATCAAAATTGCCAGTAAGTTCTGGGATCCATAGCTCTGCCAATCAAATTTGGGGATCTGCAGACCGAAGTTAAGATATACGTGATCGTCGCTGACAAGTCTTATAAAATTCTCTTGGGACAGCCGTGGCTCCACGATTACGGCATCGTTCCGTCAACTCTCCATCAATGCATGAAGTATACTAAAAATGGCGAAGAAAGACGCATTGATGGAGACATCCAACCGTTTGGTGTACATGAAGTCCGATATAAAGATTCTCGGTACTTTTTGAACCCCAAAATGTTAAGCCACAACTGACCGAGGATAGAGTGGACCCAAAACTCAAAGGAAAATCTGAGCCGGCTGTCACTTTCAAAAGAAAAAACCCCCGAGTGCGTCCGCGTTTCGGCAGTGGCACTGATGAGTCCGACGTTGGAAGTCCGTCCTTCCGTAAAACTCACTCTCATTTCAGTAGCGATATGGAAGAATCTAATACTGAAGGCCCATCCGACAGCAAAATCCGCTCTCGTTTAGGCAGCAACACTGAAGATTCGGAGGAAAAGGACCCGCCTTGCAACAACTGTGCAGACTGGGACCCATGCAACGAGCAAAACTACGAGTGACCTTCGAAATTGCAGAAGGGTCCCTAGCCGTCATAAGGATGCCGGAGCAGATGTACAAAGAGCTCGATGCATTGACAGTCTCCACCGTGGACCAGCTGAATACCTTCTACGTTCCCCGGAGAAAGAGTGGGCAGAAGGGTATCCTATTTTATGGGTCAAATCATGTCGTGCACCCGGACGATTTGTCTGTCACGTGCCTTCCCTATGAAAGAGGCATAAGAGCCGTCCTAAACCCCAGATATTATGCGCCCGAGATGCGGGAATATTTTAAAAAGTGCGGATGTCGGTTATATCAAACGGGCTCCAAAGCGACATTTTATATGGGGCTGTGGCACCCGCCTCAAGTCCGAGCACTCATCGATGGACGAATCCCAGATAGACGGGGCATAGGTTTCATTCAACCTGACATCAAGTCATGTTACACGATTCATATTGGTGAAGCCAGCGAAGAGTCAAATGATGAAGACAAGCTAGTCGAGCCAGAAGAGGCCTCTCAAGAGTTCGAAGATGGTGGACAAGCAACCTTCGACGAGTTAACCGAGGTTGATTTGGGAACGCCCGATAACCCAATGCCAACCTACATCAGCTCACTCTTGTCAGAGAAAATGAAAGAGCAGATAATCGCCCTGCTGCATGAGTTCGCCGACTGTTTCATGTGGACGTACAAAGAAATGCCTGGCCTATCCCCTGAAGTGGTCGTGCATAAGCTGGCTATATCTCCTGATGCCAAGCCTGTCAAACAAGTTCCTTGAAGAATGAGAAGGGAGCTGGAAGAAAAGGTCATCGAGAAAACTAAGAAACTTATCGATGCTGGCTTCATCAGGGAAGAGAAGTACGCAGACTGGATCGCATGTATTGTCCCAGTAAAGAAGAAAAATGGGCAAATCCGGGTTTGTGTCGATTTCAGGGACCTTAACAAGGCATGCCCTAAAGATGATTTCCCGCTTCCGATCATGGAAATGATGGTCGATGACACCTCAAATTACGAGCTATTCACCTTCATGGACGGTTCGTCTGGGTACAATCAGATAAAAATGTCGCCTGATGATGAGAAGCATACAGTATTTCGAACCCCGTTCGGCATATACTGTTACAAAGTGATGCTGTTCGGACTGAAGAACGCAGGTGCTACATATCAAAGGGCAATGACCAATATCTTTGATGATCTAATCCATAAAGTCGTCGAATGCTATGTTGATGATCTGGTCGTCAAGACTAAAGCCAAGGCCGATCACATCCAAGATCTTAGGACCGTTCTCACTAGACTGAGGGAATACGATCTGAAGATGAATCCTCTGAAGTGCTCTTTTGGTGTGTCGTCGGGAAAATTCCTGGGCTTTATAGTCCGACATCGGGGGATCGAAGTTGACCCATCTAAGATAAAGGCCATCATGGAGATACCCCCTCCAAAGATTCTGATGCAGCTAAGATCTTTTCAAGGCAAGCTTGCTTATATACGAAGGTTTATCTCAAATTTATCGAGGAGATGTAGGCCCTTCTCAAAGCTCATGAAGAAAGGAGCTCCTTTTGTCTGAGATGCCGAGTGTCAAGAAGTGTTCGAAAGCATCAAACGGTACCTGTTGCACCCTCCAGTGCTTACTGCCCCTATTCTAAATAAACCGTTGATTCTCTATACTGCCGCGCTAGATGAGTCACTCGGTGCGCTCCTTGCCCAGAACAACGAGGAGGGAAAAGAAAATGCCCTCTACTACCTTAGTCGAACTCTAGTCTGGGCGGAACACAACTATTCCCCGATCGAAAAGCAATGCCTGGCTCTGATATTTGCTGTGAAGAAGCTGAGTCACTATCTGCTCGCTCATCGGGTTATGCTGATCTCCAAGGTCGACCCGCTCAAACACTTGATGACCAAAGCAAGCCTAGCCGGTAGAATGACGAGATGGGCTGTCATGCTTCTTGAATTTGACATAATCTATACTCCCCATAAAGCAGTAAAAGGGAAAGCTCTCGCTGACTTCCTTGCAGCTCATCCCATACCAGAAAGGTCACCGCTCAATTGCGAATTACCCGACGAACAAGTGCTGCACCTCGAGGATGATGAGCCATGTTGGGAGCTCTATTTCGATGGAGCCTCATCAATGAGGAGCTCCGGAAAATCAAGCATCCCGCAGATAAAAGCAAGGATAGGATTGGAGTTCATCACGCCATGGATGAGAACCCTTTGACGTTCTTTTGCTCTCACCAAGCCTCACACAAACAACGAGGCTGAGTACGAAGCTCTGATAATTGGTCTGGAGCTCGCCATAGAAATGGAAATCCTTCGGCTACGGGTTTACGGTGACTCCCAGCTTATCGTCAACCAAGTTGCAGGGTTGCCTAGCACGGCAGTAAGGTTTAGGGAGGTATCGTCCATGCCAAATTTAAAAATTTGCCATTCTAGCTAACCCTAACCCTAGAATCGCATACTAGAAATCCGACGGAATGAAATGCAAACGACTTTGCAACTAAAAGAGAACAAGGAATACAACATTTGTAGACCAGTCCTTCACTTCATAAGCTCTGTGTAGTAGTCCCTTCGCTGGGATCATGAACTCCGGGCTCTAGAGAGGCTCCACAAGAAGAATAGAACAAGCTTGCTTCGAAGTCTTCAAGGCCGAAGATGATCTACGTCGAGGAGATACTAACCCAAGCTATCTCTTCACTAATTGTGAAACTAGTGAAGCAAACACCCTATACTAAATGACAAGTAGTAGAGGATGATAAAGTAGGAATTTTGTTCACTTTAGATTTCTTTTTCTCACTCAAAATCATCAAATCATCACTTGATCACAAACTAGAGAGCAAGCTCAAGAGGAAGAAGAAGATCAAGTGAAGTTGTGATGAATTATTGTTGAGGTTAGAAATGCAACCAAGGGTTAAGCATGTCATGCTTAACCCTTATGGAGAGTTAACCATGAGCTAGGGTTAAAGGTTAGGTCAAAAAATATCTTAAGCTAGACAAAAAGGGTGGACAAAGTCAAAGATGCTTACAAGCTTCTACAAGCTTTCAACAAATATCAACCATGAAAAAATCCACAATATTTGAATTACTTAATGATAAATATAAACCCTAATCTTAACCCTAGCATGGTTTAATCCTCATAAACCCTAGTTGCATTTGTAACCTAGTATGATACATTTAACATATATCACATATATATCAATGTATCCAAAGTGAGAAAAGAAATCTTAAGTTAGATAATATTAGTTAATGTAATTTAATATATCAAATATATAATTATACATTAAATTATTAAATTAACACTTAATTTAATAATCCGGCTATATCACATATAACCGACTAATATCAAATGTAACATTTTATCGAATTAACACTTGATCCGATAACCCGGTTATATCACATATAACCAATCATGTCACACATCACGAGAATAGAATATGGTATCTCATATCGTATTAATCTTAGCCCCGCACATATCACATATGTGTTCCTACTCCGTTTCGCTTGAGCCAGGAAACCTCTGTGTAGGACTCTAAAGACTCGTCAATACGCCGGCTGTAGGTGATGATCATATCAAACACCCACAAGCCGCAAGCGGTCTGCTAAACGTAACGGCCATCCGGGTATTGAGCAACCAGAAGATCAACAAGCAAACCTGCTCGTACTCCTGCGAATCCAATCAGTAACACTACCGTACAGTCCGGTCTCTTCACCTGATATGTCGCATATCTCGTGTAGGGGTGGTAAACGTCAGACCCCAGTAACTCGATAAGTCGTGTCGATATGAGGCTCATAATGGGTCGAGAAACTACTGATAACACCTACCAGTATATATCTGAAGCAGCCCTGGCCAGGGACTTCCTGTTATAGCCAATCGAGCACAGCGCAACATCAACTCCCTATACCGGGAAAGATGAAACCCCTCCTATCGCTCATTGCCTCCATGTGATTCGGGGCTGTACCCAAAAGCCACCGTTTTGCACGTTCTCTTGAACGTGGTAAGGTGGAAATCAAAGCACGGTGGGAATCACACAAGACTCTATGACGATCTCGGGTCTACAGACTAACCTGTACCAGTGTCACCGAGAACTGCCATCTGACGTGAGGTATAATACCATCTGAGAGTTCTCGGCGAATCCGTCCAGTGTACCCAGTCTCCACTGAGCACCCGTATACTGTCTCTGATGTCAAACACCAATGGATATGGGATCATCCATCGCCCATCTTCATGGGTCGAGAAGCTATACGCTAGTCTACTCTGGTGTATCGATGCCCTGTCTCGATACACCCACGACTAGGAACATTTGAAGGATGTACTTAGCGACTACCATGTCCCCACTAGTATGATCTGCATCATAATCCTGGTAGTCAAGTACTCATCCTAAGGGCTTTACCAATATGTAATAGAGAGACAATCAGTGTACATGTTAAGATAAAGAGCAACCAGATAGCATACTATCATGTCGAGCAAGAAAGTCCTCCATGTATATGTCCAAGCATCCACTACAATATACATCGCATGTACAGTAATGACCTCTAGGGCATACATATAACTAACAATTTCCCACTCGCACTAGGGCCATCTGTCATAGTATCCAATACCCAACAATCAGCAGTGGTTGTAGTATCTCATACTCAACCATCCCATAAAAAGTCTCTTTTGGGAAAAGGCCTTTGTGAGTGGATCCGCCCTGTTGTCCTCTGTGTCTACTCTCCTAACTTCAATCTCCCTGGAGATCATCCATCTCCATGACCAGGTGATACTGCCTTAGAATATGTCTGGATCACTGATGGGATGGGGGTTCCTAGGCCTAAGCCACAACTCTATTGTCACACAATGGTAGGAACGAAATTCATCTCATGAACATATATACATCCAGACTACCTCTTTTATAGTATTCTTGGTAGCAATGTATCCAGCCTTAATCGTCTAGTTTGTCACGGTATCTAGCTTGGAACTCTTCCAACATACCGTCCCTTCACTGAGGGCAAAAACAAAGCCTGTGACTGACATTCAGTTAACCTTACCACCCTGGAAGCTATCCAGTGATTCTCCCCAGGATCAATTGATACCATCTCACTATACCTAGTGAGAATCCTAACATCCACTTAGATCTATCTCATAGATCCAAAATCCAGGATTTAGGAGGTATCACCTTGATCCTATATGGAGAATCCTTATGATAAGAGGAGATTGACCGAGTGTAGCATAGGAAACTCCTTTCCTATCAAGAGTATGTCATCCACGTACAATACGAGGATCACCACCATACTCCCTACTACCTTTATGTATATACAAGGTTCATCTACCATTCTGATAAAGTCAAACGCTTTGACTACTACATCAAAACAGATGTTCCAACTCCGCGATGCCTATTTTATCCCATAAAGCAACTTGCACACGTTTCCACTGCTCCCACTGTCTACGAAGCCCTCTGGCTTTGTACTTATAGACGCTCTCTTCTAAATCACTATTTAGAAATGCAGTCATGACACCTAACCGCCAGATATCGTAGTCATGGTATGTAGCAAAGGCAAGTAGGATTCGGATGGACTTAAGCATAGGGACTAGAAAAGGTTTCATCATTATCCACACCTGGTTGATGACGAAAACCTTTTGAAACAAGCCTTAGCTTTAAAAGTCTTAACTTTTCAATGTACACCAAGTAATCTTCTCAAGATATACTTGCTCCTGATGGGGATTTAACCCTTCAGATAAAGCAACCAAAGTCCATACTCTGTTGGTGTACATAGATTCCATCTCAGATCGCTTAGCATCCAGCCATTCTTACAGAGTCCCCGCTCTTGATGGCCTGCTCGAAACTAGTTGGGTCATCATCTAATGATGCAATCCTCGCTCCCACTGTCATAGAGAAAACCGAAGTATCTCTCAGGTGGGTGAGGAACCCTACCAGATCGGCGGAGAGGCTGAGATTCGTCGGGAGCTATTGAATCCTCTGGTTCTACCAAATCATCAGCTGCAGTTTGTATAGCTGAAACTCCTTCCAGTTCTACCTCATGACCACTAATTTCTTCACAAGAAATTCCTTTTTCTAAAAAGGTGGCATGCCGAGAAATAAAACACTTTTTGTTCCTCGGTGCGGTAGAAGATATTCCCTTACGAATGCTTGGGATATCTAACAAACTTCCACAGAACTGACCTTGCCTCGAGCTTGTCCGGATTTTGCTTTTAGACATATGTAGGAAAAACCCAAATCTTAACATCCTTAAGAGATGGGCTCTTCCCATACCATATCTCATATGGAGTGGTAGGCTCCTGATTTGGTTGGAACCCTATTCAATAGGTATGCAGTTTCTCAAGTGCATAACCCCCAAAAGGAAATAGGCAACTCAGTAGTACTCATCATAGAGCACACCATATCACATAGGGTGTGATTGCTCTGCCCCGATATACCAACGTGCTGTGGTATATACGGAGGAGTAATGCTGAGAGAGAATCTCATTCTCCTTTAGAACAGTCCAGGAACTCCGTGCTCAAGTATTCTCCTCCCTGATCTCATCAAAGGACATAATACTTATACCCGTTTTTGGTTCTCTACTTCTAACTTATATTCTTTGAATTTCTCAAAAGGTTCAGACTTGTGTTTCAACAGGAATATATGTCTGAATCTTGAGAGATCATCGGTGAACGTAATGAAGTACAAAGAACCAGTCCTGGCATGTGTAGACAGGGGACCTACATACATCATCATGTATCAATCCCAAGAGTTCACTAACTCTTTCTCTGTTTCCAATAAACGGAGCTATGGTCATCTTATCTTTGTGACATGACTGGCAAGTTTCACAAGATGTAAATTCAAACTGATTTAAATATGCATCTTTATGTAACTTAGCTAGTCGGGTCGCATTGATATGACCTAGTCTACAATGCCTCAAGAAGGATTTGTTCATTTCTGAATTCTTCCTCTTGTGTGTTCTGTACGTTAAGAACCGTGGTTCGATTTAGAACGTATATGCTTTTAGATAACGTGCCTGAACCGATCAACTCTTGATATAGGAAATGTTCAAAACATTATCCAACAATACAAAATTATATCCTTCTTTACTAAATAAAGAGACTGATATGATATTGTATATCAAGTTCGGTATCTAATAACATTCATTCAGAATCAATGTATTTGGTAATACAGGGTGATAACTGCCAACTGCTTTGGCTGCAACACTTGCACCATTTCCAACTCTTAAAACTTATCACCCATTCTCAGTTCTCTACCTATCTGTAGCCCATGTAATAGATTACATATATGGGATCCTGATCCGGTATCACATACCCAGGACGTAGAGGATATTGAAAAACAATTCTCAGTAATGAACATACCCGAAGAAGATGCATCAGCATGCACTTTTTTCGTTTGGGCGACACGGGAATTCCGGTAATCCCCTATTTCCTGCTCGGTCTTATAACAATTATAAGTTGGAGCGGAACCAACGTTCCCTAGCTCAGTATAACAAGTTGGTTCAGTCAATACATCCATATTATTATCTTGATTAAGGCGTGACATGGTCGCTACCTGGAGAGAGAGAGAAGAAAACACTCAGCGTATGCTCTTGCAAAATTAGATTGGTTATTATTTTATCTAATCAGGATGGCTCCCACTGTTTCAGTCAAATCTTCCTTCAAACCCTAAAATGAAAGACTAGCTGGGATTAATTACACCCTATAAGTTCGCCAATCTTTCAGCCAAGCCAGTGCCGGTACTTTGAGGAAGGTTCCCCGTGCTTTCGCACGGACCTAATTAAAACAAACCTCATTTTCCCAGGGGCGTAACCCCGTTAACACCTTCCTAGACATCTACTTGATCGGCTAATTGTAATGTGTAAAACTCTCCCAGGAGTAACTCTTACTCGCAGTGGGTATCGGGATCCAACTATCTCATAGAAGGTATGCAATCTCATTGCAAATTTCAACACTTGAAATTCCCGATAATGTTTTGCCCCAAGCGTCCTATGACCTCGACAGAGGTCAACAAACTATAGGCTGCTAGTCAAGTTCAACCCGTCATTTCATGATTGAAATAAACCCATCCGCATGACCCTTGACAGAGGTCAACAAGGTCGCACGACTACCCTAAATCATTCGCATCATATGCTTTGCAGATAAACACTAATCAACTACCGCACACGACGCCTTGACAGAGGTCAACAAATGCAGCACGAATACTAACTACTACTTATCTGAAATGACGGAGGGCTACGACAGGTTTTTTAAGAAAACCCTTTGCGTAATGAACTTGATATCGTTGTAGAATCGAGTGATTTTGTAAATGAGTGTTTTTGAGGGTTTTACTAGTTTTGCTAAAGAGGTCACTCCCGGTGAAAGGATCTCGGCTCTTTCCTTATCGAATAAAGTGCAGGGTATTTCACAAATACCACTATGCAAAGCAAAAACTATAGAAGCAATCAAAAGACAAACCGAGTGTGTAGCATCTGCTAGTTTCGCTAAAGAGGTAACTCCCGGTGAAGGGATCTCGGCTTTTTCCTTATCGAATAAGGTGCTGGATATTCTACAAGGAATACCGCTATGCAAAGCAAGAACTAGAGCAACCAATTTTTAAAAAAAGTTTCTACAACATCTTTTAGGTTTTTTTTATTTCATTAATCTCATTAATAAAGTCCCATCATAATATGCTTCCCAAGCATCACATATGAAAACGAAAGCAACAATATATAATATATATCATATATATATATATAAAATAAGCATTCGTCTAAGAATATAATCAATGATCACATCACAGAGCAGCAGAAGATAACATATGAAATATTGGATATACTAGGATTTCCGTTTTTTAAATTAAGCCTGTATAAAACACGGTTTCCACGGTCGTGATGAATAGCCAATCCCACACCCCTAGACCCCTACGAGAGCGGCAAGCAACCCCACAATTCTAGAGTTAAGAGACCCGGTCTCGACTCCTCGAGATGGTCTCCCACTGGACCCTAGAACCTGATTACTTGTGCTCCCCGCCTTGGATCTATCCTAATACGGAAAAGTAAATAATATACAATGGTGACATCATCCTCAACCCGGAAGTGCCCCAATAAAAGAATATTACATACAATGAATTTTACATGAATGAAAATGAAAAACTCTCATCTCACATAAAACCCCCGGCTATTCAAAACACGACGATCCAATATAACATATCACAGCATCACATGTCATCAACATAAGTAAATATGCGTATCCTAATTGTCGTTGATGTATAGCAACGCAACCGGCGATACATCACATATTACACTTACGGTCGCAGAAAAGAAAGTAAAAAACTACAACAATTGGAATCCGCAACCACCTTAGATATCATAAACCCAAAATATCTCATACTTTGGATTTCATGCCTAACCAAATGAATTCCTTAGACATCTCATGCCTAACAATTATAAACCCCGCATTTTAGTCTCGATCTCGAAAACACTTTTCAATATTCGGTCGGGCAATTCAACAAGATTCCCGACATCCTGATCGAATGCTCGTCGGAAACTTTAGTAGACGGACGCACCCCCCGATACCGTCGACGAAGTGCACTAAGGCGGAACACCGCTGCCGCGAGCACCCGAACGGATGCTTTTGGCGACGGAGTTCTCCTACAGTCACTTAGTCGGGGCTATGGGGCGTGGCTATCTAATAATATTACCCGGCGAGTATCCGCGTACACTACGTGATTGCGACGGACTTTTGATCTCATCAAAATCCCGTGGCAACCGATCAAATGAGACTAAATTTCTAGATTTATAACATTCAAATTAGTTATCTCATAACTATTTGTGGATTTCAAGTATTGTATACCATCACATGATACCCGGACGACGTTAAAATTTTCGATCGATTCATCAAAGTCCCATAATTCGCCGAGAGCTCAACACTTGAGCACAGTTTAATAATGCCCAGAACATGCCACAGCACCTATGCACCAGCCGTAGAAGGGCCAACCCAAGCCTCACTCATGTCTCTATGGAACTGCGGAAAACCCTAGGGTATGACCGCGGTTCCGCGATCCAAAAAGTTGAGTTAGGGTTTCATTCTTCTAGAGGGTTTATAGAATTACTTGCATATTTTTCCTAATACGTTAAACTTGGAAAAATGGGTTTTTGATAATCGTTCGAACTTTTTAACTTCGCCTTGACAATATGTGAATAAGCCAAAACAATGTTAAAACTACGAATATGAAACACTCCGAATTTCTTATAGTGTAAGATTACATCACATGCAAAATTAGCAAAAACAAACAACACCTGAAACACCAAAACCCAGTCACTGGAACACGGTGAAAATTTCAAGCAAAAAGAAGACAAAGTGGCCGGCCCCAACTACCTTGATCTCGGCCAAAATCCGAGCAAACTGCCTGAAATTTTCATGGTGTTCATGATATATCCCATATAACATTCTGTACTTATTTAAAAAAAAATTTGACAACTTTTTGAATTCGACAGAAACTGCATTTTCGCGTTTCAAATTTCGGAGTATTTCGGTTTCGTAATCTTAACAAAATCCGTCTAAATTTCTAGCATGGCTTTAATACCACTGCAGGTCAGGCAGCCACCCCATCCAATTGGGTCGCCGTGGCACCAATGAGTCCCTCAGCAGCTACTTTTTATGCATGCTCCCTCGCGAGGACTACAACCCGCTGGAACACCTTCCGGTCTCGGGACACCCTGGGGGTAAGAGCCTATGCTTCGCCACACTGTCACACAGTGAGAACCCCCATAGGTCGACATCCAATGCCTAGTAGCTCTGATACCACTGCAGGGTTGCCTAGTACGGCAAAAAGGTTTCCGGAGGCATCGTCCATGCCAAATTCAAAAATTTGCCGTTCAAGCTAACCCTAACCCTAGAATCGTATACTAGAAATCCGACGGAATGAAAGGCAAACGACTTTGCAACTAAAAGAGAAAAAGGAATACAACCTTTATAGACCGGTCCTTCACTTCATAAGCTCTGTGTAGTAGTCCCTTCGCTGCGATCGTGAACTCCGGGCTCTAGAGAGGCTCCACAAGAAGAATAGAACAAGCTTGCTTCGAAGTCTTCGAGGCCGAAAATGATCTACGTCGAGGAGACACTAACCCAAGCTATCTCTTCACTAATTGTGAAATTAGTGAAGTAAACACCCTATACTAAATGGCAAGTAGTAGAGGATGATGAAGTAGGAATTTTTTTCACTTTAGATTTCATTTTCTCACTCAAAATCATCACTTGATCACAAACTAGAGAGCAAGCTAAAGAGGAAGAAGAAGATCAAGTGAAGTTAGGATAAAAATGCAATCAAGGGTTAAGCATGTCATCCTTAACCCTTGTAGAGAGTTAACCATGAGCTAGGGTTAAAGGTTAGATCAAAAAATATCTTAAGCTAGACAAAAAGAGTGGACAAAGTCAAAGATGCTTACAAGCTTCTACAAGCTTTCAACAAATATCAACCATGACAAAATCCACAATATTTGAATTACTTAATGATAAATATAAACCCTAATCTTAACCCTAGCATGGTTTAATCCTTATAAACCCTAGTTGCATTTGTAATCTAGCATGATACATTTAACATATATCACATATATATAATGTATCCAAAGTGAGAAAACAAATCTTAAGTTAGCTAATATTAGTTAATGTAATGTAATATATCAAATATATAATTATACATTAAATTATTAAATCAACACTTAATTTAATAATCCGGCTATATCACATATAACCGACTAATATCAAATGTAACATTTTATCGAATCAACACTTGATCCGATAACTCGGCTATATCACATATAACCAATCATGTCACACATCACGAGAATAGAATACGGTATCTCATATCGTATTAATCTCGGTCCCACGCATATCACATATGTGCTCCTACTCCGTTTCGCTTGAACTAGGAAACCTCTGTGTAGGACTCTAAAGACTCGTCAATACGCCAGCAGTAGGTGATGATCATATCAAACACCCACAAGCCGCAAGCGGTCTGCTAAACATAACGGCCACCCGGGTATTGAGCGACCAGAAGATCAACAATCAAGCCTTCTCGTACTCCTGTGAATCCAATCAGTAACACTACCGTACAGTCCGGTCTCTTCACCTGATATGTCGCATATCTCGTCTAGGGGTGGTAAACGTCAGACCCCAGTAACTCGATAAGTCGTGTCGATATGAGGCTCATAACGGGTCGAGAAACTACTGATAACACTTACCAGTATATATCTGAAGCAGCCCTGGCCAGGGACTTCCTGTTATAGCCAATCGAGCACAGCGCAATATCAACTCCCTATACCGGGAGAGATGAAACCCCTCCTATCGCTCATTGCCTCCATGTGATTCGGGGCTGTACCCAAAAGCCACCGTTTTGCACGTTCTCTTGAACGTGGTAAGGTGGAAATCAAAGCACAGTGGGAATCACACAAGACTCTATGACGATCTCGGGACTTCAGACTAACCTGTACCAGTGTCACCAGAGAACTGCCATTTGACGTGAGGTATAATACCATCTGGGAGTTCTTGGCGAGTCCGTCCAGTATACCCAGTCTCCACTGAGCACCCATTTACTGTCTCTGATGTCAAACACCAATGGATATGGGATCATCCATCGCCCATCTTCATGGGTCGAGAAGCTATACGCTAGTCTACTCTGGTATATCGATGCCCTGTCTCGATACACCCACGACTAGAAACATTTGAAGGATGTACTTAGCGACTACTATGTCCCCACTAGTATGATATGCATCATAATCCTGGTAGTCAAGTACTCATCCTAAGGGCTTTACCAACATGTAATAGAGAGACAATTAGTGTACATGTTAAGATAAAGAGCAACCAGATAGCATACTATCATGTCGAGCAAGAAAGTCCTCCATGTATATGTCCAAGCATCCACTACAATATACATCGCATGTACAGTAATGGCCTCTAGGGCATACATATAACTAACACAGGTAAGCGAAGACTATGAGATATACAAACCCGAGTTAGCTCAATATAGAAGCCGGGCGGTGGAACTCATGAAACGGTTCACTCACATTGAACTAATGAGATTCCCTAGGGCGTTGAATGGAAAAGCCGACATACTCGCTCGCCTAGCTAAAGAGGTAGCTGATCCTGACATGGGCGAAATTCTAATCACAGTCAGAAGTCGGCAAATTCTGCCTCCAGTTTTTTGCATAAAGAAGAAAGGATAAAACAAGAGAACAATCCTGCCGAAGAGGCTTCGATCATTCAAGACGAGCCCGATTGGAGAGAACCCTTCACAGAGTACCTTCGATACGACAAGCTGCCCGAAGAAAAATCTACGATGATTCAGCTGAAGAAGAGAGCTCCCCGATATGTGTTTGTAAATAATACGCTATACCGCAGATCATATGACCCACTTTGGCTCAGGTGCCTGTCATCGGCCGATGCCCAACAGGTCATGAAAGATGTTCACTCGGGCGTCTGCGGGGTTCACCAGTCCGGACCCAAAATGCGGCTTCAGATCAAACAGCTGGGATATTACTGGCCCACCATGATAAAGGATTGCGAAGAGCATCCAAAGAAATGCCATCTCTGCCAAATTCACGATGATTTCATTCACAAGCATCCTAATCCGTTGCATCCTACGGTGGCGTCGTGGCCTTTCGAAGTTTAGGGTACCGACATAGTTGGCCCAATTGATCCTCCGTCATCCAAAGGCCACCGGTTCATATTGGCTGCAACTGACTATTTCTCCAGATGGGCTGAAGCTGTCCCGCTGAAAGAAGTCAAGACAAAAGATATTCTGACATTCTTCCGGCATAATATTCTATATCGCTTTGGTACACCAAGAAGAATCATTTCTGACAACGGGTCTTCTTTTAAGAGCTTCAAAATCTCAAGGTTCGCTACTCAGTACAAGATAGACTGGAGATATTCCTCCATCTATAGTCCAAGAGCCAATGGGCTAGCCGAAGCCTTCAATAAAACTTTGTGCAAGCTACTAAGGAAAAATTCTTCAGCCAGCAAGAGAGACTGGAATCTCAAGCTCCACGAGGCATTGTGGGCATATCGTACCACACACCGCACTCCAACTCAGTCTACTCCATACTCACCGCTCCACGAGCCTCGAAGTCGAAGTTCCAAGCCTAAGAATGGCCGTTCAGCATGAGTTGATGGAGGAGGAAAATATGCTCTTCCGGCTCGAAGAGCTCGACGCCCTCAAAGATAAGAGGCTCGCAGTACAGAAAAATCTGGAGCTATACCGAGCCCAAATGTCACGGGCCTATGACAAGATGACCCATCTCCGTGCTTTTAAGAAAGGCGAATCGGTGTTGGTCCTCAAAAGACCGATCATCCCCAATCGACATGCCAAGGGAAAATTCGAGCCAAACTGGGAATGACCATACGTTATCGAGAAGGTGTTTGATGGAGGGTCCTACCAGCTGATAAATGCTTAGGGAGAAAGGCCCATGCCACCCATCAATGGCCGTTATCTCAAGAAATACTATGCGTAAATGCTCTAAGTCGCAGACGAATTGAGCACACCGGCCCTACTGTCTGGATCAGACATCCTGTAAAACCGTATACAATCCACGGGCGTAAACGACCCCTATCTCTCCCAAAGTCCTACTGGCAAGACTACATTTAAAGTCTCACCGGCCTAAAAAATGGTATGTCCACAAGCAAAACGGACACGGATCAAACCCGAAAGGGCTCTGTGAGTAAAAACAGCAGAACTGCCGGCGAGTTTGTGAAAATCTGAAAAGGCGTAAACTCGTGAAAAGAGATGAAATACACTCGCAAAGTCCTCTCGACCTTGTGAAGATAAAATCCTCGCGTGAGATCATTACGATTCACAAAGGAGCAACACACTTAGGAATCCCCACGATTCTTAGGGAGAAATACACCTGCGAGATCCCCTCGACTCGTAGGGAGAAAATGCTTTTATGAGACCCTTACGTCTCATAAAATTGAAAAGCCTTAGCTGATAGGGATCTAAACCTGTCTCCTGAACCATCGCTCCCCAACGGGCAACGGCAAATGATGGGTCGCTCCTGGCATTTCGCTTCAGTGTTAGCGGTGCTGATGCCGACCAAAAACCCAAATCCCAGGTCTTCCCAACGGCAAATGATGAGTCACTCTTGGCATTACGCTTCAGTGTTAGCGCTGCTGATGCCGACCCAAAAACTAAATCCCAAGTCCTTCCAGGGCAAATGATGAGTTGCTCCTGGCATTATTACAATACAGCAATGCTGATGCCGGCCCAAAAACCAAATCCCAAGTCCTCCCGGGGCAAATGATGAGTTGCTCCTGGCATTATTCCAGTGCAGCAATGCTGATGCCAAACAAAATCCAAATTTTAAGTTCCTCTCAAATTAAAAAGTCCCGCCAAATAAGGCAGAAATCAAACAGATCAAATTAATGTCCCACCTGGTAGCGCTTCCAAGCTCAAAAGTCCCGCTGGACGGGCAGGGAACTCCTAAAATAAATGAAATCAAATAAATCGACCATGACACCGTAGAAAACGGAGCAAGTCAAATCAAGCCCGACACCGCAAGAAGCGAAGCAAGTCAAATCAAGCACCGGCCGTCCAAGTCACAAAAAGGGCAGCACCGACCGTCTAAGTCACAAAAAGGGCAGCACCGACCGTCCAAGTCGCTAAAAGGGCAGAACCGACCGTCCAAGTCGTTAAAAGGGCAGCACCGACTGTCCAAGTCGCTAAAAGGGCAGCACCGACCGTCCACGTCGCAAAAATGGCAGCAACGACCGTCCAAGTCGCAAAAAGGGCAAAACCGACCGTCCACGTCGCTAAAATGGCAAAACTGACCGTACAAATCGCAAAAAAGGCAGTGTCGACCGTCCAAGTCGCTAAAAGGGCAGCAACGACCGTCCACGTCGCAAAAAGGGCAGCACCGACCGTCCACGTCGCAAAAAGGGCAGTATCGACCGTCCACGTCGCTAAAATGGCAGAACCGACCATCCACGTCGCAAAAATGGCAGAACCGACAGTCCACGTCACAAAAAGGGCAGCATCGACCTCCACGTCGTCAAAACGGGAACCAGATTAAATCAACCTCCACGCGAAAGAAGATCCATCAATTTCATGCACACAACCCACATATGTGGTGTGCATTTATTGACGGAGGGCAATTTTTTGGGGTCAAAATTTATACCCCAGTTGACCAAGTCAAAATCAAAGTCAACTCCAAGCCAAGTAGGCCCATGCGCAGGTCAGAACCGAGCATGGAAGGGACCGGCCCCATGACGAAAGGAATGAAGCCATAAATTAGTTTTAATGTAATTCTTTTTTTAGAAATAAATATATGTAAATAGGCAGAAAGCCAAAATTTTGTAAAACCCATAGCTTATGTGCAAAAAGAAACAAGCATATAAGGCATGGGGTGGCACAAGCGCCATTTGGCAAAGCCCAAGGGGCTATATGTAAAGTGTGTAGCCTATAAAGGCAAACATGATGAAAATATCTAGAAAAACTTTTCCATTCTCTAAAAATTCTAGGGTTTGTATCTCCTCCTTCCTCAAGGTTCTAAACCTTCTTCTTTTCTTTTGAATTAAATCAAGAGTTTAACTCTTCCTGTTCCAAAAATAAATAGTTTTTCACCATAAAACCCTAAAAGGGGAGCTCGGATCTGCCATCAAACCCCTAAAAGGGAAGATTTTAAGTGCCACCTCTCTTTTTTTTCTTTCGAAGATCCAGCCAACAAAGAAGAAGAAGAAGGATATCCATCTCCAAAAAAAATCCCATTCCGGGAGGATCCGAGGCTCAAAATAAGATCCAAAGATTTCTAAGAGTTTAACTCCATTCAAGATCTGTTGGAGTTTAACTCCATAAATCAACCCCATTTTTAGGAGTTTAACTCCAAATCTATACATAATCCCTGTTAGGAGTTCAACTCCAAACACCCTTGGGAGTTCAACTCCCAGCCCAGGGGCTAGGCCTCTTTTCCGTTGGTGTTTCCGGCTGTCGCGTACCGCGCACAGTGACCCATGGGCACCCAGTGGTCGCGTGCAGGGCACGTGACCCGTGGCGCCCAGTGTCCACGTGCGCCTCACGTGACCTGCGGGCGCCCAGCGCTCAGCGGTCGCGTGCAGGGCACGTGACCCGCGGGCGCCAGCGCTTAGGTGCCATGCAAGCGTCTTTAAGACGCTCCTCACCCCTCAATTTTCATGCACTCCACACCCAAAACACGTACCCCATTGGAAAAAAATTATAACGAGGTGTTGTCCCGCACCCCGCAAGGGGGCTGCCAGCCCCCTTGACCCCCAGCCCGCTATCCGGGTAGCGGGACCCATGTAAACTCTACGAGGCCCACGATATATCCAAAACCCTTTCAAAACACAACACACGGCACATTAAGTTCGCATGATCAGTTTGACCCATCAATCGGAAGTTCCCTCGCTCCAAAGGCGAGGGGTAATTAACGGCAGCTTAATCCACGGCTGCCAAAGATTTGAATACCCACAATCAATAAACCCCTGCCTATCCTAGGTAGGGAGAATCTGTCGTACGCCTGAAAAGCAGGTGCGTATTCCCATCTCAATAGGGTGAGGAAAAACACCCTACACTTCTATGGTGGGTTCACCCTCCAGTTTTCGGACCGCGTAAACTTCCCTTGTTGGTATTGGTCCTCAACCCAGTTTTTGAAGACGTAGTAATCCTCAATTGGGTGGCCCACTACTCTGTGGTAGGAGCAGTAGTTGGGATTGTTGGCGTCACCGGGCTGCAGTGGACATCTCGGATCCGGCAGAGTGATGAGTTTGTTGCGCATTGTCAGTTCAAACAGTCTCCTCGTTTTATCGTGGAGAAACGAGTAAGGACGTCCTAGCTTCTCCTCGAGGGATTGGCGCGGGCGCACATTTCTTTGGCGAGCAACCAGTTTCAAGTTGCTCAGCTGTTGTTGAGTGTTGGCAACGAAAGCCGCTTTCCTTTTACCCTTTGCATTCCGAGGGTCCATTTTTTAAGAGGGAGGCCCATGGCCCATCTGGTCCATTTGGGCCAGCTTGTCAATCAAAGCCTAGAAGGTGGTCGGCTTAAAGAACGTCATGAACTGGGACACAGTCGCCTGAGGATAGAGAGTCCCTATGAACATGCCTACGGCAGGAGCCTCTTCGATTCGTTGTTCACATTTTGACCATATGTTCCGCCACCGGATTGCGTATTGAACCAAGGTCTCTCTTGGCTTCACCCTGACAATGATTAACGCCGTGATTGGGGTGCGCTCGCTTGAGCTGGCGAACCGCTGCGTGAATAGCAGTTCCATTTCCGTGAATATTTTGACGGAGTCATTTGGGAGCTCCGAGTACCATTCGAATGTTGTTTCCGACAGGCTGCCAACGAACTGGCGAAGCAGCAATTTGTCGTTGCATCCAGTATTGCTGCATAAAGCTCTGAACTGAGCGACGTGCTGATGCGGGTTGCCTGTCCCTTTGTACACATGGAATTTGGGGATCGTATATCCCGGCGGGTACTTGATTTGATCATACCAGCCTGGGTACGGTCGCCCAGTTCTGACGACTTGGCCAGCCGCTTCACTTGCCTGATGAGCTCGTATTTATTGAGCTATGTAATTATCAAGGGCAGCTTTGGAGATCGTTTCCTCCCTGACCGTTGATAAAGCTGGAAGAGGGTTTGATGTTTCCCCTCTTTCTTTCTCAATAATTATCGGCGGGTCTTCGGCTGGAGGTTCTGGCTGGATCATCATTCCAACCATGTCTTGGAACATGAATGCCATATGTTTTATATTAGCCGCTTGTTCTGCAACTTCCGTATCCTTTCTCTCCAGCACCCTTCGCAAGAACTCCGTATCAGTCTCTTGCTCTTTTCGCTGTTCAGACGCTGGTTCCGGGCTTTCTTTTTGTCGGGTGAGTGCTGCCATTTTTTTCAGCATCTCCTGGAGCTTTTATTGCTTCTCCTGAGCTTTCGTCAACGACCGAGTTTGCGGCCGATGAGCCACAGAAGCACGGCACTCCTCTTTCCCGGATGCCATGTACACCGTGTGCACGATCATTCCCCCAGACTTGGGGCGTTTGGATCCATCACCTTTGGGATTTGCCGCCGGTGGTGGTAGATTCTCTGGCCTTCTCTTTTTATGAGAAATCAAAGTTGAAGGAGCCATTGTAACAGGCACCTTCGTAGAAGAAGTCCCTCGCTGCATGGTGGAGGGATGGTCCTCCTCTTGCCGGGCCTTTGTTTTCTTCAGTCGGCGAGAGTAGTCTTTATTGATCACAGAATCTTGGACCTTCCGCCAAACCCTGTGAACTTGGGAGGACAGCTGCTGAGGGGACTGCTCCGGCTTCGCCTGTATCATGTTTTCAACAGGTGGGGGATTTCTTCAGCACCACGGTCGGAGAGTTCTTTCGCACCCTCCTTAGCAGTTCAAAGCCGTTTCCAGTTAGAACAGCAGCATCAACTTCCACCATTGGAGCTGGTGGAGTAAGTCCAGAGGGAGAGTTGCCCCCGGCTTTCCTCACTCGGCGCCAGTGGCGACGTCGAGCATGCCTTGCAGATGGGATTGCCTCAGTTGTGGGAGTGGCTTCGTCATGCCCCCTGCTCTGATGAAGGGCTACTGCTAGTGCCAGCCTGTTGAAGACTAACGTCCGTTGAGAGGGGACGGCCAATCTTACGAAGGCCGACTTTTTGGTAAGGGAAGCCTTTTTGATGACTTGGCCCGTAGCAGGAGTTGGAATGGCCAATCTTGCGAAGACCGGTCCTTTAGTAGAAGAATCCCCTTTGACGACTTCACCCGCCAGAGCTGGAACGGCTATCCATTTTAGGATAACCCTTTCGGGTATTGCGAGCCTTTTTGCAGGCCTATTTGAGCTTTGGTTCAGCCTGTTGAAGACTGAGGTGGAAGACTTGGACGACCTATTGAGAAGGGCCGTAGTGGTTGCAAGTCGATCAAAAACCGACTTCTTTGGAGCTTCCTGTGATGGCACTGGGGCGCTGAAGCTTGTGGGCGGGAGCATGGTCCCGAAGAACAATCCAGTGTTGACCTGAGTCACCTGCTCCACTGGCATTGAAAAGATGCATGCCACGTTTGGCCCGTAAGTTACTCCTCTGGTCAGGGCGGAGCAGGAATTGCTGTTGCAATTTGTGCAGCTGGAAGCCATTGATATTCACTTCTTCTTTCTGCACAGGAACAAGACACCAAATCTTAGTATCTCGAATCCAAGGGCAACCATAGCAAACCGTGATTTTTGTTCGCGAAACATGACACACGAAGTGTGGAGTGGAAAGAGGAAAAGGTCTCACCGGGCGTGCCAGAATCTGTTTACTGCCGAAAACAGAGACGAAACCGCGTAGGTCGTCTTGCCTGAGTTTGGGAGCAGATGCTATTTGGGTTCATCCGTGCAAACCTTCGAGACACGGTGCCATAAATCAACCTGGCATCTTCGGAGGTGAACGGATAAACCCAAATAGCATATGCCCCCAATCTCAGGCAAGACGGCCTACGCGGTTTCGTCTCTGTTTTCGACGGTAAATAGATTCTTGTTGGGTTTATCCGTCCACCTCTCCGAAGATTCCAAGTTGATTTATAGCACCATATATTGGAGGTTTGGACGGATGCGGCCGTTGTAGCAGAGTTCATCAGATTCCCCCTCGTTTGTGAGGGGGTTTTGATTGTAGGGACGCTCTTCCCTGCAGGCGCAAGCCCCTGCAGTTAATTACGTTACTGCATCACGATAACCACTTTATCCTGCTCCAGAAGTTTACTTCGTGTCGTGTGTGTTTTTGTTTGTTTGGGTTGCCCGTGGATTGTATACAGAGACTAATTTATGTTGTCGCCCGTAGGACGTGTATTAGTCCAAATCCGTATATCTTAGATTTGGGTTTGGGTTGATTTAAGGATCATTAATCTCGTTTGAGATTAAGATCAACTTAAATTTTTGTTAAGGATATGTTAGTCCAATTTGAGACTAAGATCTACTTAACAGGGTTTTAGGATCATTCAAATCCAACTAAAGAGCATTTGGGCTCTATTGTTTTAGTTTAAGAACGTTACGGTCCGTTATTAGTTTAAGGACGTTTCGGTCCGTAGATCACCATTTTTGAGGTGCGGGTTTAGTTTAAGGACGTTTCGGTCCGTAGTAGTTTGAGAACGTTATGGTCCGTAGATTACCCTTTTTGAGTTGAGGGTTTAATTTAAGAACGTTTCGATCCGTAATAGTTTGAGGACGTTACGGTCCGTAGATCACCATTTTTGAGGTGAGGATTTAGTTTAAGGACGTTTCGGCTTGTAGTAGTTTGAGAACGTTACGGTCCGTAGATCACCATTTTTGAGGTGGGGGTTTAGTTTAAGAATGTTTCAGTCCGTAGTAGTTTGAGGACATTACGGTCCATAGATCACCCTTTTTGAGGTGAGGGTTTAGTTTAAGAACGTTTCGGTCTGTAGTAGTTTGAGGACGTTACGGTCCGTAGATCACCATTTTATGCACGTGTATTTATTACGTGACGGGATGTACGGCGATGATGTGGGATACACCCATTTGGGGCGTGGTTTGGTCTAAGATGTGCACGTCAGTTTGGGAAGTGCACCCAAAAGCAGATGGTTGTTGGGACCCGCCACCTCTCTGAAGACGTTGAGGAATTACAACGACATGCATCAGTGGTATGGAGAGATGTACCCTTGAACCAACTCACGTGTCTGAGGGAAGAGATCATGGTGGACCATCTAAGAATCATAAGACATTTTTGGGGAACTATGATGAACTTAGGAAATGTGGGATAAACATCATTTTGGATATCATGAGTCATGTTTGGGAAGCAATGAACCTATGGGCTCGGTTGATCTGAAATAGGGACCTAGCCAACTTGGGCTTGGCCCACTCAGTTTTCTTTTATTTGAAAGAAGTGCTAAGCACTTGTTAATGCTCAGTCCCTCTTTTTCGTGCAAACAGTGCTGAGCACTTATGTAAGTTCTGACGCCCACACTTTACTTTACTTTACTTTTTTGTCTCTTTATGGAGTGCTAAGCACTCGCGTCCACATGCAAAGCACGCGAGGCACTAGGCGCTAGGTGCTGAATGATGGGTGTCAAGCACTTTTATATTCTGTGGCGCTCACATGAAGGTCACGTGGGGCGCTGGGCGCTGCACCACTGAGTGCTAAGCACTCCTTATTTTGTAGCGCCCACGTGAGGGGCACATGAGTCGCTGGGCACCAGCCAATGAGTGCTACACACTCTTTATTGAGCGGCGCCCACGTGAGGGGCACGTGAAGCGCTAGGCGCTGAGCGCCAACTACTAAGTGCTAAGCACTCCTAATTGAGTAGCGCCCACATGAGAGGCACGTGAGGCGCTGGGCGCTGATTGCTCCTTGTATATTTTATTATGAGGAGTTTAATTTCCTTGTTCTTTTCTGAATCTTTGATCTCAATAACAAGTGCATCCTAATGAGATTAAATTCTCAACTTGTGAGAGACTTGTCTTGTGGATCTCAGATCCAGAGAAAGAACTAAGTTCTTCTTTTTAAAAGGGTTAAACCCTTCAATAGGTAAACGAGATGCTTTTATTTCTTTTTCTCTTTTTTATTTACCTAGGACTTTTCTGAGAAAGGAGATTTTCTTCTTTCTTCCTTTTTGAAGCTTTCTGCTTTATTTTTCTCGAAACTTATGCGGGGGTTTCCTCTGTATTAGACTTGAAGTCTTTGGTCCTTTATATAGTAGAGGCAAGTCTGTTGATTAGTTGAAGAAATCTCTCATTGAGAGATCCTAATTGATTTGGGGATTTTACCCATCGTTGGATCTTTGATCCAAGAACTTCTATTTTACAGAAGGTATTTTTCTTGTTTTTAACAAGATTAGGGAAATATTTTCCCACGCGGAATTTATTCTGTAGATCGATGATTCTTTAATCACCATTGGATTTTAAATCCATCGGTACTCGGTTTTACAGAGAGTAATCTTTCTTGATTAGAAAGATTTGAGGAATATTTCCTCAACAGAATTTAATTCTGCATTCTGATAATTTATCATCTCCGTTGGATCTTTGATCCAACGGATCTGTTTAACAGAGAGTACAATTAATTCTACTAGGCGACGGCGCTCACGTACTGTGCACGTGCGGTGCCAATAAGAGTTTTTAACTCTGGCGCTGGCACTCTCGTGGCAGGCACGTGAGGCGCTGCCTCTTGAGTTTTGTGTGCGTTGCACACGGGCGCTGCTCATATAAGAGTTTTTAACTCTGGCGCTGGCGCCCTCGTGGCAGACACGTGAGGCGCTGCCTCTTGAGTTTTGAACAGAACTTTGCTCTTTTATTGAGGAAACACGTCTAGTCCACGTTTTTGCTGTCGACTCCGAAGTCGCCACTTCTTCATTTTCTATTTCTCCTCCACCTACCACATCTCCCAAAATGGACGGATCTCCATCGGGTTTTAACGACACCACCCTTCCACTACCCGTAGGTGCGCAAAATCCACCATGCATCTCTTTTCAAGAAAGATACTATCCTGTACGTGGACCCCTTCCTACGTGTCTGTTTCTTCCACCAGCCAATGGGGATAATTTCGAAATTAAACCCCACTTCATCAACTTGTTGCCTAAATTTCACGGGCTTGAATCCGAATATGCATGTGTTTTCATAACCAAGTTTGAAAACATATGTGCTATGATGAGTACCACCCAACTATCACGGGATGCTCTGCGATTAAGTTTTCTCCCTTTTACCTTGTGCCATCTAGCAGAAAAATGGTTTTATAGCACTGCCACACATTCTATCGCTAAATGGGATGTATTCATTATAGCATTCCTTAAGAACTTTTATTCTCATCACAAAACCGTCCGTGTTCGAAGCGAGATTAACCAGTTTACACGACTTCCCAACGAACCCTTTTGGAAATCTTTTGAACGGTTTAAACATCTTCTTGTCCAACTCCTTCATCATGGAATAGATAGATGTCAACTTTTTCGAATTATATATGAGGGTATTAATCCAGCCACGAAACAAATGCTTGAAACCATTTGTCAATTCCATTTCATGTCAAAAGACGATGGCGAAACTCGGTAATTTCTGGAAGATCTCGCCGAACAGACATTACAATGGGAGAGCACTAGATCTACCACATCGTCTTCATCTAGGGCAGGTATCCATTAGCTCGATTTTTCCATCGCAGTAAAAGTCAAAATAGCCGCGATACAAAAGAAACTCGAAGCTATAGAAAACAAATTCTCGTCAGCCTCCCTAAACCAAGTTACGCTCCCCAAAATCGTGTGTGGTTGTTGTTTTGACCCATCACATTTAACAGAAGAATGTCCTTTGAATCCTCCGTCTCAAGGTCAAGAACAAACCAATACTGCTTTTCAGGAACAACCTAGAAACGATCCTTATTCCTCCATATACAATCAGGGATGGAGGAATCATTCTAATTTCGGTTGGAACCAAAACAATCTCAAAATCAAAATCAGTTCCCAAGCCAAAATAACTTTCAAAGACTTCCCCCACAGCAACAACAGCCACCACACCAAATTCAGCACCCCTTTCAACCGTAATCTTTTCAAAATCCGGCCAACAACTTTGCTCCTTATAATAATATTTCGACGGCCGGTACCGATAAAATCTCTGCACTCGAACGAAACTTAGAAACGTTCATTAAACAATCCACGCAAACGACGGATAATTTAACGTCTTCTATCCAAATTTTAGTGCAACACATTGCTTCCCACGGTGAAAGCTTAAAATTGATAAAAGCATAAATTGTACGGTTAAATGCCGCAATGAGTGAGAGAGAGAAAGGGAGACTTCCATCTCAACCTTTACCAAATCTCGGACACTCACAAAGCGCAAATCTCATCCTTCAAAATCATAATGTGAGTGTCGTAACCACGTTGAGATCGGGAAGAGTGCTGAATAACAAAGTTGGTGAACAAGTTGAAGTTGATGACATTGATGAAACCTCGGCTACTACTTCTACTCCTACTTCGTCTAATCCAACATCTTCTTCCGAGCCTATTCTCCGTTTTGCGCTAGGCCCGAACCCTCAGCCCACTTCCTTGAAGGAATTACCATCTACGACCATCCAAAATCCTATTTTGGGATCCATTCTATCCCCACAAACTTCTCCTCAAAAGTTGGACCCAACCCTTATTGATAAAACTTCTTTTCCAAACAGGTTACGGGCCAACAGACCAAGTCCCCAAATAGAGAAAATTATGGAAATTTTTAAACTAGTTAACATAAATATTCCTCTCCTAAATGCTATCCAACAAATTACCTCCTATGCGGAAATTCTAAAGGACTTGTGCATTAGGAAAAGAAAAATTCAAGTGCCTAAAAAAGTTTTCTTAGCGAGTAATGTGAGCAATTCTCTTACCCAATTGGTACCTGTAGGGTGTTTTTCGTCACCCCATTGAGATGGGAATACGCGTCGCTTGTCAGGCCTACTACAGATTCCCCTTGCTTAGGATAGACGGGGGTTTATTGATTGTGGGGCTCCAAATCTCTGGCAGCCGCGGACTAAGCTGCCGATAATTACCTCTCGCCTTTGAGACAAAGGAACCTCCGGTTGACGGGTCAAACTGGTCATGCAAACTCAATGCGCAGTGTGCGTATGTATTTTGGAGGGGAATTGGATATATCGAGGGCCCCGCAAAGTTTTACGGGGACAGTGTTGTGGAGTGTGTGTGTGTATGAAAAAAAAGGGAAGAACAGCGTCCAAAGGACGCGTGGGTGTCAGCGCCTCGCATGCCTAGCACGCGGGCGGTGGGCGCCGGGCGCTGGCGCCCCACGTGCTTGGCATGCGGGAGCCGGGCGCCGGCTCCCCACGTGCTTGGCATGCGGGCGCCGGGTGCCGGCTCCCCACTTGCTTGGCACGCGGGCGCCGGGCGCCTGCGCCCCACGTGCTTGGCACACGGGCGCCGGACGCCAGCGCCCCACATGCTTGGCATGCGGGCGCTGGGCGTCAGCAGGAAAAGGGACTTGGTCACTGCACTGGGAGCTGTGCTCCCGATTTGACTCCTTGAGTTAAACTCCTGAAAAGAGATTAAAGTATGGAGTTAAACTCCAGCAGATCTTGAATGGAGTTAAACTCCCAAAAATCTTTGTAAAATATTGAAGGGGGTCCTCTTCTTCTCTCCTTTAGCCTTGGATTTTTCCTAAAGTAGTATTTTTGGAGGTCAGTTTCCTTCTTCTTCCTCTCAGTTGGCCAGATCTTGGAGAAAAGGGGGGATTTAAAAATCTCCCCCTTTTGAGATCTGATGGAAGATCTGCGCTCCCCTTTGTGGGTTTTGTGATGAAAAACTATTTAATTTTTTAAAAAAAAGAGTAAAACTCTTAATTTAATTGAAAAGGGGAAGAAGGTTTAGAACCTTGAGGAAGGAGAAGGAGGCACAAAAACCCTAAATTTTGAGGGGAATGACAAGTTATGCTTTATTTCATTATCATATTGCCTTATATAGGCTTACAAATTTACATATAACCCCTTGGGTTTTACAAAATGGTATTTTGCCCATACCATACCTCATGTGCTTATTTCGTTTGCACATGAGCCATGGGCTTTACAAAAATTTGGCTTTATACCCATTTTTCTTACATTCATGCATAAAAAATTACATCAAAATTATTTATTACATAATTTCATTTTGGCATGGTGGAGGCCGGCCGCGGGGCTCGACTTGGATATGGGCCCACTTGATCTGGGCTTGGGCCCGCTTACTTGGGGTTGACTTTGACTTTGACTTGGTCAACCGGGGTGTAATTTTTTACCCCAACAGTGCGCACGAAACGTAAGGACCCCGGTTGTCCTACAATATCTATAACTATTGAGGGTAACAATCGTGCTCTACTCGATTTAGGTGCTAGTGTTAACATGCTTCCGTATTCTGTTTATGAGCAATTAGTCATAGGAGAGTTGAAACCGCGCACTGCACTCTCCAGATGGCCGATCGAGCTATCACCCAACCTAGGGGTGAGCTAGAGGACGTGTTGATCAAAATCGGGGAATTTATATTCCCTGTGGACTTTATAGTTATAGATACACAGCCTGTAGCAAACCCATGAAACCAGATTCCGGTGATTCAAGGTCGATCTTTTCTAGCAACTTCCAACGCGATAATCAATTGTCGTAACGGTTCAATGAACCTGTCTTTTAGGAAGATGGCAATTGAGCTTAACATCTACAAATTACGAAGTCAACCTTCTGAACCCTATGCTCATATAGTTGATGTATGTTCTGTCGAAAAGATAGCTTCCGACAATTGCGAATTTAAGGAGTTCTTGCTTCACGATACTGATTTCAACGCCACTAGTGCGTTATTGTTTGATCCTGTTATTTATTATACTCGTGGGGAACCTTATGTCGACAAGTCCACACTTAAGTCTGAATCCTTTGACTTGTCGAATGACTTAGTCGAGCTATCCGAGTATCATACCTTTCTTTCCGATAAGATTATCAATCGGAATATCGATGGAAGTTTTGAAGACATTTTTGCCGATGAACTACCATTCCTAAAAGTCATGGATGTTATGATGAACCAACCTCCACCCAAAAAAATTGAACCGCCACCCATTCTTCTTATCAAGTACGAGAATGCGAATATTCCTCCAACTCCATGTCTTTCGCATTCGCGTTTTCATCCACCATCGCTGTTTCGTCTCTACCAACCGAGACGTAAATCCTTTCGATTACACCTCTTATCTCCACTCCACTTCTTCATATCTTTCCGTGACATGATTATCTACCAACCATAGTGTTACATTGATAAAATATTCGAATTGTTGGTGTTGACTTTTGGTCTTTGTAAAGTTTTGAATAGACCAATAACTTTACCCCCTCTTATGATTTTAAATGCTTAAAAAACTGTTTTGCTCAAGTTTGGGGGGGATATTTTGGCTCTTGAAAGAAAAGAAAATTTTTACACAATTGCGAGCCAAAAATAAGTTTGGGGGAAGATTTCACCGCCATTGACTTTTTGTCCCCTTTTGCTAATCATTGAGAACTTTTCCTCCCAAGTCTACAGGTCTTAATATTAAAAGGTGACATCAGTGAGGACACTGCTGCAAATAGGTTTGGGGGAGCTTTGTGCTTATTCATGCATCATTTTGCATTATACTAAATAAAAGCATAAAAAAAAATTTGATAATAAAAGCGAGAAAGTGAAAAATACATATGGAAGATTGGAAGAGATTCAAGAAAAGCAAGAAAATTAGATATTTTAAAACGAAGCTAGTAATAGGTAGTCATGAGCTATTGTCCCAAGGTTAGTAAGATGAAGGAAATCACTAATCTGAGGATAGAAATAAGTCTGAAAAATAGTCCCTATTCTTGAGTCCAAACATCTAAACATTGATACCCTGCTATACGCACCTGCATACATCTTGAAACTTGGGATAGTAGAGGATACCTTGAAATGCACTTGTCTAAAAGCCTTAATATGAAATAAAAAAATATATAAACAAAAATATAAATAACACATAAAATATAAATGGTGAAGAAAAATGAACACTGGTTTTGTAATTACTTAAGGCAGCAAAAAAAATATAGCGAGGGTGCCTTATCACCTAGTGCCTTAAAGCAACTGGTTTGGGAGTCACTGCTAAGCCTTAGGCGTTGCAAGAGTAGGATATTATTAATTACGCCTAAAAGAGTGAGCATTTTTGGTAATCGGTCGGTTAGTACCTCAAGAAGTATTAACGGTCGCATGATGAATGTATGAGCAATTCCATCTGAAAATATTCACCGACTAAAAAGTACTAAAGAAGATGGACAAGAGTATGATAGCTTGAATTGAATTCTCTAAGTGTAGGGATGTTTTTTACATACACGTAGGGGTATATGATCGATGTTTGGAAGAAAGGTAGGGAGGAAGACTAAAAACGATATTTTATTGAGGGATGATATGATTTCTGGTATCTTTTCATGACTATTAAGATAGGGCTCATGGCAACTAAAATGCTAGTATAGTTTGAAACTCTTATTTTCAAGTTCTTTCTTTTATAAGTTCTTTATCTTTGTATGTAACTTTCATTTTCTTTCTTTTATTATGGGATTTTGTGGGTGTAATCCGCTGAAAACGCTTAGGAGACAACACTCCTTCTACAAGGGACACCTAGAGGTTTAAAGGCTTGTTGCACGTGCTCAGTGCAATCGTGTTGCCTACAAAAGTGTGGTGGTTAGGTTTTTCTTTTACTCTTTAATAACTAGTTTGCTTGGGACGATCAAAGTAAGTTTGAGGGTATTTGATTAGTCTAAAATATTGTACCTTTGAATGAACATTTTCCTTATTATTATTAAGTACTAAAAGGTGTTTATTGTAAATATAGAATATATGAGAATTTATTTGTAAAAAATTTATTATCATATATTTCTACATTATAATTAATATAATGAGGGAAAATATATGCATATAATATTTAAATGAAATATTTGTAAATTAAAATATGCATATCATATCAAATATTTCTAATCAATATTCTTAAGATATTATATCATTTAAATAGTTAGAATAATATCTCAAAAATACCAAATGTTACTAATACTTTGATTTGAGATATTGTGCAAATATTAGCTCAGGTCTGGAATCCAAGTAAGAGATCCAAGTCAAATCGGGATATCGGAATCGAATCTGCCAAAATTTATAAGCAAATCGAGAGATCTAGCAACGGTAGAGACTCGAAATATTATTTTCAGAATCTAGATATCAAAAAGATCTCCACATGTCAACACAAGAAGCCAGAAAAAATCTGTCATGCCCCGCTTCCCAGTATACGGGCAGAGGACGCGACGAGGCCGCTACGTATTTACTATGAAGTAAATACGCTAAGCGTATCTAAGCAATATAAAAGTAAATGCACAAGAGACAAGTTATAATAAAACAACAACTTTATTTATTCACATTCTTTTTACAATACATGGAAAAGTAAATATATGGAATAAAGCGATGCCTAAACAGTAGCATGACAGAAATGTAAAGTACTGAAAGGAAATGTGTACAATGAAACTAAAGCTCTGGGTCTTCAGCAAACTGATCCAAGTCTTCAGCGCTGGGCTCGATCTCTGGAAGATCCGAAACACCTGACGACATTCAAAGAAGAAAGAAAGAGAATGTCGTCAGCGAACAAATCACTCGGTAAGTCCTAAAGATAGGGGAGAAATAGAATAGATAGAAAGAGAAGATAGTTTTTAAAGTTGTATTATCTGGTTAACGATGTTGTTTGTAGCTTGGTACAGAAGATACCAGTGTATACGAGAGGAGTCCCACTTACACCGGAGACTTTGGTAACCCGTAGTACAAGGCTCCGTCGATAATACCACGGAACAACGGCATGGATGTAATTACGTCTTAAGTGACCACCTCGTGCCACCTTTAACATATTCCGTACCAGTCTACCCCTTTATAACCACGTAGTGTTTATTGTATTGAATGTATTGAAATATATTGTGTTGTATTGCAACTTGTATTGTCTTGTAATATAGATTGTATACTTGAATGACTTACCGAAATCATGATATCAGTAAACGGATGTAACTGGAGAATCATGTAAATGGATGTAACTGGATAATCATGTAAATGGATGTAGCTGGATAATCATGTAAATGGAAGTATATCCATGGTTCGGTTCGGTCAAGTTGTATAGATTGATAGATTGAATATATGGAATAAATGGATTCATGGATTCATGTTGAATTGTAATATTGTAGATTGTAGATTGTAAATTGTAGATTGTACTTGAATCGTTATAAAGAGACTCAATCTGAGTCAGACAATTAGAAAAGTAAATTGAAGTCCTGATTGTTTTGATGTTATCGGTAACCGCTGCACAGGAGCGGCAGGATTTGTGTCTTTTTCAAAAACAATTACCGTGTTGATAACACCGTTTGTTAATTTTCTACCTTAGATAGGCAAGCACCCACTTCTCCGGCTCCCTGAGGCTCAAGAGATTGGTCCCGCTTAAACCTATGTTTACTAGGGTCCTTAGGGTAATTTATAGAACTTGAGGGGGTTTTATGTAAAAATACTTTTATATACTTTTCAAAATACTCCCCAAGTATTTAGTTATCGTCTTTGAAGTTATCATGAATGTAGATTTTATACATGTGACATTTCTAGTAAGAATGACCTAATTCCCATAATATATGGTATTAACTTGTAATATTAATCTGTCATGGAATTCATGGTATTTTAATATAAAGTGATTCTTATGATTTTTGAGAAGAGTTGGAATATTTATATTATTTGCAAAATAGATATTTTAATGTTACTTATATATATTTATATAAAAATAATTTTAATATATATTTATTATTTCTAAAAATCTCATTTTCTTAAGATGACGTATTTTAAATCTTTCGAGACCGAATGCTCCTTGCGGAGGTCTACATCTCGCACTACTAAACCCGAGGATGTGCGATAATCCGCACCATCCCGATCGGGTTCCCCAAATTGGGTTGTAGCGGCACTTTACAAAGATTTGTGTAAAATACTAAATCTTTTAGAAAAAGGTTTTATTAGTAATGGTATTTATTTGAAAATGTATCGTTTTCCCGTATTTGTGCTATGTTGCATATGAGTGTGTGAGGAGGTAGGTCATTACCTCGTGATCTAGTTAAAGGTATAGCAAGTTTGTGATGTTCAAATGTCGAAAATGAAATTATATGGTATTTTAATGAAAAAGTACGGTAAAAGGAAATAGCAATTTCTTTTGATATAGAACTTATTCAATATGATTAATTGGTGTTTAATAGTCAACATGACATGGTTTAATAAGATTGTATTAAGGAAATGTTGGGTTTTAAGAAAGAACCGAATCGGAAATCGGATTTACTCCGATTCCGTCGGGTTTTGAAAGTTCGTATTTTTTTTAGAAAAGAGTAAAGGAGAGAAATTGGGAATTACGGGTTTCGAACTTAAAGGAGAGGAAGAGGGAGTGGACGTATCTTCCGGTGCGTCGTTCCGTCGCCGGGATCTCTTAGGGTTGTTGCCGGAAAATTCGCCGGAGCATCGCCTCTTTGCTTCTTCCAAAGTATACTAGGGTTTCTAGGATTTTTTTTTGAGAGTTTGGACAGAAATGTGAGTGAGGGGGTGGTGTTTAGGGTAGTATTTATAGGGTAAGGCTAGGGTTAGGGTTAGGTGAAGGGGTGTATTGAAAAATGCAATAAATTGTATTAAAAATAGGGTTTAATGGGATTTAAAGGGTCTCTGGAAATGGTCTGCAGAAATAAAGTGTACAGGGGGGTAAGGGAGCTCAAGAGGCACAACTTCACTGTTGGGGACTCGGCCGAATCGGCGACTCCGGCCGGCGCGGCGGCCCGAGTCGGCCGGTCCGCCGGCCGAGTCAGGCGGCCGGAATCCGAGGCGACGGTTGGTGATCCCCCTGGTACAGTCACTTTTTCATGGGTAGTGGGTTTTTTGGGAATTAGCACGTATTGACTCTTGAACTTCTAAAAATTTAAAAGAAAAATAATATTAAAAATAATGTAGGGTATGGGATTTGAACTCTGGTGGCTTGGTTCAGCGGTGCAAAATATTACCAATGAGCTACAAGCTCCTTCTTGTAATTATGGAACTAATTAATTACTTAAAGTAATAACAGCAAATGTAAATACCCCAAGTATACGTCAATTTTTAAGCAAATTTTGTACACTAAAAATAGAGTTGTTACATTCTTTTAACTTGTAATTAAAAGCAAATTAATTACTTATATCTTGTGCTCATGCAAAAATACCCCTTTCTGGATTTTGAAAAAAAAAATTATACAGAAAGTTGTACAGGAAATTTAGGATTGTTACAAAATCCCAAGTCATGATCACACCAAAGCGTAGCGGAAGGGCGGCCAAACGTGGCATTTTACGGCGGTTCAGCGGTCAAATCTGAGCCGTAGGATGTGAGATTTTGGGATCATGATCTTGACTGCATATATTTCTATATGGAATCTAGGGTTTCTGGTTTCAAGAACTATATAAGGGACCGAGAGCTGTACATTCAAAATCATCACCGAAGAGATCAAAAGATCCACGTATCCGAGTGATCATCTTCTATTCATCTACTTCCAACAAGAGAGAGATCTAGAGCAAATTAGGGTTTTTGTATTCTACGTTCAAATGAGAAAAGTTGTATGCAATAGTTGATTAATAAAGGTAGTTTTTAGTTTTAATTATTTTTGCATTTAATTTCTGCACTTACTTTTACGCATTACATTTCTGTATCTTAATCATGTTTTCATTCTTCTTCAACCTTTCTTCTAAATTTTTAACCATGAGCGAGTAATTCCTAGCTTGGTAGGGTTTGTAGGATAGGGTAGTAATGGATGAAAAGATCTCTTAACTTCTTTTATACATTTTAAAGTTTATAAACTTTAGCAAAATAAATGTTAACCGCCTTATCGGGCGCGCTACCAATTTATTGATAGTCACGACCACGATTTGAGATTGGTTTAATACTTGTTTTGTTAAGGGCTAGACATGAATAGGGATCAATGAAAGGACAAGGGTTAGTAGTGGGGAAACCCTAGTTTCCTCTAAGAACCCTAATCTACATTCATCAATATCGATCTAGTTTTAAACTATTAAAAGATAAAGGAGTCATTTTTAATTATTCATCCATTATTACTAAGTCCTATGAACCCTACAAGCCTTTTCATTATAAATTCTATATCCGTAACGACAAACAATCACCCTTCTTTTATCAACTCTTCTAAAGTAAGAAAAAAGTTCACGTTTCCCTACGGACGGCCCGTACTCATTACGGCTAGCTACTAGCGACACCGTCTTGATTGCGGTTATTTACAAAAAAAACCTCTTTTCATGACCAATCACGAAACAGTCGACGAATTCGCGTGGTAGGGAAATTATCTGCTCTTTCATTTCCTCTGACAAGAGCGAGCTGATGTAGGTCGGCCTTGGATAATCGGGCGTTACCAAATCAATCTCGGTTAGCTCGTCGAATGTTGCATGTCCGCCATCTTCGAGCTCTCAAGGGGCTTCTTCTGGCTCGGCTAGCTCGCCGTCATCATTCGACTCTTCGCTGGCTTCACTAATATGGATCATGTAGTATGATTTGGCGTCGAGTTGCATATAGCCTAGGCCCTGTCTATCTGGGACTCGCCCCTCGATGAGCGATCGGACCTGAGGCGGGTGCCACAGCCTCTCATAAAACTTTGCTTAGGAGTCTGTCTGGTATAACCGACATCCGCACCTTTTAAAATATTTTGGTATCTCGGGCGCATAATATCTGGTGTTTAAGATGGCTCATATGCCTCTCTTATAAAGAAGGCACGTTGCGGATAAATCGTCCGGGTGCATGACAAGGTTTGACCCATAAAACAGGATGCCCTTCTGTCCGCTGTTCCTTCCGGGGATGTAGAAGGTTGTCAGTTGGTCCACGGTGGATACCGACAGCACGTTGAACTCTATAAACATCTGTTCCGGAACTTTGGTGATGGCTACGGATCCCTCTTTGATTTCAAAGGTCTCTCTTCGCTTTGCTTTTTGCGTGAGAGTCCGACCTGTACATCTGTTGCAAGATGGGTCCTCCTCTGACTCTTCGGTATCGCTGCCGAGATAAAGGCGGGCTTTTCTGCCGGATGAACCCTCAATATCATACTCGTCCATATCACTACCGAAGTGAGGGTGATTTTTATGGAAGAACGGACTTCTAGCATCTGACTCATTAGTGTCACTGCCGAAACGTGGGCGGACTTGGGGGCTTTTACTTTTAAGGGTGACGACCGGCTTAGATTGGCTTTTGAGACTCTGGACCTTCTTGTTTTTGACCGCGACTCAGATTTGCTTTTAAGATTCTGGGCCCTTTTATGTCTAGTTGACTGCGGCTCAGATTTGCCTATGAGACTCTGGGCCCTCTCGTCTTTAGTCGACTGCGGCTCAGCATTTTAGGGTTTCATAAAGTTCCAAGAATCTTCATATCGGACTTCATATACACCAAACGGCTGTACATCTCTGTCAATGCATCTCTCTTCACCATTTTTGGTATACTTCATGCATTGATGGAGTGTTGACGGAACGATGCCATAATCGTGAAGCCACAGTCGCCCCAGGAGGATCTTATAGGACATGTCGGTGTCGATCACGTATATTTTAGTTTCGGTTTGCAGGTCCCCAAACCTGATTGGCAAAGCTATGTATCCCAGAACTTGCTGACAGTTTTGATTGAAGCCCTGGAAGACAATCCTTTTTCTTGACAGGTGTCAGACGTCCATTGATAAACTCTTTAGAGCCCGCAAGTTCATGATGTTCACTGAGGACACCGGATCAATCAATATGAGATTAATTCAATCTCTGCCGCTGTACCTTATCATGTAAAGCGGCCGGTTGTGTTTAGCTGTCCCTAATAGCAGGTCTTCATCTTTAAATGCGACCGTAGCTGTGTGCAGAGCGTACTTGGCTTCTTCCATATTGATCTCTGCGAAGCGCGTCTAGTACCACTCGGGGTTTTGCAGAGCATAGATAAAGACGTCTCTAAGCTCCTTGGATAGAACCAAAACATCATAAATGCTTAAGAGGAATGAAAGCTTCCGGAGGTGAGTCAAGACGTTATAGTCTACCGAGAAAGAGCTCGAGTCTCCATGAGTCGGATCTCTGCTGACTTCTTCATTAACCACCTGTTTTTTCTTCTTCTTTGGGGCGTTGTCTTGTCTTGGCGCTAGAGCCTTACCGTTTCTGAGCTGAATTTAGTTGGCTTTTGTGGCGAGGCCATCGTCCACTTTAGGAAAACAGAGTTCTTCCTCAGAGTCGCTGCCAAGATGGATGGCGTAGCAAGTCACAGTATGTAACGACTCTGAATTTACTGTAATGAATTTTCTATTTTAATGTACAGAAATGAGTTTACAGTCTGAGTTTGAGTTATAAGTCAATTTTGTTAAATAACGGCAAGAAACAACTTGTAGCTCACTGGTAAAGCCTCTATATTACTGTGACGTAGCCCTTGTGTTCGATCCTATCAGACACATTATTTTTTTCTGAATTTTTCTCTTTAATTTTTATAAGCCCAAAAGATTGCACGTGCAATACACTGAGAAATGAAAAGTCAGAAAAATCAAACATGTGGAAAATGGAGTAAACAGTGATTAGCTGGCATGAATCTCGAGGCAAGTAGCCTTAGATCGACCGGCGGAAAGCATGTTTGGGCCGGCACCAACGGCTGATTCATGGCCAAATGTCCTCGGGCTTTGCACACTAGTCCCTTCACCTACTCCTAACTCCTCTGCACTGTTTGATTTCCACGCAATCAAACAGAGACCTTTTATTTCACAATTAAACCACATTTTAATACTTTTTAATCCAAATTTTTAATTCCAAAACCCTAATTCTCCACTATAGATACCATCCCCTACCTTGGCTCGGCATCATTCTGAAAATTATAGCAAAATTCTCTCAAAAAGTTCCTAAGTACAAGTGGAGTAAAGAGGAGTTAGCGAGCAAGAAAATTCCGGCGATGATCGAAGCAAATTCCGGCGCTCCCGCAATGCTACGAAGCTCACCCCCCTCTTCTTCAACTTTTCTTTAAACCTTCTAAACCATAAGTTCCTTTTCAATCTCTCTTTTTCGTCATTGAAATTCCATTTCAAAACTTATATCGGTAAGTAGAGTTAATACCGATATCCTTTTTCTAAACCCTATAAACTCCTTATCCTTTATTTTTTGATCAACCAAGTTTTTACACAATATTTATAACCTTAAACCCTAAGGTTTAGAATCAAATTTCATCAAAATTCTCATGTGAAATAACAATAGTAGTACTTTTTCATTAAAATACATTGAACTTATAATCACCTCTTTTCGTATTTTGTTAAAACAATACCTTAAGAAAACTTCACGGGGTAACGACATACCCCACACGCACACTTAGTTTCATAGCACGACACTCATTGAATGTATTTTCGTTGCGAAGTATAATATTATAATAAAATACCACATAACTTTCAAAATCGGATTTCTTTTAAAGCAATATTTTATATCCTTTGCGATTACGCATCTACAACCCTCTATAGGGGACCCGCTAATGGATGGTGCAGATTATCGCACATCTTGGGCTAGTAGAATAAGATGCAGATCTCCTCATGGAGCATTCGATCTCGAAAGGATTTAAATACGGTTTTTAAGAAATACGAATTTTCCAAATAAAATAAAATTATTTTTAAAATTAAAATTATATAAAATTATAAATACATATTTTCAAAATATAATAAACCTATGTTGTTCAAAAATGAAAAGTTTAACAAATGTCAATAAAATACCATCAAGATACCAAAAAGGCAAGTTTTACAATAAAATATCATGAACTTTCCAAGCTAAGAACTTGTCACTAAAATACCCCAAATATTTAAAATCCATGCTCATGAAAACCCTAAATATTAATAATCACCCTCGAGGTTTACTTTTAACTATATTAAAAATATTTTTCATAAAACCCCCTCGAGTTATATAAAAACAATATTTAAGAACTTTAGCAAATATAGGTTTAAGCGGGATCAATTCTCTTGAGCTCTAGGGAGCCGAAGAAAGTGAGTGCTTGCCTATTTAAGGTATACAACCTAACTGTAACAATCCTAAACTTTCTGTACAAAATTTTTCCAAAATACAGAAAGGAGTACCTAATTCTGAGCACAAGTTATAAATTTAATTTGCTTTTGAATAGTAAGAAAGCACTTGTAGCTCATTGGTAAAGGCTTGCACTGCTGTGACATAGCCTCTGTGTTCAAATCCCTCAGCTACATATTATTTTTATTGATTTTTCTTTTAAACTTTTAGAATCTCAAAGGTTTGCAGGTGCACTGCACGTAAAATGAAAAGTCACAACAAAAACAAACATGTGGAAAATGCTATTTATACAGCCTAGGACACGCAGCCCCAATCCAGGCCCCATATCCTCCAAGATGACCGGCGAGATCTTGATTTGGGCCGGCACCATCGGTCCAAACCGTACCAAATGCTCCCAAAATTTAACCCTAACACCCCTTGGCCTACCCCACTACCTCCATGTTGTTTGATTTCTCTGCATTTATCCAGAGAATGATAAATTCCCTCTTTAATCCATTTTTAATGCACATTTAAATTATATTCTTCATTATCCTAAATCCTAATTTTTCCTATAAATACCACACTGCATTTTACCCCTCTCATTCAGAAATCTAGTGCCAAAACTCTCTAAAAATTCTAAGTCCAAAAAGCTGCACAAGTAGAGTTAGCAAGGATCAAATTTCCGGCGACGTTTCGGGAAGAATCCGGCGACAAAACGATGCCCCGACAATTCCAAAAGCTTCTTTCATCTCCCCTCTTCCTTTATAACCTGTAAGTCTCATTTCCCCTCCTCCATCTCTATTCTAAAACTTCTCTTTTTCAAAACCCGTCGGAAGCGGAGTTATTCCGACTTCCGATTCGTTTTTCTTTAAAAACTTCATTTTTCTTAAATAATAAAATACCATATTCATCTTTAATGTTTAACAAATATAAATAAACACATTAGAACAAGTTTCATCTCAAAATAATTCATATTGCAATTTTTATTTCACTTTTACAATAAAAAACTATCATGTTACATACAACTTATAATTATTCAATTTAACCATATTACCTTTAGATAATTCACGAGGTAATGACCTACCTCATCACAACACACATGTTTCACATAGCATGATGAATTTTGGGACTCTAGTTTATGGGAAAATACGAGATTACGAATAAATACCTTGAACATTCAAAACTGTTTCTTTAAAAAGTGTGTTATTTAAATTCCTTGCAATTACGCCTCTACAACCCATTTTGGGGAACCCCGATCGGGATGGTGCGGGTCATCGCACATCTTTGGGCCTAATAGAGCGAGATGTAGACCTCCGCAAGGAGCATTCGATCTTGATGGAATTTTTGATGCAATTTTTAAGAAAATGAGATTTATATAAAATAAATAAACTTTATTTTTATTAAATATATATATAAGTAGTATCAAAATATCTATTTTAAATATAATATATAAATATTTCATGTTTTCTAAAGCAAAAGAATCACAATTTCATGAAATTACCATTACAATCCAATACAAATTCCAATATTTCATTAAAGTACCATATACAATGAAAATTAGGTTCTACTCACTAGAAAATTTCACTTTTATAACATATACATCTATGAAAACCCTAAACACGATAATTAAATACTTGAGGTGTATTTTGAAAATATATCCAAACTATTTTTACATAAAACCCCCTCAAGTTATACTAAATTACAATAAGGACCCTAGTAAATATAGGTTTAAGCGGGACCAGTTCTCTTGAGCCTCGGGGAGCCAGAGAATATGGGTGCTTGCCTATCTAAGATAGATAATTTAATAACGGTGTTATCATACGGTAATTGTCTTGGAAAAATACACAAATCCTGCCGTCCATATACAGCAGTTACCGATAACTCCAAAACAATCAGGACTTCAATTCTGTTAAAAAGTCTGACTCGGTTCGAGTCAAGGTCAAATCTGAATACAATCTGACTTGAATTCAATTCAAGTATAACTGCAATACAACATGAATCCATGAATGCCAGAATTCAATCTATATCAACATGAACATGACTGAACCGAACCATGGATATACTCTGAATACATGCCTATCCATTTATATCCATTCTGTTTACATAATATCATGGTTTCGGCAAGTCTTCCATTTACTACAAGACAATACATTACAATCAGTACAATCAATACTATCAATACAAAAGACATTACGGGGTTTATAAAAGGGTAGACTGGTACGGGACATGTTAAAGGTGGCACGAGGTGGTCACTAAAAGACGTAATTACATCCATATCGTTGTTCCGTGGTATTATCGACGGAGCCTTGTACTACGGGTTACCAAAGTCCACGGTGTAAGTTAGACTCCTCTCGTATACACTGGCATATTATGTACTAAGGTACAAACACTACATTAACATAACAATCAAACATTATACTAGATATACTCTCTTTTCTGTCTATTCTACTTCTCTCCTTCTTTAGGACTTACCGAGCGATTGTTCGCTGAAGACATTCCTATTTCTCTTCTTCTTTGTAATGTTGTCAAAAGGACCCGACTCTGAAGAGTTCGAGACCAGCCAGAAGCACTTGGAGCAGACCCTGAGTAGTACACTGAAGACCCCGAGCTATAGTCACTTGTACATATTTTCTTTTCAATTCATGCCATTGTTTAGGCATTGCTTTCCATCCTTATATTTACATTTCCAGTTGTACCGGTAAAAGAATGTTTAATAAATAAAGTTGATGTTCACTATATTCATGTCTCTAGTGTACATTTTACTTTATATTGCTTAGATACGCTTAGCGTGTTTACTTCTGAGTAAATACGTAGCGGACATCGCCGCGTCCCCTCCCCGTACACCAGGAAGCGGGGCGTGACACTAACGGAGTTATCAATGGTAATTGTCTTAGAAAAAGACACAAATCCCGCCATCCATGTGCAGCAGTTACCGATGACTCCCGAATCTAATTCAAGAGCAAAATCGGTTTACAAGTGTCTAACTCGATCCGAGTCCAATTCAAATCTGAATCCAATATAAACCTAAATACTTGATCAAGAACATGAAAACTCGAATCCAAACATCAATATCAAACATGTATACTTGACTTGACTTAACCAAACCATGGTTATAACTTGACCTGACTACTTGAATACTTGATTACATCCTGAACATGACTAATTGAACATTTTGTATCCATTGTTAGGAATATGTATGCCCTAGAGGCTATTATTGATGATATAGTGGATGCTTGGACATATATATAGATGACTTTCTTGCTCGACATGATAGTATGCTATCAGGTTACCTTTATCTTAACATGTATACTGGTATTTATATTGTCTGTCTCTTACATGTTGATAAAGCCCTTAGGATATGTACTTGACTACAAGGATTATGATGAGATCATACTAGTGGGGCCAGGGAGGTCCAAAAGTACATCCTTTAATCAGTTCCTAGTCGAGGGAATATCGAGACTAGGGCATCGATATTCCAGAGTAGACTAGTGTGTACGTTTCTTGTTCCTTAGAGGGCGATGGTTGATCCCACAATCATTGGTGTGTGAAATCAAAGATTGTACACAGGTGCTCATTGGAGAATAGGTACACCGAACAGACTTGCCGAGGACTCCTAGTTGGCAGTATACCCATCTTCAGATAGCAGTCCTCTGGTGACACTGGTACAGGTTAGTCTGTAGACCCGAGATCGTCATAGAGTCTTGTGTGGCTCCCACTGTCCTTTGATTTCCTCCCTACCACGCTCAAGAGGAGTTGTGCAAACAAGTGGATTTTGGGTACAGTCTCGAGTCATATGGAGGCAATGAGCGATAGGAGGGGTTTCGTCTCTCCCTGTATTAGGGGTTGATGTTGCGCTATACTCGATTGTCTATAACTGGAAGTCCCTGGCCAGGGCAGCTTATGAGATTTACTGATAAGTGTTATCAGTAGTTTCTCAAACCTTTATAGACATTGGCATGACTTATCACGTTACTGGGGTATGACGTTAACCACCCCTAGACATGATATGCGACATATCAGACGAAGAGACCGGACTGTACGGTAGTGTTACTGATAGGCTTCATGGAGACTATAGACAAGCTTGCTTGTTGATCTTCATATCGCTTAATATCCAGATAGCCGTTACGTCCAGCTAGAACCGCTGACGGCTTGTAGGTGACTGATGTGATCATCACCTACTGCTGGCATATTGATGAGTCTTTAGAGTCCCATACAGAAGTTCTCTGGTTCAAGCGAAACGAAATAGGACACATATGTGATATGTGTGTCGGCCAGATTAAATACGTGTATGTGATACCGTATTGTAATCTAGTAGTTATCTGTTATCGGTTCGGTTATATGTGATATAACCAGATTGTCGAATCAAGTGTTGATTTGATAATGTGATATAAAAATAAATGATATTAGTCGGTCATATGTGATATAACCGGGTTATTAAATCAAGTGTTGAATTAATAATGTGATATATATTATATTTTATATAATTATATCTTAACTAATATCATTAGCTCGCTAAATATTTTATTATATGTATTAATATATATATATATGATATATATATAAATATATATATGTAGCATGACATAAATTTCTATTTTATAAAAATAGAAATGAGGTGGAAAATGGGGAGACTTTGGGAGTATGGGCTTTATATTTGTTTATTCATCTTGACTCAATATTCAAGCATGGTTGCAATTTTATATTGCAATAATTCCATACTTGAATGAGTGAGGGGTCAAGAGTTTCCATTCTCACTTGCTCATTCCAACAGTTAGCCAATTTCTTAAGTTGCTCCTATTCTTGCTCTCATGCAATCTAGCTTCTTCTTCTTCCTCAATATTATGGTTCAAGCTTCAACCCTCACATGTGATGTGAACCATGAAGCTTGAACACAAACTTGTGAGCTTTAACATCCCCTACTTCACCATTCTACAGTTGACTAACGATCGAGTGTAGCGTGTTTACTACGCTAAAGAGTTTAGTGTAGAGATAGCTTGAGTTGGAGGGACTTCGTGTGGATCATCTTCGGCACGAAGGTCGTTGGAGGAAGCTCGTCCAAACCCTCAAGTGGAGCCTAGTGGAGTCGCGGGACTACTACACGGAGCATGTGAAGTGAAGGACTCGATCTACGAGGGTATAGCCATCTTTCACTTCTTATAATTTTCTTGATATCAAACTTAAACCCTAATCAACTAGCTAAAGATCTTGGATAGTCTAGCTTAGCACCTATAAAAATTTGAATTTGGCATGCTTGATGCCACTTGGACCCCTTGCTGGTGCTAGGGTAGACTTTCATGGTATCAAGCCTAAGCTAGAGGATTAAACAATGTAATTAGAATCACGAAACGAAAAACTCCGAAACACCGAAACCCAAGATCACAGTTTCTGTCAATTTTAAAATCATCTTTAAAAATTTTTTAAACAACAGCAGAGTGTTGTATGAGATACAATTAGAACACTAAGAAAATTCGAGACCATTTCACCCGTTTTGACCCGGCGAAATGCCTAGAAAATCCGACCTGGCCGGTCCCCCATGCCCATTTGGTCTCGTATTTTTGGGTGTTCTTGCTGCTTAGATTTTGGGTTTTCAGGTATTGTTTGATTGGTCCAAAATTTCATGAGAAGTTAATTTGGTAAGGGACTAATACGGAGTGTTTCGTAATCGTAATTATTGCATCATTTTGGGTTTTACTTTGATATGGATGCAGTAGTTGGAATCCACATTTAATTAGTTTTATGAAAACTAGTTAATGATTATAAATCTAGCGTTTTAGTCCCGGTAAATCGGTTGCCACGGAATCTTGATTCGGATCAAAATTCGCAAATACTCGCCAAATAACTTCGCTAGGTAACCACGCCCCATTGTCCCGACCAAGTGACTGTAGGAGAACCCCGCTGCCAAAAGCATCCACTCGGGTGCTTGCGGCCACGGTGTTCCGCCTTAGTGCACTTTGTCGACGATATCGGGGGTGCGGCCATCTACTATAGTTTCTGACGAGTGTTCGATAATGTAGTCGGGAATCTTGTTGATCCCTGACTAAGTAATTGAAAAGTGTTTTCAATTTAAGACTAAAATACAAGATTTATCATGTTAGGCATGAAATCCGGAATATGAGATATTCCGGGTTTATGATGTCTAAGGATATGTGGATTCTAATTATTGCAGTTTTTCATTTCTTTTCTGCGACCGTAAGTGTAATATGTGGGGTATCCCAAATCTCGTTGCTACATGTCAACAGAATTTGGGATACGCATATTTGCTTACGTTGATAATATATGATATCATGTGTTGCTGGTGATATGTTTTATTGGATCATCGTGATTGAATAGCCGGGGTTTTTATGTGAGATGAGAGTTTTTCAATTTTCATTCATGTAAAATTTTTATGTAATATTCTTTTATTGGGGGCACATCGGGTTGAGGATGATGTCACCACTGTTGTATATTATTTATTTTTCCGCATTAGGATAGACCCGAGGTGGGAAGCATAAGTAACCGGGTTCTAGAGTCCAGTGGGAGACCATCTCAAGGAGTTGAGACCGGGTCTCCTAACTCTAAAATTGGTAGGGTTATTTGCCGCTCTCGTAGGGGGTCTATAGGATGTGGGTTTGTCTATTCATCATGACCGTGGAATCCATATTTTATATTACTGGCTAAATTTAAAACACGGAAATCCTAGTATATCCAATATTTCATATGTTGCTTTTGTTGCTCGGTTCTGTGATGTGATCATATAACTGCGTGAGACGAATGTTGTATTATATATATATGATATATAATAAACGTTGCTTATGTTTTACTCCCGCGCTAGTCCAGCCTCCGCTCTGCCGGTAGTTAAGTAACCTAACGGTGAATGACGGGGCCCCAATGGAGAATTCGGATAGCATAAGCATACGTTCTATTTTCGTTTCACTTTTCTGTAATGTTTAGGAAACATTAAATGATGGTACTTCATTAATGAGATTAATGAAAAGAAAGAAACCTAAAGATGTTGTAGAATCAAACTTTTAAAAAGGGTAGCTTTAGTTTTTGCTTTACATGGTGGTATTCCTTGATGAATATCCAGCACCTCATTGATGAGGAAAGAGCCGAGATCCCTTCACCGGGAGTGACCTCTTTAGTGAAACTAGCAAATGCTATAACTCACTCGGTTTTGTTTTTTAATAGCTTCTCTAGTTCTTGCTTTGCATAGTAGTATTACTGAATATCCTGCACCTCATTCGATGAGGAAAGAGCCGAGATCCCTTCACCGGGAGTGACCTCTTTAGCGAAACTAGAAAAGCCTCAAAAACACTCATTTTTCAAAATCATTAGATTCTACAACGATATCAAGTTCATTACGCCCATGGTTTTCTTAAAAACCTGCGTAGCCCTTCGTCATTTCAGATAAGTACTATTTAGTATTCGTGCTACGTTTGTTGGCCAGCGTCAAGGCGTAGTGTGCGGTAGCTGATTAGTACTTATCTGTGGCATGAGATGCGATTGGATTAGGATAGTCGTACGACTTTGTTGGCCAGCATCAAGGGTCGTGCGGATGGGTTTAATTCAATCAAGAAATGAACGGGTTGAACTTGACTAGCGGCCTATGATTTGTTGCCCAGCGTCAAGGTCATAGGAAGCTAGGGGTAAAAACCATTATCGGGAATTTCAAGTGTTGAAATTTGCAATGAGATTGCATACTCTTCTATATGATAGTTGGATCTCGATACCCGCTGCGAGTAAGAGTTACTCCTAGGAGAGAGTTTTGCACTTTACAATTAGCTAATCAAGTAGGTGCCTAGAAAGGTGTCAACGGAATTGCACCTCTAGGGAAACGAGGTTTATTTTAATTAGGTCTGTGCGAAAGCACGGGGAACCTCCCTCGGAGTACCGATACCTGCCTGGTCCGAACGATTGGCAAACCTGTAAGGTGTAATTAATCCCAGCAAATCTTACCTTTTAGGGTTTGAAGAAAGATTTGATAAAAACAGTGGGAGCCATCCTGATTAGATAAAATAACCAATCTAATCTTGCAAAGAGCACACGCAAAGTGATTATCCTTTTCTCTCTCTTGGTAGAGACCAATGAAATGCCTTAATCAAGATAATAATATGGACTATTAACCGAACTTACTTATTATACTGGACTAGGTTCCGCTCTACCTTATGATTGTCATAAGTCTGAGCAAGGAATAGGGGAATATTTGGATTCCCACGCCACCCAAATGAAGAATAAGCATGTTGATGCATTGTCTTCGAGTGTGTTCGTAACCAAGAACCGTTTCTCAATTTTCTCTACGTCCTGGGTATTGGATACCGGATAAGGATCCCACACATGTAATTTGTTACATAGGCTATAGAAAGGTGGAGAACTGGGATAGGGTGATATGTCTCTAAGTAGTAGGGAATGGTGCAATTGCTGCAGCCAAAGCAATTGGCAAATATCACCTAGTGTTACCAACTGGTAAATACAATGATTCTGAGCGACTGTTATTTCGTACCAATAATATTGTGAATATTTTCCTAAATCAAGTGTTGATAGCGTAAGGTATGTTGTATAACAGTGTACACGTTCTGAATCAAATTACAGTTCTAAACGTATAGAACACACACAAGAGGAACAATTCAGAAATGAACGAAGTCTTCTTGAGGCATTGTAGATTAGGTCATGTCGATGAGACAAGACTAGCTAAAGTTGTATAAGGATGCATATTTGAATCCGTTCGAATTTACATCTGATGAAACTTGCCAGTCATGTCTCAAAGACCAAGGTGACCAAATCTCCGTTTACTAGAAACGGAGAAAGAGCTACTGAACTCTTGGACAGATACATAGTGATGTATGCGGTCCTATGTCTACATATGCCAGGGATGGTTCCGTGTACTTTATTACATTCACCGATATTCTCTCAAGATACGGATGTGTTCTTGTTGAAACACAAATCTGAATGTTTTGAGAATTTCAAGGAATATAAGTACGAAGATGAGAACCAGATGGGTAAAGGTATTCAAATCCTTCGATATAAGAAGAATACTGGAGCACGGAATTCCAAGACTATTTAAAAGAGAATGAGATTCTCTCTCAGCTTACTCCTCCATATACACCACAGCACAACGGTATATCGGGGTAGAGGAATTGCACCCTATGAGATATGGTGCGCTCTATGATGAGTACCGTTGAGTTGCCTATTTCCTTTTGGGGATATGCACTTGAGATAGCAGCATACCTATTGAATAGAGTTCCGACCACATCCGTTGCCTACCTCTCCATATGAGATATGGAATGGGAAGAGACCATCTCTTAAACAAGTTAAGATATAGGGTTATCCGGCCTACGTTGAAAAGCAAAATCCGGACAAGCTTGAGGCAAGGTCAGTTCTGTGCAACTTTGTAAGATATCCCAAACACTTGCAAGGGTATATCTTCTACCACACCGAGGAACAAAATGTGTTTTGTTTCTCGACATGCCACCTTTTTAGAAAAGAAATTTCTTGTGAAAGAAATTAGTGGCAACGAGGTAAAACTGGAAGTAGTTCCAGCAACGCAAACTATAACTGACGATTTGGAGGAACCGGAGGATTCAATAGTCCCCGACGAACCGAAGCCACTCCGCAGATCTAATAGGGTTCCTCATCCACCAGAGAGATACTACGGTTTTCTCATAGACGGAGGATTGCATCATGGAGATGATGACCCAACTAGTTTCGAGCAGGCCATCACGAGTGGGGATTCTGTGAAATGGCTGGATGCTATGCGATCTGAGATGGAATCCATGTACACCAACAAAGTGTTGACTTTGGAAGTTGCTCCTGAAAGGGTAAAACCCATCGGAAGCAAGAGGATCTTTGAGAAAGATTATTTGGTGTAGATAGAAAAGTTGAGACTTTCAAAGCCATGCTTAAGTCCATCAGAATCCTACCTACCATTGTTGCATACCATGACTACAAAATCTGGCAGACTGCACGTCAAAACCGCTTTTCTAAATGGTGATTTAGAAGAGAGCGTGTATATGACACTGCCAGAGGGCTTCGTAGACAGTGGGAGCAGCGAAAGCATGTGCAAGCTGCTTAAATCCATCTACGGGTTAAAGCAGGCATCGCGGAGATGGAACATCTGTTTTGATGAAGCTGTCAAAGAGTTTGACTTCATTAAAAAGGTGGATGAACCATGTATAAATAAGAAAGTTGTAGAGAGTATGGTTGTCTTTCTCGTATTATACGTGAATGACATACTCTTGATAGAAAACCATGTTCCTATGCTACACTCGGTCAAACTCCTCTTATCACACAAGTTCTCCATGAAAGATCCAACTGATGCCTCCTACATCCTGGGGATATAGATCTATAGAGATAAATCTAAATGGATTTGGGATTGTCCCAATCCAGGTACATAGACACCATGCTAAAGGGGTTTAGTATGGATGATTCTAAGCGTGGTAATGTACCCGCTTGTTCAGGAATCACTCTCTCCAAAGAGATGTCTCTCGAGACTGATTTGGAGAGGGCTCGCATACAAGGGATACCCTATGCTTTGGCAGACAGGTCAATCATGTATGCGATGTTATGTACCAGACCAGATGTAGCTTACTCACTAGGTGTAGTGAGTAAGTATCAAACAGATCTTTGGGAAAACCGTTGGACAGCTGTGAAGAACATTCTTAAGTGCTTGAGAAGGACTAAACAGATATTCTTGGTGTATGGTAACGGTGAACTCCAGATGGAGTCCTTTTACCGATTCGAGCTTCCAGAGTGATAAGGACAACTGAAAGTCAGTCTCGGGTTTTGTCTTCACCCCTCAGTGGAGGGACGGTATGTTGGAAGGGTTCCAAGCTATATACCGTAGCAGACTCGTTGATAGAGGTTAATTACATCGCTACCAACGATGCTGCCAAAGAGGTTGTCTGGATGAAAAGTTCATATGATGAACTCGGTTCCTACCATTGGGCATCCAGTACTTGTGTATTGTGATGGAGCTATGGCTTTGGCCTAGGAACCCCGATCCCGTCAGTGATCTAGATATATTCTTAGACATTATCACCTGATAAGGGAGATAGTTGATCTTTGGGAGATCGAGGTCAGGAGAGTTGACGCAGAGGATAACACAGCGGATCCACTCACCGAGGCCATCCCCCAGATGCTATTCGAGAGACTTTTGGGACGTTGGGTATGAGATACTACAACAACTGGCCTTAGTGCAAGTGGGAGATTGTTAGGAATATGTATGCCCTAGAGGCCATTATTGATGATATAGTGGATGCTTGGACATATATATAGAGGACTTTCTTGCTCGACATGATAGTATGCTATCAGGTTACCTTTATCTTAACATGTAGACTGGTATTTATACTGTCTGTCTCTTACATGTTGATAAAGCCCTTAGGATATATACTTGACTACCAGGATTATGATGAGATCATACTAGTGGGGCCAGGGTGGTCCAAAAGTATATCCTTCAATCAGTTCCTAGTCGAGGGAATATCGAGACTAGGGTATCGATATTCCAGAGTAGACTAGTGTGTATGTTTCTTGTCCCTTAGAGGGCAATGGTTGATCCCACAACCATTGGTGTGTGACATCAAAGATTGTACACATATGCTTATTGGAGAATGAGTACACCGAACGGAATCGCCGAGGACTCCTAGTTGGTAGTATACCTATCGTCAAATAGTAGTCCTCTGGTGACACTAGTACATGTTAGTCTGTAGATCCGAGATAGTCATAGAGTCTTGTGTGGCTCCCACTATGCTTTGATTTCCTCCCTACCATGCTCAAGAGAAGTTGTGCAAACAGGTGGATTTTGGGTACAGTTCTGAGTTACATGGAGGCAATGAGCAATAGGAGGGGTTTCGTCTCTCCCGGTATTGGGGGTTGATGTTGCATTATGCTCGATTGGCTATAACTGGAAGTTCCTAGCCAGGGCTGCTTATGAGATTTACTGATAAGTGTTATCAGTAGTTTCTCAAACCGTTATATGCCAGACATCGGCATGACTTATCACGTTACTGGGGTTTGACATTAACCATACCTAGACATGATATGCGACATATCAGACAAAGAGACCGGACTATACGGTGTGTTACTGATAGGCTTCATGGAGACTATGGACAAGCTTGCTTGTTGATCTTCATATCGCTCAATACCCGGATAGCTGTTACGTCCAGCTAGTACCGCTGACGGCTTGTAGGTGACTGATATGATAATCACCTACTGCTGGCATATTGACGGGTCTTTAGAGGCCCACACAGAAGTTCCCTGGTTCAAGCGAAACGAAGTAGGACACATATGTGATATATGTGTGGGCCTGATTAAATACATGTATGTGATACCGTATTGTAATCTGGCAGTTATCTGTTATCGGTTCAGTTATATGTGATATAACCAGATTGTCGAAACAAGTGTTGATTTGATAGTGTGATATACAGATAAATGATATTAGTCGGTCATATGTGATATAACCGGATTATTAAATCAAGTATTGATTTAATAATGTGATATATATTATATTTGATATAATTATATCTTAACTAATATCATTAGCTCACTAAATATTTTATTATGTGTATTAATATATATATATATATATATGATATATATATATAAATATATATATATATATGTAGCATGACATAAATTTCTATTTTATGAGAAAATAGAAATGAGGTGGAAAATGGGGAGACTTTGAGAGCATGGTTGCAAGCATGGGCTTTATATTTGTTTATTCATCTTGACTCACAATTCAAGCATGGTTGCAATTGTATATTGCAATAATTCCATTGAATGGGTGAGGGGTCAAGAGTTGCCATTCTCACATGCTCATTCCAACACTTAGCCAATTTCTTAAGTTGCTCCCATTTTTGCTCTCATGCTCTCTAGCTTCTTCTTCTTCCTCAATGTTATGGTTCAAGCTTCAACTCTCACATGTGATGTGAACCATGAAGCTTGAACACAAACTTGTGAGTTTTAACATCCCCTACTTCACCATCCTACACTTGACTAGCGATCGAGTGTAGCATGATTACTACGCTAAAGAGTTTAGTGTAAAGGTAGCTTGAGTTTGAAGGACTTCGCATGGATCATCTTCGGCATGAAGGACTTAGGAGGAAGCTCGTTTAAACCCTCAAGTGGAGCCTAGTGGAGTCGCGGGACTACTACACGAAGCATGTGAAGTGAAGGACTCGATCTACGAGGGTATAGCCATCTTTCACTTCTTATAATTTTCTTGATATCAAACTTAAACCCTAATCAACTAGCTAAAGATCTTGGATAGTCTAGCTTTGGCATGCTTGATGCTACTTGGACCCCTTGCTAGTGCTAGGGTAGACTTTCATCCATAGTTTCGACAAGACTTATAAATTATAATCGATATAATACATAACGCGGGGATAAAGGGATAGATTGGTATGGAATGTATATCGTGGCACGAGAGGTCACTTAAAAGACACCTACATGAATTCTCGTGTCGTTGTCCAGTGGGTTATGACAGGGCCTTGTACTATATGTTACCATAGTCCATGGGGTAAGATGGACTTCTCTCGTATACATGAATACCTTCTGTATCAAGCTACAAACAACCACGTTATAATAACCATCATATACATGTTCAACTTACATGTTCATTAACATTACTCGTTATATTCTTTTTCTTCTTTTGGGGCTTACCGAGCGCTAGTTCACTGCCAACATTCCTTTCTATTTCTTTCTTTGGAATGTTCGTTAGGAGGATAGGACTCTCAGGAGATCGAGCCTAGCCAGGAGGACTTGGACCAGCTTGAGGCACGGCCTGACTTCTAGTTCCTTGTAGTTTCATTTCCTGAATGTCATTGTTTAGGCACTGCTTATTATCATTGTATCTTTTCATTTTCAAACAGTTGTATGTAAAGATGAATGTAAATAAAGTTGTTGTTATATTTTAATACTCTTGTCATTCTTGTACATGTTGTATATTACTTAATTACACTATTTATTTTAATACTCTTGTCATTCTTGAAATAAATAACATATTTATTTCTTAGTAAATACGTTGCGGCTTGCCACGTCACCGTTTCCGTCTACTGGGAAGCAGGGTGTGACATAGTAGGGACCCCCATCATCGGCACTCTCCATCAATTCTTCTAAGATTTCTGCGACTTCTATAGGGAAGAACTCTTTCTGTTGGATAAGGGTTCTTTCCTTTTGCACACAGTCTTCGAGAGAATCGACGTATTTTTGAATGGTCGTTCTCCTTATAGACTCTTCTTCGCGTCGAGCCGCATCTTTCTTTTTCTTCTTTCTGAGCTTCTTAGACTTCAAGCCTGTCCGTCTCGGATTGGTGGACGAGACAATGGGCTCTTTTTGCCCTTCCCACTTGTAACACTCTAGTTCATTTATACCATAATTTATTTGAGTATTTCTTAATCTTATGGCTTTTTTTATTATTATTTGTTTTGGGTGCGGATAATGCATTTGGTATCTGTGGTTATATTCGACCCGACCCGTATGCTTGAAACCCGTCTTGGTTCTAGATTACGACATATCATTACGAGTACTAAGGATCCGTGCACACATATATGTTCTATTACATGTATGTTATATCTAGTATCTACATATAATTTAAATAATACATATTATAACCAAACTATATTTTTTTAAACATCTAGCATGGCATGTATCATACACAATATCTTATGGTTGCATCCTGACATCGTGTTCATGTTCCGTTTAATGAAACGGACTCGTTTAGATCGCTACGTGCATTTACATATATCCGTTCTTGGGGGTATGCATTTTCTTTAACCGGACATCGCATTATGGTTTTGGTTGATACATATATTATCCGCATTTTAAAACTATATTTTTAGATAGAACCCGGGCATTTTTCGGAGTATATTTGTATTAACTATAAAATCCTAGATTATATATTAAAATATTTTAAAAACCTTAACAGTTATAAAACTTATATATAATATATATTATTTTTAAATTCTAACTAATATGTTTCCTCACCGATTCATCTCTCTCTCCTCTCGCTTTCTACTCTCTCTCTACATATATATATAATAGTTCATAACTTCATACCTCTCTCTCTCCTAAAAATTTCCCTCAGCCTCTCTCCTCTCTCTTTCCTTCGTCTCCTTCCTCACAACGAGAACCTACGCCCTAACCCTAGCCGCTACCTTGCCTTAGCTCCCGACATCGTCACCTCATCACGACCTTATCCCCCCTTCTCCTCCCTTCTTCTTCCTCTCCCCGAGCAAATTCTCTCCTCCTCTCCAAACCCCCGACGACCCATCTCTGCATCTGCAACCCCAGAAACCGAACCTGTCTTCGTCGTCGACCTCCCACCGTCACCACCTCGACCTCCTCACCATCTTACCACCTCCACCTTCTCTTCTCGACCTCCCCTCAAGATCCCTGCACAACCCATCCCAGCAACTTCACCCGAGAACCCTAACCCACGCCTGAACCATCGTCGACGTCACACCACCTCGTCGACCTCACCTCGTCGTGGTCATCCTCTCATCCCTCTCTTCCTTCTTCCCCGACACCACTGCAGACCCGACACCACCATCCCGAGCACCCATTCTTGCACCCCTGAGCAACCCAAGAAACCCGCTATCACCGTTACCCACCGTCGTCGATAACCCTCCGTCGTCACCCCCTCGTCTCCTCTGCCCCAGAAACCCCCCAGCCTAGCCAACCTACTCTTCTTCTTCTCCTTCTTCTCTTCTTTCTTTCTTTTCTTTCTTGATTCTTAGTTTCTCCGGCCGTCGCCGGAGTCGCGTATGTTGCCGAAGATCCGGGTGACCCAGTCGTCGTCACCATCCAACGTGATCACGTCTTGGATTAGCCAGGTCCAGTCTTGTACGTGCGTGTGTACATTGCGACGTTTACCCGACGTCGAACGCGACATACGTACCCCGACGTGAGATCCGATTAGGCAAGTTTATCTTGCTACATGCTATGCTACTATATTTATATCCATATGAATAAAAATAATACATGTATTTTAATTATGCATCCCATGTTATAGTTTTACCGTTTTACGATACCCGTACGTATTCGTACTGTCTATTGTATATCTAGTTGCATGCCGGAACCTCATTATATCATACTGTTGTTCTATTAGTACAACGTGCTTTCTAATGTGCATCATATGTAGTCATGGACTTATAAAAGGATATCACGGATATATACATGTGCATCCGTGCATTAACCGTGTTTCGATATTCGTTACAGTTTACATTGGATATCTAGTTGATGCATATACATCACCTGACAGGTTCACGACATACTACTAACTTGTACATGGATCTAGCTACTAATGCCAACAATATTGAAGTGTTGTCCTGACGGACGTTATCTGTTTTCTTCATAGACGAAAACCTGTACCTGCATGATCTATATTGGCATTAGATTTATCTTGGCAACACCTGACTTGAACATAAACTTAGGGGTAAAGGGGAAATCAAGAATGTATTCAAAGTGTAACTCAAAAGGCTATTATTACTTGTTTGTCATTTTTCCGAGCGTTACGGAACAATTACTTGTTTGCCGTTTTCCGGGCATTACGGAATAATTACATATTTGTCGTTTTTCCGGGCGTTACGGAATAATTACTTTTTTACCGTTTTCCGGGCGTTATGGAATAAATCCTGCTACCGTGGTCCCGTGGGGAATGAACGGGACATAGACTGTTGGGTTACGATGAGAATTACATTAATTAATTTCAAAGACTTTTAGAATAGATAACCTAGAAGCACAGATTTAGGTTACACATCACACACCCATACATACACATAGCTCACTGTTTATATCGGTGTTTATTTATACTCATGTTTAATTATGTTATTATATCCTGATTATCACTGTTCTTGATATCCTATAGACAGCCGTAATATGACTGTGGAGGGATGTTTCCTAGCCACAGGTAGCATGGTTGGCTCTGTCATATGCCGTAGTTAGCGTACTCTGGGAAGCATGGCATGACACCACTCGACTCTGGGTTTTTTCTGAAGCATCTTTAGCATCTTCTCCGTCTTCTTGGATATGTTCACATTCCACAGAGGTTGTAACACGTTGTCCTCATTTCTTAGGGCAGACGGTTCAGTGGTATGCCTCCAAAAGGCTTCAACTTATGTCTGTACGAAATTAGCGGTTGCGACTTGATCGTTTGTCAACACGCCGGGGGGCAATGAGATTTCTCCGGCATTGTACTGTTTCACGGCCCAATCTTTGAATACGTAACAATCCTTGATGATGTGACCTAGCATTCTATGGTATGGACAATATAGAGGGTTTTCAGTCATGCTTACTTCATGCGGCCACTTTGGGTTCTGCAGTTGTAAACTATTCCTCAAGGCGTCCTTAAATATCTTCCGGGCCCTGTCCCTTCTGAAGGAGTAGACCTTATTTTTTCTCTCTTCCAAAGTCGGTCCTTCTCCTCCCAGTACTGGCTTTTGCGATTGGTCAGTTTTTTGTCCGCCCGCCCTTCTCTTGTCTTCATTATCAGACGCATTGAAGACGTTGGTGTTGTTGGAGCTCCCACCTTTATGATAGTCATCCTTTTAACTCTTCCAAGGTTTGTCATTTTGAGAGTCTGGGGTAGACTCTTGCTTCGAACGCTCTACATCTGAACTTTCTTGGTTAGGCCCTGGAACGTTTTGAGACCTGTGATATATAGGAACGGGACCATCCAATTGCTGAGGTTCTCAACGAGGAGGTGTTCCCGCCAAATTTTTTAGCTATGAGCTACTTATTCCCTTATAAAAAAGAGAGATATGAAAGTGGAAAAGAATTCTCATAGTTTGGCATCATGTGGGCGCTTATATACAAAGTATATAAGCGCTGAAAACAAATAATTAAGGGCCAAACTGGCCTCGCGTGTTAAACACGTGAGCACTCATGTAAAGCATATGAGCGTTGAATAAAATAAACCTAAAGGACAAACTGGCCTCGCGTGTTAAACACGTGAGCGCTCATGTAAAGCATATGAGCGTTGAATAAAATAAACCTAAAGGACAAACTGGCCTCACGTGTTAAACATGTGAGTGCTCATATGCAAAGCATATGAGCGCTGAACATAAATAAATGTTCCAGCCAAAAATTTCTGCGGAAAAGAGCCCAAGGTATCAAATGGCAGCGATACGCTTAAGAAAATGTGAACCAGTATTTTCCGGGCTGTATTTTGACAAACTCCCGAAGGAGAAATAGCTAAATTCTGATGGTATCGAAAGCGTCTTGAAAAATCCTTCGATTTGATATATTATAGGCCTCATAATTCATCCGGGATCAAAAGTTATGAGGCATCACGTGCCCACACGTGACCGAGCATCACGTGCCCACACGTGACCATTTACAGGCAAAGCCTGTAAGCACTGAATAAAATAAATAATTAAATGGGTCATGTGCTCACACGTGATGGGCCTTTAAAAACCTATTGAAGAGAATTAAAAAAGCATAATAAAACAGCAAGGAAAGACCCCAATGGGGCATCACGTGTCTACACGTGACCAAGGGTCACGTGCTGACACGTGATAATTCCTGAGTGCTTTAAAAACAATAGAATTAAATTCTGGCTAAAAGCTTAAACAGTGGGGTCACGTGCTGACACGTGATAGGCATCTAAACCTTCTGAACTAATAGAATTAAATTCTAAATTAAGGGAAATCAAAAACCCTAATATTTATTTAAATCTTTCCAAACAAAAAGATTGCGCTCTGTAAAGAGGAGCACCGTTGGATTAAAAATCCAATGGTGATTAAAAATCACCAATTTATGGAAAGATTTTATACAAGGAAAGATTTCCCTGAAATTCACCAAGAATAACATAAAAAATATCTTTTGGATTAAAAATCCAATGGTGAATAAAATTTACTGAGTGATCTAAAAGATCATGTTGGTTACAAAAAACAACAAAAATCTTTCAATGAAAGATTCACTAAACAATTTGATTCTTTTCTTTCTCCTATAGGAGCCAAGAAGAGAAAAGAAGGGATCCGGGATTTTCTGATTTTTGGAGAAAATACAACAACAGAGAGAAAAAAGAGAGGAGAATTTAATTCTCAAGAGAGAAAAAAGAGAGGAGAATTTAATTCTCAAGCGAGAAAAGAAAATTTCTTCAGAAGAGAAAAGAAACCCTAGGTGAGAAAGGGGAAAGAGATCTAAGCTCCATAAAACAAAAAGAGAATTTAATTCTCAATTTAAGAGTTTAACTTTTCTGAATAAGAACTTAGTTCTTCCTTTGGTTGAAGATCTGCAGAAGTAGATCTCCCCACAGGTTGAGAATTTAATTCTCATCGGTAAGATTCTGCTATAGAGATCCAAAACATAGAGCGAGAATTTAAGTTTAAGAAATTTAATTCCCCCAAATTCATAGGAATTTAATTCCTCAAAATAAAACTAGGATTTAATCCTATATGAGAATTTAATTCTCCCAAATTCATAGAAATTTAATTCCTCAAAATAAAACTAGGGTTTAACCCTATATGAGAATTTAATTCTCTCAAATTCATAGGAATTTAATTCCTCCAACAGAACAGAGCTAGGGTTCAACCCTATATGAGAATTTAATTCTCCCAAATAAGAATTTAATTCTTCCATATACATAGGAATTTAATTCCTCTAAAACAGAATTAAGGTTTAACCCTACAGAGAATTTAATTCTTAAAACAAAAGACTTAAAGCTCTCCATGCACGTAAAGAACTTGGTCACGTGGTAACACGTGACCCCCATTCTCAATGAGCAGAAAAGAGCGAACAAAGACTAGGTCACGTGACCCCACATGACCCATTAATCGACTCTTCAAAATAAGAAGGAATTAGCTCAGAGGCAATGCCTCACGTGCTCCCACGTGACTTCAAAATAAAAGGAACAAAGCCAAAGGCAGAATAGACTTTGGGCGCCCTCACGTGTCCCCACGTGACCCCTAAAACAGTTCCCTTAAAATGAGAAAGAAAAACTTGGAGGCAATGCCTCACGTGCTCCCACGTGACTTCAAAATAAAGGGAACAAAGCCAAAGGCAGAATAGACTTTGGGCGCTCCCACGTGTCCTCACGTGACCCCTAATAAACACCTTAATAAATCAGCGCATGAGTGCCTATCACGTGCCCACACGTGATGGCCGTGAAAACTAAAAGTGTTTAACACTTATTTGCAAATTTGAGAATAGAACAAAGGAAGACTGGTCCCCACCTTTAGAGGCATCACATGGCCCCACGTGACCAATCCAATTTTAGTGTTTAACACTATCATGAGCGTTTTTTCCTCAGTGTTTAACACTATTTTCAGCACATTACGTGGGAGCACGTGACCATCAAATATATGTTAGTGTTTAACACTATATTCAAATCAATCCTAGCCTAAATTGGCTAAGTCCTTCAGAGGCAAGACTTCTCTTTTTACTGAGTCTCAAGTACATCCTTGCCTTCCAAAATTGAATATCCTATATGGCATATGAGTGCTCAGCACTCAACAAAAGATAAAATGTTGTCAGAACCCTTGTTTAGCAGTGCCAGATAATGGGGGTTTGAACCCAGACAAATGTTTAATGGTCCAATAAAAGGCCAACATTCCAAACCTAATTGGACTTTGTTCCCCTCCGAACACAGAGACGCGACCGCGCAGGTTTCGTCTTGCCTGATATTCGGGGCAGATGCTATTTGGTTTTATCCGTCCACCTCTCCGAAGATGCCAAGTTGATTTATGGCACCGTGTATCGGAGGTTTAGACGGATGCGGCCGATTTAGCAGACTTCGTCAGATTCCCCCTCATGGTGAGGGGTTTTTGATTGTGGGGACGCTCTTCCCTGCAGGCGCAAGCCCCTGCAGTTAATTACGCTACCGCACCGCGGTAGCAACTTTCTCCTTCTCCAGAATTTCACCTCGTGTCGTGTGTGTTTGTTTTGTTTGTGGTTGCCCGTGAATTGTATACGAAGACTAAGTTATGTCGTCGCCCGTAGGACGTGGATTAGTTCAAATCCGTATTTACTTAGATTTGGGTTTGGTGTTTTAGTTTAAGGATACGTTAGCCGTGTTGAGGCTAAGATCAACTTAAACGTTCGTTAAGGATACGTTAGTCCTGTTTGAGACTAAGATCAACTTAATGTGGTGATCCATTTAATATATGGTCGTCGGGACTCGTCACCTCTCTGACATCGTTGAAAGATTACAACGATAGGTGTCAGAGGAGTTCGGAGATGTACCCTTGAACCGAAGTTGATTAGGGAATATGTAGTCTGTTTGAATGTTTAAGGATATGTTAGCCGTGTTTGGGGCTAAGATCAACTTAAACGGGATCGTTTAGATCCGACAAAAGAGCATTTGGAGGCTCTATTATTCCGGTTTAGGGACGTAGTGGTCCATGTTCCAGTTTAGGGACATGGGGGTCCATTGCCAGTTTAGGGACGTGGTGGTCCGTATTCCAGTTTAGGGACATGGTGTTCCGATATTAGTTTAAGGACGTTTCGGTCCAATATTAGTTTAAGGACGTTTCGGTCCACGAGTTTAAGGACCCTGCAGTCCGTATTGATGTGTGGTCGTCGGGACCCGTCACCTCTCTAACATCGTTGAAGGATTACAACGATAGGTGTCAGAGGAGTTCGGAGATGTACCCTCGAACCGGAGGTAAATTGATTTAGGAGAGCAATCTTGCTCAGTCAATTTAATTTGAGGACTTACAGCCACGATTGGGCTAAGTCCAATTGAAAAAAGTTCGGCACTTTTATTTGTTTTTGGCCTGTACTAGGGCTTGGCCCATTTTTAAATAATGCATTGCATTATTTTCTATTTTTGTTTGGGCTCTGCCCATAAAGGATGCAGAGCATCAATTTATTTTGGGCTCTGCTCATTTATGAATGATGCAGAGCATCAATTTTACTTGGGCTCTGCCCTTTATAAAAGATGCAGAGCATCAATTTTACATGGGCTCTGCCCATTTATTGCTTTGCAATTTAATTAGGCCTACTAGGTCTTTTTGATTTGGGCCTGCCCCTTTAGGAAATGCATTGCATTTGTCAGGCGCTTTGCGCCAATCAGAGAGCGCAAGCGCTTGTGGTGACGACACGTGTCATGCAAGCGCAGTGCGCTGCGCTAGTGCGCTGCGCTTGCGCTGCTGACACGTGGCGCACTCTGGTGAGTTGCGCCAATTTCAGAGAGCAAAACTCTATCTTAAAGCGCATAGCGCAAGTGGTTCAGATGCTGATACGTGGCGCTCTCTGGTGGCTTGCGCCAATCCAGGAACGTAACAGCGCAGTTTGCAAGTGCAAGGCACTATAATTTGAGAATCTTTTAGATTCCAGAACCAAAGGTTCATAAAAGAAGTGCAAAGCACTTTTCGTTTTCTTGATCTGATTTAGATCAAAGAAAACAAGTTCCTCCTGTTTTTCTTATTTCAGAGAACCAGAGGTTCATAAAAAGTGCAAAGCACTATTTTTATTTGTTTTTTATTGAAGATCATTGATCTTGTTCTTAGATCAATGATCTATTAGAAGAAATTCTTCTATTTTAAAAGTTTTTACCTTTTTTCTTCTTGAGATTTCTTCAGAGTTTTCTCTATTTGAAATTTTTGATTTTCTCACAAAATGTTGATGCCTTTGAATTGAGATCTAGGGTTTTTTTTATAATGCCCATAAATTAGTTAAATTTGTTAAAGAGATCTTTCTCTGAGTGATTTGGGGAATTTTCCCCACCGTTGGATCTTTGATCCAAGGGCCTCTGTTTTACAGAAGAAAATCTTCTTGTTTTAACAAGAACAGAAAGATTTCTTTAAAATCTTAATTCTGTTTGGCGCAAATGCCCCAGTGCGTGACACGTGTCGCGCAGCGCACAGCGCAGCGCAACTGCGCTAGCGCATCGGCGCCGACACGTGTCGCGCAGCGCAGTGCTTGCGCAACTGAAGCGTTGCTTCCTTTTGTTTTTTTAATAGAGCTTTGCTCTGATTGGGCGCGCCCTCTTGGGCGCTGCGCTGACGTATCAGCGCCTGACACGTGGCGCGTTGCGCCCGGGATTTGAACCGTTGCTTCAAAATTTGAATTTTGAATTTCCAACAGAGCTTTGCTCTGATTGGGGGAAACAGACTTAGCCCAAATTGGCCATAAGTCCTCAATTCAGATTTAACTGAGCCAATGTGCCCATAATCTAATTAATTGATCTTATTTCCAAATTGGACTACAGATCCCCAAACCAACTTTGGTTCGAGGGTACATCTCTTCACTCCTCTGATATTTGTCGTTGTAATCCTTCAACGTCTTTAGAGAGGTGACGGGTCCCGACAACCATACATTCCATGGACTATGAGGTCCTTAAGCTCACGGACTATGATGTCCTTAACCTTGATTGTGAGGTCTTTAAACTCACGGACTATGATATCCTTAACCTTGACTGTGAGGTCTTTAAACTCACGAACTGTGAGGTCTTTAAACTCACGGACTATGATGTCCTTAACCTTGACTGTGAGGTTTTTAAACTCACGGACTATGATGTCCTTAACCTTGACTGTGAGGTCTTTAAACTCATGGACTATGATGTCCTTAACCTTGGACCGTAATGTCCTTAAACTAATGTTGGACCACTATGTCCTTAAACTGGTAATGGACCAAGATGTCCTTAAACTAACATTGGACCACCATGTCCTTAAACTGGTAATTGACCGCAATGTCCCTAAACTAAACAATAGAGTCCAAATGCTCTCTTGTTGGATTTAAACGATCCCGTTAAGTTGATCTTAGTCAAAAATTAGACTAACGTATCCTTAACAAACGTTTAAGTTGATCTTAGCCTCAAACGAGACTAACGTATCCTTAAACTTAAACCCAACCCCAAACCTAAATCTAAAAAGATACAGATTTGGACTAATCCACGCCCTACGGGCGACGAAATAAATAAGTCTCCGTATACAGTCCACGGGCAACCAAAAACAAAACAAACACACACGACACGAAGTGACCATCTGGAGAAGGAGAAAGTGGTTACCGCGATGCGGTAGCGTAATTAACTGCAGGGGCTTGCGCCTGCAGGGAAGAGCGTCCCCACAATCAAAAACCCCTCAATGAGGGAGAATCTGACGAAGTCTGCTATATCGGCCGCATCCGTTTAAACCTTCGATACATGGTGTCATAAATCAACTTGGCATTTTCGGAGAGGTGGACGGATAGCACCAAATAGCATCTGCCCTCGGAATTCAGGCCCTGACGTCCCAACGTCCCGATCGCGTCTTCCGGCGGAGAACAATAACCAAAGGTTAAACAAGCCTCACGTGTTAAATACGTGAGCGCTCATATGCAAATAAACAAGCTAAAACCCACACTATGGGTCACATGTTAAATACGTGAGTTCTCTTGCCGCTTTCTTTGGCAGCACTCACATGCTAAGCATGTGAGCGCCCCAATTTAAAACGCTCCCATCTGATAGAATTAAATTCTATGTGATAGAATTAAATTCTATTTGGGAAATATTTTCCCTGATCTCTCTAACAGAGAATCTTGGATTTAAAATCCAATGGTGATAAAATATCACTAATTAAACCATCTGATAGAATTAAGTTCTATGTGGGAAATATTTCCCTGATCTTCCTTAAATTAGAAAGATCTTCTCTGATCCAACGGTGATTATAAAATCACCCATTGATCATCTGATAGAATAAAATTCTATTTTAGAAAAATATTTTCCTAATCTTGTTAAACTAACAGGATATTCATATAACAGAATTAGATTTTATGTTAAGAAAATATATTCCTAATCTTGTTAAACTAACAAGATATTCATATGATAGAATAAAATTCTATCTCAGGAAAATATTTCCTAATCTTGTTAAACAAAGAAAAAATCTTCTCTGTTAAACAGATAGCCTTTGGATTAAAAATCCAATAGTGAATAAAATTCACCGATTGATCTAAAAGATCATTTTGATTGATCATGAAATCAATCATTGTCTCTCAATGAGAGATTTTCTCAATAAATTAATTTTTCTCTTCTCCTATAAATAGGAGTAAAGAGATTAATCAAAAGAGAAAGGGAGGAGAGGAAAAAAGGAAAGGAGACCCCCCCATAAGCTTCTGTAAAAATACAGAATGCTCTCAAAACAATAGAGAATTTAATTCTCTCAAAGAAGAAGATCTCTGTCTTAAAAACTTTAGATAAAGAAAAAAGAAGAGATCAAAATATCTCCCTTACCTAACATACCGTATCTTCTCAAAACACTTAATTCTTTCTTTGGATCTGAGATCCATATGACAAGTCTCCCATAAGTTGATAATTTAATTCTCATCGGGAAGATTTTGTTCTTGAGAATCAAATATTCAGGGGAGATACAAGAACATGAAAAAGATGGAGTTCATAATACTCCGAGAACTTAGTTCCTTCAAATCAAGAACTTAGTTCTTAAAGAACATGATTCCAGATCCTCAAAATAGTGGTCTTAGTGATCGTTAATGGTCAAAATACCGTTAACAGATGTTTAACCTCTTTGAAAACATGAACATGAGAACATGGATAAAAGAACATGGAAAACATAGAGTTCATAATACTCCAGGAACTTAGTTCTTTCAAATTTGGAACTTAGTTCTTTCAAATCAAGAACTTAGTTCTTAAAGAACATGATCCCAAATTCTTAAAATAATGATCTTGGTGATCGTTAATAGTCAGAATACCATTAACAGAGATTTAAGTTCTCTAAAATCATTAACAAAGATTAAATCTCCAAAAACATAGCGCCTCACGTGAAATACACGTGAGCGCCAGAGAAAATTAGTGCTTAGCACTATTGTAGTGCCTTACGTGAAAAGCACGTGAGCGCCCAAGGCTAAAAACCCAGTGCCTCACGTGAAAAGCACGTGAGCGCCTGAAAAGATTAGTGCTTAGCACTATGCCAGCGTCTCACGTGAAATATACGTGAGCGCTGTATATATTAGTGCTTGGCACTATACTAGCATCTCACGTGAAACACACGTGAGTGCTGTATATCTTAGTGCTTAGCACTACTGGGTAGTATAGAAATCCAATCTCAGCCCAAATTAGCTAAGTTTCCTGAGGTTAAACTTCTTTGATTTTAAATCAACCGAGCCCATATGCTCGCGATTTCCAAACTAATCTTAGTCTCAAACATGACTAATGATCTCTTATTGATGATATCCAAAATGATATTCATCTCATATCTCCTAAGGTAATCTTAGTCTCAAATATGATTAACGATTCTTAGGTCCAGCACAACCTCTTCTTTCTTCAAATACAGGATTTGGTTCAAGGGTACATCTTTTCACAACTCTGATATATGTCATTGTAATTCATCAATATCTTTAGAGAGGTGGCGGGTCCCGATAACCAACAACTCCTTTCTCATCCCAACTTGATATAAAATTTCGTCAAGATAATGAATGATATATCCTACATTGATGCACTTCCAAATTGACATGCACACCTCAAATTGGATCGCACTCCAAATTGGACACATTCCATGTCACCATCGTTCACTCCGTTACATAACAAATACACGTGAGCGCAAGATGGACATTAGACCGAAATGTCCTTAAACTAATATTCGTCCTCAAAATGGGAATGTTGGACCGAAATGTTCTTAAACTAACATTCGTCCCTAAAATAGGAATATTGGACCGAAATGTCCTTAAACTAATCTTCATCCCAAACAAGAAACATTGGACCGAAATGTCCTTAAACTAATATTTGTCCCAAATAGGGAATGTTGGACCGCGACGTCCTTAAACTAATATGTTTTGCCCTGCGGACTGTCTCCATAATGACTACCGTATGCTATCCATGTGCTATTCATATATGATCTAATGATCAGTTGAGCCCATATGCTCACTGCTCATAAGTCGATCTTAGTCTCAAATATGACTAACGATCATCAGATAAAAACCCAAATTTTATATGAACCGATGGACCTCATTTATATGATATCTGCATCCTAAGTTCACTCCCGTTGGAAAACCAAGCTACCAAAGTGGACCCCATCAAGCAAATCCTTGATCCAGACCCAAAATAAAACAAACACACGACACGAAGTAAGCTGCTGGAGCAGGAGAAAGTGGTTATCGCAATACAGTAATGTAATTAACTGCGGGGGCTTGCGCTTACAGGGAAGAGCTTTTCCACAATCAAAAACCCTCACAAATAAGGGGGAATCTGATAAAGTCACGCTACAACGGTTGCGTCTATCCAAACCTCCGATATACGGTGGCATAAATCAACTTGGTATCTTCGGAGAAGTGGATAGATAAATCCAAATAGTATCTGCCCCTAAATTCAGGTCAGACGTCCCAACGTCTCGGTCCTGTCTTTCGGCAGTGAACAGGAGGCTGAAGAATTAGTCCTGTTCTAACGGCAGCTCGCACTTGACGGTGAGATTGCGCCACAGGGCAATGAAGTCCGTGTTGCTTTCATTCTTCCCCGACTTGGTCCTCACAAGGTCAGCAATGGAGATTTTGTCGCTGACGCTCATGAATCTTTACCGAAACAGAGACTCCATCTGGGAAAAAGTAGTGACGGAACCGTCCGGTATACTCGCATACTAGTCGAAAGCGACACCAGTTAGGCTGTTGAAAAATTGACGGAGAAGAAGCCCATCGATGCGCCCTATATTCTCGCATAATGCTTTAAAGTGGGCAACATGCTGATTTACATTTCCCATCCCGTCGAATCTCCCGAATTTAGGGATGATGTAACCGCTGGGGAACTCGATCAGATCGTACAGTGCAGGGTACGACCTCCCACTACTGCCAACGTCTTTCTGAGCCTCAGCTTCGGCCACCAATGTTTTAATTTTGTTGGTGACCAAATCCAATATCCGATCTTGCGTCAGCGGAATGGCACCATCTGAGGCTAAGGCGTCCCCAGAAGTAGAGTACGGTTAGCTTTCGTGTAGCGTGCCCATATTCGTACCTGAAAAGACATGCATCAGTCGCTTCGGGTCGTTATCTCCCGGCTTGCGAGTAGAGACTTGCGCTTGATTGGAAGGCGCCCGAGCAACATGAGCTGTGAGCTGCATTACGACATTCGTCAAGTCGTCAATTTTGGAGTATAACTTGGCCATCTCCTTATCTTTGCTATGATGTTGTTTTCGGAGCTCTTGGAGGAGCTTCTGTTCTACAGTCCGGGGGTGCAAAGTTTGCTCTTCTTTGCGGTCCGAGCTTGATTCCAAGTGGATTGAAGGATCCTTCTACCTATCAGCCTCATCGAGGTTTTTTTTATCATCCTGCGGAGTAGGGTGATCTTGGAATGGAGCAGCCACATTCAAGCCAGATTGGGCTTAGGATGTGATGGCCCCATCCTTGCTTTGTTGCGAAGGTTGTCATTGGGGAGCGTACCCGCCATGTAGACCGTGTGGATAACATAGCTGGCCATCTTTTTGCTTCCGGCGGCTGGTTTTGCGGACCGCTGTCATGGCCCTTCCACTTAGGGAAAGGACAATCGACTGAAGATGGTTGGCCTGACAGGGTTATCGAGCGGCGCTGGTGTTTCTTTTCACGCCTTGCCCCGCTGCTTTCGTGCTGCACGGAGTGCCTGGTAAACGCTTGAAGAGTCTCAGGTTTTCTACGTTAAGGTTTAGACACGTCTATTTGTAGTATCGTTCGGATTGCTGTCTTCTTGATCTTCGCAGTCATAGAGTTTCTCTTGACCCATCTCAAATGTTCAAAAAAGTTGCGGATTTTACGGGTAAGACGGTCGTCTTTACGGGATAACTCGGCTCTTGGAACTTCAAAAAATCCATCTTGGCCGGAGTCCGCGCCCTTTTGTTGGCTTTATACCTGAGCCACGCTTTTCTGTTTTGAGTGGTTGGCGGGCTTCTGCTTTTCTGGAAGCCGCTATTGGTCGGCCGGTAGAGAACCTTGAAAAGACATCCGGTGGCGCACTCGTTGAAGGCATCGCCTGAGCTTGCCCGCGAAATCTGGCGACTTCTTTTGTTCCGACTATTTTGCCCCCAGCTGGGGCCAAGAAGAGTCATTCGAACACTGACTTGCGTTGGGATTGGGGCACCCTCGAAACCACCACATTTGGCCTTCTGCCCCTTGAGGTCTGTTTAGCCACTTGGTTTGCCGGGGTCTCCACCAGATGAGCGCTTCCGGCGGGATTGATGATGACGGAACCAAATTGGCATGGAGGCTCCTCCTATTGCATCATGACACTCGCCGGGAGGATCACGTGGGCATTTGTCTTGACAACGTAGGTCACCGGAGTTGCTTCAGAGATCAAACTGGTCATTGCAGACATTCTCGTTGAATTTGAAGACTGTGATTGGAAAGCTGTTATCCTGCACAAAGAAACATGATTTCAGTACATGCAATCGATATATATGTTGATTGAGTTCGCATGAACGTTTAACCTGAAATATGGGAGGAGAGAAAACGTCCCACCGGGCATGTCAGAATCTGTAGGGTGTTTTTCATCACCCCATTAGAATGGGAATGCGCAGTTTGTCAGGCGCATTACAGATTCCCCCTGCCTAGGGTAGGCCTGGGTTTATTGATTGTGGGGATCCGAATCTCCGGCAGCCGCAGACTAAGCTGCCATTAATTACCCCTTACCTTTGGAGCGAGAGAATCTCCGATTGATGGGTCAAACTGGTCATGTGAACTCAATGTGTAGTGTACGTGTGTGTGTCTTGAGTGGTTTTGGGTATATCAGGGGTCTCGCAGAGTTTACGGGGGTCCTACCACCCGGATAGCGGGCTGGGGGTCAAGGGGGCTAGCAGCCCCCTTGCGGGATGCGGGGTAACGCCCCGTTAGAAATTTTTTTCTAACGGGAGATATGTTTTGAGTATGGGGCGTGTGGGAAAAAGAGGGGTAAGGAGTATCCTAAGGACGCATGAGATGACATGTGGGTGTTGGACGCCAGCGGGCCATATGCGTGGTGCGTGGGTGCCAGCGAGTCACACGTCTTGCACGCGAGCGCCGAATGCCAGCAGTTCACGTACTTGGCGTGTGGGCACTGGGCGCCAGCGGTTCACGTGCCCGAGGCGCGGGCGCAGGACGCCAGCAGGTCACGCGCGCCCGCACGAGGGTGCTGGGCGCTTGCTGGTCACGTACCCGGTACACGGGCGCTTGGACGCCAGCTGTTCACGTGTATGGCGCGTGAGCGCTGGGCGCCAACAGATCACACGTGGGCGCTAGGCGCTAGCAGATCACGCACCCTGCACGCGGGCGCTGAGTGCCCGCGGAAAAAGGGGCTTAGCCTCTGGACTGGGAGTTGAACTCCCGAGTGACTTTTGGAGTTAAACTCCTAAAAAGGATCTTTTGTGGAGTTAAACTTCAAAAACATCTGGATTTTGAGCTTAAACTCTTTTGAGAATTTGGATATTGGAGTTGAACTCCTCAAAAATTGGTTTGGAGTTGAACTCCTAAAGAAGAGATTCTTGTTCTGGAGTTAAACTCCCAAAAGATTTTTGGAGATAATGAAAGATGACCTTTTTTCTTCTCCTTTGGGCCTTGGATCCTCTCTTAAACCTTGGATCTTCCCAAAGTGAGATTTTTAGAGATGAATCTCCTTCTTCCTCCTCTCTATTGTTTGGATCTTGGAGAAAGTGGACGGTGAGATTTAAAAATCTTCCCTTTAGAGATTTGCTGGGAGATTTGAACTCCTCTTCAAAAGTTTTACGGTGAAAAACTGCTTTTTTGGGGACAGAAGAGTTAAACTCTTGATTTAATTTAAAAAAAAGAGAAAAATGTTTAAAACCTTAAGAAAGAAGGAGGCACAGAACCCTAGAAAATTATGGGAAGAATCTTGTTTGTTATCATTCATCATGATATCTTATATAGGCTTTACATTTTACATATGGCCCCTTGGGCTTTTCAAAATGGCACATTTACCTTTCCTATGCCATGTGTTTTTTTCTTTTGCACATAAGCCATGAGCTTTTACATAATTTGAGTTTGTTGCCCATTTTACTACATTTATTCATAAAAATTATATTAAACTTATTTATGTTTTAACAATTATTCTTTTGGCATGGGGGGCCGGCCTCTTCATGCTTGGGCTCGACCTGGGCATGGGTCCACTTGCTTGGACATGGGTTCGGGTTCAGACCCACTTGGCTTGGGGTTGACTTTGAATTTGACCTGGTCAACCGGGGTATAATTTTTGACCCCAACACTCTTCGAATCAAACAACAATGAAATAGAAATTTCTTTTAAAAAGATGAAATTTTACCATTTCTTAGAAAATTTGCCACCAAGCAGATTGTCAACGTTTGTTCTTTCCTTGTTGGGCTCCTTCGATTTGTGGCTCTAAGCAACGAGGGAGGCCAATGATGATATTTTTAAGAGATGGGTCTTGCTCTTTGGATCATTAAATGCATGCAAATTAAGTGTGAAGGAAGAGGAAAAGATGAAAGTGGTCGTGGTCGTGGTGCTGGGGCTGAGCTGGCTTTTCTTTTTAGTGAGAGAGAATTTTAGAGCGAAAAAGGGCAGTGGACACGAGGAGGCGGGAGAGCGTGGTCCAGGTCGCCTTTGTGGCGGCGGATGCACTTGCAGCGGAGGAGGTGATTCTTGGGGAGGGGAAGGGGAGGGAAGAGAGTGCTTGCTGTTATAATAAAGAAGAAAGGTAATATTGGGATTTAAAAAAATTTAATTAGCCATGTGAGGTCATATGGCATCTTATAAGTGAGATTTAACGGTCCAGGGGGCGATGGGGTAACGATTGTCAACTTTAGGGGGTTTTCGTCTAACGGCAGAATTACAGGAGAGTTTCTGGATATTAGCCAAACTTCAAGGGATATTCGTGAAATAAGCGTGTTTAATATGTACAAAGCCCACAAAACCAAATCCAAGCCCCCCTAAGGCCCACAAAACCCAACCCAAGAAAATCCCCCCATTAACTAAGTCATCTTTATCCTCCAATCCCTTATTATAACCTCCAACCCCTGGACGTGGGCCCCACACGCAACCTATATATCTCCCCAACAATTGGCAATTGTAGAAGGTAAAAAGGCAATTGTTTTCTTTATTTGTTTCTATTTTTTGGGAGAATGCACGTGCGCCGCATGCGCCCATAAACTAAGCCAAAAACCTAACCCTAGATCTGATCCTCATCAGCCGTCGAATCTCTCCTCCTCCTCCTCCTCCTCCTCTCTCAATCCCCCTCCCCTTTCGCCACCGCCGGAGATACCCCGCCGGTGACGCTCCATCCATCGCCGCCGACGAAGTCCTGAACTTCACCGTGTTTCGCCTCTGCCGGTATCTGTTCGATCTTTTCCTCTCTCGATTTTAGATTTTTTTTTTGAATTTATCAGCGAGATCGAGTTTGGAACTATCGATTTAGGAACGATCTCCATGTTTTTTTGGGATCAGATCGGGGCTTTAGTAATAAATTGAGGATTTTTTAGGCATAATTAATCCTTGATTAAATGAGTGCAAATGCTTGTTAATAATCTGTGTCATTTGAATTTATGACAGAATCGCACTGAATGTTTTGATGAAATGTGGGTATGTAACAGAGATGATATGAATTGTTTGTTTGATGTTTGATTGCTGCTGTAAAGGTCGATGAATCAATAAATTTGGTTCATTGGAGATTGGTGCACTTGGTGAAAGGTTAAATTGGAGGAGATTGATAGCTCGGGACCTCTGGTTGATCTTAATCAGTGATATGATGATGGCACCTAAGAGTTGACCCTCCCTCTTCTTTTTCCACATCTTCATCTAGGATAATTTTCAGTTCCGAAGCCGGGTGAGATATGATGTTAAGTTGTTAACCTGCTCTTAATAGTGCCAAGATTCATAGCCAATAAGTATTTTAGGTGACGGAGCTTGCAACAATTTTAATGACCACTTGGCATAGACAAGGTCAATAGGGAAATGTAAATGCATTTCCTTTGACCAATTTATCATCTTTCCCGTTTCCATCGGTTATAGGAGACTTTAAAAGACATCACACATTCATTTAGGTTTTTAGCAAGCTCTCTCTGTTTATTATGTCCTAGGTGAGGAGATTGGCTTTAAATACGAGAAGATTATCGTATATAGGCAACCAGACGTAATCTTTATTAGTATCTTTTATTAGAAAATGGCTCTAGAGTAAATGATTATGAATTTGTGTGTGTGTGTGTGTTTGGAGGGGAATCTTTAGTCGAGGGGGGCACACCTTGGGCAAGTTTCCATTGAGGAGCCCAACTAAATAACAGGCTATGCAGCATGGGTTCGGCTATGGGATACGATACAATTCGGATTTGCGGTTTTGTATTTTCAAAAATCTAGGATACGAGAATATGGGATATGTTTTTATATCGATTTTTAATTAAATAAATATGAATATATATTAAGATATACATACAAATATATAATAATATAAATAAATAATTGCATTATGTTAGATATTCAATGCATTTTTAAATTCCGGAAATCCTTAATTTAAGCGTTGAGTCGAGATAGGTTGGTGAGACATTTACAAGTCAAGTGAATCCGAAAGAATCCTAGAGTTTCGGACTCCAATTCACTACCGGGGACGATTCGCGAGGCATTTGCAAGTATCCGTGCTTCATAAACAATAGATAATAATGATAATCATATAATAAGAATCTGGATTATAAAATCTCTTCATTTTAATCGCCGACGTAAAAAATTTCTTATTTACAAAGAACGACACTGCAATTTGTGCCCCTTTAAATAAGGAACAAAAAAAATCAACTGTGTGACTAATCAGATATGAACCTCACACCTATTGTGAAGGAATGAGCCATAATATTTCCCTGGTATACTCTCTTAATTAATTTGATGGAGTAAATACATTTAATTTATATTGAAATCTCATCACTTACTTGCAACCGTTATCAGATCCCCCCACACCCCCAAATAAATAAAAATAAAATAAAATTAGGGGCATGTGCTCCCCTAGCTCCTTTATAGTCAGCCCCTGATGACGATTATGATTGAGATTGATTTGATTCCTTCTATTACGTTAGCTAGCTTGTGTTTTTTTATATGAATTGGGCTGACTTACTGCTTTACATTGTAAATCCTAGATGGTAATATATTTTGCTCTTTACCAGATATATTTAATTTACACCTGCCAAATAGAGGCATGAAATGGGGTGTCGAGGAAGACCTTCATTTGATCTTAATGAACCCCCAGTGGAAGAAGAAGATGAGAAGGGTAGCATCCCACTTATTATGCCCCAAAAGTCTCTTCCTTCGTCAAATCTTCGCACCTCAATTTCATTTCCGACCGATGGGTGCCCTCGGATAGTAAATAATCACGCATTCATGCATGCAGCTTCAGGTTCCGGCTTTCAACCATTTGTTAGGGCTAAGAACTTGCAAAGTAACAAGGTGGGTTGTGAACAGAAGACAGATGATCTAAATGCGAACGAAGCTTCAACATCTTTGAATGCAAGTAGATGTAAGGATAAGAAAGTGTCACCGGTTGTATCGTCATGTGCTCATGATTCTCAAGCCGTTGACAGAGAAGAAGGAGAACTTTGTGATATGGATGCCAATGATGACACGGGCAGAAGGGATGCTAGCAGTAAGAATGATGCTGGTAGTGTAGAAATTGCTGAGACGCTAACTGAAGTTACAAAAAATGAACATGTTGATACAACTAAACCAAATAACGATTCTATGTTTATTGGGAATAGCAAAAGTGATGTAGATTACATTGATAAAGAAGAGAAAGCTGAGGCTGCATCGGGATCAGAATGCACTGGAAATTTAACCTCTTCTTCTAGGAGGGATGTTTCTGCAGATGTCCTTGAAGAACCTCCTGCAGTCTTGAAGCCAAAAGATATCAAAGGATTTGAAGCTAATTATGCTGCGAGAATTGCAAATAATCATGGGAAGAGGCCTAAGATTGATGAGCACAAGGAAGCGATGCTAGGAAAGAAGAGGGCTAGGCAAACTGTATTTATTAATGCAGATGATGTCAAGCATGCAGGTTCTATGAAATCTTCAGCATCAAAGAGGCCCACTTCATTTCCATCTATTGTTAATCGAACTGTGAAAGAAACTTCTCGTGCTAGTTCTATCACTATTGAACGGGCTGCAGAAAGACAAAACCAGCCTTCAACCAAGATTCAGAAACAATCAAATATGACCTCTGATGGAAGTAGCCGTATGGAGTTTAGTGAATCAAAGGCCGAATCAAATGGAGATGCCAATCCAGGATCCCGATCTCGATCCAAAAGATTGAATGGCAACGAGTCCCCTTCCGAAGTAAATGCACCAATTGTTCCTAAAGAAGATTCATGGAAGCAGTCTTCGGAGTCTAGGCAGTTTAAGAATCCACCTGGTTCATCTCGTAAATCAACAGTGACAGGTCAGAGTATTGCAGAGCCAAAAGTCAGTAACAAAAAAAACCTCCTTCTTCCCCCTAAGAAGCATATCTCAAATAATCTCCAGTATCAAGATACATCAGTCGAACGACTTCACCGGGAGGTTACAAATGATAAGTTTTGGCATCATCCAGGTTTTAATCCCTTGCTAATTTGTGATTTCTGTCTTCTTAGCATTAGTTTGGTTTGGTAGAATGTAACTTTTGGCTGTTGGTAATTTTACTCGTTGAATGCATGCTTTGATCTTGAGGAACAAGTTCACATGATGAGAATGAAGCAAAATGCTAATAAGAGACGAGAGTTTGGGTGCTTGCATAAATTAGCATCTGCCTTGTGTCTTCTCATAAACGGTAGGGGCACAAGATGCTATTCTGGTCTAGTTAGTCTGTATATGAAGCACTGAGCCTTGGTAATTCAATACTGCAGTCTTACTTGCTGACTATGGACACATATTATATTCGTCCACTGCACAAACTGAACCTTTCAAATGTATCTGAAGATTGATTTACATTTCAGTATTTTTATGCCAAGAATAAAACCAGTTTATAATTGCAATTAAACGTGTTATACTGTTACGGATCTGCATAAGACCTCTAATTTGTACGATGTATGATTTTAATGATTTGAGATGGAGGATTCTCTTCAGAATGGAGGACGGGGTTAGGTTTCCACATATAAGTGATTAGATTACAGCATTAATTTGTACATTGGAGGTCAGGGAAATCATTGCATGACATCTCACAGTTCTTAAGAGCTTTTGAGAAATATTCTTATATTACATCAGCAGTATAAGCTGTGAAAATCAAGTCAATGAATTCTAGTGCAGATGACCCTGTAAAACCTATACGTCTAGGCTCTAATATATGCATCATTTTTGCCAACCATCTTGTAAAGTATTGATGTCGTCGAACCGTGAGAATATGAGGAAACCACCTTCTTAATGAAATTTCTTATTTTTCCTATTGAGGCCTTGGAGGTCCAGGCAATTTTTTTTCCTGATGATTCATCACACTTATACCTAAGGTTGTGGAAGTTTCATTAATTATGGCTCGGTCCAACAATTTCTCGAAATGAGTTCATGATTTGTTTTTTTTGAAGGAAATCATTTGGTGATTTTGCGCCTGTCGATGTGGTTATGAGCTTCTCATAGAGGTTAATAACTCAATATCATGACTAGCTTTAATATGTGAGCTGGTTTCACAGTGTCTTATTGTCAACTATAATTGGTCAAATAAGCTTGAAAGACCTACACATTTAGATATCAACACTGCCTACAATATGCTTATTCAGTGCTTTCAATTAAAGCATTCACAAACTACTCAAGGGTTTGACAGAAACTCAAATGCCTATGTGGTTACTGTAATGCATCATATATGCTATGTTTGGGCCAGTAGGTATGTAATGTTACTGCGGACGTATTTACAACCATGCTTGAAGACATATTTGATGGCAGTAAAGAGGGATGCTCATTTTTTAATGTTCCAGTGAAACTTAGAAATATTAGCCAACAAAGTAAACTTGTGATAGCAAACCTAGTATGAAGAGTACTATTTCCATTAACTTTTGTCTATCATATACTAGTTTTTTGCATGTGCTAAACACACGGAAAATTGTAAATACTTTGTTATTTATTTTATCAATATCAAATGTGTTATGATTATCTTTATGTTACTAAGAGTCTATATCTTTTGAATGTGAGAGAACATTGTTTCATTGTTAGTAAACGACTCCAATTGTTTCATTGACTCAAGGAAAAATAAAATTAAGAACTTAAACCATAATTTAATATATTAAAAAAAGAGGTACAATCAATTATGATTATTTAATTAGATATAGAGTAATAGGAATTGATTTATTGCAAGTATTATAGTAAATAAAGGCTAAATTGCAAGAAACACCCGACTTCTAAAAACCTGCGCGTTGCCTCCCTCAACTTCAATTTATTCCCAAAATTAATAAAACAAAAAAATCTCCTTTTTATTTATTCAATATTAGAATTATTCGTATATAGTGTTCCCAAATAACTTTTATCAAATTAAAATATGTGTAAAATCCTTCTAATATGGTTTCATACTTAAAATAAATTATCTTTCTTTGAATTTTTTTTACCATGCTTCTCAATTTCCTTTGTCTAAATCCACTTCGAAGCAAAAAGAAATTAATGATTAAAGTGCAACCTCCTATCGAAATTCTTCCCAATCTTGTCCAATACGAGTTCTCTCTTGGATTTTACAAATGATGGGGAAGAAGAGAAGAGAAGAGAAGAGGGTTGCAAGTGAAATTGGAGAAGGTGTAGGCTTATGCCGTAAGAAGAATGTGAGTAAAAGAGAGATGAACTCTAATTGATATATGGTCTTTAGAGCTCTGAAAGCAATTTAAATAGTTGAGGTTCAATATCAACACATTAATAATTGCAAAACTAAGTTCTTACAAAACCCTGAGGGAAACTACAGATCTTGAGATTATCTAATGGCATTATTTTCAGAATTGTGCTAAGATAATGGTAGAATCAGGCAAAAGGTAAGAAAATATATCTCCTTTTTATTTATTCAATATTAGAATTATTCGTATATAGTGTTCCCAAATAACTTTTATCAAATTAAAATATGTGTAAAATCCTTCTTCCTTTGTCTAAATCCACTTCGAAGCAAAAAGAAATTAATGATTAAAGTGCAACCTCCTATCGAAATTCTTCCCAATCTTGTCCAATACGAGTTCTCTCTTGGATTTTACAAATGATGGGGAAGAAGAGAAGAGAAGAGAAGAGAAGAGGGTTGCAAGTGAAATTGGAGAAGGTGTAGGCTTATGCCGTAAGAAGAATGTGAGTAAAAGAGAGATGAACTCTAATTGATATATGGTCTTTAGAGCTCTGAAAGCAATTTAAATAGTTGAGGTTCAATATCAACACATTAATAATTGCAAAACTAAGTTCTTACAAAACCCTGAGGGAAACTACAGATCTTGAGATTATCTAATGGCATTATTTTCAGAATTGTGCTAAGATAATGGTAGAATCAGGCAAAAGGTAAGAAAATATATCACATTCTTTGATGGATTTTGAGGAAGAAACACTGATTTCTTTTGTCTTCGATTCTTCTTTGCTAGAGAAATTCTTGATGTTGATGAGGAGCTCTAATTGATCTATTGACTTTAGAACTTCTACCCGGAATAGGAAATCACTGCCATTTTAAATTTGTTTCTCTTATTTTCTAATTTTAGTGTTTTCTATCTCGTATAAAATAAATTGAACAAAGTCTTTCAAATCTATTAAAGCAAACCTTAAGTTATAGTTTTAAATTTATAACTGAAATCAAATTCAAATAATGTACCATATAATATGTATTTTAACCCAATCATAACATGACAGAAGAAAAAAGGGTTACTCAAATTTGCTTCTAAGGCCTCTTTTGGGGTGGGTCCTAGTCTAGCTTTAGACACAAACACAAACACACACATTCACATTCAGTTATTATACTTCTGTTCTAAACAACATGTGGAAGTAATTATTGGTTGAGCAATTAATTATTTCTGTTCTCATCTAATAACTAAAAGTGGGTAACCTAGTTTGAGGGTTTAGTTAAACCGCTTGGTTTTAAAACGGCCTAGTTTTTTTATCAGAAATTTCTGCCTATCGTCAATCATGGTGTTTTTTCTCTGCTAGCCCTATTATTTAGAAAGTACTCTGACCATTATTAAGTTCTGAGTACGATCATCTGGCTAATTTCAGAGGAGGCAGAGCTTCAGGGTGTGCCCGGACACTTTGAATCCGTTGAAGAGTATGTGCAAGTGTTTGAACCTTTGCTCTTTGAGGAATGCAGAGCGCAACTGTACAGCACATGGGAAGAATTAACGGAATCATCTCGGGATGCACATACCATGGTTCGTGTAAGAACTGTAGAAAGACGAGAAAGAGGTATGCTACCGTGTTTTTTTAGTGTCTATTTTTTCCATCATTTAATTAAGAATATGACATGCTTTGCATAGTATTTTATATAGAGTGATGAACAATTGTCAGATCAGGTTGTGTTATTTGGTGATTTTCATATTTGTGATGGAGATTTGTACTTGAGCTTATATACATGCCATGGACAGAGGAACTCCTGATACCATTATTGTACTAATTCTCATAGTAAACAAGGTTATTATATTTATGCCATCAAGGTTCTGGGTTAGCTCATTGTGACATCTTTGAGGCTATATCTAGCTAACTGTTGGCTGTTAGCGGGCTTAGCTTTCATGCTATTGAATATGAGCAAGTGATGCAGACAGAAAGTGATGCAGACAGAGAGAACTAATCATTGATTCTATTTGCCAATGAAAATCTATGTACACCAACTCATGCAATATGAGCAGGGTATCATCAAAGTATTTACTAATAGGATGCCTCCTCGGTTTCAAGAATGTACCTAGTCAGCAAAATACTGATTTGATGATTACAAGAGAGAAATAAAGTAAAGAACCGGAAATGAAAGACGAGGAGCGAAGAACTAAGTGAAAAGATATAAAGAAAACCATTCCGTAAAAAATACATACCTCACACCTGTTTTAGCAAAGAATATCTTCTGCTGACCTCACACTATCTAATGTCGATGCTGCTTTAAAATACTGGTTTAATGGCTACAGGTGAGAGGTAAAGTGAAGAACTAGGTAAAATACAAGATATTCAAAGAATACAAGCAATATAGCAATGGTTTAATGGTTACAATAAGATACAAATTCGCGGATTCATTTTATATCGATTTTTTAATAAAGTAAATGTATGTGTGTGAAAATATACTTATAAACAGATAATAATAGAAATAAAAAGGGCATTATGTAGATATTCTATGCACTTTCGAATCAACAATGAAAATTGAATAATTAAAATTGATACAAACGTAATATTAGTTATCTATCAATCATGGGTGAACAAATATAAATATATAATAGGCACAGCTATTCAATAACCAACTATAGATTAAACATGTTGAAGGAGAACATCAGGATCTGAGAATTTCCGAGTCCGCTTGCAATCGGGGACTATTCATAAGGCATTTACCGCAATTTGTGCTTCATAGAATACAAGTCTGAAATTTTCAAATCTCACAGATGCTTTATCGAAGAACCCCTTTTGTTGACCTCACACCATCTCTAATGTTGCTCTAGAAAAAGTGAGAACTGGATCTTGATCTCTCTACCGTTTTTTATTTTATATTTATCACCATTCTGAAGAAAAATCGCCTCTACTGCATATCTTCTGATCCTGCAATATTAACCACCCAGTTGATATTTTACAAATAAAGCCCTTTTAGGTGTAAAATACTACAAGACCAGAATTGTATACATAATATTTTGAAGAGGTTGAAGATACAGTGGTATCATATATGGTCCTGTCTGTAACTGTATATTTTGACTATACTATGAAAGTGTAGAAACCATATTGTTAGCTATCATAGAGAAGTTTCGAACTCCTGATTTCTTGGAGGGAGTCCTGGCTTCTACTCTCTTCAGGAGTTAGCTAACTCCTCGACTAAATTTGATGTGACCTAACTTTTTTCCTTACTGCCAGAATCTACATATGGCGAGCTGTGTCCAAACAATGACTTAGACTTTACCTTTAGTGAACATGGCTGTTGTTTTAAAATCGCACTCCACCTTTCCGCTTCACTCTCTTTTCTTTTTAAGTGCTAATTATAGATTATTTATCATTTATCATTTATCCTACATATATTCTGCAAGAGTGTCAGTCTTCTATACACTTCGTTGTTTTTGGCATCTAGAGAAAAGGCAGCCCATTACACGAACACGAGGCTCCTAGCATTGCAGGTGTGGACATCCGGTGTATGCAGCCTTACCCCTAGGTTACAGTTAGGTTTGTTTTATAACTTGAACCAGTGAAAAGGGGTAATTGTAATAAAAAAAGCAAAGATCCATTAAGATAAGCGAAGCATAAGCTTAATGAATCTAAATTATCTTTTTATAAAATATGTTTCTCATATGTTTTGTATCCATGGTAAAACTGGGTTGACTGCTTGACCATGGACATAATTTAAGTATAAAGACTTATGAAAAGTATAAAGTGGGTTTGACTTCAAACAGTGTTTTGATTGGTGTCATTGATGATTAGAGAAATGGATAGTGACATGCAACAAGATGTTAATGAGCACTGGATGTCGTTTTCATTGGTTGCCACAATTGGTCAAGACTCAAGATCATCTTAGTTCACTTGATGGCAAAATGGAGTTACAGCTTAAAATAGAAAAGGAAGAGAGGGGTGTGGTTGGGGTAGGGGGGCTAGCCGGCTTTAAGCCAAACACAATTACATGCTAAAGCCCAAAAGCATGTGCTTCTCACCAAATAGTGTAAACATCACTATGAAATAGCTAAAGCTTCAGATATTAGAGATTTATCTTGTAGTCTATGCAACAAATTCTCAAGTAGTGTAGACATCACTATGAAATAGCTACAGCTTCATATATTAGAGATTTATTTTGTAGTCTATGCAACAAATTCTCGCCACTATGGACCTATCGTACAAAGTGCACTAAAGTGAACTTTGTTGTGGGCCTATTACGATTTTGCTATGAATGATGGAGAGCATTTAGCATTTGCGTTTTAGATTTGTGGAGTAATACTCTCATAAGGCTTTGACTAATAGGAAGATTTTTTTTTTTTTTTTTTGTAAAACATAGTGCTATCAAGTATCGAAGCCTTGATATATCTCTTTGCTTCATAAGTCAACAATGAAGAATACAGAGCTGAATTTTCACATAATTCCCAAACTGTAAGCTGTTCAATGTTATGTGAAGGGAGTTTACCTTTTTGGGTACTTAATTTGATGTCAAGCTTTTGATGCTTTACTGGATGCTGCCTGTTGTATATGTATGCTTGAGCCTTGATGTATTAGACACCTTTTCATAGGGTTTAAGGACTTTGATTAGAAGTGAGATCGTACAGTATGCTGCGAAACTTTCTGGATAGATAATATACCTGTTTTGTGCAGGTCAATATAGTCTATGATTTCTCTGGCAGTATATGTGCTACAAAGGAACAATACTTGCTGCTACAGTTGCTGGCAGAATTGTTTCTTTCTTCCAGACGACTGGTAAATTAGTTTGTCATGAATATTAATTAGATATTATGTTCGTCAAACCTATTGATCGAATGCCGTCCAGTTATTCCACTTTAATCTGTAGTGCTTGTTATATCTACATTGTGTTGCTTTGCCCCATTTTTTCGTTTCGAGTGTCGGGAGCTGGGGTAAAATTTATTGATCATGATTTATGATATGTAGTTGTAACATCTATGCCCTATTATTTGATGTCAACTTATGTTTTTCAATCTAGGATGGTATGATGTAATAGTTCTTCCAGCATATGACTTGAAATGGACATTTAAAGAGGGGGATGTTGCAGTTCTTTCATCTCCGAAGCCTGGTGCAGGTCTGTATTTGAGCCTTAATTATGTCTTTTAGTTACATTAATTATTTAACATGATTGTATGCATAAGCATCTCTTCTTAATTGAATTGTTGATTTATAACATATTATCTTTATTCTAACACTGAATGCAGCAAGATCTAGTAAACGAATTACTAATGTTGGTGCCAACAAAGAGGATTCTGAACCTGATAATACCGGGCGAGTTGCTGGTACAGTTAGGCGGCATATCCCTATAGATACACGTGAACCAACTGGCGCAATTCTCCATTTTTATGTTGGAGATTCATATGATTCTAGGTAATGTTTAGTTCTTAATCCACAGGCTTCTGTTCAAAGAACATTACTGTGTACGTAGGACTTGCCCGATCTAAATCTCATACCGTTCGTAGGTCATTTTGGTCATGTTCAGTAATGTGGAAAATACAAGGCGGAATTGGAATTACATATGGCATATAGGGAAATGCGGTTTATCTTGTTAAACCGGTTAATTTGGTTTGCTGCAGTTGAAAAAATGCAACAGATGTTCCATGCAACATGTAGACCCGAATACCTTGTTTGATTGTGTTTTAACTGTCATTGGATTAAGCACATTTTGCTGTTAGTTAAACCAAAGTGAAACTGCTACATTTGTTGCAGCTTTGCAATGAGGGAAAATAGGTACATTAATATATGCCATCATCACATCTCTCTTTCGCATGGCTTCATACTGCCTGCGGTAAATGCTGTAAAAATTTATGGCATTTTGTAACTTCATTTGCAAATATTATCGCTAACCAAACATGGAAAAGTTATATATATATATATATATATATATATATATATATATATATATATATATGTGAAGGCAAATACACAGCTATATTACGTAGCTGCCAACCATCCAAGAAACCATTTGGTATACTGTTAAGCAGGCCATAAATCTTCATTTATGTCTCACTTAATCCATAACAAATACACAGCTATATTACGTAGCTGCCAACCATCCAAGAAACCATTTGGTATACTGTTAAGCAGGCCATAAATCTTCATTTATGTCTCACTTAATCCATAAGCATGATAACATCTTTTGCTCATGCTGTCCATCCCCCCCCCCCCCCACCCAAGCTCAAAGTTTGATAGATCTGCCCGAACAAGGTAAGTTACATGTAATCCTCCTAACTTGGGTTCTTGTAGACAGTGAGCCTTCTTTTGTAGTAAAAACTATAACAATAAGGACATCTGCTACATTCATATCTGTATGAGAGCTTGTTTAATATCATGCTTCGTAGGATCCCTGCAAATTTTTGTATACTTTTGTACATATTCCTTCTCCCTTTTAAATATGGGGCACTTCATGCACTACCGGCATTATTTTGTTTTATCAAGATAATTTTTATGGCTCACTTTACCAGTTGAATTTTTATCTTTACTTATAACTACCTACATTTTATGTTAACATATTTTCATGTGCCACTGATCCTATTTTTATTTTTTCTTTATTTGTTTGGTTCCTGGATTTTCAGCAAAATAGAAGACAATCATATTCTAAGGAAATTCCAGCCCAAGAGTGTTTGGTATCTTACTGTGCTTGGTTCTCTGGCAACCACACAACGCGAGTATGTTGCTCTGCATGCATTTCGCCGTCTTAGCTTGCAGGTTTGGATTGCTTCTTTCAATGTCTTTTAATTTTTAAGGTTAACTGCTTATAAACCCTTAACGTATACCACATCCCATACTTATGAACCCTCAAGTTGTTTATTAGCACTCTACTCACCTGAGATTAGTATATCTGCTCAAGAATATCAATTTTAACATGGCACCTGACTAATCTATGGGGGTTTCGTGTTAATAATCCAGTTGAGGGGGTTATGCCTGCTTAATGAATAAAAAATGAATCATTTTTTACTAGCTTGTTAGTGATGCATCATATGACAATACAGATGCAAAGTGCTGTTTTGAAACCTAGCCCAGAACTCTTCCCCAAGTATGAAGAGCAACCTCCTGCAATTCCAGAATGTTTCACTCCAAGCTTTATAGATCATCTTCATAGGTCTTTCAATGGTCCTCAGTTGGCAGCTATTCAATGGGCTGCGATGCATACAGCTGCAGGCACAGCAAGTAGCGGCACGACAAAAAAGCAAGAACCTTGGCCCTTCACTCTTGTTCAAGGCCCCCCAGGCACAGGCAAGACACACACGGTATGGGGCATGCTAAATGTAATCCATCTTGTCCAATATCAACACTACTACACTGCACTTCTTAAGCAACTTGCTCCCGAGAGCTACAAACAATTGAGTGAGCCCAGTGGTTCAGAAAGCAACCCCAACATGGGGGGATCAATTGACGAAGTCTTGCAGACTATGGACCAAAACCTTTTCCGCACTCTCCCGAAACTTAGTCCTAAGCCCAGAATGCTCGTATGTGCTCCTTCAAATGCTGCTACTGATGAGCTGCTAGCTCGTGTTCTTGATCGAGGATTCATCGATGGAGAAATGCAGGTGTATCGCCCGGATGTTGCCCGTGTTGGAGTGGATTCTCAAACACGTGCGGCTCAAGCTGTGTCTGTGGAGCGAAGAACTGAGCAGCTTTTGCTGAAGGGTCGAGAGGAAGTTATCAGGTGGATGCATCAGCTGAGAGCTCATGAGGCCCAATTCTCACAACAGATCGCCCTTCTTCAGAGGCAGCTTAATGCTGCTGCTATTGTAGGCCGTTCGCAAGGATCTGTTGGTGTGGACCCCGATGTTCTTGTCGCTCGTGACCAAAATCGTGATGTTTTGCTTCGAAAACTCGCGCAAGCTGTTGAAGGAAGAGACAAAGTGTTGGTTGAAATGTCCCGCCTTTGCATTTTAGAGAGCAGATTTCGCCCTGGGAGCAACTTTAATTTGGAAGATGCTCGAGCTCACCTCGAAGCGAGTTTCGCCAACGAAGCAGAGATCGTTTTTACTACAGTTTCGAGCAGTGGGCGTAAAATATTTTCTCGTCTCACGCATGGGTTTGATATGGTTGTTATTGATGAAGCGGCTCAGGCCAGTGAGGTGGCGGTTCTTCCTCCTCTCTCACTTGGTGCCGCCCGATGTGTTCTTGTTGGTGATCCTCAACAACTTCCTGCAACCGTTATCAGTAAAGCTGCTGGAACTTTGCTTTATAGCAGAAGTCTTTTTGAGAGGTTTCAGCAAGCCGGATGCCCGACTATGTTATTGTCTGTTCAATATAGGATGCATCCTCAAATCCGTGATTTTCCATCAAAATACTTCTATCAAGGACGCTTAACTGATAGTGAGAGTGTTGCCAATTTACCTGATGAAGTTTATTATAAAGACCCTTTGCTTCAGCCATACGTGTTTTATGATATCATGCATGGACGAGAATCACACAGAGGTGGGTCGGTATCATACCAGAACATTCAAGAAGCACAGTTCTCTTTACGGTTATATGAATATCTTCACAATTTCTTGAAATCTAATGGTGGGAAGAAGATTACTGTTGGTATTATTACGCCATATAAATTGCAGCTCAAGTGTCTGCAAAGAGAATTTGAGGAAGTTCTAAACTCGGAAGAAGGGAAGGATCTGTACATTAATACAGTTGATGCTTTTCAAGGCCAGGAGCGCGATGTCATTATCATGTCTTGCGTGCGTGCATCAAACCATGGTGTTGGATTTGTTTCCGATATTCGTCGCATGAATGTTGCTCTTACTCGAGCAAGGAGGGCATTATGGGTATTCTCTATCTCTCTATCTCTCTCTCTCTCTCTCACACACACACACACACACGCACACGCACAGACACCCACGTATCCATAAGCATTACTGGGCAGGAATCCCATGCATCATGTACGAGGACCCCGTCAACATTACTGTCCTTTTCCCCAGCTACATGAATCCTGATGCTTCTCTTGTAGGATTCTATTCAATGAGTTGACAAATCCTTTTTGACTAGATATATTTTCGTTTATGTCTACCGCAAAAATTTAGTAGTAACATAGGATTCGACACATGATATTTTTGGAATCTGATTTGAATGTTAAATAGTAGTATTACGGACACTCCAATATACTTGTGTTGAATTCAGAAGTCATTTAAAGGCAAATGAACCAAGAAAGAAGAGAACAAAGCGAAAATCCCAAGAATACTAAGTAACTAGGCAAGCCAGATATCTTGTATTAAAATTTCCCATAGCTTGCATGGTACTGTTCAGACAATTCAAGGACAGAAAAGGAACAATGGGAAAAAATAAATATTGCTTTGGACTGAATACTAGTAGGTTACTTCAGATGTTGAACTTGAGGACTCATCTAATTATATATAGTATAAAAGGAACATCTGAAAATAGTGCTAGTCCAAATATTTGTAGATCATTCCAAATCCAACATTTAGTGAAAACAATAGACAATAGTATCAGGCTTTGAATTGAATATCGGGCTTCTTTCTAATCTTATCTAATTCTTCTAGGTCATGGGCAATGCAAATGCTCTTATGCAGTCTGAAGACTGGGCTGCTTTGATCACCGATGCAAAGTCGAGGAATTGTTTCAAAGATATGGAGAGTATTCCTAAAGAACTAATGACTTTGAAAACACAACATAGCCCAGAAAAGGTTTCTTCCAATGATTTTAGAAACTTGAGAAATAGTGGGCAGAGACAGAGACAGTTTGACATGACAACGCAACAATCTGAGGACGAAGATAGGTCCAATAATTATCTTCGAAGAAACGGTAGCTATAGAGATATAAAGCCGCCAAATGAGAATCATTCTTTGGATGATCTCGGCCATCCAGGCGACAGATCTCTTGCTAGGCGGCAAAATCCTTCAAGGGGTTTGTAGACGAAAGAGAGTAATGCAACAATTGATTCTCTCTATTTCAAATCACAACCATCGAGGTTGTGGTAACCACAGCATGATCTCTCAATAGGAATGGAAAAGGGTTGGCTCGGTTTGGTTGAACAACCGGGGATGGGTCAGAGAGCAGTCGCCGCATTGGGATTCATGATTAATTTTATAAGTTGGCAACGGCTCGAAATTCAGAAGCATGGCAATTTAGCCGAGGGTTCGTTTACGATGATTATGGAAAACAAAGAATTAAAATTCGTAGGGCAGAGTACACAGAAGGTGAAAGATGTAAGTAAAATTTGTGATGTTTATATTAAAGTTTATTTGGAAATATCGTAACAAAGGTTCTAGATTCTAGAAATAACAAGCAGTGTACCAAATCTATGTTTACAACAGGAAATAGGTCATATTATCCTATGAACGCATCACTGAAGAAAGCCTATTTTTCTTTTCGGATCAAACTATGTATATATCAGACCAATTTATTTTATTTTATTTTAAATTTTGTTTTTCGTTGTAATTAAAGTCCTTTCTAGTGTTGACTTTGTTATCACATCCTGATTTAAATTTCAAGGGATTGAAGTTGGAATTCGTTTCTTGTTCTTAATAATATTATAAGTTGTGTCATTTTTCTTGGTTTGGATTGGGTTATGATGCTCCAGATTCTGCTTTAGTGTGCATCATCTTTTTCTATAGCAGCTCAATTTGTTGACAATTTGTACATTTTCCAGGCAATTTCACTGTGAAAACATGAGAACGAATTTCTGAAATTACAATGTAAACTGTGCTCGTGGTTCGAGTTCTATGATTGTTTCTTCAAATTTACTGCATGGATTATTGATCTAGATTCTGAAATTAATGATGGAAATTCGCAAATAAAAGGTAGCAACATTCGTTTCATAAAAAGAAAGAAGTCTCAGGCAATCTTGACCCTTGGCATTTGGAGGATATAGTTGCCGACGTTTAGTTTATTTAGATGCCAAAGCTAATTATTTAGCAAAATATTGGATCCATTGGAGCTCTATTTTTTATATTTGAAGACTACTTTTTTTGGAATCGAACTGGCCACCTTTTATATTGGAAGGAAATGAAGTTTTTAAGGCATGAGTTATGAGTTATGCTTACTTAGGTGAGATAATATTTAGGTGAGATAATATTTGATAGGTTGGTTTTAAGAAAGAGAAAACGGGTCGTGCAGCCCTTTTCCATCCACACACAGCCTAGGGTGTAGGATGGGATCGACCAGCTATTTTGCACTTAGGTCTGGCCGTATTGTGGATTGTGAGGGGACACATAGTCGGCCATCGCCTCCCTGATTTTAAAAGAAAGTAAAAGGAAAATAGTCATAAGTATCTTGACCATTTTGCAGAAAAACTCTACACTTCATTTAAATTGCTACGCTCGCCAGCTCCCTGCAAGCAAAACATGCAAAATTTAGTTCAGAAAAGGGCCTTCCAGCAAAATTTCATCAAATCAAAGGTCTAGATTCTTCGATTTTTGAATTAACGGCCAGGATTGCATCAAACGGTGATGAAAATCTTCCATCACCGTCATTTCTTAAACCCTCGGACCTAAAAATCAGGGGTTTTTGGTGCTCTCGAGAGCGAAAGACGAAGCATCGAGCGAAAGGGGGCGAGGTAAAACGCTGACCCTAATTTTTCCATTGCGTTTCTATTTCTTCGATCATCGATTGTTCGTATCATTTCGATCTTACAATCGTTCGTGGAGATGAAAGCCCTAAGCTTTCGCCTGAATCGATCGCAATCGATCTCTTAATTTTTTCGTTTAATTGATTCAGTTCATGGTTTCTTCTGTTGATTCAGCAGTTTATTTAGGTTTTAGAATCCTTTTTCAAAGCGATTTATATGCGTTATTAGTGAGGGCAGCAGTCTAGGGTTCATGGAAAAAGTTGTGTAAAGTTGGCACCTTGAATCCTGTTTGTATTGCTAAATCCAATCATCTTATTAAGGATTCATGTCAAAAGTTATGTAAAGTTGTCACCTTGAGTCAATCTTAACTTCTTTTTTTGTGTGGATTTTTTAAATATTTTGAAGTGAGTGATGATGTACCTAGCTTCTTTTGTTCTGATCGTCTTATCTAGCAGAATATAATTTGCTTCTTTTGTTCTAATCGTCTTATCTAGCAGAATATAATTTGGTAATTCATGCTATGATATTTCAGATACTGAACAATGGCTTTCGCCAACAAATTTGGAGGTCTTATTAAGAATGCTATAAATTTCACTCCATCTATATATCAATCGATACGGTGCATGTCGTCCACAAAACTCTTTGTTGGAGGTTTTTCATAGACTCAATATTATTTTTAATACTTTTATTTAACATTACCTGTCACTATTTGGCATCAATTTTGACCTTTCTGGTAACTCTTCTTCAGGAATCTCTTGGAGCACAGATGACAACAGCCTGAAAGAGGCATTCGGTGGCTTTGGTGATGTTATTGAAGGTTTGCGAAATTTTTTGTTTTTCTTGCTTGGACTTTTTCTAGCACTTAATGTTTTTTCTGTGCACACTACTTATAACCGAGTTGTTTTTGTTGCTTCAGCTAGGGTTATTGTGGACCGAGAGACTGGCAGGTCTAGAGGGTTTGGTTTTGTAACCTTCACGTCTACTGAAGAAGCATCTAATGCCCTTAGTGGAATGGATCAAAAGGTATTCGTTTTTTAATATTGTAGTCGTTTTGATGTTTGGCTATAATCTTTGCTGGATCATATTGTTGCTGTGTTAAGCTAGTCTTGAAGCAACTGGGTGTAATTAATCTAGTTTAGCTTACTACAGAGATCTTAATCTATTGTTCTTTTTATCGATGGAATGACCTTTAAGCTAGTTTTGAAGGGAGTATGCTTAGACCTTTAATGTAGTTAATTACGTATAGAGGGGATGATTTCTTTGTAAATTGAAATATCATAGGAGTGATGGGTGCCCAATTGGAGTATGAAGGGATTATGCATCAAATATGACTGTATGGCTTTCCTATTTGAATTTATTTCCGGACTTAATCATGGTTTACATTGTAGAATAAATTCTGTGTCTAAAGTTCTTTATTTATATAACCGAGCATGCAAACGTTAGCAAGAAGAAGCTATAGTAATACTTAACACTCGACAGCAATAGCAACATGAGTACCCTCAAACCAACTGGGCTTAGCTCAGTTGGTACTTGGTATCGATTTCCTCTCCAATGTGAGAGGTCGCATGTTTGATCCCCTTCGGGTTGATTCCCAAAGAAAACATGAGTACCCTCAAGTGTCATTTTGTTTATGAGCATATGGGAATGATTTTTTAAGTATGTCCCTAAAGAAATTATCCTAGCTGCATTTGGGTGTTCCCGCCCTGTAGAAGTATATACAGAACTATAAAGCAATTGCAAAGCTTTTGTTTTTCGTTGAGAAATAAGCATCATTGTGGTGTGTTCATCAACAATTAGTAGGCTTCAAAGGCTTGTTTAGTACCTCAACTATATTCTGTTGATTCAGAGTTCAAATTGTACCACTGAACTGTAAGATTTATGGAATTTTATTCGAAATTGTAGAAATAATAGCTGGAATTGCAACTTGTAGATTTTAGATATAAATTTAGCATATAATCTATAAGAGCAATATGGTCTTGGTGTCATTGCCTGCTACTGCTGCAGAAAAATCGAGGGTAAAACAAGGGGTCACACATCCCTTTGTAGATCCAAAAATTAAAAAACTGTGTAGATTTTTTATTTTTTGAAAATATAGAACCTATTGATAGGATCATAGTCAAACTTAAACAATTACTACAGATTAGTTAGGAGGAACCGGGTATGGACCTTGTTGCTGTTGCGGATATGGCAATGTTTTATTGGAACAATGATTCTGATTATTTGAAGTGACATAACATCATCTCTCGTCTTATATATAGGATTCATTTTATGTCATCATTTTGTTGAATATGCAACACATAACGATGCATTGGAGTACTCCTATCTTAGCCCCAGTTTTAGTACACCATACAAGCATTACTTGGATTTAAATTTATGCTTAGAAAGCATTTTTATGAAAAGACTTCTTTCGCGTAGAAAGGTCGTAAGAACACCAGAACAATAAGCATATGACTAAGCTATGAAGCAGAGATGCTTGTAAATGCCTCACGAATCGTTCCCAATCCCGTATCGGAGTCGGAAACTCTCTGATTCTTTCGGGTTCGCTAGGACTTGTAAATGTCACACTAATCGCTCTCGAATCGACACATCTCTTCTTTCTCACGAAAATTAATGCTCTCGAAAATTTGAAAGTGCACTGTATATCTAACTTAATGTCATTATATATATAACGTATCACATATCCTGGGTTTTTGGGAAATTGCAAATCCATATCGTATTCTGTATCCGTATCCGAACCCGTGCTACATAGTGACTAAGTAACTCTTTTTCCTCTTGTTGCACGAAATAGAAAATAATTAATTTCATATTCTCATCAACATTTGTTTTGCCTACTCACTGACATGTGAGCTCACATGCTAGGAATTACACGGCCGTGTTGTTAGAGTCAACTATGCAAACGATCGTAGCCGAGGCGGGTGGCGGTTTTGGCGGCGGCGGCTATGGTGGCGGCGGAGGCGGCTATGGAGGCGGAGGTGGCTATGGAGGCGGAGGCTACGGTGGTGGAGGCGGCGGCTACGGTGGTGGGGGTGGTGGTGGGGGCGGTTACGGCGGCGGCAGCGGTTATGATGGCGGCAGTGGCGGCAGTATGTACAGTGGCGAAGGCGGCGGCGTCAGTTATGGCGATAGCAATGGTGGCAGCAGCAGAGTTTCTAGCTTTGGCAGCAGCGGGCCTGGTGCCTATGGTGTTGGCGGTGACTCATATGGAAGTGGAAGCTCGGCCGGCGGCGGCGGCGGCTTTGACAAGGATGATGACCTTGATTTGATCAAGGATGACGCCTATGAGCCTGATGATGACTATGCGAACAAGCGAAGCTGATTGCTTCGAGAAAATTGATTTGGAAAAATGTTTGAACTGTGTGACCATGAAGAATATTTCTAAGATTTTTCTAATGAAATAATCTGTTCTTTGTTTGGTATCGAAAGGTACCGTTTCCGTAGTGTTAACACCTTATGGTGGTTATGTTTTTGTTTAATACACCCTTGTTGAACTTTTGGTGAGCATTCTTATATCTTCTGTATAAATGCTTAAAAAAAATTTCTTTCTTTTTCGTTGGTGAGTTATTTGTGCTATTTTTAGTTCGATCTGATGTTGTGCATTAGTTGGAATTTCTTTATGAGACTTCTGATTTGTTTTAAACAGTTCTTTTTGGATGCTGAAAATATTTGGTTTCTGGGTTTTTAGGAATAGGAATCAGGTACCGCTGAAACCAGTAGAAAATGTATTGATGGTTAATATGTTATAGCATCGAATCTACGTGGGAAACCTTCGTTAGATTTACTGTCTTTTGCTTTTCCACATCTCACCAAAAGATTTGTCTACTGTCTTTTGCTTTTCGACATCTCACTAAAAAATTTGTCTTCAAAATTATCGATTTTGATGAGGATAGAAGTTAAGGTAATGCTGGAATTTTTTCTTCAATATATTATTATTGGTTAAAGTTTAGTAAACTCTCAACAAGCTTGGCCAAACCATGAAAGACCCTAAAGGTTTGATTGGTGTAGAAACCTGCATATATAACAGATACGGTGATACGGATACGGTGATACGGTATAACCGTTAGTGCCATATCATCAACACGTTAGCCAACTGCTGCATTAAAAAAATAAAAAATAAAATTTCCCAAACTGCTCTTATTTTTCTTGTTCATCCTAACTTATTTAGCAAAAACCTTAACCCTGTCCCACCATCGGCGTCCCCTTCCTCTATCCTCTCCCCCTCCTCTTTAACTTTTGCCGCCAACCCCCCATCCCTCCTCCCACAAAATCCCACCGGCTCGGTCTCAACACCCCCATCAAACCCTAACCCTAGAAACCCTAATAGAGGTTGAGATCAAGCTCCGCCCACGAGCTCCTCTCCGATGCCCTCTCCCCCTTCCAGCTTCACACCCACCTCCTCTCCTCGACACCTCCGCCAGCGACCTCTCCTCCTCCGTTGCCGTCCTCTGCCTCCCCTTCTAACCCAAGCTCGTCGACGGCGTCAGCCGCGTCGAGGAGTAGGAGGAAGAGATCGAGCCATGTCTCCACCTCCTCCGACCACCCTCCTCGTCTCCTCCGACCACCCTCCGCCTCCTCCCAAGCCCGATCCCAATAATTTTTTTCAATATTAATTAATTATTTAATAATAAAATCAATAATTTAATTAATTATATTTATTTAAAGGAGCAAAACAGTAATTTTACATGCCTTCTTAACACCCTTTGCGGGACACCATTCCTTATGGGGTCTTATTGTGGATTTAGAACTTTATCTATTATTATTTGTATTCCAAGTTTAGAAACGTTGGCCGACAGCTTCACGCAAAAGCAAAACACCTTAAATTTTTTTTATTAAAATAAAATATCTTTAAGCTATGTCATACATAACTCAAAAATAAGTGCCTATTTTACTGTAATTAAAAAGCTGCAAGGTATTTTAGTGAAAAACCAATATAGTTTATTTAATTTAGGCGATTAAATAATGAAACTCGGGATTGAAGTATTACAACCTTACCCTTCCTTTTGTTTTAATTACAACCCCTTCCTATGGCTACAGGAGTAAATTCCGACAAAACTAAAGGGTAAAAAGGAGATTAGCCTAACATTTGTCATAGTAAATAAATAAGGTTTTTTTTTTCCGTAATAGGATGGTTAGGTATTAAAATTAGTAAAATAGGACACTTTAAATTATAATTATCAGAATAGGGTGGTTTGAAGAGGGGACAATTAAGAGGCGGGTTTCGAGAACCCGCTATTGATATTTAAAAATTGAAGGACGGGTTCTCAACCCGTCATGCTCACACGCACCGTCCTGCTCACACCCCCACCCCTCCCAGCCATCCAACCTCGCCCCAACCCATCCCACCCGACCCATGGAGGCCGGGTTCTAGGAACCTCCCCTCCCCCCTTCCATGGGGAGGGTGGGTTCTGGGAACCCGCCCAAAAAAATGTTAAAATTTAAAAATCAAAAGAATTAAAATTTTAAAATAAAAATATTATTAAATTAAAAAAATAATTTCATCTCTAACCGGAATACTTGTAAATCGGGTTTCAAGAACCCGCTCTTCACTGTATGGCAGAGAGGGTGGTTCCAAAAACCCGACTTCGTACAAATATTGGACAAGATTGTTGTTACTGGTTCCAAAAACCCGCGTTCGGACAAATATTGGATAAGATTGACCCATTTTCGGACAAATATTGGATAAGATTGAACAAATATTGGATAAGATTGATCCGCCTTCGGATAAATATTGGATAAGATTGTTGTTGCTGTTACTGACGTGGGGATAATGGTTGTTACTATTTATATAGAAGGAATCCAATACTTGGATCATACTATAAATATGAACAGTTCAGTAACGAAAGCAAAGCAAACAAAATTGAGTTTCAAGTTCTGTCTCCTTATGGAAGAATTAGAGAATATACGAAGACTACAACTGCAGTTGATATGGAGTCTCTAAGTGGTTACTAAAGGGTGAAAGGTATGGGGGTAGAATGACTCGAAATTTCTAAATGGTTATCAACGTAATTTCTTGATACTTGAAGTCCATTCCATTGCTAATCTAAATCCATGACACTCGTTGGAGAGGGTAATATAGTAAACCGCGGAAGCTCGAGGAAGGAAACTGGCCCATATAGGGACACGATCTTTTAGCCCTTTCAGAACTGCATTCAATCCAACATCACGGACCGTGTGTGTCACGACCCAAAATTTAGCACGTGACCGGCACTTAAATTACGCAACGTCTAAAGGCGTGACGTAAATCAAGTAAACCGAAGCCCAGAAAATCTAAACTTTTTTGCGGAAAATAGCGGGGGTGCAGTTTTGAAGTAAGGTATAATAAATCATGTTTTGTCTTTTCAAAATTCGGGCAGCACCTCCTTTATATATTTTGATCCCAAAACATTATACACAATAATATATAGGCATCCTCAAGCGGGAGCTAGCTCTTCGCCAATCGGCGGAATCACAGCCACGTAATAACATATATACGACGCTCAACGGCGAAGAATCAACCCAGAAAGAACAAATAAAGAAGCAAGATATCAAAACTCAAGAAAACGATCAAGAACCTATCGCTCTAAGTCTCGCACAATACCCAAGTCTGACTAGGTCTACTAATATACAATTCTAGTCTCTGATTTGATGTGATGGAATTATCTAGATACAATAGAATATAACAGTACGAAAGTGGGTACGATCCAACATGTGTCCCACCTACCAAAGCAAAGTATCCTGGATGAAACTGTGTGCCAGCAATACCGCAACTGATCCCAAGCGGTCAAATCTGCAAGAACTGTGGCACAACGGGGATGAGTTGCTAACTCGTGAGTAGAAAATATCAGCAAGTAGAAATCGAATAAAACAACGATTTCCTAGATTACTATATCGTGAAGGTAATACTATGATATCTAGGGTGACCAAGTACGCATATATGTCAACAATCTATCAATGCAATGACATATATAAATAAACATCCGACATCATATGCCTGTATGCATGTGGATATTATCCACGTGTCCATCAACGACACAAAACAATATCATGGAATCTGAGTGTCCCACACCGACACTCGAACATCATGAAAACATATGCCTGTATATATATACGAGGATATCAACCACATGTGTCCATCAACGACATATCAAAATCATGGAACCCGAGTGTCCAACACCGACACTCGAAACATCATGAAAACCCGTGTCCAGTATCGACATGTAAATCCTCATATCTCAGGCGCCGCATACTCAAATCGGCTCTCATATCTATCTCATCTCAGGCATCGCATTCTCAGATCGATCCTCATATCCATCTCATATCATAACTCCAAAACGGTATCCTCCGGATATCCGCCGAGCTCTATACAATCACCGATAAGTAGTGCTCCCTCTGCCAGGCTCATTGTCTACACCATAAAAATCATTTCTTGCCCCGGGGTACCATACCGGGTCCATCATGTACCCGCAGACGGTGCCTCCCGCTCCTCGAATCGGGTTTCACATGCCAATCTCAGAACCGAGAAAAACATGGTGGACGTCTCGAAATATCATATCAAGAGAAACCGGGTTTTTAAAACAATACATGATTTTCTTTGAAATATAACCACGGTTCTCAAATCCAGAATCTCATGAAAACAGCATCTCAAGCAAATAACCATAAAATACGATGTATGCAATATAGAGTAGTAATATGAGCATATCGGTATTATAACAGCACCTCAAAATGATATATCTGTACGTTTATTTTTATAAAGTGAGATATAACTTTTTGATATTATGTCGATGATATTTACCTACATCAGTTGACGATTGGGTAAGGAGCATTGAACAGCGGAGTAGTTCTTAACCATAAGTACAGTTTTCAACCTACGATGCACAGGTTTTGAGTTATTCAACTCAACGGACTTATACAGACTATTGTATGTTGTCCAGTGTCCATCAGGTCAAAGGGGTAGGTCCTCGTACTATGTTCTGTTTACTTATGACTTCTCTAGATTTTAGACAAGTGTTTCGTAGAAATACAAGGTCTAAGTTTTGAGAAGTTGTGGGGTATAAGAATAAAGTAAAGAACCAGGTGTCGCAAGTATCGGGATTCTTCAAAGAGATCGAAGATGTAGATACTTGTGATTGGTATTCAGTTGATAGTAATGGTTTTCAGAAACTTGTTTCTCTTTCAGGTTACTCATAATTGGATGGATTCCTAAGTTGAGTAATGCTGATTAGCCTCTCTCCATTAAGTTGATATGCACTGGAGACACCTGTATGATTAAAATCTGGTTCCAATTAAATAAGTGCCAAAGTTTCTATATTGGATATAGAATGGTTCATATCTTAAACGATGTTAAGATACGGGGAGTTGTCCGGCTTATGCTTAAAACCAGACTCTGAATAACTCAGAGCACGTTTCTGTAATGGCAGTTTGTGGGATGACCTGAGCTATGTCGAGGGTTGACTTTCTACCATCTGGAAGATCAATAGTGATATTGTTCTTGACTCGCCACAGTTTTAGTAAAATGGATTTTTTCAGAAAACAGAAGTGGGAGTATGGTAGAACTGAAAGTGATTCCAGAACCGCAAACGATTACGGAAAATTTAACAGGACCTAAAGATTCTATCAGGTTTGACATTCTATTAGCCACTCCGCAGATATGGTGGGTAACCTCAGACACCCGAGAGGTACTCCGGTAGCCTCAAGGACGGTGACAGGGAGGTTATTTTTTACCCAGACTTGACATTACTGTTGTTCCAGGCTATGAGACCCGGCAGGAGGTTAAGTATAGCGTCGTTCTAAACTAGCTTTAGAAGTGCACGTATATATTATTCTGCCAGAGGGTTGTTGTGTTCAGTGGGAGCAGCGGAAGCATAGTGGGCAAGTAGCTTATGTCTATTTATAGATTTGAGCAGTTATAGCGGAGATAGATCATCTAATTTTGATGTGACAGTCATGGCTTTGACTTCATAAGAATAGATGATGGATCTGTTAAGAAGGTAGTAGGGTGTGATGTCCTGGTATTTGGATGACATACACAGAGTAGGAAGTAAAATTCCTATACTACGATCGGTTGTACTGTGGTCGTCACACAGTTGTTTCTCCAGACAGGATATGGATATAATATCAGACATTCTGATATCTAGATCTATGGTTTTAGATCTCGATTTGGGTAGTTTCCCAATGTGGGTACTTTGACAGTATTCTAATAGTTTTTAGAATAGTTGACTCCTGGCATGGTAGTGTACCTGCAGGTGATGGAGTCACCCTCTCTAAAGGTGTCTTACAGACTAAAGGGGAGAGGGATGTGCATGATTGGCAGATCACTTGCTTAGGAAATTGAGTCAATCGTGAGATGTCAAATACCACACCAGATGTTGTTTTTGCCCTAGATGCAATAAGTGTATATTAATCCAATCCTGGAGAAATATAAGGAAGCAGTTTTAGAACATAAGTGGATGTTCTACGGATTTGATGACGGCAGCCTCCTTCGGGAGACGGTTATCATTCCAGGCTTCAAAGGTGACATGGATGACAGAGTGATTGTCAGAGTTATAGTTTTCCTTCTGACGAAGGGGGAAGTATTATGGACAGTTGGTCCAAGAGAATACTATGGGAGGCATGGTGCAGGATACTGATTAGGTTCAGTTATCGATATAGTCTAAGAAGTTTGGATTTGGAGTTCATTTATGAACTAGGTCCCATCAGATATCCAGACATATTCTAAGACAGGTATTACTCAATTCGGGAGATGGCTTTCTCCACGAACTTGAGATTAAGAGAGACATAGAAAGAAACATCGGGGCGGATCTACTCATTGAGGCTATTTCTCGAACACAAGATTTTTACAAACGGGCTTTGTGAAACTGATTAGTAGAGGAGTTGGGTGCTCGGTATCACACGGGCTGTGAGTATGCGACATCGCAATAATTAGCCTTAAGTGCAAGTGGGAGATTGTTGGATATAGTGCCCTCAAAGTCAATTATTGGATCGCAGGTACGTGATTGCAATGATTGAGAAGGACATATACCTGTAGGACAGTCTTACTCGAGATGATAATATGCTATCTGGTTTGCCTTTATCAGTCGTGTATAGGTTCAGGTGACTGATCACGATTACACGTTGATAGAGCCCTTAGGATCTTGCTTGACTACCAACAGTATGATGGCGATCATATACGTGAGAGTTGGGTAGTCCATAAGCATATCCTTAATAGTGGTCTCTAGTCGTGGGAGTACCGAGACAGGGCATCGATACTCCGGAGTAGACTAGTGTATACAGTCGAGACCCCGACGAGGGGCGGTGGCCGGTCTCATAAGCCACTGGTATCAGTTGGATCACCTAAGATGTATACAGGTGCTCATTGGGTTATGAGTACACTGGACAGGACTCGCCGGGAACCTGCTAGTTGGTATTATACCTATCGTCAGATAGCAGTTCCCTGGTGACATGTGTACAGGTTAGTTCATCGACCCGAGGTCGTCATTTGTCTCGTGTGAGTTCCCACTGTGCTTTGATTTCTACCCTACCACGGCTCAAAGGAGTCGTACAAACAGGTGTTTTTTGGGTACAGTCCCGAGCCACATGGAGGCAAGTGAGCGGATCGGCAGGGGATTCGTCTCTCCCGGTATTGGGGGTGAGATCGCGCTGTGTCTAGGAAAGCCATTACACCAAGTCCTTGGCTAAGGCAGGTGAGATTTACTGGTAGGTACTCCAGTAGTATCTCTGGGTGTTCAGGGCTTGTCTCCGACACGACTTATACCGCTATTGGGGGTCTGACGTTACTAGCCCCCTAGGCCGGATATGCGATACTCATAGACGAATGAACCGGACTGTATATACATTGTCACTTTTAGGCTCAGTAGGGTTTCAGGATGAGTTTGCTCATCGGCCTCCCTTGAGGTCAGTACATGGGCAGCCGTTACGCACAGTTAGTGCCGCTGACGGCTTGTGGTTAAACCCACTGTCAGGGTACTGACGAGTCATTAGAGTCCCCCACAGATAGTTTCCCAAGTTCGGGCGAAACGTTGTAGAGGCCGTATGGTTTTATGGCAGGGTTCGGAAAATACACGTGCGTTTACGCACGTGTCATATTTCGGGCAGATAATACTGGTAGGCTTTGGTTTAAGCCGGATCCATGTATTATACTTTGTAGATATAATATCTTTGTCTCAGTTGCATTTGTATTCGGTCGTAATACAAATGCGGGTATGTTTATACAGTTACGGGGTTATCCTGAAATTCGTTTCGGGATCGCTTTTGGAAGTTGCCAGTTTTCTATCACCCGTCTTTAACATTCGGTTAAATACGGATTTATCTTTTCTTGAGGTGAGTCATGAGTGTGGAAGATTCTAGAAGGTTCTAGATGCGGTGACTAGGTTAGTGAGGTGTTCTTGATTCATTGGTTGCATTAAATGGAATGATGACTAGGTTAATGATTCATTGTATGCATTTAATGTTTTAAGTGAGTCATCTTTTCTTTTAATGTGTTATGATAAGTATCATATCTTATGGTCACCCCCTCCTCTCTCCTACACTCACCCCCCACCATATATTGTGGCCGGCCCCCTCTAGAAAAAAGGATGATTGATTTTGGGAAAAAAGATTATGATAGTTTTACTTCATGTAATTTCATATAGCTCATTTTTCATCACCCGATTCCAAAAGGCAACTTCATTAACCGTTCGTCCATGGCTTTGGACGAAGCGAGACAAAGTGTTCTACTCATTCTCTACATCAATCTTGGTCATCTCTTTTAGCAAACTTGATGACCGAGTTGCCTCGGTTCAGAGGCGGGAGCCCGTTTAAAAGATCCGTAGATGTGGTGCCACCTCGACGAGGAGCCAGGAGATCGGAGCAGCCGCAACGGAGCATGGGATAATGGTTAAAGAACGAAGGACTCGGATCGTTCGGTATAACCTTTCTACCCTCTTTGTAGTTTGTTAGTTTAGCGTTAATGGCAGATCCGGGTTATAGTATGCGATAGCGCCAGTTATAAAAGTTTTTGTTCCGCATTTGGCGTCTGAAAGACGGCCGGGGCACTACCGTAGACTTACAGGATCGTCTTGATGGCGCGAGACACCCGATGGTTTAGTATTACTTGTAGTACTTGCATTATATGCGTAGTTTCCTAGTTATGCATCTCATTGCATTGCATCATCTTATATGTGTGTGTGTGTGTGTGTGTATGTGTGTGTGTGTGTGTGATACCATCTCATAGGGCACTTGCACCATTACCATTGGTTCCCGCTGCACGTGCACTATTCATGCTAACATACACACCTTTGGTAATTGCTATGCCACGAACACTTTAGACTTGTGTAAATCAGTATCTCAGCAATTGCATTATATACGATAGGTAACTTGTAATTGCATATTCATTTCATCAGGATGGATATATAGGATTGCTAGTCATGTGCATATATCTCATTGCATCATTATTCATACATAGTTTTCCAGTTATAAATCGCATCGCATATTATTGATAGCATATACATCAATTATTACCGACATGTTTATATATTGTGATTCTTTTGGAGATTTCAGTATTGATGAGATTTCTGGATTTTGGGGAAAACCGCAAGAATTTTATAAACCTATTATCATTTTTAAGAACAGAAATTTACGGTTTTCTCGTGATGTGATGTGTGTAGCGTCCACCATGAGTTTTCTCGGTTCTTGAGCAGTATCATATACCCGATTCGAGGAGGGGGATGCACTGTCTGTGGGTACATGGTTGACCCGGTGCGGTACCTCGGGGCAAGAAGATCGCACAGATGGCGTTGAGCCCGGCAAGGGAGCACTACCGACCGGTTATTATTGGCACGGCGGATATTCGGAGGATACCGACCGTAGTCGTGTGATTGATGATATGGGCCGATCCGGACTGACGGAGCCCAAGGTATTGATATATTGAGATATTGAGACATTAAGGTATTGAGATATTGAGATATTGAGACATTGAGATATTGGGATATATATATATATATATATATACATACACACACACACATATATGCATGTATATATTGTGTCGATACTTGACACGGATTTATGATGATTTCATAGTTGATACTTCAGTTTATTGCACAGAAATTTTTCTAAGATAAGAATCAAGATTTTCTCATACCAGACATTTTCAGGTTTCGTGTTTGATTATGCATTCATGTTGCATTCATGCTAGTACATCGTATCATCTTGATATATGTAGGTTGTGACGCATTTGCGTGCATGTTTACGATAACCTTATTAGATATTACTTACTACTCACGAGTTGGCAACTCACCCCATTCCGCCACAGCATCTTGCAGGTCTGACCCGTCAGCACAGTAGCGGCGGGCGTACGTTCTCTTTTTGCTTCATTGCATTGAATTGCATCTTGCTCGTAGGTAGGTTTGAGGATATTCTTTTTGCTTCCACCATGTATATTATTTTGTATCTAGTATACTCCATCTACCCTTGTATATTGGACTAGACGGTGACACTCGTGAGACTTGTATTTGTAGTGTTTGGTGTCGATACTCACTTGAACCGACGTGATGCTTTATTACTTTCATGCTTTTATATACTTTTTTTGCATGGTGATGATATATATATTGCGTGTGGTTGTGATTCCGCCTTTGGCGAAGAGCTAGCTCCCGCTTGGGGATGCCTTTATTCATTATTTATATGTATTCTTGTTTTGTACCCGTTTCGGGGCTAGTATTTATAAAGGAGACTCTGTCGAAATTTTCGGGAAAGTTTGATGCATTAAAATGTTTTAAGGTGAATTTACTTTACAAAATCATCTTTTAAGTTAAGTTTTCCTTCACTCTATTTCTTAAACGGTTTAGATTTATGGGTTTTGGCTTACTTAGATTACGTTACGCCTTTAGACGTTGCGTAATTTAAGTGCCAGTCGCGTTCCGTATCTTCGGGTCGTGACACAGTTGGTATCAGAGCGATATGTTTTATCTTTCTGAGTGTAGGATGACCTTTGGTAGATAGAGTAGGTGACTTAAGCAGAGTGACGTAGCGTGTGTATATTCCGCGGCATACTTACGATACGGTACTCTGCCTAAGTGACCTTAGGATATATATATTTTCTTGTATTTCCTTCCTTGATTCCGGAAATCCTTTGATTCGATCGCAATGTTCTTATCGATCATGTTTCTTGTTCTAGCCACTATGCTGCCGGAGACTACGAGGGCCAGAGGGCTGCCGCCAGAGATGAGATTAGAGTAGGCTCGTTTGAGACGAGGTCCGATCAGGGCGGTATGCCTACCCCTCAAGGACAGAGTGATCCTCCTTCTCCAGGACGGATAACTAGGCTGGAGTCGAGTATTTAGGACTTGTGAGAGATGGTTGGATTGTTAGTTGAGGCTAGCCGAGCTCTGAGAGCCGATGATGTCCCTCCTGCTGCAGGGATTGTGTTGTACCTGCTGCACAGGCAACTGTTTCTATTGTTACCGAAATCATTTCTGTATCCTTACAGGAGTTTTTGAGGCTGAAGCCTCCAGTTTTTATCGGCTCAGATGCGGCGGAGGATGCGTAGAGAATCCTCGATAGGATGGCTAGGAAGTGTCATTCACTGTGATGTTCTAACAAGATATGGGTTGAGTTTGCGAGTTTTCATTTAGAGGGTTTGGCTCAGAAGTGGTGCGAGTTAGTTGAGAGAGGCCGAGCTGCAGGTCTACCTCCTATGACTTTGGATGAGTTCACAGTTATATTTCGTGCTCGTTTCCTTCAGGAGAGCGTTCGAGATGCCCGAGCTCGTAGTTTTGAGCCTTTGCGTAAGACTTCAGGGATGACGGTGTCCGAGTACAATATTTAGTTTACTCAGTGGTCTGATATGCTCCTTATCTGGTGGACACTGAAGAGAAACGGATAAAGAGGTTCGTGTGGAGTTTGGACATGCAGTTATTTCTTGCTGTTGGTGCCCGACATTTAGACACTTATGCAGCCGTGATGGACGTGACCTTACTACTGGAGGAGCGCCTTTCTGAGACTTCAGTCGTTTTTGGATCAAAGCGGATTCGTACCGGTATGTCAGCTCAAGGCGGTTAGATAGACGCCATTGTGACAGTTATTCTTTCGGTGTTTTCTTCCGATGTGTATTTCTTTTTGGTGTTGTTTGAAATGGTATCCACATAAATTGTATCGAAGTTTAGCCGATAGCAGTCCTTGCTAAATCAGCCGCTTGTTGTGATTTCTTCTATAGGCTAGTCTTTTACAGCTCTATGTGTTTCTCATTCGTGTTTGTTTTGTTCGTATCGGAGATAAGGATTTTTCTGTCGATTTGATTCTTCTCAATGTGTTTGAATTCAAAGTTTTTCTGGGTATGGATCGGTTAGCCATGTGTTATGCGTCCGTGGACCGCCGCGAGGAGGAAGTCAGATTTAGTTTTCTGGGTGAGTCAGTTCTTGTTATTCAGGGAGACCTTAGCGCCACCCTTCCCGATTTGAATTCTTCTTTTCGCGCTAGTCAGCTTTTGAGAAAAGGATGTCAGGAATTCTTGGCATTTGGTTATGATGTTATAGCCGCAGAGGTCCCATTGGACCAGATCCTGATTGTGAGAGAGTTTCCAGATGTCTTTCCTGACAAGTTGCTTGGTTTGTCGCCAGAGCGCGATATTGAGTTCTGCTTTGACTTGATTCCCGGCGGAGCATAAAGAACTGAAGGATCAGCTGTAAGATTGTTGGATAAAGGGCTTCTTCATCCGAGCGTGTCACTTGGGGAGCTCATGTTCTGTTCGTCAAGAAGAAAGACGGCAGTTTATGTTGATGCATTGATTATCGTCAGTTGAATTGAGTGACTGTGCGGAACAAATATCCCCTACCTTGCATCAACGATTTATTTGATTAGCTCCAGGGTGCAGGACATTCCTTGAAGATTGACTTGGCATCAAGTTACCATTAGTTGCGGGTTCGAGAGGATGATATTCCGAAAACTGCTTTTCACACACGTTATGGGCGTTATGAGTCTTGGTGATGTCGTTCGAGCTCACCAAGGTCCCAGCAGCGTTTATGGATTTGATGAACCGTATATTCAGGCCGTTTTTCTTGATCAGTTATTATCGTGTTCGTTGATGACATTTTAGTTCACTTTTGGAGCCGAGTGCGGCCTGGGCAGTAATTGAGGATTTCGTTACAGACTTTAAGGGAGAGCCAGCTATTCACTCAATTATCCAAGTGTGTTTTCGCTTAGATAGCGTTGACTTCTTGGGTCACGTAGTTACGAGAGATGGTAAGTATGGAACCGAAGAAGATCGAGGCTATTCAGCACTAGCCTAGGCCCGTATAAGTGACGGAGGTTCGCAGCATTTTGGGTTTGGACGGATGCTATTGATATTTCGTACAGGATTTTTCACAGATAGCTGCAATGTTGACTGGGTTGACCCGGAAGGGAGATTCTTTTCGTTGGACTGAGGTATGCGAGCAGAGCTTTTAGTAGTTGAAGACCCGTTTTATTACGGCGCCAGTTTTATCTTTGCCTTTATGATCAGGCGGTTTTGTTGGTTATTGTGATGCTTCTCGGCAGTTGAAGAAGCACGAGCAGAACTATTCCACGCATGACTTAGAAATAGCTGCAGTGGTTTTTACATTTAAGATTTTGAGACACTACTTATACGACAAGTCGTGCTAGATATTTACGGACCACAAGAAGCTTAAAGTATATCTTTCAGCAGCGAGGTCTAAATTTGAGATAGCACAGATGGATAAAGCTAGTGAAAGACCATGACTGCGAGATTCTTTATCGTCCGGGCAAGGAGAATGTTGTGGCAGATGCTTTGAGTCGGAAGCCCGGAGGTAGTTTTTTTTGTTTGAGCACAGTTCAGAGACAGTCGACGATAGATTAGCAGATAATTTGTGACAGCCGAGTACAGTTTGAGTTTACGTCGACCGGGAGACAACTTTTCCGTGTCCGTGCACATCCACAGTTATTTGATCATATCCGTGAGGCACAGTCCGATGACGTTCGTTGTCAGAGATCTTGGAGCAGGTTGGACATAGCAGAGATTCAGAGTTCATGATTGATGATCAGAGAGTACTACGATTTGGGACTCGACTGTGTGCGCCAGATTCCGAGGGACTGAGACGCAAGATCTTAGAGGAGACGCATCAGTCAACATATAGTATTCACCCGGGTTCTACCAAGATGTATTGTGATTTGAGAGAAGTCTACTAGTATGAAATGATGAAGAGAGATGTCACGGACTTTGTTTCGAGATGCCTGACTTGTCAGCAAATCAAGACCGAGTATCAGAGGCCAGCTGGAGAGAGTTACAATCTTTGCCCATTCCGGAGTAGAAATAAGAGCAGATTTCTATGGAAATTTATTGTGGATCTACCTAGGACCAGTCGAGAGTATGGCTCTATTTGAGTCATCGTAGACCGAATGATGGAAGCAGCTCACCTTCTGCCAGTCAAGACCACTTTCGGATTCGTTCAGTATGCTCAGATATATGTTGATGAGATTGTGCGACTACATGGAGTTCCGAATTGTATTGTGTTCGACAGAGACACCCAGTTCACTAGCCGACTATGGCAGAAACTTCAGGAGGCTTTGGGCACCAGATTGAGTTTCAGTGCAGTTTTTTATCCGCAGACCGACGGTCAATCTGAGCGGACCATTCAGACTCTTGAGGACATGCTCCGAGCTTGCGTTCTAGATTTCGGTGGCAGTTGGGATCGCCACTTGCCCTTGATAGTGTTTTCTTATAATAACAGATTCCGGGAGACGATTCAGATGACACCCTTCGAGGCGTTATATGGGAGGAGATGTTGATCGCCCGTTTGTTGGACAAAACTCAGTGAGAGCAGTATTTTGGGGCCACAGATTGTGCAGAAGGCGACCGGAAAGATTTAGCTGATTCGGGATAGGATGAGAGCGGCCCAGAGCAGGCAGAAATCTTATGCAGACTGACGTTGGAGCAGACTTGAGGTTATAGTAGGCAATCATGTTTTCTTGAGGGTTTCTCCAATAAGGGGTGTGTTGAGATTCAGAAAGAAAGGAAAGCTTAGTCCCAGATATGTGGGTCCCTAGAGGGTCTCGAGCGTGTCGGCGTAGTTGCTTATCGTTTGGCTCTTCCACCTAGCTTTCTAGATGTTCACCCCGTAATTCATGTATCGATGCTCCGCAAGTACCTTCATGACCCCTCTCAAGCGATTCGGTATCAGACGATCCAGCTGGAGCGCAATTTTTCTTTCACAGAGCAGCCGATAGTCATTCTAGATCGGCAGGTGAAGAGACCTAGGTCTGAGGACATAACGACCATAATGGTTCTTTGGCATGGCCCGAACAGTGAAAAGGACACATGGGAAGCCAAGGACGAGATGAGGAAGAAATATACCCATCTCTTCGAAGGTACAAGTAGTTAGATTTTAAATTCGGGGACCGAATTTCTTTAAGGGGGAAGATTGTAACGTTTTAAAAATCGTTTAGGTGAATTTTCCGATAATCGGTAAAATAACTGGTGTTTTCCGTAAAAACCAAGATATAATTATTTTCAACATAGACTTAATTATACCTATTTTAGATATGTAATGGCTAGTATTAGTATTTAATTAGTCACTTATAAAATTTCTAGTTTACTCAAATATTTTCCTTAATTAATTAATTTTAATTGTTATTTTAATCGTGCACTTACTCCAAATCAGCGATAATTACAAATTAGAATGGGTTAATACAAGTTTCGTGTACCATGAAACATTAAACCAAAATGTAACATGTTGTATTTTAAATGAAATGGGATTGTCAAGTTCTAGAAATTTAGAGAAAAAGTTTAAAGAGAATAATAAAATAAAAGAAATGATGAGACATAAAGAATATAATGTTGTGTGGAGGGGGGTCACCACTCTCTCTCACTTACCCTCACCCCACACTTTCATTTTGGCCGAACCCCTTGCAGCAGCAGCCCCCCTCCTCTCTCTTCAACATCTATTCTTTGCAAAAAGATAAAGATAAAGATAAAGAAAGAAGGCATGGTGTTTTATAAATGAGGTATGAGCTTTTCTTGACTTGGTATTTTCTCACCACACACACAACACCTCACCCTCTCTTTCCTCTCCCTATTTCTGGCCGAGCCTTCACAGCAGCTCCCCCATTTTCCCCCACCTTATTTCACATCAAAACTCTTCAAAAATTCATCAAAAAATCAATACAAAGTCTCACAAATTCTTCATTTAACCATTAACCAATTTTTCCTTGGCCAAACCTGGCATGGATCTTGGAGCAAGGAAGCCATTTTGGGAGGCTATATTGCAAGTTAGATCTACAAATTGTGAGGTATAAATCCTAACCCAATGGTTACTTGTTGGATAATTACTTCAATCTAAGATAATTAGGTGTTTAAATATGGTTTTAATTGCAAGGTTTAGTTTTCAAGAGAAAGGTTTGAGATCAAGTTAGGGTTTTTATCATTAGTTTATGGTTACAATGTGTAGTTTAACATTTTAAGACATGAAAAATCTAATCTAGTTGTTAAGTTGCTAATTGTTATTTTTAAATTGTCTTAATTATATAATTTTGCAAAATAAGTTTTTAATTAGTGTGTAAATAGATGAAATTAAAATTTAGTTAGGGTTTGTGTGGCTTAATTAAGTTATTAAATGAATATTGTGGCCACTAGATTTGTTAAAACAATTATATTTGAACTAAAATGGTAAATTGATACTTACTAGGTTTTTGGAATAAATCGATTTTAATTAAGTTGAGATTTTGATGATATACAACCTATTTCCTAATGTATTTAGTGTGTTGTGAATGCGCGATTGGTGCGATTGGGTTCTAGGCTTAGTAGTTGCCACGTATTGCGACCCTAGTTGTGGTTTATGGCGTTGTCGCGAGCGCATTTGTGCACCAAGTGCGTGCGCATCTAGTTAGTGCGCGTGGTTGACTTGTATCGTTTGTATCCGCGACTATTTACATCTATTCTCTTATTTACTTGTGTGTGTTTCTAGGATCAGGTGCAGAGACATCGGATGTGGCGCGGAAAAGGCAAGGCTAAGATCGGATCATTTAGCCGAGATGTCCCGGTGAGTAGATGTACACATCTATGGGGGGATCGTCTAGATGGCGCGAGGCGTCCAATGGTTTAGTATTACTTGTTATACTTGCATTAAATGCGTAGTTTCCTAGTTATGCATCTCATTGCATTGCATCATCTTATGTGTGTGTGTGTGATACGTGTTTACCGTCGAAAGACGCGACCGGGACGTTAGGACGTCTGGCCTGAATTTTGAGGGCAGATGCTATTTGGATTTATCCGTCCATCTCTCCTAAGCCAAGTTGATTTATGGCACCATGTATCGGAGGTTTGGACAGATCCGACCGTTATAGAAGACTTCGTCAGATTCCCCCTCATTGTGAGGGTTTTTTGATTATGGGGACGCTTTTCCCTGCAGACGCAAGCCCCTGCAGTTAATTACATTACCGTATTGCGGTAACCACTTTCTCCGGCTCCAGAAGGTCACTTCGTGTCGTGTGTGTTTGTTTTATTTTTGGTTGCCCGTGGATTGTATGCGGAGACTAATTTATGTTGTCGCTCATAGGGCATGGATTAGTCCAAATCCGTATTTTCTTAGATTTGGGTTTGGGTTGATTTAAGGATCGTTAATCTCGTTTGAGATTAAGATCAACTTAAATATTTGTTAAGGATACGTTAATCCGATGTTGGACTAAGATCTACTTAACGGGGGTTCGGGATCATTTTTGATCCAATGAAAGAGAATTTGGGCTCTGTCGTTTTAGTTTAAGGACATTACGGTCCATAACTAGTCTAAGGACATCACGGTCCATTGCTAGTTTAAGGACATCACGGTCCATTGCTAGTTTAAGGACATTATGGTCCATGGAATTGTTGGTTGTCGGGACCCGCCACCTCTTTGAAGACGTTGGAGAATTACAACGACATATATCAGAGGTGTGGGGAGATGTACACTTGAACCAATGTCTGTTGGGAGATCTGTAGTTGAGTTTGGGACTAAGACCAATTTATAAAGAATGTGAGCACATGGGCTCGGTGGATCTGAATTATGGACTTTTGGTCAACTTAAACTTAGTCCACTTAGTATTGACTAAAGTGTTAAACACTTATTTGGGCTCGGTCCCTTTTATGTGCAACAATGCTAAGCATTGATATGGGCTCTGACTCTCACCCTATTTCTTTGTTTTTTATGGAGTGTTAAACACTCTTTATGGTGCTGGGCTCTATTTACAGAGCGCTTTATGTTAAACAGCGCCCACGTGAGGGGCACATGGGGCGCTTGGCGCCGGGCGCCAACCACTGAGTGCAGAGCACTCTTTATTTTATTAGCGCCCACGTGAGGGGCACGTGAGGCGCTTGGCGCTGGGCGCCAACTACTGAGTGCAGAGCACTCTTTATTTTATTAGCAGTGCCCACGTGAAGGGCACGTGGGGCGCTTGGCGCTGGGTGCAAAACACTCTTTATTTTATTAGCAGCGCCCATATGAGGCGCTCAGCGTTGTTTCCTTCTTTATGCATTTTTCTGAAGAGTTCAATTCTTTGTTCTTCCCTGGATCTTCAATCCACAAGAACAAATTCATCCCTACGAGAATTAAATTCTCATTTGTGGGAGACTTGTCTCATGGATCTCAGATCCAGGGAAAGAACTATGTTCTTTTATAAGAGTTAAACCCTTGGGTATGCAGATGAGATACTATGATCTCTATTTATCTTGAAGAAAGTTCTTCTTCTTTCTTCTCTCTGAAAGATCTTTTTTGCTTGCTCTTCTTTTTTTTGAACTTGAAGTTTATAGGGGGTTTCTCTGTTCAAGATTGAAGTCTTGGGTCCTTTATATAGTGAAGGTTGATTTGTTGATTTAGTTAAGAAAATCTCTCATTGAGAGATTTCTAATTGATTTGGGGATTTTATCCACCGTTGGATTTTTGATCCTAGGCCTTCTGTTTTACAGAAAATATTTTTCTTGTTCTCAACAAGATTAGGAAAATATTTTTCCATACAAAGCTTACTTTGTATCTTGGTGATTTTTAATCACCATTGGATCTTTAATCTAACAGTGCTCTGTTTTACAGAGATTAACATTTCTTGTTTTAGGAAGATTCGAGGAATATTTCCTCAACAGAATTTAATTCTGTAATTTGATGATTTATCATCTTCGTTGGATTTTTGATCCAAGGGTGGAGAACTTTTAGTTCTGGCGCTGGCCCACTCGTGCTTTGCACGTGAGGTGCTGCCTCAGAGTTTTTAACTCTTGGCGCTGGCGCTCTCATGCTTTGCACGTGAGGCGCTGCTTCAGTTCAAATTTTGAACAGAGTTTTGCTCTCCTATTGAAGGGAAACAAATGCCCTCCCACCGTTGCGCTCACGTGGATCACACGTGAGTGCAGCGGTGGCTGCCTTTTCCACCGTTGGATCACCTTGGAAGTCAGATCGTCTTCCAACGCCTATAAGTAGGGCCTTTGGCCTTTGAGATGACTTCTGTTCATCTTCTTCCTTTCTTGTTTCTGAGAATTTAATTCTCCATTCAGAGCTTAGATCTCTGCCCAAGGAAATTCCTTTTAGAGTTAGAACTCTGCCCAAATTTGGTAAGGATCGAACCTATTAACAAAGCTATGCTCTTCTCAGATCGTAGATCTTAAAATGGATTTTTAGGGTTACTTAACCCATAATTAGAACACTGTTCATCTCTATGAAGAACTCTTAGAGTTCGTTTTGTAGATCTTAAAGATCTTGGTGTTTTTACTCCGCAAAAAGCTTTGCTTTTTAGGGTTCTGATGGATTACTTCATCGTTTTCACAGAGCATAGCTCTTGGAAATTTTTGGGGAATTTTTATTCCCCTCATAATTAAAGTTGACAGATATAATTTCTGTTTGCAGAGCATTGCTCTCGAGAGAGTTTAACTCTTTGGCCCAATGAGTTTCTCATTAAATGAGAATCTTTTTAGGATTTCCTCCTTAATGATTGACTGTCTCATCAATGATGAGCCATCACTTTGATTTTGTGGGTCCCCCTCGGTCGCTTTTTCTGCATTGCAGTGTGGTACAAATTTAAAGTACCAAATGTCAGAATTTGTAATGTAGTATTGGCATCTAACCCTCGTTTCTTTTCACGCAAGTACTATGTCTTTTGACTCTTCTTTCCCATTTGTTCGCCCAGAGAGTTCATACGCCGACGCGTTCGTGGATCGGGAAGTTTTTGCACTGATTAAAGATCACGACCCGGAGCAGAAGTCTCTTTATTTATGAGGGTTTTGGTACAACCAAATTATTTGGGGTCGGCACAGTTTCTCTTGTGCGGCGCCTTCAGAGCCAATTTCCGCCATTCATTATGCCGACTTGCCCCAGGTGAATTACGCTGTGGAGAAGGTTAACTGGTCTACGGAGGGTCGCCTCCAGCCCTTTATGGGCTCGATACCTGTACAGCCTCCGATGGCTTTAGATATTCTGGGGCGACGCATATGTCAAGGCGAGTCGCACCCTTGGGGATAGGTATACATGATAGGCTTGACTACTCGTCATTCAGTCAGATACTTGCAGTGGGCTCGATACAACTTGTCTTTTAAAAAGTCGCTGCTGGTGAAGCTCGAGTTGTACCCTGCTATCTACGCGTCTCTTTTCCAGTATCCCGCGCCTCACGTATGGTGGGTCAAGGCTTTCTTGGAACAGTGGAATATCCCAACTCACACCTTTCTTTTATCGGACCGGGAGGTTTCGATTTCCTTGGAGGAATTTGCAGAAATTTCGGGCCTACCCGTCAGAGGGGAACATTACGAGGAAATACTTCCCCCTGATGAGTACATCTTCGCTACCAAATCAGTGGTGATGGGTCTCACTCCGAAGAATTCTATTCAACATCGATTCCCAAGCCTAATCAAGGTGTTGAACATTTACGAGAGTCTATTTCTCGAGTCCGGAGGGTACGGAGTCAGCTTCTCGGATTTCATCGCCCGTTTTCTTCGCCCGGAAGTCTTGTCAAAACAAGCCGCAAAATACGCCAAGCTTGACGATCCTTTTAGTTTTGGCTTGGACAACCAGCTGACAGCGGAAGCGGATCAAAGGAATTTCTTCATCCCAGACACCCCGGTCGTACCTTTTGCAGAGCTCGCAGTTTAAGACGTCAACAAAGAGACGTTCTTTTTTGGGTTCCTCAGCCTATGGTTAAACTGGTTTGTGCTCCTAATGCACCCTCGCTATATGAGACCATCCGTATTCTATCCGGCTCACCGAATGATTGCCTGGACGCGAGTGGCCATCGGGATCGCTGGGCTGGCTCACCTGTATCATGGCCTAAGCTTAGCGGCAGACACTACTCAGCTGGGGGTACAGCCCGTACATCTCCTGCTGCACTATTTCACGTCATGGATCGAGCTGCATGTGCTTGGCGCTTTAGGAGTCCACAAACGGCCCCGTTTCTATGACAGCTATAATTTCCCCCGGGTTATGTTTCTAGTTGATGCTTCTGCTTTAGATCCGTCACAGCGAGAGGCTCGATGTCTGGTCCTTCGCCCGCGTATGATCGGGGATAGCATGACTTTCGTCGATATGGTCTTAACTATCGACAAGGAATTCACTAAGACGGTGCAGTCGCTGCGCGATATCTTCAAAGACGGGGATCCTACATTGAAGGCTCGGGAGATTCTGCATTTGTATTCAATTAGGCTAGGCTTTCTAGTTTTCAGGCAGGGCATCTCGGCATTGTTCATGAGGTATAACCCGCACCGTTTTGCTCAACAGTCGGGTTACGATCAGGGTGTCCCGCTTGAGGCTTCTTTAGCTGAGCCGGTTGCTACGGAAGAGGGTATCCACAGCGTGCTACACCACTTCATGCGGCTAAATATCGGGTCCAACATTCTTATCAGTGAGCTAAGCTACGTTTTGAAAGCCTCGAATGCATATGTAGCGTGGTACCAGCATGCGAAAGGTGCTGTTATTAGGGAAGAAAGGCGGTTACTGCTCGATCGCAAGGGTGCGGTGTAGGGTGTTTTCGTCACCCCATTGAGATGGGAATACGCGCGTGCTTGTCAGGCGTACTACAGATTCCCCCTGCCTAAGGTAGGCGGGGGTTTATTAATTGTGGAGATCCGAATCTCCGGCAGCCGAGGACTAAGCTGTCGTTAATTTCCCCTCGCATTTGGAGCGAGAGAACCTCCGATTGACGGGTTAAACAAGTCATGCGAACTCAATGTGCAGTGTTGTGTTTTGGATATATCGGGGGCCCCGCAGAGTTTTTACGAGGGTCCTGCTACCCAGATAGCGGGCTGGGGTCAAGGGGGCTAGCAGCCCCCTTGAGGGGTTCGGGGCGCTCCGTTAGAATTTTTTTTTCTAACAGTGACAGTGTCGTGGAGTGTGTATGTGTATGTGTATATGTATGTATGCATGTATATATATATATATATAAAGGGAAAGGGCATCCGAAGGATGCGTGGGAAAAAGCGCCAGCGCTTTGGACGCTAGCGCCCCACGTGCCAGGCACGTGGGCGCTAGCGTTTTGAGCGCCAGGGCGCTAGCGCTTTGGGCGGCTAGCGCTTTGGGCGCTAGCATTTTGAGCGCCAGAGCGCTAGCACTTTGAGCGCTAGCGGCCCACGTGCCAGGCACGTGGGCGCTCGGGCGCTAGCTCTTTGGGCGCTAGCGCTTTGAGCGCAAGGGTGCTAGCGCCTCACGTGCCAGACACGTGGGCGCTCGGGAGGCAAAAGGGACTTAGTCCCTGCAATGTGAGTTGTACTCCCAGAAAGGAGCACTTATTATTTTATGTGTATATATATATAAAGAGTTAAACTCCTAGGATATTTTGAAGCTGATGAAGGGGGTTCTCCCCTTGAGCCCTGGATCTTCCCCAAAGTAGGGTTTCTGGAGATGGGTCTCTTCTTCTTCCCGTCGTTTGGCCGGATCTAGGAAAAAGGGAGGGAGACTTAAAAATATCCCATTTTTGAGCTCTAATGGCAGATCCAAGTTCCCTTTTGTGGATTTTGTGATGAAAAACTATTTAGTTTTGGAAAAGGAAGAGAAACTCTTGATTTAATTCAAAAGAAAGAAAAAGGTTTTAAAACCTTGAGGAAGGAGAAAGAGGCACATGCCCTAATTTTTGGGAATGAAAAAGTATCTCTTTTATTCATCATCATTTGCCTTATATAGGCTTACATATTTACATATAGCCCCTTGGGCTTTACAAAATGGCATTTTGCCCATCCCATGGCTCATGTGCCATTTTTTTTTGCACATAAACCATGGGCTTACAAAAATTTGGCTTTATGCCCATTTTGTTTACATTCATGCATAAAAAATTACATAAAAATTATTTATTACATGATTTCATTTTGGCATGGGGGAAGGCCGGCCGCTTCATGTTCGGACTCGACCTGGGCATGAGCCCACTTGGCTTGGGGTTGACTTTGACTTTGACTTGGTCAACCGGGGTGCAATTTTCGATTTCAACAAAGTGCCCCCATCAATAAATGCACACCACATATGTGATTCATGTGCATGAAATTGATGGATCTTCTTTCGCGTGGAGGCGACTTGCTTTGGTTCGCACTTTTTGGTATGCACTGCCCTTTTTACGACATGGACGGTCGACACTTGCCCGATTTGTGGGAAGCCTGCGCTGCCCTTTTTGCGACATGGATGGTCGACGCTCTGATCCGGAACGATTTGGTTCCCGGTTTGTGGGAAGCCTGCACTGCCCTTTTTGCGACATGGACGGTCGACGCTCTGATCCGGAGCGATTTGGTTCCCGATTTGTGGGAAGCCTGCACCGCCCTTTTTGCGACATGGACGGTCGACGCTCTGATCCGGAGCAATTTGGTTCCCGATTTGTGGGAAGCCTGCACTGCCCTTTTTGCTACATGGACGGTCGACGCTTGACGCGTCTCCGAGACGGAATGTCCGTGGTAGACTTTTCTCTGGCCCGGAGTGATCTAGTTCCTGCTTTGTAGCAAGCATCACTGCCCTTTTTGTGACATAGATTGTCAATGCTCTGATCCGGAGTGATTTGGTTCCCGATTTGTGGGAAGCCCGCACTACCCTTTTTGCGACATGGACGGTCGACGCTCTAATCCGGAGCGATTTGGTTCCCGATTTGTGGGAAGCCTGCACTGCCCTTTTTACGACATGGATGGTCGACACTTGACGCGTCTCCGAGACGGAGTGTCCGTGGTAAACTTTTCCCTGACCCGGAGTGATCTGGTTCCTGCTTTGTAGGAAGTCTGCACTGCCCTTTTTGCGACATGGACGGTCGACGCTCTGATCCGGAGCGATTTGGTTCCCGATTTGTGGGAAGCCTGCATTGCCCTTTTTGCGACATGGACGGTCAATGCTTGACGCGTCTCCGAGACGGAGTGTTCGTGGTAGACTTTTCCCTGACCCGGAGTGATCTAGTTCCTGCTTTGTAGGAAGCCTGCATTGCCCTTTTTACGACATAGACGGTCAACGCTTGACGTGTCTCCGAAGCGGAGTGTCCGTGGTAGACTTTTCCCTGGCCCAGAGCGATTTGGTTCCTGATTTGTGGGAAGCCTGCACTGCCCTTTTTACGACATGGACGGTCGACGCTTGACGCATCTCCGAGGCGGAGTGTCCATGGTAGACTTTTCCATGGCCCAGAGCGATTTGGTTCCCGATTTGTGGGAAGCCTGCACTGCCCTTTTTACGACATGGATGGTCGACGCTTGACGCGTCTCCGAGGCGGAGTGTTCGTGGTAGACTTTTCCATGGCCCAGAGTGATTTGGTTCCCGATTTGTGGGAAGCCTGCACTGCCCTTTTTACGACATGGACGGTCGACGCTTGACGCGTCTCCGAGGCGGAGTGTCCGTGGTAGACTTTTCCCTGGCCCGGAGTGATTTGGTTCCTGATTTGTGGGAAGCCTGCACTGCCCTTTTTACGACATGGACGGTCGACGCTTGACGCATCTCCGAGGCGGAGTGTCCGTGGTAGACTTTTCCCTGGCCCGGAGTGATCTGGTTCCTGCTTTGTAGGAAGCCTGCACTGCCCTTTTTACGACATGGACGATCAACGCTTGACGCGTCTCCGAGACAGAGTGTCCGTGGTAGACTTTTCCCTGGCCCGGAGTGATCTGGTTCCTGCTTTGTAGGAAGCATGCACTGCCCTTTTTGCGACATGGACGGTCGACGCTCTGATCCGGAGCGATTTGGTTCCCGATTTGTGGGAAGCCTGTACTGCCCATTTTGCGACATGGACAGTCGACGCTCTGATCCGGAGAGATTTGGTTCCCGATTTGTGGGAAGCCTGCACTGCCCTTTTTGCGACATGGACGGTCGACGCTTGACGCGTCTCCGAGACGAAGTGTCCGTGGTAGACTTTTCCCTGACCCGGAGTGATCTGGTTCCTGCTTTGTAGGAAGCCTGCACTGCCCTTTTTGCAAAATGGACGGTCGACGCTCTGATCCGGAGCGATTTGGTTCCCAATTTGTGGGAAGCCTGCACTGCCCTTTTTGCGACATGGACGGTCGATGCTTGACGCTTCTCCGAGACGGAGTGTCCGTGGTAGACTTTTTCCTGGCCCGGAGCAATTTGGTTCCCGATTTGTGGGAAGCCTGCACTGCCCTTTTTACGACATGGACAGTCGATACTCTATTTGACTTTCTCTGCTTCCTGCAGTATCAGGGGTGAACTTGACTTGCTCCGCTTCTTGCGGTGTCGAGATTGGATTCTGAGTTGCTCCGCTTTCTGCGGTGTCGGAGTTGAAGTTGACTTGTTGATTGTGATTTGGGTTGACACCAGCATCAATATACTTGAATATGGTACCAGGAGCGAATCATCATCTGTCTTTGAGAGGATTTTGGGATTGGATTTTTTTTGTCGGCATCTGCATTGCTGCACTGGAATAATGCCAGGAGAAACTCATCATTTGCCCCGGGAGGATTTGGGAATTGTTTTTTTTTTTTGTCGGCATCTGCATTGCTGCACTGGAATAATGCCAGGAGCAACTCATCATTTACCCCGGGAGGATTTGGGAATTGGTGGCTTAGGAGACGGGTTTAGATCCCTATCACCTAATGCTTTTCAATTTTATGGGCCGTAAGGGTCCCATAAAAGCATTCTCCCTACGAGTCGAAAGGATCTCGTAGGTGTATTTTCTCCTTAGGAGTCGTGGGGATTCCTAAGGGTGTTGCTCCTTTGTGAATCGTAAGGATCTCACGCGGGAATTTTCTCCTCACAAAGTCAAGAGGACTTTGCGAGTGCATTTCATCTCCTTTTTACGAGTTCGCGCCCTTTCGGGTTTTCACAAACTCGCCGGCAGTCCTGCTGTTTTTACTCACGGAGCCCTTTCGGGTTTTCTTCCGTGCCCATTTTGCCTGTGGACATACCATTTTTTTATATTTTTATTTTATATTTTTTTTATTTTTGGTGGGACTTTGAATGTGGTCTCACCGGTAGGACTTGGGAGAGATTGGGATTGTTTTACGCCCGTGGATTGTATACGGTTTTACAAGATGTATGATCCAGACCGTAGGGCCGAAAAAATTTCGGGACTTTGTTGGCGTCTGCATCGCTGCACTGGAATATCGTACCAGGAGCAAATCATCATTCGCCATTTAGGAATTTAAGTTTTGGACGGTGTCTGCATCGCTGCACTGGAATATGGTACCAAGAGCGACTCATCATTCGCCACTTGGGGATTTGGATTTTGGTCGGCGTTTGCATCGCTGCACTGGAATATGGTACCAGGAGCGACTCATCATTCGCCATTGTCTATTGGGAAGCGATGGCTTAGGAGACAGGTTTAGATCCCTATCACCTAAGACTTTTCAATTTTATGAGCCGTAAGGGTCCCATAAAAGCATTTTCTCCCTACGAGTCGTAAGGATCCCGTAGGTGCATTTTCTCCTTAGGAGTCGTGAGGACCCCCAAGTGTGTTTTTCCATTGTGAGTCGTAAGGATCCCACGAAGGTATGTTCTCCTCATGCATCGTGAGGACACATGAGTGGGTCTTCCCAATGGAGCATAATTCTAAGGGCGGAGACCAGCCGCGTAACTGGTGCTTACGATGGGGCATGGGTATGATGAGAATTATTTGAGCCCGTGGATTGTATACGGTAGTCAATTTGGGGACTGGCCGTAGGGCTGGAAGAATTTTTGGAAATTGGATTTTGATTGGCGTCTGCATCGCTACACTGGAATATGGTATCAGGAGCGACTCATCATTCGTCGTTGTCTTTTAATTACGCGATTGCTCTATCATTTCAACTTTTCTTATCGCGAAGATCGCGATTGCCCTATCATTTCGGCTTTTATTCGCGGTTGCCCAATCATTTCGGTTTTATTTTTCATCTTTATTTTACTCGCTGATTTTTATTGCGAGTTGCCCCATCATTTCGGCTTTTCTTTTTTCTTATTTATTTACACATTCCCTTTTTTTTATTTACACATTTTTTTTACATTCCCAGTTTAACGACTTAGAGGTCGATTGTTCCCAGTTTAATGACATGGTGGTCATCTTTGCTTATCCCAGCTCCTTGAATTTTGATCTTGGCGGAGCTGTATTGATGACCGTAGCTCTGTGGCTCGCCGATACATCCGAGGACTGTGAGGTTTTTCCAAGCTTGTATTGGTCCTCTGCCCAATCTTTGAAAACACAGCAGTCTTCAATGGTATGACTCGCCACCCTAGTATGGGCAGTATACGGGATTGCCGGTCATATTCATTTTTATGTGGCCTCTTCGGAATAGGCAATTGCAGACCGTTGTTCAAGGCTTCCTCGAATATATTGCGGACCTCATCTCTCCTGAAGGAGTACACCTTCTTCTTTCTCTCCATTAGAGTAGGTACCCTTACTGATGCTGGTCCTTGAGGCCGATCAGTTTTTGGTTCGCCCTTTCCAGATAATGGTACATGTCTGGGAGGATTAGGTTCCCGAAAGGCTTCGGTCTCCATTTGTATGAAATCGGCGGTCGTAGCTTGACTGTTTGCTAGCACGCCTTTAGACAGTTCTATGTCTCCTGCCTTGTATTGCTTTTCGACCCAATCTTTGAAGATGAAGCAGTCCTCAATGGCATGACCTATCACTCTGTGATAGGGGCAGTATTTGGGGTCGTCGGTCATGTTCGCTTCCTGCGGTCTTTTTGACTCTGGCAGTTGTAGACCGTTCCTCAGGGCATCTTTGAATATTTTACGGATTTTGTCCTTTCTGAAGGAATAGACCTTATCCAGTTTCTATTTCAGAGGCGATTCCCTTTCAGTGCATGTATCGGAGGGACCGGAGGCTGATTGCGGCCGTTTTTCGCGAAGGCGCTCCGCTTTTAGGTTGAAGGGGGTATCAGTTGGCTGCCTCCGGGTATCAATCCCTGGCTCATGAACCAAAATTTGATTCTGCTGTAATTGCAATCGGGCGACTTGGGTCGCGAGATTTGCCGCGACGTTTGTCAATTCGTCGACCTTAGACTGTACCTTGGCTAACTTCTCATCCCTGTCCTGAAGCTGCCTCTGAAGCCATCGGAATAATGCTTGTTCTGTAGTTCCGGTTATGACAACCGGGTCATCTATATTGCCTGAGCACAATTCCGCAAGAACCCTGGGCTCTTTTGGCTTATCGGCCTGAGCGAGCTCTTCATTACTTAGACCGAGTGGACATTGGGCAGCGTCCGCCATATCATCACCATGGCTGTGAAGCATGGGAAGGTTTGTTTCTTCATGTCCGACCATGTAGACAGTGTGGACCACATATCCAGCCGTCTCTTTATCTTTGGCGGGGTAACCCCATTCTCGGAGACTCATGAAGCTCAGCCTAGTATGAGCCCTAGCCCTTTTATTGGCTCTGTATCTGAGCCTTTTCTGCCTTAGCTTCTCGACTTTGAGGGCTTGGCGGGCGTCCATTTTCTGGGAATCCACCGCGAGTTGATTGATGGGGAGCTTAGAGAAGATACCCGATTGAGCAATTGTCAAGGGCACCGCTGGAGCTTGCTCGAGATGCCCCGTTGCTTTGTTGACGTTGATGGCCTTGCCCCCAGCTGGAGCGATGGGGGGTCGTTTGGAAACGGAATTGCGCTTGGGCTGAGGTGCCTTCGCGACCATGACATTCGGCCTTTTCCCCTTTGAGGCTGGTTTATCCATCATTGGGGCTTGAAGAGCAGGGACAGCGTTAGCTGGTACGAATAGAATAGAGCCAAATGATAGCGGTGGCTCCTCCCACTGTCGCTCGAGACTGGCCGGGAGGACCGTCCTGACGTCCATCTTCATCGTGTAGAAGATGGGAGCTGTGTTGAGAGTCGAGATTACCTTTGGAGACATTGTTGAAAAGTGTTTGCTTGAAAACCTGCATGAAAGAGCATTATTTTAGTATAAATATAGATACATATATTGATTGAGTTCGCATGAACGTTTAACCCGAAATATGGAAGGAGAGATAGGTCCCACCGGGCGTGCCAGAATCTATAGGGTGTTTTTCGTCACCCCATTGAGATGGGAATACGCGCGCGCTTGTCAGGCATACTACAGATTCCCCCTGCCTAGGATAGGCGGGGGTTTATTGATTGTGGGGATCCGAATCTCCGGCAGTCGCGGACTAAGATGCCGTTGATTACCCATCGCATTTGGAGCGAGAGAACCGCCGATTGACGAGTTAAACTGGTCATGCGAACTCAATGTGCAGTGTTGTGTTTTGGAGGGATTTTGGATATATCGGGGGCCCCGCAGAGTTTTTACGGGGGTCCTGCTACCCGGATAGAGGGCTGCGGTCAAGAGGGCTAGCAGCCCCCTTGCGGGATGTGGGGCAGCGCCCCGTTAGATTTTTTTTTCTAACAGGGACAGTGTCGTGGAGTATGTATGTGTGTGTGTATATGTGTGTGTGTGTGTGTGTGTTTGTGTGTGTGTGTGTATAAAGGGAAAGGGCATCCAAAGGATGCATGGGAAAAAGCGCCAGCGCTTTGGACGCTTACGCTTTGAGCACAAGGGCGCTAGCGCTTTGGGCACTAGCGCCCCACGTACCAGGAACGTGGGCGCTCGGGCGCTAGCATTTTGGGCGCTAGCGCTTTGAGCGCCAGAGCGCTAGCGCCCCACGTGCCAGGCACGTGGGCGCTCCGACGCTAGCGCTTTGAGCGTTAGCGCTAGCGCCCCATGTGCCAGGCACGTGGGCGCTCGGGCGCTAGCGCTTTGAGTACTAGCGCCCCACGTGCCAGGCACGTGGGCGCTCGGGCTCTAGCACCTCACGTGCCAGGCACGTGGGGGCTCGGGAGGCAAAAGGGACTTAGTCCCTGCAATGGGAGTTGTACTCCCAGAAAGAAGCACTTATTATTTTGTGTATATATATATATAGTGTTCCCTGATTAAAAATCAGGAAAAAGCTTCAGAAGAGGCATCACGTGCTCACACGTGACCAGTGGTCACGTGTTGGCACGTGATGGTTAAGCAGCGGCCAGAGAACAGAGCGCAGAAGAAGAGACGTCTATACCAGGGGTCACGTGGCCACACGTGACCAGGGGTCACGTGGCCACACGTGACCGGTTTTAAAAGTCTTATTCTTTAACAGAATTAAATTCTGAGGAGAGATCATTCAAATCTTTCCAAAATGGAGAAGATTTATCTGAAACCGTTGGATCAAGAATCTGAAGGTGATTAAATATCACCAATTTATGGAAAAATCTTGGACATGGAAAGATTTCACCCTAAATCTAACCAAAATAACAAAGAGATATCTTTGGATTTAAAATCCAATGGTGAATAAAATTCACCTAATAATCTGAAGGCCCAGATCAATGATGAAAATAAATCAAATCTCTCAATAAACAAATCGAATCTTTCAATGAAAGATTCACTAAACAGATTGATTCTTTTCCTTCTCCTATAAATAGGTGCCAAGGGAGAGAGTTAAAAAGAGGGGGGGGATAAAAAAACAGACAGAGAGAGAGATATATAGAGCCTTGGAATCTTGAAAATTCAGAAGGAAGAATTTGATTCTCTGCAAAAGAAAAACCCTAGGTAAAAAGAGGGCAAATATTCTAAACATGATTGGACTTAGCCCAAGCTGGCCATAAGTCCTCAATTCAAACTTAACTGGGCTAATGGGCTCATAATATAATTAATTGGTCTTAGTTCCAAATTGGGCCAAAGATTATTTAATCTACCTTGGTTCAAGGGTACATCTCTTCACTCCTTTGATACTTGGCATTGTAATTCCTCAACGTCTTCAAAGAGGTGACGGGTCCCGATGACCACACATTGATACGGACTGTGGGGTCCTTAAACTCATGGACTATGATGTCCTTAACCTTGACCGTGATGTCTTAAAACTAACAACGGACTATGACGTCCTTAACCTTGACCGTGATGTCTTAAAACTAACAACGGACTATGACGTCCTTAACCTTGACCGTGATGTCTTAAAACTAACGCCGGACCGTGGAGTCCTTAAATCCATGGACTATGACGTCCTTAACCTTGACTGCAACGTCTTAAAACTAACATTGGACCGCAATGTCCTTAAACTACCTATTGACCGCAATGTCACTAAACTAAACAATAGGGCCCCCCCTTAATTGCTCTCTTATTGGATCTAAACGATCCCGTTAAGTTGATCTTAGTCTAAAACTAGACTAACGTATCCTTAACAAACGTTTAAGTCGATCTTAGTCTCAAATGAGGCTAACGTATCCTTAAAACCAAACCCCCAAACCCAAATCTAAGATAATACGGATTTGGACTAGTCCACGCCCTACGGGCGACGACATAATTCAGTCTCCGTATACAATCCACGGGCAACCAAACACAAAACAAACACACACGACACGAAGTGATCATCTAGAGAAGGAGAAAGTTGTTACCGCAATGCGGTAGCGTAATTAACTGCAGGGGCTTGCGCCTGCAGGGAAAAGCGTCCCCACAATCAAAAACCCCTCAAGCGAGGGGGAATCTGATGAAGTCTGCTACATCGGACGCATCCGTTTAAACCTTCGATACATGGTGCCATAAATTAACTTGGCATCTTCGGAGAGGTAGAAGGATAGCACCAATTAGCATCTGCCCCGAATTTCAGGCAAGACGTCCATGTCTTGGCCGCCGTTCAGAGGGGAACAGATTCTGGCATGCCCAGTGGGACCTTTTCTTCTTTCCACTCCACACTTCGTGTGTCGTCTTCGCGAACAAATTTCGGTTTGTTAATGGTTGCCTTTGGGTTTCAAGTTACTAAGATTTGGTCTTTTACCTGGCGCAGAAATCAAGCATCAATGGCATCCAACTGCTCGAGCTGCTCCAAATGCCAATGCAACCGACGCTCCGCCTCACCTGGAGGTGTAGCCTATGGGCCTCAAGCGGCCTCCATCCTTGCCATACCAGTGGAACATGTGACTCAGGCCACCACCGGTCTATTCTTCGGGACCATGCTCCCGCCAGCAAGCTTCACTATTCCAGTGCCCGCACCGGAAGCGCAGAAGAAGTCGGTCTTCGATCGGCTCACTACCACCATGGCCCCTTTCAACGGGTCGTCCAATATCAAGCCGGCAGCCTCTGTCTTTACCAGGCTGAACCAGAACTCCGATGGGCCCGCAAAGAAGCCCATGAACCCTGAAGTGGCCATCGCAAAGAAGAGAACCATCTCCATCCCTGAAGTCGTCAAGACGGCTTCTCCTGCTAAAGAGTCGGTCTTTTCAAGGCTGACTGTTCTGGCTCCCATTCCTGTTCGAGGGTCTGTTTTTGACAGATTGAACATCGCCACTCAAAAGACATCAGCCTTCAAGAGGCTGGCACCAGCGGCGCCTCATCCGGATAGGGGGCAAGACGAGACTATCCCTATCGCCGAGCCAGTCCCAACAGCTCGACACGCTCGACGTCGCCACTGGCGTCGAGTAAGGAAGGCCGGGGGCAACTCTCCCTTAGGGCTAACTCCACCGGCTCCGATGGTGGAAGTTGATGCTGCTGTTCCAACTGGGAACGGCTTTGAACTGCTAAGGAGGGTACACAAGAACTCTCCGACTGCCATGCTAAAAAGATCTCCTCCACCTGCGGGGAGTATTACAGATGCAAAGCTAGAGCAGCCCCCTCAACGGCTGTCCTCCAAAATTTACAAGGTCTGGCGGAGGGTCCAAGACTCAGTAATCGACCAAGATCACTCTCGCCGGCAGAAGAGGGTGAAGGTTCGGGAAGAAAAGAATTGTCCTGTCAAATCACAAAGGACGACAACTACTTGGGTGCCCGCTGCAACGGCTCCCTCAACGTCGATTACTCAAAAGAGAGGAAGGCCGGAGAAGGTCCCTACGCCTACAGCTAATGTCAAAGACAGTAAGCCTAAATGCCCTAAGTCTGGGGGTATAGTGGTGCATACCGTTTACATGGCGTCCGGAAAGGAGGACAGCCGTACATCTACAGGTCATCGACCACTCACGCGATCGGTGACTAAAGCTCAGGAGCAGCAGCAGAAGCTCCAAGAAATGATGAATGCGATGGCCGCACTCACTGGGCCAAAAGAAAGCCCCGAAGCATCCTTGGATCAACGCCAAGAGCAGGAAATTGACGCTGAGTTCCTTCGCAGGATACTGGAAAAGAAGGATAAAAAGGCTGCGGAACAAGCAGCCAAAATAAAGCAAATGGCCCTTCTGCTCCAGGACATGGTGGGTATGATGATCCAACAAGATCCTCCTGCTGAAAATCCCCCGATCGTCCTTGAAGATGACAAGGGAGAAACGTCAAATCCTCCACCGGCTCTGTCAACAGCCAAGGAGGAGACAATTTCCAAAGATGACATGGACGAGTATATAGCTCAGCAGATACGGGTTCACCAGGCGACTGAGGCAGCCGGTTAAGTTGTCAGAATAGGGCGACCGTATCCGAGCTGGTATGATCAGATCAAGTACCTGCTGGGCTATACAATACCGAAATTCCATGTCTATAAGGGGACGGGCAATCCCCACCAGCATGTTGCCCAGTTCAGGGCACTTTGTGGCAACACTAGAGGCGACGACAAACTGCTACTTCGCCAGTTTGTCGGCAGCTTGTCAGAAACGGCGTTCGAGTGGTACTCTGAGCTCCCGAACGACTCCGTCAAAACATTTGCGGAGATGGAGCTGCTATTTACGCAGCGATTTGCGAGCTCCAGCGAACGCACCCCGATAACGGCGTTGATTAATGCCAGGGTGAAACCAGGTGAGACGTGGGTCCAGTACGCTATACGCTGGCGAAACTTGTGGTCGAAATGCGAACAACGCATTAAGGAAGCCCCCGCGGTGGGCATGTTCGTGGGTACCCTAGATCCTCATGCAACTATCTCACAGTTCATGATGTTCTTTAAGCCAACCACGTTCCAGGCTTTGATCGACAAGTTGGCCCAGATGGACCAGATGGGTCACAGACCGTCTCCCCCGAAGCCGGAACCTCGGAATGACAAGGGTAAAGGGAAGGCAACCGTCGTTGCGAACGCTCAGCAGCAACCCAGTGCCCCAAAGCTGGCGGATCAACTGGAAGAAAGACGGCGGTATTATAATGAGAAAATGAAGCGCCCCTACTCATTCCCGCGGGATAAGACGAAGAGGCTATTCGAGCTGGCGGTACACAACAGGCTTATCAACTTGCCAAACCCAAGGCGACCGCCGCAACCCAGTGAGGTGAATAACCCCAATTATTGCCCTTACCATCAAACGGTAAGCCATCCGGTTGAGAATTGCTTCGTCTTCAAAGGATGGACTGAAGATCAATACTTTCAAGGCAAGTTTGCGCTGTCCGAGAAGTAGAAGGTAAACCCACCACAGCCACACACTCCTAAGAAGACGGACACACCGGGGGCAACTTGTTCTTTCATTGAAGAAGCTCCATGGGAAATCGTGCTTTCAGCAAAAACCAAAAGAATGCTGAATGAGCTCCAGACGTGCCCGGCGATCAGGTGGAAGAACCCGCTGGAACCCCAGATCATTGAAGGGATGCTGAAGCCGCGCCCAACTCCAAAGATCGGTGGTGATGGCCCGAGCACCCATAACCAGCCGTCAAAATCTTCAAAGAAAAAGAAGAAGAAATCCAAGAAGCCCGTGAAGCCTGAAGACAAGCGCACGGACTTGCAGAAACAGTTTGACACGGTGGAGGAATACAATCAAAAGGCGCGGACTCCCATCACACTCCAAGAGCTCCTCAACCACGTCTTTCAGGAGGAAGATAATGGAGAGAGCTCGTCGGATGAATCCGAGGGATACGTGGCGAGTTGTCATGTGATCTCCCACTCATTTACGGATGATGAAAAAACTCCTGGCACTGAGAAACTGGGGGAAGAGCCTGAGCCGGAACTTGTATGGCGGTCAGACGAAATGATCGACGCTTTTCTCGATGAAATTCGTCTGAAAAGTAAAGTCGATCGGGAGCGTGAGATGGCCGCATCAGAAGGAGCCAAACGCCGGCGACTAGACGAAAGAGTCGAAGCACTCCCGTCGAATCAAAAGACATTCGATGCGGATAAAAACAGATTCAAGACGAGGAAAAGATTTGCTAAAGCCATATCAATGGGAATGAAGCTACCACCCTCGGAAGAGAACACTCGCAACGGAGCGGAGACGCATCCTAATTACTGCTCGTATCATCAGAAGATTTCACACCCCACTGAGGAGTGCGACGCTTTTAAGACATGGTGGCAGGGATATGTTGCTCACCGGCAACATTTTAAGCGGATGAAACGCAGAACTCGTCGGGAGGAGAGAGGTACAACCGAAGGTCACAAAAGAGCTACCGGTAACTGTTACACGGTCAATACCGGAGGATCACAAGTTCTCACCTTTGGGAGCGACTCTGATGAAGAAATGGCTCTGGGCCTTCTCTTTAAAGAATCCATCTTATGGAAAAAGGAAGAACCAGCGGCCTGCGAAAACATTCAGCTACGCAATCGCACGCTTCCAGAGAAGAATCTCGGACCCGCAGCTAGAAAAGATAAGGGAAAGGAAAAGGTCGCTGAGGATATCGCCTTAGATAACCAAGTCATGAAAGAGCTGACTGCCAAGGACCCGCCTAAGAAGAGTAAGGTGGACTACAATGTCCTAGCGCACCTGAAGAAGCTACCCTCTCAGCTCAGTATTCTCGACGCCCTCTTATTATCAAAAGAAGCAAGAGATTCATTAATCAAGGCGCTGCAAGAGCCTGAACAATTCCAAGCCTTCCTTGCTGAAGAAAGGATGAAGGATGAACTGGAAGAAGTGCACACAGCCGATGTCACGTTCGGTGATGAAGACCTTCTCCTTGGGACGTGCGACCACAACCATCCTCTATATGTCTCTGGATACTGCCACGATATCAAGATAGGCAAAATCCTGGTTGATAATGGATCCTCCATCAATCTCCTTAATGTTCGGGTGTTGAAGGAAATCTGCATGAGCGTTCAGCACCTCGCTCGTGATAAAATTACCATCTCCGGTTTTAACTCCCAGTCGTCACGAACTCTCGGATCTGTAATACTAACATTACGCTTCGGACTACTCGTCACGGACATCAAGTTTCACGTCATTGACGCCAAGACCTGCTACAACGCTCTGCTCGGTCGTCCCTGGTTACACGAGTACAACATCATCCCTTCTACGCAGCATCAGTGTATGAAGTATTTCAAAGATGGTCTCGAGTATACCGTAACAGGTGAGCTGAACCCGTTCTCCGTGAACGAAGTCTGCAAGTACGAGGATGCAAAGTACTTTTTTCCAGATTTCGAGGACACGGAGAGGTGTCGCAAACCGGAGAACAAAGCCGCCGCCACCATTCCTGTTTTCGGGAGTGATACCGAAGAAGAAGAAGAGATAGTTTACGCTGGGCCGTCTCGACGCAACAACCCGGGACCGTCCGCCCCCATATTGATCTTCGGAAGCGATTCGGAAGATGAGGTTAATGCTGTGTTCTCCAGTCGACCGCCAATACAAGAATTCCCTGGTGATGATCAGAGTTTGCAAATCACCATGACTCCGCGGGAGCACTACAAAGATCTTGACGCGCTTGAAGCTTACAATGTCCAAGACCTGCAGACGTTTTACGTCCCTCCCAAATGAAAAGGTGAAAAGGCGATCCTATTCTAATGGTCCACGGAAACAAGAGCGGAGAAAGAAATCTGGTACGGCGCGGATTCTACACTTGACAGGCTCCAACCCCCGTTTGCCCAGATATAATACAAATGGACTAAAAAGGCTATTGAAGCGCCAAGGGGTACCCTTAAAACAGACTGTCCGACAAGCTCGGTTCTACAACAGGATTTAGGATGTCCCTGGGACTCAGCGCAAGCTGCCCAATAGGAGAATGGAAATGCTCGGGCTTGGATATGTGAAATCCGGGAATCGGGAACGAGTCCATGCTAGCTACGTCATATATGACTTCGATGAAGAAGGGGACGCCCTATCAAAAAACGCTGACCCTGAACCAAAACAAGATCCTGCAATCAAAATGCCGAGCCCGTCATTTGAAGAGCAAATGGACAAGCTTATCAGAGAAGCGGGTCAAAAGGTTCAAAACGACCATAATCGCGAAATGGCCATCTATGAAAAAGCCAGGACGCAACGCCTCCTTCAACAGGCTGCAAAAGATGAAAATGCTCCTCCCTGTCAACCTGTGGTGCAAAAGGCCCGACGCAGAGGCAGAAACAAATCAAAGAGCAGAAAAGGCGTTCGACAGCGACAAAGCAGGACCAAGAAGTCACGCGATCGGAAATCGAGTGGTCCGGATTTGTCCCTTATGAAGAAGATGAGTCAGGCATACTCTTTTCCTCAGAATAAAACACGGAAGATACTTGACCTCACTATAAAACATCAAATGATCACACTTCCGGAGTCCAAGCACCCCGAGCAAGCTAACGAGGTCTCTCATCCAGACTATTGCTCTTATCACCGAGCAATAGGACATCCTCTCGAAGACTGCTTCACCTTCAAGAACTGGGTCGAAGACCAATATCAGCTCGGTAAGTTCGCTCTATCCAGTAGTTGGAGGGTAACACCGCCGCAGAAGCATGAACCCAAAGCCGCGAGAGTAGAACCAGAACAACATCGGTCTTGTAAGCGAGCTCGTACTTGTCATATGATAACACTATCAAAAGAAGAGCCTGAGAATATGGATGACCTTCCCCGGTGCTTCGAAAACAGCGATGAAGAGGTAATCTCAGAATTTCCACCAGCGCCGAAAGAGCTGGAAGATGGCATACATACTATTGCAGATAACCTCAAGAAGATTGAGTTGAGGACAGCAAACGACCCGCGACCGACATTTTTCAGCGAATTGCTATCTGAAGAAAGGGTGGCTGCATTAAAAGACGTGCTTATGCAGCATAGAGATTGCTTCGCATGGAACTATTCTGAAATGCCAGGACTAGATCCAGAAATAACTGTCCATAAATTGGCAATATCCCCGGACATCAAGCCAGTTAAACAAGCGCCGAGAAGAATGCGGCTCGAGCTTGAGATGAGCATCAACGCCGAAGTCAAGAAGCTGATCGACTCTGGGTTTATCCAAGAAGTTCAATATCCCGATTGGATCGCTAACATCGTCCCAGTGATGAAGAAAAATGGGACAGTGCGCATATGCGTGGACTTCCGGGATCTCAATAAAGCTTGCCCGAAGGACGATTTCCCAGTACCGGTCACCGAGCTGATGATAGATAACACGTCCACTCACGAGCTTTTCTCTTTCATGGACGGCTCATCAGGATACAATCAGATAAAAATGCACCCCGAAGACCAGAAGCACACCGCTTTCCGGACTCCTCTGGGGATATTTTGCTACAAAGTTATGCCCTTTGGTTTAAAGAACGCCGGTGCCACTTATCAGAGGACCACGACGAAGATTTTCGATGACCTCATACATGAAATCGTCGAATGTTATATCGACGATCTCGTGGTGAAAAGCAAATCGTACGAGGAGCATTTAGAGTATCTGAAGACCGTATTTCAACGCCTTCGGCAATACAACTTGAAGATGAACCCCCTCAAATGCGCGTTCGGGGTATCCTCAGGCAAGTTCCTAGGGTTCATTGTCCGGCACCGGGGTATCGAGATAGATCCGTCGAAGATCAAGGCGATCATGGAAATGCCACCGCCAAGGACTCTCAAACAATTGCGGTCTCTCCAAGGGAAGCTCGCGTACATCCGGCAATTTATAGCCAACTTTTCAGGCAAGTGCCGCCCTTACAGTCACCTGATGAAGAAGGGAACCCTGTTCTTCTGGGATCACAAATGCCAAGGCGCACTGGACGAGATCAAGCAGTACCTGCAGAACCCGCCGGTGTTAGCTTCTCCAGTCAAGGGAAAACCTTTTATTCTTTATACAACTTCCCTTGAAGGTTCCTTAGGTGCATTATGGGCACAAGAGAACGACCAAGGGAAAGAAAGGGCTCTCTATTACTTGAGTCGGGTTCTACTGGGGGTAGAAGGAAACTATTCCCCCATTGAAAAACACTGCCTGGTGCTGATCTTTGCGATAACAAAGCTCCGGCACTATGCATTGGCACAAGAAGTCCGTCTCATATCGAAGGTGGACTCTCTTAAATATTTGATGTCAAAGGCCATATTGACAGGTCGGCTCGCAAAATGGGCCTTACTCTTGATGGAGTTCTCGATAACTTATCAACCTCTTAAAGCAGTTAAAGGCCAGGCCATCGCCGACTTCCTCGCTGAACATCCGATACCGGCCGATTCCCCTTTGAATTGCGAACTGCCAGACGAACACGCATTTGATGCGATCGACGGTAGTGGTAACCGGTGGGAACTTTATTTTGATAGAGCGTCTTCCGTGAAAAAGCGCAAACAAAGCATCCCTATAATCAAATCAGGGGTAGGCCTTATCTTCGTAACCCCACAAGGAGGGATAATGCGATTCGCCTTCTCCTTGACAGAGCCGAGGACGAACAATAAAGCCGAATACGAAGCTTTGATAGCAGGTCTCGAGATCGCCATCGACATTGGAATTGAAAACCTCCTTATATATGGAGACTCCCAACTGGTCGTTAGCCAAGTGAACGGCGACTACCAGACATACAAGCCAGAGCTGGTGAAGTATGGCGACAGAGTACAGCGATTGCTGACTCAAATTCCCTACTACATGCTGGAAAGCATACCGCGTGCGGAAAATAGCAAGGCGGACACGTTAGCCAAGCTCGCTAAAGAGCTGGCCGACGAAAACCTCGTTGACGTAAGAATCATGGTACAAAGCCGTCGGGTTCTTGCTCCGGCAGAAATATCGCCGGAATCATCCGAGGAAAAGGAAGCAACTGAGCAGACGGCCCTGCAAATAAATGACCAAGAAAAGGTTGAAGATTGGAGAGAAGTCTTCATAGACTACTTCATATCCCGTCGAACGCCTGAAGATGCGTCCTCAAGACACCAGCTCATGAAGCGAGCCTTATCTTTTGCCTTCGTCAATGACACTCTGTACAAGAGGTCATTTGATTCCCTATAGTTGAGATGCCTGGGACCCGAAGAAGCAGAAAGAGTCGTCCAAGAAGTTCACGACGGACTCTGCGGTTCTTACCAAACCGGACCGAAGATGAAGTTGAAGATCAAACGAATGGGTTATTATTGGCCCACGATGATCCAGGACTGCCTCGAGTATGCGAAGTAATGCCACTCGTGCCAGATTCATGGGGACTTCATCCACCAGCATCCAAATCTACTACATCCAACGGTGGCTAGCTGGCCATTCGAAATGTGGGGGACCGACATAATCGGCCCCATCGAACCAGCATCGTCCAGAGGATATCGATTCATTTTGGCAACAACTGATTACTTCTCCAAATGGGCAGAAGCAGTACCGCTGAGGAAAGTGTAGACGGAGAATATCCTCCATTTCTTCAATACGCACGTTATTTATCGGTTCGGAACTCCGAGACGAATCATCTCCGATAACGGGCCAGCCTACAGAAGCCACAAGATTAGCTACTTCGCACAACAACACAACATAGACTGAAGACATTCCTCAGTTTATAATCCACGAGCTAACGGTCTAGCTGAGGCTTTCAACAAGACCTTGACGAAGATCGTAAAGAAGACGGTGTCCCGAAATAAGAAGGACTGGCACGAGAGATTACAAGAAGCTCTCTGGGCGTATCGAACTACGTTCAAGACGGCCACGAACACAACGCCATACGCGTTGGTATTCGGTACGGAAGTAGTACTCCCCCTCGAGATAGAGTTACCTTCTCTACGAATGGCAGTCCACTACGAGCTGACGGACGAAGAAAATGCTCACCTTCGGCTTGAGGAGCTTGATGCCCTTGATGAAACCCGGCACATAGCGCCACAAAATCTGGAGGCTTACAAAGCAAAGATGACACGCTCATACGAAAGATTAACCAGGCCGAGGACATTCCGCCAAGGCGAACTCGTGCTAGTGGTCAAAAGACCTATGATCCCCAATCGCGCCAAGCGGGGAAAATTCGAGCCGAACTATGAAGACCCGTACATCATAGACAAGGTCTACCAGGGTGGAGCCTATCTACTCATGGATATGCACGGTGAAATATCTTTCAGGCTAATAAACGGCCGCTTCCTGAAGAAATACTACTCCTAACGAGTCATGGCCCGGGTCAAAGATAGACGACGACGACTATGTCCGCTCGCTATCTTCCTAAGCCTAAACTCTATAAAGTAGTGACAGGCCTTCTTCAACAACGGACCGAAATGTCCTTAAACTAACAACGGACTGAAACGTCCTTAAACTAACAACGGACCACTATGTCCTAAAACTAGCCGTTGACCGAGATGTCGATAAACTGCGGTGGATTGCTGCGTCTCAAAGCCGATACAAAAAAAATATAAAAAAATATATAATAAAAATAAAAACGGTACGTCCATAAGCGAAATGGGCACGGATGAAAACCCGAAAGGGCTCCGTGAGTAAAAACAGCAGGGCTACCGGCGAGTGTTTGTGAAAACCCGAAAGGGCGCAACCTCGTTAAAGGACACTTGCAGGGTCCTCACGACCTTGTAAGGAGAAACCACCCGCGTGAGATCCTTACGACTCACAAGGGAGCAACACACTTAGGAGTCCTCACGATTCCTAAGGAGAAATTACACTTGCGAGATCCTCACGGCTCGTAAGGAGAACTCTCTTATGGGACCCTCACGGCTCATAAGATTTGAAAGTCTTAAGTTACAGAGACCCGAACCTGTTCTTAAGCAACCCCCCCACAACCTTCGATATTGCCCTACAAGTGGCTCAATACTGACCCTTGTATACAATCCACGGGCGCGAATAAATATTTCCCTAACCAAGTCCCATCCGTGACTAGAGATATGTTCATATAGTGAACAACCCTTGTAAGTCCTCTCGACTTATAAGGAGAAAACCTTTTTGTAAGATCCTTACGACTTACAAGAGAACATGCACTTAGGAATTCTCATGATTCCCAAGGAGAAAACACACCTACAAGATCCTCACGACTTGTAGGGAGAAATACCTTTGTGAGACCCTTACGGCTCATGAAATCAAAAGCCTTAGTCGACAGGACCCTTAACCCTGTTTACTAAGCCACCTTTGTTCAACATCGACAGAGGCAAATGATGATTCGCTCCTGGCAATATCCCAGTTGTAGCGGTGCTGATGCCGAAATCGGTGTCTAAATCCAAGCTTGCAGCGAAAAGCCAGCAAGCCACGCATGCATACGAAATAGCCGAAATGATGGGGCAACTTGCGACAAAATCAGTAAGTAAAAATGTATGCATAAAAAATAGCCGAAACGATTGGGCAACTCGCAATAAAAAGCAGCGAGTAAAAAAAATAAAATAAATAGCCGAAATGATAGGGCACCGCGAAAAATAGCCGAAATGATGGGGCAATCACAACCTTCGCGATATAAAAGCTGAAATGATAGAGCATCGCGGAAAAAGAGATAAAATAAAAATTAAATTTATGCCCTACAGGTGATGTTACATCAATCCCTATATACAATCCAGGGGCGCAAACAAAGAAGGGATCATACTCCTCCTCCAGGTTTCATCGTAAGAAGAAGCCAAATCTCGACGAGCCACAAGTGACCTAGAGATCGTCCCAACACTCGTCTCGTCACAACGGACACAACATCAAGTGAAGCGGAACAGCGGCAATTCCCACTTCCATGACTCGGCGGTGTACAGATCACCGAAAGTTAAATCCCAACTTCGTGAAATGCGGATACAATCAACAAAATTCCTGGTCACGTGGAACGCGGATAACGTCACTCTTTGACCCCGTGGAAAACGTCCAGAGCGGAGCCTGGTCCTCGCAGAACACGGCAGTGAACCCGTGGGAAGCATCCAGAGCAAAATTCCTGGTCACGTGGAACGCGGATAACGTCACTCTTTGACCCCGTGGAAAACGTCCAGAGCGGAGCCTAGTCCTCGCCGAACACGGCAGTGAACCCGTTTGAATCATCTAGAGCAAAATTCCTGGTTACGTGGTGCGCGGATAACGTCACTCTTTGACCCCGTGGAAAACGTCTAGAGTGGAGCCTGGTCCTTGCAGAACACGGCAGTGAACCCATGGGAAGCATCCAGAGCAAAATCCTGGTCACGTGGAACGCGGATAACGTCACTCTTTGACTCCGTGGAAAACGTCCAGAGCGGAGCCTGGTCCTCGCCGAACACGGCAGTGAACCCGTGGGAAGCATCCAGAGCAAAATTCCTGGTCACGTGGAACGCGGATAACGTCACTCTTTAACCCCGTATAAAACGTCCAGAGCGAAGCCTGGTCCTCGCAGAACACAGCAGTGAACCCGTGGGAAGCATCCAGAGCAAAATTCCTGGTCACGTGGAACGCGGATAACGTCACTCTTTGACCCCGTGGAAAACATCCAGAGCGGAGCCTGGTCCTCGCAGAACACGACAGTGAACCCGTGGGAAGCATCCAGAGAAAAATTCCTGGTCACGTGGAACGCGGATAACGTCACTCTTTGACCCCGTGGAAAACATCCAGAGCAGAGCCTGGTCCTCGCAGAACACGGCAGTGAACCCATGGGAAGCATCCAGAGCAAAATTCCTGGTTACGTGGAACGCGGATAACGTCACTCTTTGATCCCATGGAAAACGTCTAGAGCGGAGCCTGGTCCTCGCCGAACACGGCAGTGAACCCGTGGGAAGCATCCAGAGCAAAATTCCTAGTCACGTGGAACGCGGATAACGTCACTCTTTGACCCCGTGGAAAACGTCCAGAGCAGAGCCTAGTCCTCGCCTAACGTGGCAGCGGACCCGTGTGAAGCATCTAGTGCAAAATTCCTGGTCACGTAGAACACATATAACGTCACTCTTTGACCCCGTGGAAAACGTCCAGAGCGGAGCCTGGTCCTCGCCGAACACGGCAGTGAACCCGTGGGAAGCATCCAGACCAAAATTCCTGGTCATGTGGAACGCGGATAACGTCACTCTTTGACCCCGTAGAAAATGTCCAGAGCGGATCCTGGTCCTCGCAGAGCACGGCAGTGAACCCGTGTGAAGCATTCAGAGCGGAGCCTGGTCCTCGCCGAACACGGCAGTGAACCCGTGGGAAGCATCCAGAGCAAAATTCCTGATCACGTGGAACGCGAATAACGTCACTCTTTGACCCCGCGGAAAATGTCCAGAGCGGAGCCTGGTCCTCGCAGAGCACGGCAGTGAACCCGTGTGAAGCATCCAGAGCAAATATTGGACTGTGGAGTCCTTAAAATCCACAGACTATGATGTCCTTAACCTCGACCGTAATGTCTTAAAACTAACGATCAACCATGATGATTCTAGACTGATTTTACCTTGGTTAAAGGGTACATCTCTTCACTCCTTTGATATTTGGCGTTGTAATTCCTCAACGTCTTCAAAGAGGTGACGGGTCCCAGTAACCACATGTTTCGTGGACTGTGGAGTCCTTAAATCCACGGACTATGAGATCCTTAACCTTGACCGTGATGTCTTAAAACTAACATCGGACTGTGGAGTCCTTAAATCCACGGACTATGATGTCCTTAACCTTGACCGTGATATCTTAAAACTAACATGGGACTGTGGAGTCCTTAAATCCACGCACTATGATGTCCTTAACCTTGACCGTGATGTCTTAAAACTAACATTGGACTGTGGAGTCCTTAAACCCATGGACTATGATGTCCTTAACCTTGACCGTGATGTCTTAAAACTAACATTGGACCGTGGAGTCCTTAAACCCACGGACTATGAGGTCCTTAACCTCGACCGCGATGTCTTTAAACTACGGTACCATGGAAAACATCCCAAAGCAACCCCTGACCCCGTGAAATACGGATAAGGGCGACCACACCCAGCACTTGCGGGTCCTCACGACCGGTAAGGAAGAAAACTTTCTTGTGAGATCCTTACGACTCTCAAGGAAAAACCCGCTTAAGAATCCTCACGATTCTTAAGAAGAACTTACACCTACGGGATCCTCTTGACCTGTAGGGAGAAAAACTCTTTATGAGACCCTCACGACTCATAAAGCTCAAAAGTCTTAGGAAGCAGATCTTAACCCTGAATCCTAAGCCATCGCTGCCCTGCAAAGAGACCAAGATAAATTGTCCGCAGAACACATTCAATAAAAAGGAGACACGCCATTGAGAAGAAAAATATGTCTTTATTCATAAACCAAAATGGATACAAAGTACAATTCATGAAAGAACAAAAAGAAAATACTCACATTCAGGAATATGTACAAAAAGAAAGGAAAAGATACAAGTTTTCAAGCCGGCGGGCGATTTAGCAATTTTGCTAGCTCATCCTTCTTTTCCTGGGCCACAGCTTCATGATTCAGGATCGCCAGAAGATGGGCCTCCGCCTGAGCCTGCTGGGCCTGATACGAGGCGAGCCGGCCTTCAAGCTCTTTCTCAGTAGCCTTGTGAGCCTCGACCCTTTCGCGAGTGAACACGGCAGCTTTATCAAGAGCCACCACCTCTCTGATAGACTCTTGAAGTACCCGCCAGAGTTCATACGCTTTATTGGCTTTGGCTGTGAGGCTGGTTTGAAGCTCGCTCAATGCCTTAGAGGCCAGCTCCCTTTCCGAGAATTTGCGGCCGAGCCTCTTCTCGCATGATGCTATGTTTGCCGCGCACCGCGCTATCAGCCCCCGCAAGTCCGCCTTTGCAGCCACGACCTCCGAGGAAAGGCAGGAACACTCAAGGGCGTGCAAGGAAGCCTCCACCTGCTGACAGAACTCCACCCAGACTCGCACCACCTCTTCGCTATGGTAGGTGGCAATAGCTTCGGCGGCAAATGCTTCAGCTGTGGTTGCGCTGCCAGCACGAAGCTCCTCGATCAAAGACGACAAGGAGACAAGGCTTAACTAGGCCAAGCGCTCTGAGGCTCGCAAAGCATAGGGTCCGGGCGGCATGGCGATGCGCGAGTCCAGCGCTATGGGGGCTGGCAAGGCTGTTCAGATTTGAAAAATGTCAGTAAAACTCTTAAGCAAAGAAACAAGTGGGACTATATTGAAATGTCACTTACCCACGGACATGCAAGTAGGAGCCGAAGGTTCCCCTGGCCCTTCGAGGACCTCGACTTCGTCATCGGCCTCCAAAACTATAGAGAACATCAATGTCAATACGCAAAATAACAGCGATACTATAAGAAATGGAGAACGACACTAACCTTGTCCAGATGAGAGGATGATGCGTTGAGGGGAGATCGCCTGCGGAGCTGCCATCTCCAATAGACGCTGAAACGATTGTCGGGGAGACAAATCAGCGATAGAGGCCGCCAGCCCACACAATTCTGGGAAAAAAAAAGAGTTCAGACAACAGAAAGATTGCTAATTTAAAATGTAGAAGGTTACCTTCGACACTCCTCCCATTCTGAGTCGGGGGGATGGCGGCTTCAACGGCCTCCGTCGTGATCTCCGGCTCCAGCAAAGGGAGGGTAGTCCCGACTACCTCTCCTCCAGCCTCTGGGCCGCCCGCAGGAAGAGTCGTTGGGATGGCAACCCCCAAAGGAGCCTCTACCAAAGGAGCAAGCGCTCCATGATCAGGAACCGCCACTGGAGGCTCTATGGCGAGAGGAACAGCCTCGTCAGCCCCCTCCACATCGAGCAAGGCTGCATCGGGAATGTCAACGGGCTTTAACTTCAACAAGCCCGTAGGGACCTCCCCCATCGCCGAGGACTCTACACAATCCACACAAGAATAAGAATACATATATACGGGCATAAACAATCTGAAAAACTGCAAAGAAGTATAAAAAGCATACCAATGCGCAGGGAAGCCTTCAATATGGCTTCTTCAAGCCGATGCTCCTTCTCAAGGAGGCGTGCTCGCCGGGGTTCGAGGGTGGACTTGTGGCTACCGGTCCATAAGGAGAGAGCGTCCGCAGCATCCTCCGAAGCGGCCTGCTTCAGGGCCCTTTCTCCCCACTCCTCCAAAGGGCCAATAAACCGCCGCCGGATCCATGAGGGGTCTTCATAGAAGATTACGGCAGGATAAGCTTTCTTGGGAACCCTTGCGTTTTGAGACTCATCTTTAGAACGCCGTATGGCCTCAGCCAACTGTGCGGCTTCCTCGGCGGCCAAACTCGGGAAAAGTAGTCCAGCATCTGATTCCTGCAAGGCCAACGGTTCATCCTCAAGAATGGGTTCAGACTCTATTAAAGAGTCGAGCAAGTTAGTAGCAACCTTCCTTCGATGCTTGGACCCAGAGCCGGTTGCCGAGGACGACCGCTTCCTTCCCCGCGGAGCCTTAGTGCGGCGTCGGCCCACGTCGCCCTCAACACCCTCATCCCTGTCACGCTCACCCGGTGCCACAACCGAGGATGACACCGCCATTGTCGATGCCGCGGGGGGCGGTGCTGCCTCGGGTGGTGGCGCTATTACCGGAGCCCGTTTACCCCGCGACCGAGTACCCAGGGGCATACCAGCTGTTGGGGTAAGATCCACTCCCGACTCTCCCGGAATAAGCGCGGTGCCGGTATCCCTCAGAGGAAAGCGGACCGGGGCGCGCGGTCGCAGCATAGCTCCCGTGGCCAGAACCTGAGTAGGGGCACCGTGGCCAAGAAGTACCCTTCTTTCCTCAATAATAATTGGGTTGACCCGATGGAGATACCAGCCCGTGAACGACCCCACGCATCGAGGCATGTAATCAGCATCGGGGATCATGAACTGGGAACCGGTGTTCAGCCTCACAAAATGATGGGCGGCATCTCGAACGGCCTCGAGCGAAGGAACCGGCACGACTATGAAAGCCTCAAACGGGACGCCCTGATCGTAGCCAAACTGCCGGGCAAAGCGATGCGGATTGTACCGCATGAAGAGGGCCGCGCTATCCTGACGGAATACCAAGTAACCCGGTCTGATTGCGTATAAGCGCGCGGCCTCCCGGGGCTTCAAAGAGGGCGCGCTATCTATTGACCGGTCCCAAAGCGGCTGGGCTGAACCCGCGGAAGAAGATAAGACCCGATCATTAAATACCAACCCGCCAGCAGTAGCATAAGGAGAAATCAACGCCCGAATAGCCCCGAATTGAGTCGGGTCAGCGGCAGAAGCATCCACCAATCGCATAAGCCGCGGGAAGGTATATGCGTCGTAGAATGCGGGCTTTTGATGCATAGCGAAAGCACCCAAGATGTGCATTTCGATCCAAGACGTAAAGTAGTGAAGCGAAAAATTTACCACATCTACGCCAGGGGTGGAAGTATTAGCTGCAGCGCCCAACCCGTGATAGAGATGCGCCAATGCCGGGATGCCAACGGCCAGCCGCGTTCCCTCAGCTATACGGTGAGTCGGATAGATGACCGAAACTCTCATAAAGCGGCGATGCATAGGGATGACAAACTAGCTGAGCCAGACACTGATAAACCCAACGAAGAACGTCTCCTCATCCATGCCGGGAGCTGCAATGGATTCGAAAGACATCGGCGAAATTATGGGGATGTAGTACTGCGGTAGATCCGATTCATTGGTCGGCAGTTTCTTCAGACCAAACCCAAAGGGGTCTTTAATATTTGCAAACTTCGGAGCTGTCTTCGACAAGACGCCCTCGCGAAGGAAACAGGCAATGAAGCTCTTAAAAGTAACGCACTGCTCCTCAGATTCGGTGAACAATCGATCAAAGATACCTAGCACCTTGATCAAGTTGGGACGCTTGTGGCGGACGGCGTTCTCAGCAGACAAGCCGTCAAGCGGTGCGGGCTCGGGTTCAAAGACGTATTCATCAGAAGGCAGCAACTCCTCATAAAGTGTCCCTCAAATTGGCAGCCCCGAGATCTCATAAAATTCCCCCAAAGAGATCGAAACCTCTCTGTCCCCCAGAAGAAAAGTGTTGGTGGGGAGATTCCATTGATTCAAGAACGCCTTAACCCACCAGACATGTGGGGATTGATAATGGAAGAGCGACGCGTATATTGCCTGGTAAAGCCTGACCTTCTGCAGCCGCGCACGATGGGTAGCAAGGATATATCGAGCCCAGAGGAGGTAGCCCGTGGGGTGTCGAGGAGTGAGCCCTATCTTATAAATCTGTCCCCATGGGTGGGCCTCACCCTGGCAAATGCGTCGTCCCAGGATATCTATAGCGATGATCGGATGGTTCGGGATACCGGTTGTTGAATGCTCGAGCCGTCCCGTTGGAGTCCAATTTGGCATCTCCACAGCGAAAACCGTCCTCGGAGGGTCCATCGGCAAGAACGGGAAAGTGGGCTCTGTCGTCACTTCACAGAGGAAACTCCGGCGACCCCCGATGATATGGCTGTACCAAGTTCCCCATAGAAGTAAGCTAGTGCAGTTCGGTTCATGAGACCGGATCATCGCCATCGCTTCCTCGTCGGATGGTGATTGAGGAAAAGCGGCCTCCGAGCGAGTGAAGGGAAAGCACGGAACAGAAGCCATCGCACCTGAAACAAAGTAAAGGAAAACTGTCAAAAGTGAAGCCAGGAACATATATATATATATATATGAACATAAATATATGAAGACAGTTGAAGAAAGTGACAGAGGACTTGTTTGGTAGGACCATTAGTTACAAAACATGTGGGTCCCACGAAATCAAGATGACGGCTGGCTAATGATGAGACACGGCAATCATAATGAGACAAAGGGAATATTCTAATCAAATAGGCAGTGGGATTCAAGTGACCCTACACACTCCCCTAAAAAGAAATCTATTTTGGACTCTGTGACAAATCAAACAGAATCAAGGGAATTAAATTCCTAGGAAAAGACATGGCAAACCTCTTCTTCTCGGATGTGAAAGAGACAACACAGGGCAAGAAAACCCTAAGGAGCCCCCATGGGAAGAACTTAGTTCTTCGTAGGAATTAAATTCCTTTTGAAAAGGGGAATTAAATTCCCAGAAACATTTTTTGGGATGGAATTAAATTCCATAGATTTGAACCGCCACCATCATCTCCCTAAAGATCATATGAACCCTAAGAGATCTACTGTTCGAAGATTAAATGGTTTTCTATTTTTGTTGATGAACTTGAAGAAGAAAATGGGTTCATGTTAAAAGGGGTGAAACCCTTGGTGTGGATTTAAAATCCAGAGAGTTTTTGAAAAATATATATAAGGGTTCCTCGATCGTTCAAAGATCACTACCTGAAGAGATGGGTTTTTCCTGAACAGAGTTAAACTCTGAAGATTGTGGAGCAGAGAACTAAGCTCTGGAAAAGGAGAATTAAATTCTCAGAAAAAAGTTTGCAAGGAGGAAGATGAAGCAAAGTAGAGGCTCTTCTGAAAGGACATGGGCATTTATAGGATGGGATGGAAAACGTTTCATCTACCCTACTCCCAAGGCAGATCCGACGGACACAAAAGTGACAGCGTTGCACTCACGTGCAGACACGTGAGAACAACGCTGTGGGGGCATTTGTTCCCTGATTAAAAATCAGGAAAAAGCTTTAGAAGAGGCATCGCGTGCTCACACGTGACCAGTGGTCACATGTTGGCACGTGATGGTTAAGCAGCGGCCAGAGAACAGAGCGCAGAAGAAGAGAAGCCCATTCCAGGGGTCATGTGCTCACACGTGACCAGGGGTCACGTGGCCACACGTGACCGGCTTTAAAAGCCTTATTCTTTAACAGAATTAAATTCTGAGGAGATATCATTCAAATCTTTCCAAAATGGAGAAGATTTATCTGAAACCTCTTGGATCAAGAATCTGAAGGTGATTAAATATCACCAATTTATGGAAAAATTTTGGACATGGAAATATTTCCGCCTAAATCTAACCGAAATAACAAAGAGATATCTTTGGATTTAAAATCCAATGGTGAATAAAATTCACCTAATAATCTAAAGGCCCAGATCAATGATGAAAATAAATCAAATCTCTCAATAAACAAATCGAATCTTTCAATAAAAGATTTACTAAACAGATTGATTTTTTTCCTTCTCCTATAAATAGGTGCCAAGGGAGAGAGTTAAAAAGAGGGGGGGATAGAAAAACAGACAGAGAGAGAGATAGAGCCTTGGAATCTTGAAAATTCAGAAGGAAGAATTTGATTCTCTGCAAAAGAAAAACCCTAGGTAAGAAAAGAGAGGCTTCAAAAGAGAATTTAATTCTCAAAAGAGTTTAACTCTTATATAAAGAAAAAAACTTAGTTCTTTCTCTGGTGGAGGATCTGCAAAGTGCACATCTCCCTATGAATTGAGAATTTAATTCTCATTGGGTTGAGATCCTGCCATGCAGATCTAAAACATAGAGGAGGAATTGAGTTTTGAGAATTTAATTCTCACAGAATTATAGGAATTTAATTCCTTTAAGATAAAATTAGGGTTTAACCCTATATTATAGAAATTTAATTCCTTCAGAGTGGACAGAACTAGGGTTTAACCCTAATTGAGAACTTAATTCTCTCAAACTCACGGGAATTTAATTCCCTTAAAAAAGAAATTAGGGTTTCACCCTATGCCAGAATTTAATTCTTTACATATATGGGGAATTTAATTCCTACAGAAAAGAAATTAGGGTTTAACCCTATCTAAGAATATAATTCTTCAGAAGAAAATAGGAATTTAATTCCTCTAAAGTTTATTGCTAGGGTTTAACCCTATGAAAAATTTAATTCTTAAAAGATGAACAGATCTTTAAAACATGCAAAGAACCAGAGTCACGTGCTACCACGTGACCCCTGTAAAGATCCACATAAAAGAACTTTGAGGCAACGTCTCACGTGCCCTACGTGACCCCTGAAGGATACAAAGAAAAAGCAAACAGAAGCTATGGGCGCCCTCACGTGCTACCACGTGACTCCTTGGCAAAAGCTTTAACAGTTAAAAACCCACATTCCCATCACGTGACAGCACGTGATGCTCCAAGAGCAATTATAGAAAGTATTCAATACTTTTGGCAGAATAAAATAAGGGGAATCAGGGCGCTCTCACGTGTCCACACGTGACCCCTCTCTCCTTAGTGTTTAACACTAATTTGAAGACTTTGTTCCCAGTGTTTAACACTGATTTTCTACACTAATTTGAAAACTCTATTTACAGTGTTTAACATTGATTTTCTTAGTGTTTAACACTAATTTGAAAACTCTGTTCCCAGTGCTTAACACTGATTTGCTTTAGTGTTTAACACTAATTTGAAATCTATGTTTCCAGTGTCTAACACTGATTTGCTTTAGTGTTTAACACTAATTTGAAATCTCTGTTTACAGTGTTTAACACTGATTTGCTTTAGTGTTTAACACTAATTTGAAAGCCCTGTTGCTAGTGTTTAACACTGATTATCTTTTAGTGTTTAACACTAACTTGCTAATCTTATTCCCAGTGTTCAACACTGTTGGTCTTTACTGTTTAACACTAGCTTTAGCCCAATTAGCTAAGTTTCTATAGGCAAAGCCTCTCCTTCAATGAACCAACGGAGGGCCAATATTCTAAACATGATTGGACTTAGCCCAAGCTGGCCATAAGTCCTCAATTCAAACTTAACTGGGCTAATGGGCTCATAATATAATTAATTGGTCTTAGTTCCAAATTGGGCCAAAGATTATTTAATCTATCTTGGTTCAAGGGTACATCTCTTCACTCCTTTGATACTTGGCATTGTAATTCCTCAACGTCTTCAAAGAGGTGACGGGTCCTGATGACCACATATTGATACGGACTGTGGGGTCCTTAAACTCATGGACTATGATATCCTTAATCTTGACCGTGATGTCTTAAAACTAATGCCGGACTGTGGAGTCCTTAAAATCCATAGACTATGATGTCCTTAATCTTGACCGGGATGTCTTAAAACTAACAACAGACTATGACGTCCTTAACCTTGACCGTGATGTCTTAAAACTAACGCCGGACTGTGGAGTCCTTAAATCCACGGACTATGACGTCTTTAACCTTGTCCGCAACGTCTTAAAACTAATATTGGACCGCAATGTCCTTAAACTACCTATTGACCGCAATGCCACTAAACTAAACAACAGGGCCCCCCCTTAATTGCTCTTTTGTTGGATCTAAACGATCCCGTTAAGTTGATCTTAGTCTAAAACTAGACTAACGTATCATTAACCAACGTTTAAGTCGATCTTAGTCTCAAATGAGGCTAACGTATCCTTAAAACCAAACCCCCAAACCCAAATCTAAGATAATACGGATTTGGACTAGTCCACGCCCTACGGGCGACGACATAACTCAGTCTCCGTATACAATCCACGGGCAACCAAACACAAAACAAACACACACGACACGAAATGATCATCTGGAGAAGGAGAAAGTTGTTACCGCAATACGGTAGCGTAATTAACTGCAGGGGCTTGTGCCTGTAGGGAAGAGCGTCCCCACAATCAAAAACCCCTCACGCGAGGGGGAATCTGATGAAGTTTGCTATATCGGACGCATCCGTTTAAACCTTCGATACACGGTGCCATGAATCAACTTGGCATCTTCGGAGAGGTAGACGGATAGCACCAATTAGCATCTGCCCCAAATTTCAGGCAAGACGTCCATGTCTTGGCCGCCGTTCGGAGGGGAACACACACACACACACACACACACACACATATATATATATATATATGAGGAGTTAAACTCCTAGGATATTTTGAAGCTGATGAAGGGGGTTCTCTCCTTGAGCCCTGGGTCTTCCCCAAAGTGGGGTTTCTGGAGATGGGTCTCCTTCTTCTTCCTGTCGTTTGGCTGGATCTTGGAAAAAGGGGGGAGACTTAAAAATTTCCCCTTTTTGAGATCTAATGGGAGATCCAAGTTCCCTTTTGTGGGTTTTGTGGTGAAAAACTATTTAGTTTTGGAAAAGGAAGAGTAAAACTCTTGATTTAATTCAAAAGAAAGAAAAATGTTTTAGAATCGTGAGGAAGGAGAAAGAGGCACATGCCCTAGTTTTTTGGAATGAAAAATTATCTCTTTTATTCATCATCATGTTGCCTTATATAGGCTTACATATTTACATATAGCCCCTTGGGCTTTACAAAATGGCATTTTGCCCATCCCATGGCTCATGTGCCATTTCTTTTTGCAACTGGCTCGCGAGGGTTTGTGTGAGTATGGGACCGATGAACGTTTACTCATCGCGCCTGCGGATGATACTGATCTCCAGGCTGCCCTTGTGGCTTCCGAGCAACTGGCTCGCGATGAAGCAGCATTGATCACTATCGCGAAGTCAGGTATACTTCAGTTACAATCTTCCGCGGCTATCTTCTTTTATTATACTTCTACTGACGCTTTCTTCTTCAACAGATATTTCTGCCGAAGAGGCTCTCGCGGCTTCCCTCAAGACATTCGAAGAGGAAGAGAGGCTCCGTGCTTCTTTGGGCCTTGGTAAGATTCCGTTCATTATGCCTTTATTCCTCTCTTTATTCATGCTCTGACCCTTCCTTTCATCTTGTTGCAGGGAGTACCTTAACTCGAGTTATTCCAAGTGTAGTGCCGATCCCGAGCAGCGATGCGGCAAAACTTCTGGAGCCAGCTATTGTGGCCCAAGCTCTCCCAACGTCCCCGCAGGAGGCTTTGCTGAAGCAGCCGATGAAGGATGCCGTAATGGCTCTAGAGGCAGAGCTTGGTTCAGACGACGACGTCCCCTTATCAGAGGTCTTGAGGAGATCGCTTCTCACTGCTCAGACTGAAAGGAAGCGTAGGAAGCATGCGGCGAAAGAACGCAATGCCAGTTTGGCCGTGGGTGCGGGCTCAAGCATCATTCCGCCTGCTGATACTCCTTCGGCGAATGTTCCCTGTGCGTTGTCTACCATCCGTAGACAGGTTGCGCGCGTAGCTCGGGAAGAAACCGAAAAGCTGCTCTAAGGTAATGTAACACTGAGTCTTTTACTAGAACTTGATTTTCAAATTTTGACATATGCATTTTCTGTAGGGCCAAGTCTTGGCGATGGGATGACGGGTGAAACCCTGGAGGTTACCGTGCCTGAAGTTGCTACCCTCTCTTTGGAATCTGGGACTGTCCAAACTGCCGCTCTTTTCCCGTGTAGCTTCCTGGTATCGGCGGGCGTCACAAGCATCACGACGGCCCTCATCGAATCAGGAGATGAAGCCATGGGCGCAGAAACTACTCCTCTGAAAGAGTGCAAAGAAGCCGTTACACCCGGTGATGCCTCCGCCATGGTTTCGATCCCTGATTTATTAGGTAATTGTTGAGTCGCTATTTTCAAGCTTTTCAATGTTATTTAGCCCTTCTAATGATATTTTGTTTGTTTTGAGTACAGGCGCGGTGAATCCCGAGGTTGTGCCATCTGAAGAAGCGTCACCAATCGCTGCTCTAATGGTCGTCGTCCCTTCGCCTTATCCCGTGTCCTCTCAAATGTTGGAAGGTATGGGTTTGCGACTTATTTAGTTCAACTTTGGATACCATCTTCCTTGTATTGACAGTATATTGTCGCAATTCTGCAGGAGTCCTTTTAGACCATCTATACCAGGTATTGAACCCGCATTTCTCCTTCCAGTCGGAAGTCATTTTGCCTCCTGGTACTGGTTAGTATATCCTTCAGCTATTGTCTCTTTCTTTCTTTTATGAATAGCCGTATTGTTGCTAAGTCTTCTTTATATTGATCGCAGCGTCACGGATCGGAGGAGGAGACAAGAAATAGCCACGCCTCCAGTACTCCCAATTTTGCCACCTGCCATAGCCGGTATAGTAGACTCCACCGCTCATGTATTTTCTTTACCTCCCGAGTCGACATTTGACCATAATTTATTTTGCAGCAACCGCACCGGCTCCAGCTCCCTTTGAGTCTCGTATCCCAATGCCGGCAGGGCCCTTTGTTAAACGCACATCTTCTAGGGGCGCTGCGAATAGCCGGCGAATGTTGAGCGAATTCATCAAAGATCTCGATGCCGAAGCTCTCAGTTCTGCTATGGATTTTGCTGTTGAAGTCAATCCAATGCTGGAGACACTCGTGAACTTCCATGATGAAGATCTCGTCGGCTCTTGGGTTGATTACTGCAGAAAGATCGAGGATTGCCTGCACGAGATTGAGCTCAAGCATCTCGCTCCTGAAGTATTAGCTTCGAACTCCCAGCGAGCTGCGTGGGTCGAGAGTAGTGTTCCTTTCATCCGCCATTTTGAACAAGAGGCGACCCTAAGGCGAAAGGAACATGAAGTAGCTTCAAGTGAATTTGCCCGGTTACGCGTCCAGGTTGAAGCAAATGCTGCGCAGTTAAAAGCTGTCTTCAACAATCTCCAGCGATGCATTTCGAATGGGTTGACGCTGAGGCGGACGCTTGACTCTACCGAGCGGGTTGTGCAGGACTGCGAAGCTGCCATACTAGGAACCGATGAAAAGCTTTCGTCTTGTTTGCGACAACGGGCCAAGCGGAGTTAGCCGTGGTGGCCGATCACGAGAAAGGATTAAGAGGAGCGCGCAAGCGGCTGGCTGATTTGTTGAAAACGCCTCCTCCTTAATAATCGTCTTTGTACCCTTTTTTACTATAAACTTGCGGTTTATGAATAACATGTATTCATTATGATTTCTTTGTGAAATGTATTTTGTATTCACTTGAATTCATGAATAAAAGACATCTTTCATTTTATATGGGCATGTCCTTTTGGAAAATGTATCTTGTAGATAGTTTATCTTGATCTTCTTTGCAGGGCAGCGATGGCTTAAAATACAGGTTCAGATCTGCCGTCTAAGACTTTTCAACTTTATGAGCCGTGAGGGTCTTATAAAGACTTTTCTCCCTACGAGTCGATAGGATCCCGTAGGTGTAATTTCTCCTTAGGGGTCGTGAGGACTCTTAAGTGCGTTTTCTCTTGAGAGTCGTAAGGATTTCACAAGAGAGTTTTCTTTTTACGGGTTGAAAGGTTTGCGCAGGGACACTGATTTCCCTGGGGGTTGAGACGAATCGAGGGATTATTGGTTGACTTGATTCCGAGACGGAGCATTGTTCCGGTGGGGAGGTCATTGGTTGACTTGTTTCCGAGATGGAGCATTGTTCCGGCGGGGAGGTCATTGGTTGACTTGTTTCCGAGACGGAGCATTGTTCCGGCGGAGAGGTCATTGGTTGACTTGTTTCCGAGACGGAGTATTGTTCCGGTTGGGAGGTCATTGGTTGACTTATTTCCGAGACGGAGTATTGTTCCGGCGGGGAGGTATGGAGCATTGTTCCGGCGCGAAGGTCATTGGTTGACTTGTTTCCGAGATGGAGCATGGTTCCGGCGGGGAGGTCATTGGTTGTCTTCTTTCCGAGACGGAGCATGGTACCGGCGGGGAGGTCATTAGTTGACTTGTTTCCGAGACGGAGCATGGTTCCAGCGGGGAGGTCATTGGTTGACTTATTTCCGAGACAGAGCATTGTTCCGGCGGGGAGGTCATTGGTTGACTTGTTTCCGAGACGGAGCATTGTTCCGGCGGGGAGGTCATTGGTTGACTTGTTTCCGAGACGGAGCATTGTTCCGGCGGGGAGGTCATTGGTTGACTTGTTTCGCTTTCTACGGTGTCGGGGTTGACATGCTCCACTTTCTGCGGTGTTGAGAAGGAACGCCGTGTTGATCTTCTGGGATGCAGATGTTGCCGTCGAGATCTGACTCTCCCTTTGACAGAGTCTGTTGGGAAATGTGGTTTCCTTTTCGTTTATGCCCATGGATTGTATACAGGGGTCGGTATGGACTTGCCTGTTGGGCAAAACTTTCATTCTTTCATTTTTTTTATTTCTTTCCGCGATGCTCTATCATTTTAGCTTTTTATATCGCGAAAGTCGCGATTGCCCAATCATTACGGCTATTTTTCGCGGTGCCCAATCATTTCGGCTATTTTTCTTTTTACTTGCTGCTTTTTATTGCGAGTTGCCGAATCATTTCGGCTATTTTTATATGTATTTTTGGCTCGCTGATTTTGTTGCGAGTGTGGACTTGAGATCTGATACTAGCCTTAGCATCAGCATCGCTGCGATTGGAATATTGCCAGAAGCGAATCATCACTTGCCATGAAAGGACTTGGAATTTGTTACCGATTTAGGCATCAGTATCGCTACTACTGGAACATTGCCAGGAGCGAATCATCATTTGCCTTCGCCGCTATCGAACAAAGGTGGCTTAGTAGATAGGGTTAGGGGCCTGACGAATAAGGCTTTTGACTTCGTGAGTCATAAAGGTATTTCTCCCTACGAGTCGTGAGGATCTCGTAGGTGTAATATCTCCTTAGGGGTCATGAGGACTCCTAAGTGCATTTTCTCTTGAGAGTCGTAAGGATCTTACAAGAGCATTTTCTCCTTGCAAGTCGAGAGGACCTACAAGTGTTGTTCACCAAATAGGGGAATTTCACACCATTGATGGAATTGGGCGAGGGAACGCTTATTTATGCCCGTAGATTGTATACAAGGGTCAATATTGACCGCCTGTAGGGAAGTTTGGGGGATATGATATCTTAAGAACAGGTTCAGGTCCCTGTATCTTAAGACTTTTGAATCCTGTGAGCCGTGAGGGTCCCATAAGAGGGAAAATTCTCCTTACAAATTGTGAGGATCTCGTAAGTGTAATTTTTCCTTAGGGATCGTGAGGATTCCTAAGTGTTTTGCTCCCTTGTGAGTCGTAAGGATCTCACGCGGGAATTTTCTCCTTACAAGGTTGAGAGGACCCTGCAAGTGCACAGAAATTTTTTTACGAGTCTACGCCTTTTCGGGTTTTCACAAACTCGCTGGTAGTCCTGCTGTTTTTACTCACGGAGCCCTTTCGGGTTTTCATCTGTGCCATTTCGCTTATGGATGTACCATTTTTTTTACCGCGTTAGCCTAAAGATATTGCGGTTCGTAGTAGTTTAAGGACGTCACGGTCCGTAATTAGTTTAGGGACGTTTTGGTCCGTTGTTAGTTTAGGGACGTTTAGTCCGTAGTCCGTTGTTAGTTTAGGGACATTTCGGTCCGTTGTTTTCCGTGTTTAGGACGGGGTATCATTGGATACTACTTTTAGAGTCTTGACTCAAGAAGATAGCGAGCGGACATGGGCGTCGTCATCTATCATTGACCTGAGTCGTGACTCGTCAGGCGTAGTACTTCTTCAAGAATCGGCCGTTTATTGGCCGAAAGGGTCTTTCGCCATGCATATCCATGAGCAAGTAAGCCCCACCTTGGTAGACTTTGTCCATGAGTTCGTCTTGGCGGAATGTTCTCTGCCTAGTCAATCTTTCGTATGAGCGTGTCATCTTTGCTTTGTAAGCCTCCAAGTTTTGTTGCGCCATGAGACGAGTTTCATCGAGGGCGTCGAGCTCCTCAAGCTGAAGATAAGCATTCTCATCGTCTGTTAGCTTATAATGAACCACCATTCGTAGAGAGGGTAGCTCTGTCTCGAGGGGAAATACCGCTTCTGTGCCGAATGCTAACGCGAATGGCGTTGTATTTGTGGCCGTTTTGAACGTGGTCCGATAAGCCCAGAGAGCTTCATGTAGTCTCTCGTGCCAGTATTTTTTGTTTCTGGACACCGTCTTCTTTATGATCTTCATCAAAGTCTTGTTGAAAGCCTCAGCTGGACTGTTAGCTCGGGGATTATAGACCGAAGAGTATCTCCAGTCTATATTATGTTGCTGTGCGAAGCGGCTGGTTTTGTGACTTCTGTAGGCCGGCCCATTATCAGAGATAATCCATCTCGGAGTGCCGAACCGATAGATGACGTGTGTCTTGAAGAAATGGAGGATGTTCTCCGTCTTCACTTCTCTTAGCGGTATGGCTTCTGCCCACTTAGAGAAGTAATCGGTTGTCGCCAATATGAACCGATGCCCTTTAGACGACGCTAGTTTGATGGGCCCAATTATGTTGGTTTCCTACATTTCGAACGTCCAGCTAGCCACTGTTGGATGTAGCGGATTTGGATGCTGGTGGATGAAGTCCCCGTGAATTTGGCACAAGTGGCACTGCTTCACGTATTCGAGACAGTCTTGAATCATCATGGGCCAACAGTAGCCCATCCTTTTGATCTTCCGCTTCATCTTTGGCCCGGCTTGATGAGAACCGTAGAATCCGTCGTGAGTTTCTTAGACGACTCTCCTTGCTTCTTCCGGTCCCAGGCATCTCAGCCACAGAAAGTCGAACGATCTCTTATATAGAGTATCATTGACGAAGGCGAAAGACAGAGCTCGTTTCATGAGCTGATGTCTTAAGGATGCATCTTCAGGTGTTCGACGGGATTTGAAGTAGTCTATAAAGACTTCTCTCCAATCCTTAGCCCTTTCTTGGTCCTCTATTTGTAGAGCTGTTGTTTGGTTGCTTCCTTTTTTTCAGACAACTCCGGAGATATTTCTGCTGGTGCGAGAACCCGATGGCTCTGCATAACAATTCTTACATCATCGAGGTTTTCGTCGGCCAGTTCTTTAGCGAGTTTGGCTAATGCGTCTGCTTTGCTATTTTCTGTACGCGGTATGCTTTCCAGGGCGTAGGAGGGAATTTGAGTTAGTAACTGTTGCACTTTCTCGATGTACTTTACCAACTCTGGTTTGCACGTTTGATAGTCGTCGTTTACTTGACTAACGACCAGCTGGGAGTCTCCGTATATAAGGAGATTTTTTTATCCCCATGTCAACAACGATCTCAAGACCTGCTATCAAGGCCTCATATTCCGCTTCGTTGTTTGTTCTTAGCTCTGTTAAGGAACAGGCAAATCACATTATCCCTCCTTATGAAGTCACGAAGATGAGGCCTACCCCAGATTTGATTATGGGGGGGAGGGTTGTGCTGTTGCTTCTTCATGGAAGATGCTCCGACTAAATAGAGTTCCCATCGGGTATCACTTCCTTCTTTCTCTCCGTCGATCATGTCAAACGCGTGCTCGTCTGGCAGTTCGCAATTTAAATGTGAGTCTCCAGGTATTGGATGCTCAGTGAGGAAGTTGGCGATGGCTTGGCCTTTTACTGCCTTGAGGGGTCGATAGATTATCGAGAACTCCATCAAGAGGAGGGCCCATTTAGCGAATCGTCCTGTTAGTATGGCTCTTGACATCAAATACTTGAGAGGATCCACCTTTGATATGAGATGGACCTCATACGCCAAAGCATAGTGTCTGAGCTTCGTTATCGCGAAGATTAACGCCATGCAGTGTTTTTCGATAGGGGAGTAGTTGTTTTCTGCCCTCAGAAGAACTCAACTCAAATAGTAGAGGGCTCTCTCTTTCCCTTGGTCATTCTCCTGTGCCCATGGCGCGCCCAAAGAACTTTCAAGGGAGGTTGTGTACAGGATGAGGGGCTTTCCCTTGACCGGAGCGGTCAATACCGGCGGATTCTACAGGTATTGCTTGATTTCATCCAGTGCGCTCTGGCATTTACGATCCCAAATGAATGGGGTTCCCTTCTTCATCAGGTGACTATAGGGACAGCATTTTCCGAAGAGGTTGGCTATGAACTGTCGGATATACGCGAGCTTTTCTTGTAGAGATCGCAATTGTTTCAGAGTTCTTGGAGTGGGCATTTCCATAATCGCCTTGATCTTCGATGGATCTATTTTGATGCCCCGATGTCGTATGATGAACCCTAGGAATTTTCCTGAGGAGACTCCAAATGCGCATTTCAGAGAGTTCATCTTCAGGTTATACTTACGAAGACGTTGGAACACTATTTTCAAATGCTCCCAGTGTTCCTTGTACGATTTTCTTTTCACTACGAGGTCATCAATGTAACATTCGACAATCTCATGTATGAGGCCATCGAAGACTTTCGTCATGGCCCTCTGGTAGGTAGCGCCTGCATTCTTCAGACCGAAATGCATCAATTTATATCAAAATATGCCCAGAGCAGTCCGGAAAGTGGTATGCTTTCGGTCTTCGGGATGCATCTTTATTTGATTGTACCCTGATGAGCCATCCATGAAGGAGAAGACTTCATGAGTGGACGTGTAATCTATCATCAGCTTGGTAACTGGTATGGGGAAATCATCCTTCGGACAAGCTTTGTTGAGGTCCCGAAAGTCCACGCAGATATGCACCGTCCCATTTTTCTTCATCACTGGGACAATATTGGCGATCCAGTCAGGGTATTGAACTTCTTGGATGAAGCCGGAGTCGATTAGCTTCTTGACCTCGGCGTTGATACTCATTTCAAGTTCGAGCCGCATTCTTCTTGGTGCTTGTTTAACTGGCTTGACGTCCGGAGATATCGCCAATTTATGCACAGCTATTTCTGGATCTAGCCCCAGCATCTCGGAATAGTTCCATGCAAAGCAGTCTTTATACTGCATGCGCACGTCTTTTAGAATAGCCACCTGCTCTTTAGATAGCAGCTCACCGACGAACGTTGGTCGCAGGTCATTTGCCGTCCCCAAGTCGATTTTTCTCAGGTTGTCCGCCGTGGTGTGTATCCCATCTTCCAATTCTTTTGGCGCCGCTGGAAATTCTGAGATCCCCTCGTCTTCATCCTTATTCTCGAAGCACCAGGAGAGGACATCCATATTCTCGTGCACTCCTTCTTCCGACAGCGTTATCACGTGACAGGTACGAGATCGTTTCAGAGACCGATGTTGATCTGGTTCTACTCTCGCTATATACGTTGCTTTTGGTACATGCTTTTGTGGTAGGGCTACCCTCCAGCTGTTGGATAGAGCGAATCTGCCGAGTTGATATTGGTCTTCGACCCAGTTTTTGAAGGTGAAGTAGTGTTCAAGAGGATGTCCTATTGCTCGGTGATAGGAGCAATAATCCGGGTGATGAAGCCCGTTTGCTTGATCGGGGTGCCGAGACTCCGGAAGCGTAATCATTTGATGTTTCACGATGAGGTCGAATATCTTCCTTGTCTTGTCTTGAGGGAAGGAATATTCTCGATTCCGGCTGACCTTTTCTCGATCGCATGGCTTCTTGGACCCGCTTCGCTGCTGTCGAACATTTTTTTTCCGTTCTTTAACTTGCTTTTGCGTCCGCGTCGAGCCTTTTTCTTGCCTAAGGAATGCATGGCGGGCTGACGGTGAAGGGCATCGTTATCTTCCGTGGCCTGCTGAAGGAGACGTTGTGTCCTGGCTTTCTCGTAAATGGCCATTTCGCGGCTGTGGTCATTCTGGACCTTTTGACCCGCTTCCCTTATTAGCTTGTCCATCTGTTCTTCAAACGACGGACTTGGTATTTTTATGGCAAGACCTCATTCTGGTTCAACGTCAGCATCTTCTAAAAGAGCATCCCCTTCTTCATCGAGATCATTTATGACATGGCAGCCATGGAATCGCTCCCGTTTCTTGGACTGTACATATCCAAGCCCGATCGTTTCCATTCTCCCGTTAGGCATTTTTCGCTGAGTTCCGGGGACATTACAGATCCTGTTGTGGAACTGGGCCTGTCGCGCGGTTTGCTTAAAGGGTACGCCTTGGCATCTCAATAACCTTTTCAATCCCTCTGCGTAGTATCTGGGCAGACGGATTGGTTGGAGCCTGTCAAACGCAGGTTCGGCACAACGCCAGAGACTTCTTTCTCGACTTTGGTTTTCCCGGATTGATAGAATAGGATCTCCTTTCCACTTCTTCGCCTGCGAGGGACGTAGAATGTCTGCAGCTCTTGCACGCTATATGTCTCAAGCGCATCAAGCTCTCTGTAATGCTGCCACGGAACCATGGCGATTTGCAAACTCTGATTATCTCCAGTGAGGGCTTGCATTGATGGACGGACCGAAAACACTGCGTTGACTTCGTCTTCAAAGTCACTGCCAAAGACCAGAATAGGGATAGATGGTCCCGGCCTGTTGCATTGGGGAGGCCCTGAATAGACTATCTCTTCTTCCTCCTCGGTATCGCTCCCGAAGACTAGAATAGTGGTGATAGCTTTTTGCTTATTCTCCGGTTTATGGTATCTTTCCGTGTCTTCAAATTCCGGTAGGAAATACTTTACATCTTTGCTTTCGGACTTCATTTACGGAGAATAGGTTTAGTTCCCCCGTCACGGTATACTCAAGACCATCTATAAAATACTTCATACACTAATGTTGTGTAGAAGGGATGATGTTGTACTCATGTAACCAAGGCCTGCCGAGCAAAGCGTTGTAGCGGGTCTTGGCATCAATGACATGAAATTTGATGTCAGTGACGAGAAGCCCAAAGGGTAACGTCGGTATTACAGACTCGAGCGTCCGTGATGACTGGGTGTCGGAGATGGTGATTTTATCCCGAGCGAGGTGTTGAACGCTCATGAAGATTTTTTTTAGCACCCTCACATTTAGGAGGTTGACAGAGAACCCGTTGTCAACTAAGATCTTCCCTATCTTGATATCATGGCAGTACCTAGTGACATACAGGGGACGGTTGTGCTCGCACGTTCCAAGGAGGAGATCTTCATCGTCGAAAGTGATGTCAGCCGTGTGCACTTCTTCCAGCTCGTCCTTCATCTTTTCTTCGGCAAGGAAAGCTTGAAACTGCTCGGCCTCTTGTAATGCCCTGATCAGAGAATCTCGTGCCTCTTTAGACAAGAGAAGGGCATCTAAAACGCTTAGCTGTGAGGGTATCTTCCTCAGGTGTGCCAGGATATTGTAACCTACTTTGTTTTTCTTAGGCGGGTCCTTGGCTGCCAGCTCTTCGACGACTCGGTCATCGAGGGCGATATCCTCAAGAAATTTTTCCTTCCCCTTATCTTTTTTGTTCGATCCTTTGTTTGTGGGTCCGAGATTCTTTTCAGGCAACGTACGGTTACGCAGCTGAATATTCTCACAGTTCTTTATCTTTTCCTCTTTTCCCGAGGTGGATTCTTTGAAGAGAGGGCCGAGGGCTACTCCTTCGTCAGAATCGCTTCTCAAGGTGAGAACTTGCGATCCCCCGGTATCAACCATGTGACAGTTGCCGGCAGTTCTTTTGTGCTCATCTGTCGTATTTCTCTGCTCCCGACGAGTTTTGCATTTCAACCGCTTGAAATGTTGTCGGTGAGCAACGTATCCTTGCCACCATTTCTTGAAGGCATTGCATTCTTCAGTGGGATGTGTAACCTTCCGATGGTATAAGCAATAGCTCGGATGAACGTCTGCTTCGTTAAGGTACATATCCTCGAGAGTATTTTCTTTGAAAGGTGGTAGCTTCATTCCCATCGGCAGGGCTTTAGCGAACCGTTTCCTTGTCTTAAGCCTGCTTTTGTCTGCCCCGGGCATGCTTCGATCTGGTTGGAGTGTTTTGCGACCCATCCCTACCACGGTTTCTTCAACTTGACGCCGACGCATGGCTCTTTCGAATATGGCCATTTCACGTTCGCGATCAGCTTTGCTCTTCTGACGGGCTTCGTTCAGCAGCATGCCAATCAACTCGTCTGATGGTTCCAAAGATTTTGGTACTGATCTTGCCCCCAACTCCTCTATACTATCTTCTGATGTCGAGTGAGCTTCTTCATCATTTATTGGTGAATGAGAGATCATGTGACAACTTGCCATGTAATCCTCGAGTTCTTCTGACGAGTCGTCTGCATCGTCATTGTCATTATCTCCGCTCTTAAGGATATGGTTGAGAAACTCTTATAGTGTGATCGGGGTTCGTGCCTTCTGGTTATATTCTTCCAGCGTGTCGATATGCTTTTGCAGGTCCGTGCATTTGTCGTCAGACTGCGCGGGCTTCTTGGTCTTCTTCTTTTTCTTCGAAGACTTTGATGGCTTGGCCTGGGTATTTTGCCCATCGCTACCAACTCTCGGTGTTGGGCACGGTTTCAGCATCCCCTCAATGATCTCTGGCTCCAGCGGGCTTTTCATCTAATTGCCGGACATGCTTGAAGATCATTCAGCATTCTTTAGTTTTAGCCGAAAGAACAACTTCCCATGGAGCTTCCTCTATGAATGAGCATGATGCCCCAGCGTGTCCACCATTTTAGGAGCGTGCTGTTATGGCGGGTTTACTCTCGAGTTTTCAGACAATGCGAACTTGCCCTGTTGGTACTGGTCCTCAATCCTGTTTTTGAAGACGAAGCAATTTTCGATTGGGTGGCCCACCATTCGGCGGTAGGGGCAGTAATTGAGGTTGTTGACGTCGCCCGGTTGCAGTGGGCGTCTCAGATCTGGCAGAGTGATGAGCCTGTTGCGCACCGCTAGTTCGAACAACCTTCTCGTTTTATCCCGAGGGAATGAGTAAGGACGTCTCAACTTTTCTCCGAGTGATCGCGGTTTATCGTTTTGGTGAGCAGCTGATTTCGGATCACTCAGCTGCTGCTGAGCGTTGGCGACGAAGGTAGCTTTCCCTTTACCCTTTTCATTTCGAAGCTCCGTTTTTGAGGAGGACGGTCTATGGCCCATCTGGTCCATTTGGGCCAGCTTGTCGATCAAGGCTTGAAAAGTGGTCGGCTTGAAGAACATCATAAATTAGGATATAGTTGCCTGTGGATCAAGGGTCCACACGAACATGCCCACGGCAGGAGCTTCTTCTATGCGTTGTTCACATCTCGACCATAGGTTCCGCCACCGAGTTGCATACTGAATCCAAGTCTCTCCTGGCTTCACCCTGGCATTGATCAATGCCGTGATCGGGGGGCGTTCACTGGCGCTTGCGAAAGCTGAGTGAATAGCAACTCCATTTCTGTGAATGTTTTGATGGAGTCATTCGGAAGCTCCGAGTACCATTCAAATGCCGTTTCTGCTAAGCTGCCGATGAACTGGAGAAGTAGCAATTTGTCATCGCCTCCTGTATTGCCGCATAGAGCCCTGAACTGAGCGACGTGCTGATGGGGATTGCCTGTCCCCTTATACACGTGAAATTTAGGGATCGTATATCCTGGCGGGTACTTAATTTGATCGTACCAGCTTGGATAGGGCTGCCCAGTTCTAACGACTTGGCCAGCAGTTTCGCTTGCCTGATGAGCTCATATTTGTTAAGCTATGTAGTCATCAAACGCATCTTTCGAGATCGTCTCCTAAATGGCTGTGGATAGAGCCGGAAAAGGGTTCGATGTTTCCCCTCTGTCGTCTTCAATGATTATTGGGGGATCTTCGGCCGGAAGATCCGGCTGGATCATCATCACCACCATATCTTGGAACATGAGCGACATTTATTTTATATTAGCCGCTTGTTCCACGGCTTCTTTATCTTTCTTTTCGAGCATTCTTCGGAGGAACTCGGTGTCAGTTTCCTGCTCCTAGCGTTGATCCGACGATGCTTCCGAGCTTTCCTTCTGCCCAGTGAGTGCGGCCATCTTCGTCAGCATCTCCTGGAGTTTCTGTTGTTGCTCTTGAGCCTTAGTTACTGATCGTGTGAGTGGTCGATGACCCCCAGAAGCACGGCTTTCGTCTTTTTCGGAAGCCATGTAAATGGTGTGTGCTACTATGCCCCCAGACTTGGGGCGTTTGGATCCATCATGCTCAGAATTTGTTGACGGTGGTGGTTGATTCTCTGGCCTTCTCTTTTTGTGGGAGGCCGAAGTTGATGGAGCCGTTGCAGCGAGCACCCGTGCAGACGATACTTTCCGTGGCATGACAGCAGGATGGTCCTCCCCTTGCCGAGCCTTTTTTTCATCAGTCAGCGAGAGTATTCTTTGTCGATTACAGAGTCTTGGACTTTCCTCCAAACCCTGTGGATTTTGGAGGACAGCCGCTGAGGGGGCTGCTCCGGCTTCGTCTTAGTAACATTTTCAGCAGGTGGAGGAGACCTTTTTAGTACGGCAATTGGAGAGTTCTTGCGCACCCTCCTGAGCGGCTCAAAGTTGTTCCCAGTTGGAACAGCAGCATCAATTTTCACCGTTGGAGCTGATGGGGTAATTCCAGAAGGGGAACTGCCCCCAGCTTTTCTCACTCGGCGCCAGTGATGACGTCGAGCATGTCGTGTAGCCGGGATCACCTCTATTGTCGGAGTAGCTTCGTCATGCCCCCTGCTTTGAGAAGAGGCTGTTATTGGCGCCAGCCTGTCAAATACCGACATCCGCTGGGAAGGAATGGTCAACCTGTCGAAGGCAGACTTTCGAGTAGGGGAAGTAGTTTGGACGACTTCACCTGCAGCAGGAGTTGGGATAGCCTTCTCCAGTATTGCGAGCCTCTTTTCGGGCCCATTTGAGCTTAGGCTCAGCCTGTTGAAGACTGAGGCAGTATACTTGGACGACCCGTTGAGAGGAGCCGCGGTAGTTTCAAGCCGATTGAAGACCGACTTCTTTGGAGCTTCCTGTGATATTACTGAAGTATTGAAGCTCATTGGCAGGAGCATGGTCCCGAAGAACAGTCCAGTGGTGGCCTGAGTCACCTGCTCCACTGGCATTACAAAGATGGAGGCCGCTTGGGGCCCATAAGTCACTCCTCCAGCAGGGACAGAGTGGTAGTTGCTGTTGCAATTGGTGTAGTTGGAAGCCATCGATGTCATCTTCTCTTTTGCATAGCAGCAAGACACCAAATCTTAGTAGCTCGAATCCAGGGGCAACCATATTAAACCGCGATTCGTTCACGAACACGACACACAAAATGTGGAGTAGAAAGAGGAAAATGTCTCACCGGGCGTGCCAGAATCTGTTTACCGCCGAAAGACGTGACCGGGACGTTAGGACGTCTGGCCTGAATTTTTGGGGCAGATGCTATTTGGATTTATCCGTCCACCTCTCCGAAGATGCCAAGTTGATTTATGGCACCGTGTAACGGAGGTTTGGACAGATGTGGCCGTTGTAGTAGACTTCGTCAAATTCCCCCTCATTGTGAGGGTTTTTTGATTGTGGGGACGCTTTTCCCTGCAGGCGCAAGCCCCTACAGTTAATTACGTTACCGTATCGCGGTAACCACTTTCTCCGGCTCCAGAAGGTCACTTCGTGTCGTGTGTTTTTATTTTATTTTTGGTTGCCCATGGATTGTATATGGAGACTAATTTATTTTGTCGCCCGTAGGACGTGGATTAGTCCAAATCCGTATTTTCTTAGATTTGGGTTTGGGTTGATTCAAGAATCGTTAATCTCGTTTGAGATTAAGATCAACTTAATTATTTGTTAAGGATACGTTAATCCGATATTGGACTAAGATCTACTTAACGGGGGTTCGGGATCATTTTTGATCCAATGAAAGAGAATTTAGGCTCTGTTGTTTTAGTTTAAGGACATTACGGTCCATAGCTAGTTTAAGAATATCACGGTCCATAGCTAGTTTAAGAATATCACGGTCCATAGCTAGTTTAAGGACATTATGGTCTATGGAATTGTTGGTTGTCGGGACCCGCCACCTCTCTGAAGACGTTGAAGAATTACAACGACATATATCAGAGGTGTTGGGAGATGTACCCTTGAACCAACGTCAGTTGGGAGATCTTTAGTTGGGTTTGGGACTAAGACTAATTTATAAAGAATGTGAGCACATGGGCTCGGTGGATCTGAATTAGGGACTTTTGGTCAACTTAGACTCAGTCCACTTAGTATTTAATAAAGTGTTAAACACTTGTTTGGGCTCGGTCCCTTTTATATGCAACAATACTAAGCATTGATATGGGCTTTGACTCTCACCCCATTTCTTTATTTTTTATGGAGTGTTAAACACTCTTTATGGTGCTGGGCTCTATTTACAGAACGCTTTATGTTAAACAGTGCCCACGTGAGGGGCACGTGGGGCGCTTGGCACCGGGCGCCAACCACTGAATGCAGAGCACTCTTTATTTTATTAGCGCCCACGTGAGGGGCATGTGAGGCGCTTGGCACTGGGCGCCAACTACTGAGTGCAAAGCACTCTTTATTTTATTAGCAGCGCCCACATGAGGGGCACATGGGGCGTTTGATGCTGGGCGCCAACCACTGAGTGCAAAGCACTCTTTATTTTATTAGCAGCGCCTACGTGAGGGGCACATGAGGCGCTCAGCGTTATTTCCTTCTTTGTGCATTTTTCTGAAGAGTTCAATTCTTTGTTCTTCCCTGTATCTTCAATCCCCAAGAACAAATTCATCCCTGCGAGAATTAAATTCTCATTTGTGGGTGACTTGTCTCATGGATCTCAGATCCAGGGAAAGAACTATGTTCTTTTATAAGGGTTAAACCCTTGGGTATGCAGATGAGATACTATGATCTTTATTTACCTTGAAGAAAGTTCTTCTTCTTTCTTCTCTCTGAAAGCTCTTTTTTACTTGCTCTTCTTTTTTTTGAACTTGAAGTTTATAGGGGGGTTCCTCTGTTCAAGACTTGAAGTCTTGGCTCCTTTATATAGTGGAGGCTGATTTGTTAATTTAGTTAAGGAAATCTCATATTAAAAGATCTCTAATTGATTTGGGGATTTTATCCACCGTTGGATCTTTGATCCTAGGCCTTCTGTTTTACAGAAAATATTTTTCTTGTTCTCAATAAGATTGGGAAAATATTTTCCCATATAGAGCTTACTCTGTATCTTGGTGATTTTTAATCACCATTGGATCTTTAATCCAACGGTGCTCTTTTTTACAGAGATTAACCTTTCTTGTTTTAGGAAGATTCGAGAAATATTTCCTCAACAGAATTTAATTCTGTAATTTGATGATTTATCATCTTCGTTGGATCTTTGATCCAAGGGTGGAGAACTTTTAGTTCTGGCGCCGGCGCTCTCGTGCTTTGCACGTGAGGCGCTGCCTAAGAGTTTTTAACTCTTGGCGCTAGCGCTCTCGTGCTTTGCACGTGAGGCGCTGCCTCAGTTCAAAATTTGAACAGAGTTTTGCTCTCTTATTGGGGGGAAACAGTACCATCTCATAAGGCACTTGCACCATTACCATTGGTTCCTGCTGCACATGTACTATTCATGCTAACACGCACACCTTTGGTAATTGCTATGCCACGAACACTTTAGACTTGTGTAAATCAGTATCTTAGCAATTTCATTATATATGATAGGTAACTTTTAATTGCATATTCATTTCATCAGGATGGATACATAGGATTGCTAGTCATGTGCATATACCTCATTGCACCATTATTCATACATAGTTTTTCAGTTATAAATCGCATCGCATATTATTGATAGCATATACATCAATTATTACCGACATATTTATATATTGTGATTCTTTTGGAGATTTCAGTATTGATGAGATTTCTGGATTTTGGGGGAAACCGCAAGAATTTTATAAACCTATTATCATTTTTAAGAACATAAATTTGCGGTTTTCTCGTGATATGATGTGTGTGGCGTCCACCATGAGTTTTCTCGGTTCTTGAGTAGTATCATATACCTAATTCAAGGAGGGGGATGCACCGTCTGCGAGTACATGGTGGACCCGGTGCGGTACCTCGGGGCAAGAAGATCACACAGATGGCGTTGAGCCCTGCAGGGGAGCACTACCGACCGGTTATTATTGGTGTGGCAGATATCCGGAGGATACCGACCGTAGTCGTGTGATTGATGATATGGGCCGATCCGGACTGACGGAGCCCGAGGTATTGATATATTAAGATATTGAGACATTGAGGTGTATATATATATATATTGTGTCGATGCTTGACACGGATTTCTGATGATTTCATGGTTGATACTTCAGTTTATTGCACAGAGATTTTTCTAAGATAAGAATCAAGATTTTCTCATACCAGACATTTTCAGGTTTCATGTTTGATTATGCATTCATGTTGCATTCATGCTAGTATATTGTATCATATTGATATATGTAGGTTATGACGCATTTGCGTGCATGCTTACGATAACCTTATTAGATGTTACTTACTACTCACGAGCTGGCAACTTACCCCATTGTGCCACAATATCTTGCAGGTCTGACCCGTCAGCACAGTAGCGGTGGGCATACTTCCTTTTTTTGCTTCATTGCATCGAATTGCATCTTGCTCGTAGGTAGGTTTGAGGATATTCTTTTTTCTCCCACCATGTATATTATTTTGTATCTAGTATACTCCATCTACCCTTGTATATTGGATTAGACGGTGAGACTCGTGAGACTTGTATTTGTGGTGTTCGGTATCGATGCTCACTTGAGGCGACGTGATGCTTTATTACTTTCGTGCTTTTATATACTTTTTTTGCATAGTGATGATATATATATTGCGTGTGGTTGTGATTCCGTCTTTGGCGAAGAGCTAGCTCTCGCTTGGGGATGCCTTTAATCATTATTTATATGTATTCTTATTTTGTACCCGTTTCGGGGCCAGTTTTTACAAAGGAGACTCTGCCGAAATTTTCGGGAAAGTTTGATGCATTAAAACGTTTTAAGGTGACTTTACTTTACAAAATCATCTTTTAAGTTAGGTTTACCTTAACTCTATTTCTTAAACGGTTTAGATTTTTGGGCTTTGGCTTACTTAGATTGCGTTACACCTTTAGACCTTGCGTAATTTAAGTGCCAGTCACGTTCCGTACCTTCGGGTCGTGACACCGTTGTTATGCACTGGATTTTAAAATGAAATATCTGTACTTTTATTTTTATAATGTGAGATATAAATTTTGAAAATTGTGTTGTAAATATTTATCTTTATCGGTTGAGAATAAGGTAAGGTGTATTGAATAACGGTGTAAGATATTCTTAACAAAAGATACAGTTTTCAATTTACAAAACACAGAATTTGAGTTGGTATACTCTTGTAACTTATACTTGAAAGTGTATGTTGTCCAGTGTCCTTCAGGAAAAAAGGGTTGGTACTCTTACTTCATTCAGGATTACCTATGAGTTATCTGATTTTAGACATGCATTCGTAGTAATGCAAAGTCAAAGATCTTGAGAAGTTTATAGGTATAAGAATAAAGTAGGGAACCATACGTTGAAAGTATCGGGATTCTTCAAGTTGATCGAAGATGTAGATACTTATGCTATGTATTCCATTATAGTAATATCGAAAACTTGATTCTCTCACGGCTTACTCATCAGTGGACGTGCTCCATGATAAGTAATGTTGTATTGGCCTTTTTTCCATTAGGTAAAATGCACTGGAAACAGCTGCATGACTTTTGAATCTGGTTTCATTTAAATTAGTGCCTTGATTCTATATAAATATAGAATGGTTACATATCTTCAGATTATTAAGATATGGAGTTATCCGATTTCTGTCTGAAACCAAAATCCGGACAAAATCGAGGCACGCTTCGGTAATGGCTGTGGATTATCCCAAGCATTAGCTAGGATTTTGTTTCTACCATTTTCAAGATCAATAGTTATATTGTTCTAGACTCGCCACATTTTTATAAACGGATCTTTTTGCAAAACAAACTAGTGGGGGTATGGTAGAATTGGAAGTGATTACAGAACCACAAACAGTTACCGAAAATTTAGTAGAATCTAAGGATTCAATTGGACTTGACAAACCGTTAGCCACTCCGTAGATTTTAGTAGGTGGCCTCAGACACCCGAGAGACACTTCGGTTTTCTTGTAGACGATAACAGAGAGGTCAGCATCATGGTAATGATGACCCTACTAGTTATCAGCAGGTCATAGGAAGCGGTAACTTCCAGGTGAACAGATATTTCATATCCAAGATGTACTCCATGTACTTCAGCAAATTATGGATTTTGTATTTTGCTGGGTGCTCCTGAACAGGGTAAAATCCATTGGGAGGAGGTAGATCTTTCGAGGTCTGTGCAGATGGAAAGGTACTAACCTAATAATGCTAGACTTATTGTAAAGAGTTTTCATCAATACCCGTTGTGGATTGTGATGTGACTTACTTCAGTGTCTATACTGAAGTCCATATGGATATGACTTGCCACTGTTATTCCCCTTACTTATTATTAGCAGGTCATAGGAAGTGGTAACTTCCAGGTGACCAGGTATTTCATACCTAAAATGGACTCCACGCACTTTAGCATCATGGATTTTGGACTTTGCTGGGTGCTCCTGAAGGGGTAAAACCCATTAGGAGCAAGTAGATCTTTCGAGATCTATGCAGATAGAAAGGTGCTTACCTAATAAGGATGGACTTGTTGTAAAGTGTTTTTATCAAATACCCATTGTGGATTGTATGTGATTTTTACTTCAGTGTCTATGCTGAAGTCCATATGGATATGTTTTGGTGCTGATGCAGTTCATGGCTATGATATCTGGCAGGTAGGTGATTATAACGTCTTTCCAAATGGGATTTTGGAAGTGTACGTGTATATGCCTCTACTAAAGGGTTATCTTAGTCAGTGGGAGCAGTGGAAAGTGTGCAAGATGCTTATATTTATTCGTAAACTAAAGCAAGGATAGCGGAGATGGATCATCTGTTTTGATGTGACGGTCAACGTGATTGACTTCATCAAAATAATAGATGAACTAAGTAAGAAGAATGTAGAGAATATTGTCCATGTTTTGGATGACATACTTCAGATAGGAAGTGATATTCATATACTACAATCGGTCTGATTTTGGTTGTCACACAGTGTTTTCTCCATGTTGGATATGAATAGTATATCGGGAGTTCTGGTGACTAGATCTATGGTTTTAGATCTAGATTTGGAAAGTTTCCTAAATCGGATACTTAGACAGCATTCTAAAAGTATTTTAGAATGGACGACTCTTGGCGAGGTGGTGTACCCGCAGGTGATGGAGTCACCCTCTCTAAGAAGAATGTCTTTTTGACTGATGAAGAGAGCGCAGGCAAGAGTGACACATCATTTGCCTAAGCAATTGAGTCAATCATGCAAAGTCTTGTACAACACTAGATATTGCTTTTGCACTAGTTGCAACAAGCACATATTAATCCAATTCTCGAGAAACAAATGGAAGCAGTTAAGAACATAAGAGGATGTTCTTGGTATAGGATAACGGCAGCCTCCTTTGGGAGGCGGTTATCGGTTAAGACTTCCAAGGTGACCTGGATGACAGAGATGCTGTCAAGTTTTGAGTTTAGCCTCTTCTAAGAATCAGTATATTTGATAGTGTTCCAATAGAGATTGTAACAACCCTAAATTTTCTGTACAATTTTTTTCAAAAAATACAGAAAGGGGTACTTAAGCCTAAGTAAAAGTTATAAGTTTGATTTGCCTTTGAACAGTAAGAAAGCACTTGTAGCTCATTGGTAAAGCCTTGTACTACTTTGACATAGCCCCTGTGTTCGAATCCCATCAGCCACATATTCTTTTTATTTTAATTTCTTTTAATATTTTAGAAGCCCAAGTGTTTGCACGTGCACAACACGTAAAAATGAAAAGACACTGAATAATCAAACATGTGCACTGGAGTATACCAAACGACACGACACGTGGCACCCAACCTTAACCCTCTCCGCCGGTAATAGCCCGGCGAAATGCCTATATTTCCCGATTCCGCCAGGCTTGCCCGTTGGAAATGCTTCCATCTCTTCACTCCTGCAACTCTTGGCCTACCCCACTCCCCCTACACTGTTTATCTTCTCTGCAATTAACCAAAGAATTAAAATACCCCCTTTAATCAAATTTTAATGCATATTTTAAATGCAATCTTTAACACACTAAACCCTAATTTTCCCTATAAATACCACACCTCATTTCACACTTCCTCACTCACAAATCCCTGCCAAAACTCTCAAAAACTTTCAAGTCCCAATGGTGTGCAAGTGGAGTTAGCGAAGGGCGAACCTCCAAAGAAGTTCCGGCGACGATCCAAGAAGATTCCGGTGACGAAACGACGTCCCGACGCTGACCAATCCTTCTCCTACCTCTCCCCTCTCATCAAATCCGGTAAGTCCCCTCTCCCCCTTCCTTTCTCTATTCTAAAAACTTTGAATTCCAAAACCCGACGGAAGCGGAGTTAATCCGACTTCCGATTCGGTTTTTCTTTTAAAATCATATTTTTCTTAAACAAGAATATACCAAACTCTCATATCATGTTCAATAAGCATTAACAAACACCTTAAACAAGTTTCATCACAAAATATTATTACATGCAACTTCTATTGTAGTTTTACAGTAAAATACCACATATTTTAGTTTCCGACATGATCATCATAATACCCAATATACTTTTAGATAAGTTCACAAGGTTATGACCTACCTCATCACAACACACATCAGTGATATAGCACGATAAAGTTTTGGGAAGTATATATTGGGATAATATAAATTTTCAAATAAATACCATCAACTTATAAAACCTTTTCCGTAAAACGGTGTTAAAACAATTTTTGCAAATGCGCCTCTACAACCCACTTTTGAGGAACCCTGTTTTGGGATGGTGCGGATTATCGCACGTTCTTGGGTCTAGTAGAGCGGAATTCAGACCTCAGCAAGGCGCAATCGGATTCCGATGGAATTTTAATAGCATTTTTAAGAAAATGAGTTTTCTAGAAAATAAATATAATTTATTTTATATAAATATATAAATAATATCAAAATATCTATTTTAATTATATTATATAAACATTCCAAGTTTTCCAAATCAAAGAAATCATCTTTACGTGAAAATACCATTCAAATACAAAACAATTGCAATATTTCCATAAAATACCATATATTATGAAAACTAGGTTCTACTCACTAAAAATTTTACAATTATAAAATACACATCTATGAAAACCCAAAAGATGATAATTAAATACTTGAGCAGTATTTTGAAATTATACCAAAATTAATTTTACATAAAATCCCCTCAAGTTATATAAATTACAATAAGGACCCTTGTAAATATAGGTTTAAGCGGGACCAGTTCTCTTGAGCCTCAGGGAGCCGGAGAATATGGGTGCTTGCCTATCTAAGATAGACAACCTAAATAACGGTATTATCAACACAGTAATTGTCTTTAAAAAAGACACAAATCCTGTCGTCCATGTGTAGCAATTACCAATAACACTAAAACTTAATTCAGGACTTCAATTTCTTTTCTAATTGTCTGACTCAGACTGAGTCTCAATATAATCAATATGACTTGAATGTGATTCAAGTATAAAACTACAATACAATATGAATCTATGAATCCATTTATTCAATCTATAATAATACAACATGACTGAACCGAACTATGGATATATTTCATCTACATGTTTACATCCGTTCCATTTACTGATATAATGGTTTCGGCAAGTCATCCATCTATACACCTTACAATACAACACAACACATTCCGTATAATCAATACAATCAATACATAATACACTACGGGGTTTATAAGAGGTAGGCTGGTACAGAACATATTAAAAGTGGCCCGAGATGGTCACTTAAGACGTAATTATATACATGCCATTGTTCCGTGGTATTATCGACAGAGCCTTTTACTACGGGTTACCAAAGTCTCCGGTGTAAGTAGGACTCCTCTCGTATACACTGGCATTTTTTGTACTAAGATACAAACAACTGCGTTAACATAACAATCAAATATAATACAGTTATACTCTCTCTCTGTCTATTCTACTTCTCCCTCATCTTTGGGACTTACCGAGCGATTGTTCACTGACGACATTCATATTTCTCTTCTTCTTTGGAATGTTGTCAGGAGGACCCGACGCTAAAGAGTTCGAGACCAGCCAGGAGCATTTGGAGCAAGCCCCTGATCAGTACACCGAAGACCCTGAGCCGTAGCCGCTTGTACTTATACCATTTTCATTTCTGTTATGCCATTATTTAGGCATTGCTTTCATTCAATATATTTACTTTCAGATGTATTGTAAAAAGAATGTTAATAAACAAAGTTGATGTTCATTTACATCTTGTCTTTTGTGAACTTTTCATTTATATTGCTTAGATACGCTTAGCGTGTTTACTTCTGAGTAAATACGTAGCAGGCCAATCATGTCCCCTTCTGTATACTGGGAAACGGGACGTGACAGAGATACTGAGGTAATCATGGTGCAGGATACCGGTTATAACTCAACAGAGGATACAACCAAGAAGTTTGTTGGATGGAGATGTTCATTGATGAACTTGGTCCCATCAGGTATCTAAATAAATTCTTGAGATAGGGTATCGCTCAGATTGGGAGATTGGTAATCTTCGTAAAGATTGAGATATAGAGAAATGAAGTTGGAACATTGTAGCAATCACGTTAAGTTTCACAAACATAGTTTGCGAAACTGATTAGTAGATTGGGTATTCGGTAGCACACGAACTGTGGATACGCGATACCGCAATAATTAGCCTTAAGTGTAAGTGGGAGATTGTTGGATATAGTGCTCTCAAGGCAATTATTGTAATTGCAGGCACGTGATTATAATAATTGAGGGAGGACCTATACAGGTAGAACAATTTTACTCGAAATGATAGTATGCTATCTGATTTGTCTTTATCATTGATGTGTATACGTTTTACTTATTATTACGTGTCGCTAATACATAATGATGAAGCCCGTAGGATTCTTACTTGACTGCCAGCATTATGATGGCGATCATATACATGAGAGCTGAGTGGTCTATAAGCACATCCTTAAATGTCCCTAGTCGTGGAAGTATCGAGACTGGGTATCGATATTCTAGAGTAGAGTAGTGTATACATTTCGAGACCCCGACGAGGGACCATGGCCGGTCTCACAAGCCATTGGTTGTATGTCACCTAAGACAGTATACAGGTGCTCACTGGAGGTGAGTACACTGGACGGACTCGCCGAGAACTTCTAAATGGTATTATACCCATTGTCAGATGGAAGTTCTCAGGTGACATGAGTACATGTTAGTCCTCTGACCTGAAGTCGTCATTTGTCTCGTATGAGTTCCCACTGTACTTTGATTACTACCCTACCACGGCTCAAAAGAATCGAGCAAACAAGTCTTAGTTAGGTACAGTCCCGAGCCACATGGAGGCAGTGGTCGACTTTCAGGGATTCGTCTCTCCTGGTATTAGGAGTCGATGTCGCGCTGTGTTCAATTAGCTATCACCAGAAATTCATGGCCACGGTGGGCGAGATTTACTGATAGTTGATCAGTAGTATCTCAGTTGGTGATGAGCTAGACTTGGTCTGACGTTATGCACCCCCTAGACTTGATATGCGATACTCTTTGACGAAGAGACTGGACTGTACGAAGATTTTCACATTCAGGCTCAGTAGGGTAAGGACGCACTTAATTGTCGACCCCTCTTTCGACAAGTACCTGGGTAGCCGTTAGATACAGCTAGTGCCTCTGACGTGCTTGTGGTTAAACCCACTGCCAGCGTATTGTCGAGTGTTTAGAGTCCCACACAGAGGGTTTCCCAATTCAGGCGATAGATGTAAGAGCCGTGCGTTGGTATGTGCAGGGGTCCGATTAAATACGTGTACGTGGTACACGGACTTTAATCGGACGACTGATAATACTAGCCGGCTTAGGATTAAGCTGGATTATTAAATCTGGTTTTTGATTTAATAATTTATATATGTATTTCGATACATATATCTTAGTATTATTATTCACTATTCATTTTCTCTCTTTGGTACTATCCGTATTTTATACGGATACACGTATATGTAATGATACGTATACCAGATGAAGTATTCCGTATTTATACAGAAATACTTCTAGAAGAAAGACACCTCATATTTAATTTTCTATTTAGAAAATTAAAAGGGAAATGAGGTGGCATGTGGAGATATGAAGCATGGTGTGTTCAATGTAGAGAGGCATGGCTATATTTATTAAATGATTATTTCATTTGGATGCACTATTGCAACATGGTTGATTTTTTATAGCCATTCTTTTCTAGACTAGTTGACTTGATGAGATTTTCTTCATCTCCTCCATGGATGCTTCATGCTTCCTCTAGCTTCACCTCCTTCTTCTTCTTGCTCTCATTTTTTAGCAAGGGTATTGAGAGAAAAATTTAGTAGAGTATTTCTACATCACCAACTATCTAAACCTAGTGTGTTTGAATCGTCGGTTTGAGCCTCCTTCGCGTTCTCTCGGGTGAATCGTCTTCGGTAAGGGTGGTTGATATTTAAGCGCAATCCCGGCGGCTACGAGTTTGGAGGGTCTTCCACAATTGGGTGGACATGCGACAAAGGTTGTATTTCTCAAACCCCTTACATGTTTAGATTTCTAGTTTAGGGTGTTTGGTTCGAATCTTGGGTTTGCGCATCCGGTGTCCGCAAAAAGATTTTGTTTTCGCTTCCGTCTTGCCCGCGGCCTCCGCGGCACGGGCGTCGGATCCCAACAATGCTGACACTGATCTACCTGCAAAAAAAGTCTTAGGATGGAAAGCCACCGTAGGACCCTCCGACAATCAAGTAAGTATCGAGACATAATTGGGCAGAGTAGCGGCGAGAATCTCGCATCGGCTCGCCCTCAGGCGACCCCTATATACACACTCCTCCAAACGATTAAGGTAACTCGAAATCGATCTAATACGCCGCTACTCTGTCCAATTATTACTCAGTATTTACTTGATCGTCGGAGAGTCCTTCCCATCTCGGGACTTCTTTTGCAGGTAGCTCGGCGTCAACATAAAAAAGCAAACCTATTGAGATCCACACTCTCCCTTCAAATCACAACCCTTCAACCCCGCTGGCCAGAAGATCGACGGAGGACAGCATCCGAGGGAGATTCTTACCCCTATCAAGGTCGTTACACCAAATAATGAAAACTCAAGAAAACGGAAAATTTTAGGATTTTTGAATATTTCGCGATTTACGTGTGGTATAACATGCAAAATTTCGAAAACGAAAGAAAATGGAAAATTTTGAATTTTTCCGGAACATCCGCACTTTTGATGGGCTATATACAGCATGCAAAATTGTAAAAAAAAACTCGAGAAAACAAAAAAATTTGTGATTTCGAATATTTCGCGAATTTTGTGTGCTTGACATGTGAAATAATGAAAACTCAAGAAAAAGGAAAATTTTGAGATTTTTCAAATTTTGGCACTATTCGTGGGTTATAGCATATGAAATAATGAAAAATTCAATAAAATGTAAAACTTAAAATTGTTGAACATTTTCGTGGGTTATGCGATATGATGAAAAGATCTTCAAATATTTCATAGGTATAGCATGCCAAATTTCGAAAAATGGAATATAACCAAATTTTTTGAGATTTTCGTACTTATGTGGACTATAGCATGTGAAATAAAGAAACCCTTAAGAAAATGAAAATTTTTTAGATTTTTGAATATTTCGTGAGTGATACATGCAAAATATTGGTAAACCGAAGAAAACAGAAAACTTTGAGATTTTTGATATTTTCGCAATTTCCATGCGCTATTTCATGTTGATAATGCTCAATATTGGCGATACGAGATCAGGACGCGTGGCTGATGACGTGTTCCAAGACCCGGAAGGAAGGGCGCACAGAGACCGACCAGGCCACCCTTGTACTTGACCTGCAAGCACAAGCTGGCCCTCATGGGGCCCCTGCAAATTTGCCTCTTCGGTCCCTCAGCTCGCCCCGGGCTGCCACAAGACCAAGATTCCTCAACCCTCTTGCTCGGTTCCGAGCTCCCCAGCCGAGGCCGTCTCCCTCGGCCCCTCCGACCAGCTCCACCCCTCACAGGCGTAACCACCGCCCCGTGAATCTCGCCATGCATGGATTCTCCGTCAGCAACATCCCACGTTCCACGCCTTCGCGATCCCCATTAATGGGCGATCCGCTCTCTACGCGGGCGGGACGTCGGGAGCGTAACTACTGGCGAGATTCTCGCGCCTGCTGCTGCGTGCCATCACCGCTATATAAACCCCCATCACAGAGGGGTCAAGTAAGCCTATTCTACTCCACTAAGCCGTTACTCTGCTCGGATCTCTAGACTAACTTGATCGTCGGAGGGTCCTCGGTGGTACCAAACTACCCCGGGACTTCTTTGCAGGTACTCGGCGCTAAAACTCCTCAAATCACCAACCTCACCAAAACCCATTGAGATCCACACGCAATAGAAGATCACCATCAAAATCCACTGGGAGATCAACGGAAGACAACATCTGACGGAGACCCGAAAAGGACCTCCATCAATTGGTGCCGTCTATGGGAACTAACTCCACAAAACACAAAGTTAGCCTTCCGATCTCCGCCCACATGGCAACCGATCCCCCTGAAGATCCAAACACCCGTTGTCGCCTCCCTCACAACAGAGGTGCGGGCGAACCCTCACCGAATGTCATCGGCTCCCCCGCCGGCTGCCGTTTCACAAGCTCCGGCGACCGCCCGAGCAAAAGGGCTAGAGGCCGAGAGCCCATCACCTTTGGCGACGAGGATCTCCACGGCATATCTGTGCCCCACAACGACCCGCTGGTGATCACAGCCCAAATCCACCAGTACGAGGTCCACCGGATACTCATCGATTCGGGCAGTTCGGCGAACATCCTCTTCCACGACTACTTCCTGCGTATGGGGCTCGCCCCAGCAGACCTGAAACCAACCTCTCACGTCCTCTCGGGGTTCACCAACCACTCCATCCCGGCGCAAAGGGTGGTCACCCTGCAGTTCATGATCGGGGAGCCCGGCCACACGCGCACACTGCCTATGGACTTCATCGTAGCGAAAGTTCCGTCGGCCTACAATATCCTCCTCGGCCGCCCGACGCTGAACTCCCTCCAGGCCCAGATCTCGACCTACTACCTGGCGATAAAATTCCCTCTCGATCGGGGCGGGATAGGTCGGGCATACGAGAGCCAGCGGGTCGCGAAGATAGGCCTCACCGAAACGTGTTCGCCCGAGCAGCATGCCGACGGCGCCTAGGCGTGTGACGACATCAAAGGTTCCCTAGACACCCAAGACGAGTGGAAGGAGGTCGGTGGAGCACCGGTCGAACCTCTGATCGAGGTGCCCCTAACAGAAGGAGACCAGGGAAAGACCGTCCAGGTCGGGTCGCTCCTGACTGGGACTCAGCGGGATGACCTGATCAGATTCTTCAGAAGCAACTCCGACGTCTTCGCCTGCGCGCCTGCTGACATGCCTGGGATCGACCCTAAAATCATCTCCCACAAGCTCGGAGTTGATCCTGCGGCCCGGCCCGTCAGACAGAAGAAAAGAAGCATCGTCCCGGTCAAACAGAAGGCAATCGAAGAGGAGGTTGATCGGCTTCTCGCCGCTAACTTCATCAGAAATGTGCCCTACTCGGAGTGGCTGGCAAACGTAGTTCTGGTCAAGAAGTCAAGCGGGAAGTGGCGTATGTGCATCGACTTCACCGACCTCAATAAGGCCTGACCCAAGGACAACTTTTCGCTCCCCCGTGTAGACCAGCTCGTCGACAGCTCGGCCGGCCATGAGCTGTTGAGCTTCATGGACGCTTTCTCCGGTTACAACCAAATCCGTATGAATCCTGAAGACAAAGATCTAACTGCATTCACAACGGACCGGGGAGTGTACTGCTACAAGGTGATGCCTTTCGTCCTCAAGAACGCCGGGGCCACGTACCAAAGGCTGGTCAACCGCATGTTCAAGCCACAGATCGGCAGAAATATGGAAGTCTACGTTGATGACATGCTCGTCAAGTCCATCTCGTCGGCCGACCATGCCAAGGACCTGGGCGAGGCTTTCGGAGTGCTCCGCAAATTCAACATGAAGCTAAACCCCGCCAAGTGCACATTCGGAGTCACCGGGGGAAAGTTCCTCGGGTTCATGGTCACTCACCGCGGAATTGAAGCTAACCCAGAGAAGATCGACGCTATCCTGAACATGGCCGCGCCCAAGACCAACGTCGAGATCATGCGGCTCACGGGGCGGGTAGCCACTCTGAGCCGTTTCATGTCCAGGTTGGGGGAGAAGTGCCTCCCGTTCTTTAAGGCGCTGAGGAAAATTCCGAGGTTCGAGTGGTCGGAGGAATGCCAAGCCGCCTTCGACAGATTGAAGAAGCACCTCGCAACACCGCCACTGCTCACCCGGCCAGTGGAGGGGGACGAGCTGTCGCTGTATCTGGCAGTATCCGACCAAGAAGCAGGCTCGGTGCTCGTCCGGAAGGCCGAGGGGGCGCAGATGCCGGTGTACTATGTGAGCCACGTGTTTAAGGACGCGGAAACAAGGTACCCCGCCATAGAGAAGATTGTCTTAGCCCTCGTGGTAACCTCGCAGAAGCTGCGGCACTACTTCCAAGCACACACCATCATCGTCCTCACCGAGCGCCCATTGGAAGCTATCCTAGCATCACCGGAATCCTCGGGCCGCCTAGAAAAATAGAGGTGGGAGCTATCTCAGTTCGACATAAGATATCGCCCGAGGCAAGCCATCAAGGCATAGGCCTTGGCTGATTTCATCGTTGAATGCACCATTCCTAGCAAGAAGCCGGAGTCCGTGCCGCCACTCGCAACCCAGTGTCCAGTCCCAGAAGGCCCTGGCTCGGTTCCAGAGTGGGTCATGTACGTCGACGGGTCTTCTACCGAGGAAGGCTGCGGTGCCAGCCTTATTATCCGGGGCCCAAATGAAGCAGAGATGGAGTATTCTTTGAGGCTCAGTTTCAAAGCATCGAACAACACGGCAGAATACGAGGCCCTCCTGGCCGGACTGCACATGGCCGTCGAGCTGGTGCTGAAGATAATTCGAATCTGCAGCGACTCGGCCTTTGTTGTCGGTCAAGTGACCGGCCGCTTCGAAGCTCGAGAGCCCCTGATGATGAAGTACCTAGACGAAGTGAGGAAACTCCGAAGAAACTTCGACGAGGTCCAAGTAGAACAAATACCCAGGCAGCTGAATGCCCAAGCAGACGCCCTAAGCAAGCTGGCTTCGTCATACTCGGCCAACAATAGGCGGTCTATCCTCTTCGAAACCTTGCTTCGACCCAGCGTGGGAGATGGAGTGACGACACTCAACATGTACGCGGCGCAGGAGAGCGACCAGGACTGGAGGAAGCCCCTCGTGGAGTTCCTGAAAGACGGCGCGCTCCCGGAGGACCAGGCAGCCACCCGTCGTCTCCGGTCCAAAGCCCGCCACTTCTTCTGGAGCAACGGGAATCTCTACAAGAAGGCCTTCACTCAGCCCCTGCTCCGGTGCGTTGACCCCCACGAAGCCGACTACGTCCTTTGAGAAATCCATGAAGGGGTGGGCGGTGCACACCAGGGGGCTCGAACCTTGATCCAAAAAGCGTTACTCCAAGGGTACTACTGGCCCACCATGCACGAGGATGCCCTGAAGCTGGTCAGGAGATGCAAGAGCTGCCAGCTCCACGGCAGCATTCCCTGCCTCCCGGCTACCGAGCTGACCGCCCTGACATCTCCATGGACGTTCGCTCAGTAGGGATTGGATATGATCGGCCAGTTCCCTACCGGAACAGGCAGGCACAAATACGTCCTCGTCGCGGTGGACTACTTCACCAAGTGGATCGAGGCCGTCCCTATCAGGAAACCGGACACCGCCACAACCATCAAGTTCCTGCAAAACAACCTGATACTCCGGTTTGGCATCCCGAGATGCATCGTCACTGACCACGGGACGAACTTAGAGAACGAGAAAGTGAAGGACTTCTGCAAAGAGTACCATATCCTCATGAAGTTCGCCGCGGTCGCGCATCCCCAATACAACGGGCAGGACGAGGTCGCTAACCGAGACGTCCTCCGAGGTCTCCGGACCCGCCTAGAAAGGCGACAAGGCAGTTGGGTCGAAGAACTGCCCCGGGTCTTATGGGCCCTGCGCACGTCAAAAAAGACTCCCACCGGGGAGACCCCCTTCAGCCTCTGCTATGGGACCGAAGCGATGGTCCCAGCGGAGATCGGGGGTACCTAGTCACCGGGTCGAGCACTTCGACGATGACGCAAACACCTCGGCGCTACGGACCAACCTCGGCATCTTGTTGGAAAAGAGGGATCGGGCTCATATCAGAGCTGCCGCCTATCAACAACAAACGGCCCGATACTACAACGCTCGGGTCAAACACCGCTCCTTCAAGACCGGGGACCTGGTCCTGCAGCGGAACGAGTTCACCGACCAAGGCAGGCTTCACAAGTTCTCCCCAAAGTGGGAAGATCCCTTCCTCATCTCTGAGGCGCTCCCCGGCGGACCCTACCGCCTACAAGGCGCGGACGGACGAAAGTTTCCACGGCCTTACAACGCCGAGAAGCTCAAGCTATACTAGTGAGGTCAAAGCCAGCGAGTGTGTACCCCCCCTCTTTTTCCTTTTCGCAAACATGGTGTAAAGCGTTCTCTAAAATTCCTGTCCATACGAATAAAAAAACGTCGAATCATTCCGAGTGGAGTTCCATCTTTACAATTTAAGGCCCTCGCCAAGAGGCGGCCGTGCAACACACTGCCCGGCTATCCTTAGTGGACTTCCTGCAGCCCTCTGACGCTAAGGACCAAAAAGCCCTCCCAGAGGCAGTCGAGCCCGAGGATCCCTCGCTCGGCTATCCCCAGCGGGCAGCTTCCCTGCCATAACGTCGGGGATCAAAAAGCCCTCCCAGAGGAAGTCGAGCCCGAGAATCCCTCGCTCGGCTATCCTTCAGGACAAAAGCCCTCGCCAAGAGGCACCGGGCAGTAACCCTGCCCAGCCAAGGGTCCTTGGTAGGCTTCTACAGCCCCTCCCGCGCTAAGGACCAAAGTCCTCCCAGAGGCGGTCGAGTCCTTGCTCGGCTATCCCCGGCTGGTAGCTTCCTACCACAACCGACAGGGATCAAAGTCCTCGCCAAGAGGCACTGGGCAGTAACCCTGCTCGGTATCTGTCCTAAAGGATCAAAGCCCTCGCAAGAGGCAACCGAGCAGCTACCCTGCTCGGTCATCTCCGGCTGGTAGCTCCCTACTCATGACGCCAGGGATCGAAGCCCTCGCAAGAGGCATCCGAGCGGCCGCACTGCTCGGTCATCCCAGGCTGGTAGTTGCCTACCCGCGACGCCAGAGATCAAAGCCCTCGCCAAGAGGCAACCGCTCAGCTTCACTGCCCGGTCATCCTTAGTGGGCTTCTTACAGCCCCTCCAACAATAAGGATCTAAGCCCTCACCAGAGGCGACCGAGCGGCTATCCTGCTCAGTCATCTCCGGCTGGTAGCTCCCTACCCATGACGCCAGGGATCGAAGCCCTCGCAAGAGGCATCCGAGCGGCTGCCCCGCTCGGTCATCCCACGCCGGTAGTTGCCTACCCGCGACGCCAGAGATCAAAGCCCTCGTAAAGAGGAGACCGCTTGGCTTCACCGCCTGGTTATCCTTGGCGGGCTTCTTACAGCCCCACCAACGCTGAGGATCTGAGGCCCCAAAAAGGGGGCAATAAATCCATCAAAGTCTAAGAGATCCCCCCTCGGCTCCGGGGCCATGGTGGTGCCTCCTCGGTAGCGCTTGGCAAGTGATGGAGATACAAGGTCGGCAGCGCTTGGCAAGTGATCGAAATCAACCCGACGAACGATCGCTAGACAGATAGCTGATCCAACAGTGCAAGCGGAGATATTTTACAAACATTCTTCACACACAGAAGATGAAATGCAAACCGATGAAACAGGAATTTTCTTTTATTACCTAAGGCAAAGATTTTACAAAGGGTATTCTGGGGCTCCCCAGCCCTACAAACTGCCCGGAGGCTTACTTCGGTCCCCTCATCGCTGGCATCACGGCCTGCCGGGGGCTTTACCACCGGAGATTTCGCCACCAGGGGCGCGCCCTGCTCCCCTCGCCATCTTCCACCGGAGGCCTCGCCACCGGAAGCGGAACCCGAGCGCGGAGCTCGCCATCGTCGAACTCGGGAAGCTGCTCCTTCACGGCGTCCAGGGCTTTGTTCCACGCGACGGCAGAATACTCCCCGAGCTCGACATAAAACTGCTCTGACACCTGATAATCGGCCACAGCTTTCTTAGCCCGAGCCTCGGCAACCTAGGCCTCCAGAAGCGCCGTTTGAGCATCTCCCCTGCTAGCGTCCCTCTCTTTCTCCATGGCCGCGAAGCGTTCGTCCAGATCTGCCAGCTTCCTATCAGCGACCCAGAGGGACGCACTTAGACGACGATGGACACCCCGATTTGCTAAATTGGCAAGTTCCGCAGCCTCCGTCCGGGCTGCCAGGACGTCGGCCCTTACCCTCTCCAGGCGCAGGTCACGCCTCAAAACCTCGACCTCTGAGGGAAACGCTTCTACTTGCCTCGGTGCGTGGAACGCCCCCTCGACCTCCAAACGAGCGGCAAGGGCACAGTGTTGAAGGACCTGACGGAAAGCGGATGAGAAACCAGGAGGCTCTCGAGCCAAAGAAAGGAATACCAGAAAAACTACACGTAGAGGAGTTCGTACCTGGACCGCCCCCTGGGCCATGGCCTCCAGTTGGGCCCTCAGGGAGCCATGCAGAAGCTTTCCCCGGCCGACTCCTCCATCTCGGTGAGCAGGCCAGCAGCAACGGAAAGCCCAGATGGAACCGTGAAGACGGCGCCCCCCTCCTGCATGGAAATCCCCTCAGGGACCCTCGATGACGACGCGCAAGAAATTGGCCTCTTTCTCTTAAGAGGGGCCCCGTCCTCGCCCTCCCCTCTGTCCCCCGTCTGAAGCTCGGATAACTGTGGACGTCTCTGGCCACCGCCGGAGCAACCACCAGGAGCCGTCAACGAAGCAGACAACCCTATCACCGATAGAACATCCGGCGCAGGGCATGAGCCAGCCAGGGGCTCGGCCGCGCCACTAGCCTCCCTCTGGCGCGAGCTACCCAAAGAGTGGGAACGAACCATGTATTCAAAAAGAAGAACGCCGAGCAGCCGTGACTTAAGAGAGAGGAAATATGAAAGGGTAGGGGCCCTGGAGCGGGCCCCGCCCCTACTTATTGCTGCAAGCGGCCTCATCCAACAACGCCCGTCATCTCCCGCCAAAACGACTCCTCGCGTCCAGCGGCTCCGATCGCTCCACGTGTCGATCTTGCGCTGGACCGCGTCCCGTCAGACGCCGCAGGCCTGCATACGTCGCGTCGGCCAATCGACGCTTGACGCGTGGGCCGTCGCTTCAGTGGCAGAATGCACGAACCGGCGCACCTTCCTTAAATGCAGAGATCTCGCCCTGATTAGCTAGCAGAAAAGATAACTGACGGCCTGAGGATTCGTCCCGACAAAGCCTTAGGAAGGAGCTCACCTCGGGAGGCCTGGCAGTCCACTTTTGACCCGACCCGCTAGTTGGTCGGGACAAGAGTGGGGGGCTAATGATAATGCTCAATATTGGCGATACGAGATCAGGACGCGTGGCTGATGACGTGTCCCAAGACCCGGAAGGAAGAGCCCACAGAGACCGACCAGGCACCCTTGTACCCGATCTGCAAGCACAAGCTGGCCCTCCACGGGGTCCCCTGCAAATTTGCCTACTCGATCCCTCAGCTAGCTCCGGGCTGCCACAGGACCAAGATTCCTCAACCCTCTTGCTCGGTTCCGAGCTCCCCAGCCGAGGCCGTCTCCCTCGGCCCCTCCGACCAGCTCCACCGCTCATACGCGTAACCGCCGCCCCGTGAATCTAGACATGCGCGGATTCTCCGTCAGCAACATCCCACGTTCCACGCCTCCGCGATCTCCATTAATGGGCGATCCGCTCTCTACGCGGGCGGGACGTCGGGAGCGTAACTACTGGCGAGATTCTCGCGCCTGCTGCTGCGTGCCATCACCGCTATATAAACCCCCATCACAGAGGGGTCAAGTAAGCCTATTCTACTCCACTAAGCCGTTACTCTGCTCGGATCTCTAGACTAACTTGATCGTTGGAGGGTTCTCGGTGGTACCAAAGCACCCCGGGACTTCTTTGCAGGTACTCGGCGCTAAAACTTCTCAAATCACCAACCTCACCAAAACCCATTGAGATCCACACGCAACAGAAGATCACCACCAAAATCCACCGGGAGATCAACGGAAGACAACATCTGATGGAGACCCGAAAAGGACCTCCATCACATGTGAAATAATGAAGAAAGAAAACGGAAATTTTTGAGATTTTTTAAAATTTTAGGATGCAAAATAATGACATCCTCTGGCAAACGGAAAAGTTTGAGATTTTCAGAATTTTCGCACTATGCATGGATCATATGCGAAATAGTGAAAAACTCGAAAAAAGGAAAATTTTGATATTTTTAAAATCTGGACACTTTATTCATAGCATGTGAAATAATGAAAAGAAGGTTTAAGTTTTAATATTTTTCAGTGTGTCAATTTGTAGCCATAAACGTCATGGATTACTCGTTGCTTGTGGGAGTGGACAAGAAGAAACATGAGATAGTATTTGGTGAGAAAATGGAACATTTTGAGATTTTCGAATATTTCACGATTTTCGTTTGATATAAATGCCAAATATCGAAAAAAAAATTGATATTCAATCTTTTCATGGGCTATAGCATGCAAAATAAAGAATACCTTAAGAAAATGGGAAAATTTTGAGATTTTCGAATATTTCATAATTTTCATGACGAAAGAAATCGGAAAACGAGATTTTAAAATTTTCTCATTTTTCGTAGGCTATATAAGAGCATACGGAAACTCAAGAAAACGGAAATTTTTGAAAATTTTGCACTTTTCATGAGTTGCAGCATGTCAAAATGATAAAAACCTCAAGAGAATGGAAAATTTAAAGATTCTTGAATATTTTGCGTTTTTTGGTTTTCTGCAGCTTGAAAAATATACAAAAAGAAAAGAGAATGGCAAAAATTTGAGGTCTTCGTTTGCAAAATATCTAAAAATAAAAACGGATAATTTTAAGAATTTCAAAATTTTCACCATGTATATGGGCTATCATGACAAATAATGAAAATCTAAGTAAAAGGAAAATTTTGTGATTTTAACATTAATTGATTTTCATGGGAGAAAACAGAAAACATTTAGATTTTCGAAATTTTCGCGCTTTTGGTGGCAATATATAGCATGCAAAATACTGAAAAAAATCAACAAAGAAATCGAAATATTTTGAGGTTTTCAAAATGTTCGCACTTTTTATGGACTGTAGCATGCGAAGTAGCCAATAACTCATGAAAATGGAAGATTTTGAGATTTTCCAAGTTTTCGCATTTTTCTTGGGCTAGCATGTAAGATAATATAAAAATCAGAAACTTTTGAGATTTTCAATTATTTCATGAATTTTGTGTTTTATATAACATGCTAAATATCAAAAATCACATGCTACTGAAAAATTCTAAGATTATTAAAATCTTCGTGGCAGGCAGAATAAAGAAACCTCAAGAAAATGGATAAGTTTTTTTCTAATATTTTGTGATTTTAGTATGTTATAACTTATAACATGTGAAATATTGACGGATAGAGGGAAAACGGAAAACTTTGAGATTTTTTAAATTTTCTCATTTTCCATGGGTTATAGCATGTGAAACGAAGAAAGCCTCAGGAGAACGGAAAATTTTGAAATATTTGAATATTTCACGATTTTTGTTTGCTATATAGCATGAAAAATATCGACCAAAGAAAATGGGGAATTTCAAAATTTTCACATTTTCATGGGATGAAGATCTCGAGAAAACTGAAAAGTTTGTGATTTTTTGAATATCAAGCGGTTTTCATGGAAGAAAACCGAAAACGTTTAGATATTCAAAAAATTTGCACTTTCCATTGGTTATAGCACGTGAAATAATGAATAGCTCAAGATAATGGAAAATTTTGAGATTTTGGAATATTTCAAGAATTTTTTGACTTATATAACATACAAAATATTGAAAGACGGAAGAAAACCGAAAACTTTGGAATTTTTTTAATTCTCAATTTTAATGGGCTATACTAGCATGTAGAGTAATGAAAACTCAAGGGCTAAATTGCACGAAAATGCTCAAAATTTCGCCGATTTCACAAATGAATACCCAAGTTTTCATGAGTTGCACATAAATACATATCTTTAACTCAAGTATTTTTTTTAAAACGAAAATAACGTCAATGACAAAATAAACATTATACCACCTTCATATGTTACATGTAAGTACGTAGGTGCAAATGGAATAAAAAGTTAGTTATTTATCTGTTACTCATAGAAACTTGGTATTTATCTCTCGAAATGGTGAAATCTAAGGGTATTTATGTGCAATTTAGCCAAACTCGAGAAAATTAAAAAATTTAAGATTTTCAAATATTTCATTGATTTTCATGGAAGAAACGGATAACTTTGAGATTTTCGAATTTTTTGCACTTTTGTGGTGAATAACTCAAAAATACTGTGTGCATGTAAAATAATGAAAAGCTCAGGATAACAGAAAATTTTGAGAATTTTGAATAATTCATGATTTTCGTGTGTTGTATATATACAACGTGCATAATAATGGAAAAAGAAAATTTTGAAATTTCGCGCTTTTCGTTGCTATATATAGCTTCCGAAAAATTAAAATCTCAAAAATACCGAAGATTTTCATATTTTTGAATATTTTGTGACTTTTCATGTGCAAAATTTTGGAAAAGGAAGAAAATGAAAAAAAAAATAGACTTTTGATATTTTTGCAGGCAACAAGTGAAATAATGAAAAACTCAAGAACATGGGAAATTTTGAGATTTTCGAATACCATACAAAATGATGGGGCTTCTTTTCGGGCCTCCGTCAGATGTTGTCTTCTGTTGATCTCGCGGTGAACTTAGCTGATTATCCTTCGTTGCGTGTGGGTCTCAATGGGTTTTTAGAGGAAGAGGCGAGGTGAGGAGGTTGTTGCCGAGTACCTGCAAAGAAGTCCCGGGATGGTTTGGTACCACCAAGGACCCTTCGACGCTCAAGTTAGTGATGAGATCCGAGCAGAGTAACGGCATAAAAGTGTAAAAAAATCGCTTACTTGGCCCCTCTGTGATGGAGGTTTATATAGCGGTGATGGCATGCAGCAGCAGGTGTGAGAATCTCGCCGGCAGTTACGCTCCCGACGTCACGTCCGCGTAAAGAGCGGATCGCCCGTTAATGGGGATCGTGATGGCGTGGAACGTGGGATGTTGCCGGCGGAGAATGTGCGCATGGCGAGATTTGCGGAGCGGCGGTTACGCCTGTGAGTGGTGGAGTTGGTCGGTCGGAGGGACCGAGGAAGATGGTCTCGGCGGGAGAGCTCGGGAACGAGCGAGAGGGCCGAGGTATCTTGGTCCTGCGGTAGCTTGGAGGCGAGCTGAGAGACCAAGGAAGCCAATTTGTAAGGGCCCTGAGGTGAGCCAGCTTTGTGCTTGTAGGTCGGGTGTGATCGGCCCCTGTGGGCCCTCTCTTCTGAGTTCTGGGACACGTCATCTGCCACGTGTCCTGATCTGAAAGGTCGCCAATATTGAGCATCATCATTAGCCCCCCACTCTTGTCCCGACCAATTAGTGGGTCGGGTCAAGAGTGGACTGCCGGGCCGTCCGGGGTAAGCTCCCTCCTAAGCTTTCGTCGAGACACGTCCCTGGGCTGTCAGCTATCTTTTCTGCCAGCTTATCGGGGCGAGATCTCTGCATTTTGGGAAGGTGCGCCGGTTCGAGCGTCTTACCACTGAAGTGACGGTCCACGTGTCGAGCGCCGGTTGGCCGACGCGACGTGTGCAGACCTGTGAACTGATGGGGCGCAGCCCAGCGTGGGCGTGACATGCGGAGCGATCGGTCGTCGAGTTGATTTCGATCACTTGCTGAGTGTGCCAAGCGCTGCTGAGAAGGAGGCATCTCCATGGCCCCGAAGTCGAGAGGGGATTACTCAGACTTGGATAGACCTGATGTCTCTTGTTGGGGCTTCGGATCCGCTGCATGTGATGGGCTCAGTGGCCTCGTTATGAGGGCTACAAACCCGCAGCGTTTGTTGGGCAAGAGGATGCCTGCTGGGGATGACCGAGTAGGGAAGATGCTCGGTTGATCTTGGCGAAGGTCTTGACCCCTGGCGTTGCGAGTAGGGAAGCTACCGGCCAGGGATAGCCGAGTCTTGAAGGACTTTGATCCTTATCTTTGTTGGGTAGGAAGCTACCCGCCAGGATGCGCCAAGTAGGAAGGGGCTTGGCGGCCTCGCGAAGAGGGCTTCAGATTTTCAGCGTTTGATGGGCAGAAAGACGCCCGCTGGGGATGCGCCGAGCAGGAAGGAACTCGGTGGCCTCGTGATGAGGGCTTCAGACCATCAGCGTCTGATGGGCAGGAGGATGCCCGTTGGGATGCGCTGAGCAGGAAGGAACTTGGTGGCCTCACGATGAGGGCTTGAGATCCTCAACATCTGATGGGCAGGAGGATGCCCGCTGGGGATGCGCCGAGCAGGAAGGAACTCGACGGCCTCGCGATGAGGGCTTCAGACCATCAGCATCTGTTGGGCAGGAGGATACCCGCTGGGGATGCGCCGAGCAAGAAGGAACTCGACGACCTCGTGATGAGGGCTTCAGACCATCAGCGTCTGATGGGCAGGAGGATGCCTGCTGGGATGCGCCAAGCAGGAAGGAACTCGGCGGCCTCACGATAAGGGCTTGAAATCCTCAGCATCTGATGGGTAGGAGGATGCCCGCTGGGGGTGCGCCGAGCAGGAAAGAACTCGGCGGCCTCATGATGAGGGCTTCAGACCATCAGCGTCTGTTGGGCAGAAGAATGCCCGCTGGGGATGCGCCGAGCAGGAAGGAACTCGACGTCATCACGATGAGGGCTTCAGACCATCAGCGTCTGATGGGCAGGAGGTTGCCCGCTGGGATGCGCCGAGCCGGAAGGAACTCGGCGGCCTCACGATCAGGGCTTCAGACCATCAGCATCTGATGGGCAGGAGGATGCCCGCTAGGGATGCGCCGAGCAGGTAGGAACTCGGCGGCCTCACGATGAGGGCTTTGATCCTTGATGCTGGAGGGGCCGTGAGAGGCCTGCGAAGGATGGCCGAGTAGGGTAGCTGCTCGGTGCCTCTTGGCGAGGGCATTGGTCCTTGACGCTGGAGGGGCCCTGAGAGGCCTGCGAAGGATGGCCGAGCAGGGTAGCTGCTCGGTGCCTCTTGGCAAGGGCTTTAATCCTTGACGCTGGAGGGTCCCTTAGAGGCCTGCGAAGGATAGCCGAGCAGGGTAGCTGCTCGGTGCCTCTTGACGAGGGCATTGGTCCTTGACGCTGGAGGGGCCCTGAGTGGCCTGCGAAGGATGGCCGAGCAGGGTAGTTGCTTGGTGCCTCTTGGCGAAGGCTTTGGTCCTTAATGCTGGAGGGGCCCTGAGGGGCCTGCGAAGGATGGCCGAGCAGGGTAGCTGCTCGGTGTCTCTTGGCGAGGGCTTTGATCCTTGATGCTGGAGGGTCCCTGAGAGGCATGCGAAGGATGGCCGAGCAGGGTAGCTGCTCGGTGCCTCTTGGCGAGGGCTTTCTGATCCTTGACGCTGGAGGGTCCCTGAGAGGCCTGCGAAGGATGGCCGAGCAGGGTAGCTGCTCGGTGCCTCTTGGCGAGGGCATTGATCCTTGACGCTGGAGGGGCCCTGAGGGGCCTGCGAATTATGGCCGAGCAGGGTAGCTGCTCGGTGCCTTTTGGCGAGGGCTTTGATCCTTGATGCTGGAGGGTCCCTGAGAGGTCTGCGAAGGATGGCCGAGCAGGGTAGCTGCTCGGTGCCTTTTGGCAAGGGCTTTCTGATCCCCGGCGTTGCGGTAGGGAAGCTACCCGCCGGGGATAGCCGAGCGAGGGATCCTCGGGCTCGACTGCCTCTGGAAGGACTTTCTGATCCCTGGCGTTGCGGTAGGGATGCTACCCGCCAGGGATAGCCGAGCGAGGGATCCTCGGGCTCGACTGCCTCTGGGAGGACTTTTGATCCTTCAGGACGGGGACCGAGCAGGGTTACCGCCCAGTGCCTCTTGGCGAGGACTTTGATCCCTGTCGGTTGTGGTAGGAAACTACCAGCCGGGGATAGCCGAGTAAGGACCCGACTGCCTCTGGGAGGACTTTGGTTCTTGGCGCGGGAAGAGCTATAGGGCTGTAAGAAGCCTACCAAGGACCCTTGGCCGGGCAGGGTTACTGCCTGATGCCTCTTGGCGAGGGCTTTTTTCCTGAAGGATAGCCGAGCGAGGGATCCTCGGGCTCGACTGCTTCCGGGAGGACTTTCTGATCCCTGGCGTTGCGGTAGGGAAGCTACCCGCCAGGGATAGCCGAGCGAGGGATCCTCGGGCTCGACTGCCTCTGGGAGGACTTTCTGATCCCTGGCGTTGCGGTAGGGAAGCTACCCGCCAGGGATAGCCGAGCGAGAGATCTTTGGGCTCGACTGCCTCCGGGAGGACTTTCTGATCCTTGGCGTTGCGGTAGGGAAGCTACCCGCCAGGGATAGCCGAGCAGGGTAGCTGCTGGGCTGCCTCTTAGTGAGGGCTTAGATCCTTGGACGAGATGGCCCTCGAGCCGCCGTGGCGAGCCCTCTCTGTGCGACCCCGTCAAGGGAGGGGGTGTTGGTCTATTCGGCCGGCGAGAACGTTGATGACGGTCGCTGGAGGAGGTTCACCCGCGCCTCCGGTGAGGGGGAGGCGACGGCTGGTATCTGGATCTTCAGGGTGATCGCTTGCCATGGGGACGAAGATCGGAAGGCCAACTTTGTTTTTTTGTGGAGTTTCGTTTCCCACAGACGGCGCCAACTGATGGGGCTCCTTTTCGGGCCTCCGTCAGATGTTGTCTTCCGTTGATCTCGCGGTGAACTTAGCTGATTATCCTTCGTTGTGTGTGGGTCTCAATGGGTTTTTAGAGGAAGAGGCGAGGTGAGGAGGTTGTTGCCGAGTACCTGCAAAGAAGTCCCGGGATGGTTTGGTACCACCAAGGACCCTCCGACGCTCAAGTTAGTGATAAGATCCGAGCAGAGTAACGGCATAAAAGTGTAAAAAAATCGCTTTTATATAGCGGTGGTGACATGCAGCAGCAGGCGCGAGAATCTCGCCGGCAGTTACGCTCCAGACCTCATGCCTGCGTAAAGAGCGGATCGCCCGTTAATGGGGATCGTGATGGCGTGGAACGTGGGATGTTGCCGGCGGAGAATATGCGCATGGCGAGATTTGCGGAGCGGCAGTTACGTCTGTGAGTGGTGGAGTTGGTCGGTCGAAGGGACCGAGGAAGACGGTCTCGGCGGGAGAGCTCGGGAACGAGCGAGAGGGCCGAGGTATCTTGGTCCTGCGGTAGCTCGGAAGCGAGCTGAGAGACCAAGGAGGCCAATTTGTAAGGGCCCTGAGGCGAGCCAGCTTTGTGCTTGTAGGTCGGGCGTGATCAGCCCCTGTGGGCCCTCTCTTCTGAGTTCTGGGACACGTCATCTGCCACGTGTCCTGATCTGAAAGGTCGCCAATATTGAGCATCATCACAAAATATTGAAAAATGAAAGTAAATAAAATGTTTCATGATTTTTGAAATTTTCGTATTTTTTTTTGGCTCATGAAAATCTCAAGAAAATAATGAAACTTTTTGCGATTTTCACGGAAGAAATTTTCACACTTTTAGCACTTCAGGAATTTTCAAACTTTTCGTGGGCTATAATAGCATTGTGAAATAATTAAAACCTCAAGAAAATGCTAGCTTTTTTATTTTGAAATTTTTAGTATATTTCATACGATATATATCTTGCAGAATAGTGAAAAACTCCAGAAAATGGAAAAGTTTCTGATTTTCGATAATTTCACACTTTTCGTATGCTAGTGCAAAATATTGAAAAACGGAAAACATGGAAATTTTTTTAGCTTTTCGAATATTTCGCGATTTTCATAGATTAGCATGCAAAATAATGAAACCTGAAGAAAATAGGAACTTTTGAAATTTTTATAAATTTTCACAATATTTTCAGGGCCATGCGAAATAATTTAAAAGTCAAAAAATGGAAATTCTTATATTTTCAAAAATTTCGCGATTTTCCTGTTATAAAATACTGAAAAATAGAAGAATTTTTTTGGTTGAGATTTTTGTATTGTTTGTGGGCTATATAAAGAATGTAAAATAATGAAAATCCGAAGTAAATGAAATTTTTTGTGATTTTCATGTATTATATAGCATACGAGATAATGAAAAACTCAAGAAAAAGAAAATATTTTAGATTGTTTCACACTCTTCGCGTGTTATAGTATGTGAAATAATGAAAACTCATTGCGATTTTCGTATATTTCGCGATTTTAGTTTTTGTTTTGCATACATGTAGAATAAGTTGAGAAAACGAAATCCACTATTTTCCATAAGTTGTTGCATGTGAAATATTAATAAATTCAAGAACACAAGATTTTGGTGGCTTATAGCATTGTAATATCGAAAAAAAATACGACAAAACTGAAAACGTTTCTGTGGCTTATAGTATTGAAATATAAGAAACGGAAGTGAAAGAAAAAATCGTTGTTTTCCTAGGTTTTATAGCATGCGAAATGTTAAGAATCTCGAGAAAACTGAAATTCTGCAATTTTCATAGGTTATATATTGCATGCGATATGCCGAAAAACTCGAGAAAATTTAAAATCCGTGATTTTCACAAGCTATAGCATGTAAAATATTGAAAAACTCAAGAAAACAGAAGGTTCGTGATTTTCGTGGATTAGAACACAAGGAATATTGAAAACATAAGAAAATATACGTGGTTTTCATGGAATATAGTATACGAAATATTGAAAAACTCTAGAAATCGAAAATCCATCTGGGTTATAGCATGCGAAATGTTGGAAACCCGAGAAAATTGAAAATTTGCGATTTTAGTGGGTTTAAAAGCATACGAAATATTGAGAAAATAGCGAAAAATGCAAATCTGCGATTTTCGTAGGTTAGCGTGCGAATTGTTGAAAACTCAAGATATCCATTTTCGTGTGGTTTGGCATGCAAAATGTTAAAAAAAACTGGTGAAAACTGAAAATCCATAATTTTCATGAGTTATAGAATGCGAAAAGGTGAAAAACTCAACAAAAAAAGATAGACTAAAAAAAAAGATTTTCTAGGCTAATCTATCTAGTATGCGAATATTAAAAACTCGATGAAAAGTCCACTATTTTCCTATGCCATGGCAAGTGATATGTTGAACAATTCGAGTACCTGATTTTCATAGGCTATAACATTCGAAACATTGAATACTCTTGAAAACTGAAGATCTCCGATTTTCAAGATTTATAGAATGTGAAATGCTGAAAAACTGAAAACTTCAATTTTCGTAGGTTATAGAACTGAAACATACAATACAAAAGAAAACTGAAAATCCGTTATTTTCGTAGGTTATAAAATACAAAATGTTGAAAATCTCGAAAAAAAACATAAATGCATGATTTTCATGAGTTAACATGCAAAATGTTGAAAAAAAACTAGAGATGCATGATTTTCGTGAGTCAACATTCAAAATGTTGAAAACTCGAGCACATTCAAAATGTTGAAAACTTGAGAAAACTGAAAATCCGGAATTTTTGAGGGAGCATGCGAGATATAAAAAACTTGAGAAAACTGAAATTTTGCTATCGTCGTGGGTTATGAATGCGAATGTCGAAGAAAAATTCATGAGCAAGTGAAATGTTTAAACACCTCAAGAAAACTGAAAATCCATAATTTTTGTTGGTTTGATTTTGTAAAATGTTGAAAAACTCGAAAAAGCGTAAATTCATGATTTTCATTGGGTGATGTGCGAAATGTTGAAAAAATCAAGAAACCGAAAATCTACGAATTTCATGAGTTATGGCTTGCATAATTTTGGAAAACTCAAGAGAACCAAAAAACCGTCATCTTCCTTGGTAGCATGCGAAATGATGAAAAACTCAAGAAAACTATGATTTTTGTAGCTATTGTGCCAAATATTATAAAATGAGAAAATTAAAAAGCCGCTACTTTCGTGGATTATTGCTTCTGAAATGTCGACAACCCAAGAAGATTGAAAATTTGTGATTCTCATGGTTTATAACATGCGAAGCTTTGGAAAAATAGATAAAACTAAAAATCAATGATTTTCTAGGTTATACGAAATGTTGAAAACTCGATAAATTTAAAAATTCAAAAATTTCTTGAGTATAGCATGCAAAATATGGAGAGAGAAAATTGAGAAAACCAAAAATCTGTTATTTTCGTGGGTTAAGCATGCTAAAAAGTTGAAAAACTGGAGAAAACTGAAAACTTACAATTTTTGTAGGTTATTGCATTGAAATATAGAAACACACGAGATGACAGAAATTTTGTGGGTTATGACATGCGAAGCGAAGTGTTGAATAACTCGAGAAAACTGGAGATGCATGATTTTCGTGAGTTAACTTGCGAGTTGAAAAACTTAAGAAAATAAAAAATATGCTACTTTTGTAGATTATAACATGCGAAATGTTGAAAACTCAAGAAAACTAGAAATTCGGAATTCTCATGGGTTATATGAGATGCGAAATATAGAAAATTCAAGAACACTAAAAATCTACAATTTTCACGGGTATGTAGCATTCGAATGTCAAAAAAACTGATGATAATTGAAAACCCACAGATTTTCGTAGGATATATTACATGTGAAATGCTGAAAAACTCAGAAAGATCAAAAACCTACGATTTTCATGGGTTGTATTGTGCGAAATGTTGAAAAACTCAAGAAAACCGAATACTTATGATTTCCATGTGCTATGATGCGAAATATTAAGAAACTCTAGAAAACTGATAATTCGCTGCTCGTAGATTATTATAGCATTGAAATGTTGTAAACTCATGAAATTCACGATCTTCAATGTTTATCGCATGCAAATTGTTAAAAAACTCAAGAAAACCCAAAATTTGCGATTTTCATGGGTTAGCGTTAAAGTATAGAAAAAGGCTAAATTGCACGTACCCAAGATTTCACCGATTTCACAGATAAATACCTAAATTTCTGTCACGTCCCGCTTCCCAAAATACGGAATACGGGAGGTGACAAGGCCAGTCATGCTCCTACGGTCAAGGAAATATCCTGCCATGGTCACACTTCAGTTTCTAACATTACGTGGTAATCAGTAATCATAACACAAGTAATGAGAAATACAGCCACTAATTCTATCAAACAGATATAAAACCAACCGAATAGAGTCAAAGGGAATGATAGCGCTGACGTCGCTGATCTAAATGTCCGCAATATTCTCAAGGTAAGGAAGGTCTTGATCCGAGCTAAGTCCACTTCTCACTCTGAGCATCCATACTCAGGTCGTCAGAGAGACACAATAGCAATATATATAAATATGTAATATATGCAATAATGATAAACATGAAGCAGTAATCATAAAGTAATGACATGAGTACGAAATAACCGGTACAGGCCAATAATAAAGCATGTGTATCGAATTAGTAATCAATGCAATGTCCATATCACTAAACCTATCGTCAGTCCAAATGTGAGCGTCAACCACCGCAAGAGTATTCCCAACCCAAGAGTAAGCCCCGGGGAAAAAAAACACGGGCCCAAATCATGCTCAGTAAGAATCAGAAATACGATCAGGAACAAATCCCGAAATCATGAAATATGCCGGTAATGGGACTTCTGAGATTCCGTTGATCGAACTCACACTCAAACTATCTCACACCCCGCAGTCTATATCAAACACCGACTATGAATTTAAATACTAGTCGCTTTATGACAATTCTACGCAAGAATTGGAGATATGGTCTCCATCAAGCATGTCTCGACTGGTATCCAAAATAAATGGACAGTGCTCAATATCTTACCTATGATACTAATATAAGTGCTTTCATACACATCACATACCAGTTATAATTACACTTATATATTCCCCATAGGCGTCGGCAATGCAATAACTAACCGGTTCCGCTGATTGTGTACAAGTACGTGTCACTTCCATTATTCAATTACGTTTTTACACTAACGTACTTGCCACAATCCAATCACTAATATTTGTCACTTGGTAATATAACACGGTTACTAGGATATCAATGTATACGACCACTATTCAGTGAGGATATAACCATTACATGATATGATAAAGAATGCAATCAAATATGATACAGATAGAATATGGCAGCTGGTGTCATATAACTCGCAAAATTTACTATAAATCACACGTGGAGAATTAAGCAAAACAATACAGAAGGGTAAGCAGTATATTTAATTATCTTTACAGCAAAATTGGTTTCAAGTCAATCGGGATTTAGTTTTGTGAGTTACGGTCATTTCATTTTAAGTGTTCACTGCTGGAAATCCAGTTTCTAAACTAGAAGTCCGTTTTGTAACACATTTTACTCTCTGTTGGAATCATAATTAGGTGACGCTACAGCTAGATAATATTTATATTTACCTGTTATGTTTCCAACGCTTCAAACGAATCAATAATATCCTCTGTACACAGGGAGATATGCACTGCCTAAGGTTAAGGTATACATTCAGTTTCTGCATGAAACTGCAGTACACATCGACGATTTAAAAAATGTTATAAATATCAAACGACACCGGACTGTAATGAGACTAGTACCATTGGAAAGATAATTCAATACTCTACGCTTCTATATATGGTTCTGTACACTTGCACACTTAAACAATGAAAAGTATGCGTTCTAAAACGGTTAAAGGCAGAGATTCTTGCTCTGGACTGCATTCTAGAGCCATGAACCACCTCAATTTTCGTCATCGCAACTTATTAAAATTCAGATATCAACTATGGGATGTTGTAGGTTTATCTGTTGGCTTTGATACGAACCCTAGAAAATTAGGTTACAAATTTCATTCAATTTAATATAGATTTTAGAACGTGGCATGTGCGGTGAATTCCAGATTCAACATAGTCTTTTGGGGCGTCATTACATGATATAAACTTCACTACTTTCAACCCAAATTCCTACATGATGTTCTTTATCAGCAAACAGGTCTATCTATATCAAGTTCCGCCATATTTGATTAGGTTTTCATTTGAAATTACACGTCGCGCACATGAGCTAAACATACGGTTCGCAATCGAAATGTCCGTGTCTTTTATCTAAACCCATACTATTTAATCTTATAATTTCTATACAGTGTCATCACTAATATTTTGGACCAGATTATAACTCAAAACAACACCACTAGCTTAACACGGTTTGTCATAAAAAAATACGACTTTATGACTTAGGTAGTTATATAAGTATATAATTATATAGATCGATTAGTATCGTAGCATGTAAAACAAGGGAGGTTCACTTGCCTCGGTCGCTAACATGGAAGCGACGAACGTGTAGATTATTTGTTTCGACACACGAGATGGCTATGAACGTTACGGAATCGGGCATGACGCAACGCGGGGCTCGAGCACGATACAGACTGCGACGGACATATGCGATGTTGTGACTACATTGATAATCGTGATAGTTACCATGACCTAAGCCATAGCTTGGTCAGCAACAAAGGCGACAAGAGCAACGACTAAGGCGGCGGATACACGTGCTCGATGAAATGCCGGGGCTTGATTTTGGTGTCGATGAGACACGGAGCTAGGCACGGCAAGGCTACAGTGCTAGGGAGCGATTTGGGCACAGCTTGGTACGGCATAGTACAGGTGCAGAGCACGGTGGTGGGAACGAGGCATGGTCGTGACACTATTGGATATAGTGCTCTCAAGGCAATTATTGTAACTGTAGGCATGCAATTATGATAATTGAGAGAGAACCTATACAGATAGATCAATCTTACTCGAAATGATAGTATGCTATTTTGTTTGTCTTTATCATTGATGTGTACACGTTTTACTTATTATTGTGTGTCGCTAATACATAATGATAAAGCCCGTAGGATTCTTGCTTGACTACCAACATTATGATGGCGATCATATACGTGAGAGCTGGGTAGCCTATAAGCACATCCTTAAATGTCCCTAGTCGTAGGAGTATCGAGATTGGGTATCGATATTCCAGAGTAGACTAGTATATACATTTCGAGATCCCGACGAGGGACGGTGGCCGGCCTCACAAGACATTGGTGTTGTGTCGCCTAAGATAGTATACAGGTGCTCATTAGAAGTGAGTACACTGGATGGACTCGCCGAGAACTTCTATATGGTATTATACCTATCATCAGATGGAAGTTCTCAGGTGGTATGAGTACATGTTAGTCGTTTAACCTGAAGTCGTCATTTGTCTCGTATGAGTTCCTACTGTACTTTGATTACTACCCTACCATAGCTCAAAGGAGTCGTGCAAACAGGTTTTAGTTGAGTACAGTCCCGAGCCACATCAAGGCAGTGGTCAACTGTCAGGGATTCGTCTCTCCTGGTATTAGGAGTCGATGTCACGCTGTGTTCAATTGGCTATCACCGGAAATATGTGGCCACGGTGGGCGAGATTTACTGATAGTTGATCAATAGTATCTCAGTTGGTGATGAGTTAGACTCAGACACGACTTATCGGGTTAGTATGGGTCTGACGTTATCCATCCCTAGATCCGATATGCTATACTCTTTAACGAAGAGACTGGACTGTACGGAGATTGTCATATTCAGGCTCAGAAGGGTAAGGACACACTTGATTATCGACCTCCCTTTCGACAAGTTCCTGGATAGTCGTTACGTACAGTTAATGTCGCTGACGTGCTTGTGGTTAAACCCACTGCCGGCGTATTGTCGAGTCTTTAGAGTCCCATGTTTCCCGCCGAAAGACGCGTACGAAGACGCGGCGAACGTCTCGCCTGAATGTCGGGGCAGATGCTAATTGGTGCTATCCGTCCAGCTCTCCGAAGATGCCAAGTTGATTTATGGCACCATGTATTGAAGGTTTAAACGGATGCGGCCGATGTAGCAGACTTTGTCAGATTCCCCTTCATTTGAGGGGTTTTTGATTGTGGGGACGCTCTTCCCTGCAGGCGCAAGCCCCTGCAGTTAATTACGCTACCGCATCGCGGTAACAACTTTCTCCTTCTCCAGATGGTCACTTCGTGTCGTGGGTGTTTGTTTTGTTTTTGGTTGCTCGTGATTGAATACGGAGACTAATTTATGTTGTCGCCCATAGGGCGTGGATTAGTCCAAATCCGTATCTTCTTAGATTTGGGTTTGGGTTTGGGTTTAAGGATACGTTAGTCTCATTTGAGACTAAGATCAACTTAAATGTTTGTTAAGAATACGTTAGTCTAATTTTAGACAAAGATCAACTTAATAGGATCATTTAGATGCAACAAAAGAGCATTTGAACTCTATTGTTTAGTTTAGAGACATTGCGGTCGATTACCAGTTTAAGGACATGGTGGTCCATGGTTAGTTTAAAGACATCACGGTCGAGATTAAGGACATCATAGTCCGTGAGTTTAAAGACCTCACAGTCAAGGTTAAGGACATCATAGTCCGTGAGTTTAAAGACCCCACAGTCAAGGTTAAGGACGTCATAATTCATGAGTTTAAAGACCACACAGTCAAGGTTAAGGACATCATAGTTCATGGGCTTAAAGACCCCACAGTCCATGAAATGTGTGGTTGTCGGGACCCGTCACCTCTCTGAAAACGTTGAAGGATTACAATGACAAATATCTAAGGAGTGAAGAGATGTACCCTCGAACCAAAGTGGATTGTGTGATCTATAGTCCAATTTGGGACTAAGATCAATTAATTAGATTATGAGCACATTGGCTCAGTTAAATCTGAATTGAGGACTTATGGCCAGTTTGGGCTAAGTCCAATTAGATATTGGCTCTTTGTTGGACCATTAAACATTTGTCTGGGTTCAAGCCCACATTATTTAGCAATACTAAACCAGAGTTTGAGGGCTCTGATACATTTTTGTCTTTGACTGAGCATTAAACATTGTAGTTCTGAGTTTTACTCAACTTTGAGATTTGGTTAAAGGGGAGGTTTTTGCCTCTGGAAACATAGCCAATTTGGCCAAGATTGGCTTTAAAATAGTGTTAAACACTAGAGGACAGCATTGTTAAACACTGGAGACGAAATACTCAAAATAGTTTTAAACACTAGAAAGGAAGGGGTCACGTGGGGGCACGTGAGAGCACCCAGAGGTGGGGCCAGATCTCCTTTACTTTGTTCTCAGAACTGCAAATAAGTGTTAAACACTTTTAGTTTTCATAGCCATCACGTGTGGGCACGTGATGGGTACTCATGCATTGATTTATTAGAATGTTTATTCGGGATCACGTGAAAACACGTGAGAGCGCCGAAAGCCAGCATTGCCTTTGCTTTTATTTTCTTTATTTTGGAAGTCATGTGGGAGCACATGAGGCATTGCCTCCAAGCTGTTTTCTTCTCATTTTGGGGGATTTGTTCAGAGGTCATGTGGGGGCACGTGACCTAGATTTATTCTTTCTTTCTGATCACTGCGGATTGGGATCACGTGTCATCATGTGACCAATGTTCTTTACATGCATGGAGATCTTTCAAGTCTCTTTATTTTAAGAATTAAATTCTCTGTAGGGTTAAACCCTAATTATGTTTTTAGAGGAATTAAATTCCTATATATACGGAAGAATTTATGTAGGGTTACACCCTGATTCTGTCTTGGAGGAATTAAATTCCTGTGAGTTTGGGAGAATTGAATTCTCATATAGGGTTAAACCCTAGTTTTATCTTGGAGGAATTAAATTCCTGTGAGTTTGGGAGAATTAAATTCTCATATAGGGTTAAACCCTAGTTATATCTTGAAGGAATTAAATTTCTGTGAGTTTGGAAGAATTAAATTCTCTAAACTCAATTCTCCCTCTAAGTTTTGGATCTGCATGACAGAATCTCTCCGATGAGAATTAAATTCTCAACCTGTGGGGAGATTTGCTTCTGCAGATCTTCAACCAGAGAAATAACTAAGTTCTTTTACAGAAGAGTTAAACTCTTAGATTGAGGATTAAATTCTCTTTCTGTTTTATGAAGTTTTGATCCCTTTCCCTTTTCTCACCTAGGGTTTTCTTTTCTTGAGAATTAAATTCTCCTTTCTTTTCTCTCTGTTATTTTCCTTCAGAAAATTTCAAGATCTCAAAATTCTATATTCTTCTTCTCTTCCTAGCTCCTATTTATAGGAGAAGGAAAAGAATCAATTTGCTTAGTGAATCTTTTATTGAAAGATTTTGTTTGTTTTTCGTAACTAATATGATCTTTTAGATCACTCGGTGAATTTTATTCACCATTGGATTTTTAATTCAGAAGATATTCTGTTTGTTATTTTTGGTGAAATTTAGGGAGATCTTTCCTTGTATACAATCTTTCCATAAATTGGTGATCTTTTAATCACCATTGGATTTTTAATCCAACGGTGCTCCACTTTACAGAGAATGATCCCTTTTTGTTTGTTTGGAAAGATTTAAAGAAATACTTTCCCAGTTATCCCTTAATTAGAATTTTAATTCTATTAACTCATTAAGGCTTTTAAAGCCCGTCATGTGTTGGCACATGATCCCAACGTTTGACCATTCAAATAGAATTCAATTCTATCAATTAAAGAGCTGGGGAAACTGTCACGTGTTGGCACATGACCCTCTTGATTAAACATTTTATTCAGAATTTAATTCTGCCTTTTAGCAGAACTAAGGAATCATCAAGTGTCAGCACGTGACCCTTGGTCACGTGTGAGCACGTGATGCTCCATTGGGGAATTTCCTGATATTTTATTACATTTTTGTTTGACTGGAATTTAATCCTATAAAGCAGAGATCACAGGAACCTATCACATGTCAACACGTGACCCTTGGTCACGTGTGAGCACATGATACCCCATTAGGGTATTTCCTGGCTGTTTTATTACATCTTTTAATCCCTCTTGGTGGATTTCAAAGGCCCATCACGTGGTGGCACGTGACTCCACTAATTGCCTGCTTGATTAGAATTTAATTCTGTTATAACAGAGTCCCAGGAAACCATCACGTGTCAGCACGTGACCCTTGGTCACGTGTGAGCATGCGATACCCTATTAGGGAATTTTCTCATATTTTATCAGGGAACAAATGCCCCCACAGCGTTGTTCTCACGTGTTTGCACGTGAGTGCAACGCTGTCACCTTGACCGTTGGATCTGTCTAGGGTACAGGGGAGATGAACCGTTCCCCATCACATCCTATAAATACAGGAGTCCCTTCAGAAGCGCCTCCACCCTTTCCATCTTCTTCCTTGCTTATTTTTCCTCTGAGAATTTAATTATCTTTCCCAGAGCTTAGTTCTCTGTCATGTATGTGCAATATTGCTTTATCTTCCAATCAAGGCTTGTGCCCATGTGTTGCGCATGCGGGGCTCTGCTGGATGGGGACGTTTCATTTCCCTGATCTGATTCCAATACGTCATTGGATTTCATTTCCAACGCTCTTCACTTTTTTCCGGCCTTTGAGAATAGTCCCACCATGCACAACATTTTTTGTGCATAGCATTAAATGCTCCTCTTTATAACCTGAAACCATGCCTTTCTTTCTTTCCTCATAGAGAAACCCATTTATACCTTAAGGTGATCATCTTTGAGAAATCGATCAATCGCTATGGCTTGCAATCGTCCCCATGCCCGTCGACAACCATGGGAAGTGCCCATTGAGGAGATAATCCCTCGCTTCGCTGCGCGGCTGGCAGATCCCCACCTCACCGACGCTCAATGTGACGCGGTGATATATGAGCTTCTGACTCGTCGGGGCTTTCCTCTTCCCATGGGCTCCATTTGGCTTTGGATGATCTTTCTGTCTGTGCTTGCCGATATACCCCCTCATCCGGCGGAGATGACTTCGGCGATCCTTGACGCGGCGGAGGACAAGCTCGAGTGCTTTCACGGGGCTTGTCTAATCACTCAAGCTCTGAAGGATCATTCAGTTCATATACTAAGTCAGATAAGGGCCCGACGGGCCGTCATGTCCGCTTTCACTGATGAGCACGGCGCCAACCGATGGGGAGCGACACCTCGCGAAAACCGTCATTTTGACATGCTGGAGAAGGCGGAGAGGGAGCTGGAATTTTTTTTTGTTTTGCTTTGTTAACCCTTGTATTTCCGATCCCTTGTTTAGTGATCTCTTTCCTTTAGAGTAACATCAATGTATTTTCTCTTATCATTAATCGTTAAATGTTCTCTATTGGCTTTTTCTGCTTGATGTGTATTCGTACGTGCATCCCACCGTGTAGACGAGCTTCATACTTGACTCCCTGGGAATTTTCTTTAAGTACGAACGTGAGAACTTTCCTTGTTGCTAGAAAGAGAAAATTGCTTGTGCGTGTTTTGGATCAAGGATTGGCGTCGAGTGGAGGTCTGTTTACATGATCTTGAGTGCACACACCTTCCCTCTGAGGTTGTGGTTGCAAAGGTTGCTTGCGGGGGCTGATCAAACGGTGCGCCGCAATTATGTTGTCATGCGAGAAGAGGCTCAGCCGAAAGTTTTCGGAGAGGGAGCTGGCTTCCAAAGCGCTGAGGGAGCTTCAAGCCAACCTTACGGCCCAGACCACTAGGGCATATGAGCTTTGGCGAGTGCTTCAAGAGGCCATCAAGGAGGTGGTAGCCATTGATAAGGCTGCCGTGTTCACTCGTGAAATGGTCGAAGCCCATAAGGTTATTGAAAAAGAGCTTGAAGGCCGGCTTGCCTCATACCAGACCCAACAGGCTCAAGCGGAGGCCCGTCTTTTGACGATACTGAATCATGAAGGCAAGGCTCAGCGAAAAAGGGATGAACTGGCAAATCTACTAAATCGCCCGCCGACTTGAAGAATTGTATATATATTTTTTCATTCTTCCTTTGTACATACTCGTGAATGAGAGTATATTTTTTTGTTCTTTCACGAATTGTACTTTGTATTCATTTTGATTCATAAATAAAAGACATATTTTTCTTCGCGATGGTGTGTCCCTTTAATTAAATGTATTCTGTGGATAGTTTATCTCGATTTCTTTGCAGGACAACGATGGCTTAGGATTCAGGGTTAAGATCTGCCTCCTAAGACTTTTCAACTTTATGAGCCGTGAGGGTCTCATAAAGAATTTTCTCCCTACAGGTCGAGAGGATCCCGTAGGTGTAATTTCTCCTTAAGAATCGTGAGGATTCCTAAGTGTGTTTTCTCTTGCAAGTCGGAAGGATCTTACAAGAGAATTTTCTCCCTTACGAGTCGTGAGGACCCGCAAGTGATGGGTGGGGTTACCCTTATCCGCATTTCACGGAATCAGGAGTTGCTCTGGATGCTTCCCACGGGGTCATAGCCATGTTCTGCGAGGACCAGGCTCCGCTCTGGAGATTTCCCACGGGGTCATGATTGACTTAAGCCGCGTTCTACGTAACCAGGAATTTTGCTCTAGATGCTTCCCACGGGGTCATTGCCATGTTCTGCGAGGACCAAACTCCGCTCTAGATGCTTCACACGGGGTCATTGCCATGCTCTGCGAGGACCAGGATCCGCTCTGGACGTTTCCCACGGGGTCAGGATTGACATAAGATGCGTTTCACGTAACCAGGAATTTGCTCTGGATGCTTCCCACGAGGTCATTGCCGTGTTCTGCGAGGACTAGGCTCCGCTCTGGATGCTTCACACGGGGTCATTGCCGTGCTCTGCGAGGACTAGGATCCGCTCTGGACATTTCCCACGGGGTCAGGATTGACATAAGCCGCGTTCCACGTAACCAGGAATTTGCTCTGGATGCTTCCCACGGGGTCATTGCCGTGTTCTGCGAGGACCGGGCTCCGCTCTAGATGCTTCACACGGGGTCATTACCGTGCTCTGCGAGGACCAGGATCCGCTCTGGACGTTTCCCACGGGGTCAGGATTGACATAAGCCGTGTTCCATGTAACCAGGAATTTGCTCTGGATACTTCCCACGGGGTCATTACCGTGTTCTACGAGGACCAGGCTCCGCTCTGGATGCTTCACACGGGATCATTGCCGTGCTCTGCGAAGACCAGGATCCGCTCTGGACGTTTCCCATGGGGTCAGGATTGACATAAGCCGCGTTCCACGTAACCAGGAATTTTCTCTGGATGCTTCCCACGGGGTCATTGCCATGTTCTGTGAGGACCAGGCTCCGCTCTGGATGCTTCACACGGGGTCATTGCCGTGCTCTGCGAGGACCAGGATCCGCTCTGGACGTTTCCCATGGGGTCAGGATTGACATAAGCCGCGTTCCACGTAACCAGGAATTTTCTCTGGATGCTTCCCACGGGGTCATTGCCATGTTCTGTGAGGACCAGGCTCCGCTCTGGATGCTTCACACGGGGTCATTGCCGTGCTCTGCGAGGACCAGGATCCGCTCTGGACGTTTCCCACGGGGTCAGGATTGACATAAGCCGCATTCCACGTAACCAGAAATTTGCTCTGGATGCTTCCCACGGGGTCATTGCCATGTTCTGCGAGGACCAGGCTCCACTCTGGATGCTTCGCACAGGGTCATTGCCGTGCTCTGTTAGGACCAGGATCCGCTCTGGACGTTTCCCACGGGGTCAGGATTGACATAAGCCGCGTTCCACGTAACCAGGAATTTGCTCTGGATGCTTCCAACGGGGTCATTGTCGTGTTCTGCGAGGACCAGGCTTCGCTCTAGATTCTTCACACGGGGTCATTGCCGTGCTCTGCGAGGACCAGGATCCGCTCTGGACGTTTCCCACGGGGTCAGGATTGATATAAGCCGCATTCCACGTAACCAGGAATTTGCTCTGGATGCTTCCCACGGGGTCATTGCCATGTTCCGCGTAATCAGGAATGGTTGACTTTATCTGCATTTCACGGAATCGGGGTCTGACTCTCGGTCATCTGTGCACCGCCGAGTCATGGAACTGGGAGTTGCCGCGGTTCCGCTTTGCTTGATGTTGTGTCCGTTGTAATGAGACGAATGTTGAGATGATCTCCAGGCTATCTGTGAACCATTGGGATTTGGCTTCTTCTTCTGATGAAGTCTGGGGAGAAAAGGTGTGATTTCCTCTTTGTTTGCGCCCCTGGATTGTATACAGGGATTGATGGATATCACCTGTAGAGCAAAAAATTTCATTCATTATTTTATATTATATTTTTTATTTCCGCGATGCTCTATCATTTCAGCTTTTATATCGCAAAGGTCGCGATTGCCCAATCATTTCGGCTGTTTTTCGCGGTGCCCAATCATTTCGGCTATTTGTTTTATTTTTACTCGCTGCTTTTTTATTGCGAGTTGCCCAATCATTTCGGCTATTTTGCATGCATACATTTTTTACTTGCTGATTTTGTTGCAAGTTGCCCCATCATTTCGGCTATTTCGTATGCATGTGTGGCTCGCTAGCTTCTTTGCTGCAAGCTTGGAATTAGACATCGATTTCGGCATCAGCACCGCTACAACTGGGATATTGCAAATCATCATTTGCCTCTGTCGGTATCGAACAAAGGTGGCTTAGCGAACAGGGTTAGGATCCTGTCGACTAAGGCTTTTGACATCATGAGCCGTAAGGGTCTCATAAAGGTATTTCTCCCTGCGAGTCGTGAGGATCTCGTTGGTGCGTTTTCTCCTTAAGAATCATGAGGATTCCTAAGTGCATGTTCTCTTATAAGTCGTAAGGATCTTACAAGAGCGTTTTCTCCTTATAAGTCGAGAGGACTTACAAGGGTTGTTCACCGTATAGACATATCCCTAGTCACGGATGGGACTTCGTTAGGGAAATGTTTACTCGCGCCGGTGGATTGTATACAAGGGTCAGCATTGAACTGCTTGTAGGGCAGTATTGGAGGTTGTGGTGGCCGCTTAAGAACAGGTTCAGATCCCTGTAGCTTAAGACTTTTGAATCTTATGAGCCGTGAGGGTCTCATAAGAGGATTCTCTTTATGAGTCGTGAGGATCCCGCAAGTGTAATTTTTCCTTAGGAATCGTGGGGATCCCTAAGTGTGTTGCTCCCTTGTGAGTCGTAAGGATCTCATGCAGGCGGTTTCTCCTTACAAAGTCGAGAGGACCTTGCAAGTGTCTTTTAACGAGATTGCGCCCTTTCGGGTTTTCACAAAACTCGCCGGTAGCCCTGCTGTTTTTACCCACGGAGCCCTTTCGGGTTTTCATCCATGCACATTTTGCTTATGGACATACCGTTTTCTTTTTCTTCTTCTTTTTTAATTCTTTTATCCTTCTTTTCTTTTTTTCGTATCAGCATTGGGATGTTGCAATCCACAGTCGTTTATCGACGTCTCGGTCAACAGTTAGTTTTAGGACATAGTGGTCCATTGTTAGTTTACGGACGTTTCGGTCCGTTGTTAGTTTAAGGACGTTTCGGTCCATGAACGGTTACTACTTATAGAGTTTAGGTTTAGGAAGATAGCGAGCGGACATAGGCGTCGTCATCTATCGTTGACCTAGGTCATGACTCGTCAAGCATAGTATTTCTTCAGGAAGCGACCGTTTATTGGCCTGAAAGGTCTTTCACCATGCATGTCCATGAGTGATAGGCTCCACCCTGGTAGACTTTGTCTATGATATACGGGCCTTTATAGTTTGGCTCCAATTTTCCCCGCTTAGCACGGTTGGGGATCATAGGTCTTTGATCACTAGCACGAGTTCGCCTTGGCGGAATGTCCTTGGCCTAGTCAATTTTTCATATGAGCGCGTCATCTTTGCTTTATAAGCCTCCAGATTTTGTTGCGCCATGAGCCGGATTTCATCAAGGGCATCGAGCTCCTCAAGTCGAAGATGAGCATTTTCTTCGTCTGTTAGCTCATAGTGAACTGCCACTCGTAGAGAGGGTAACTCTATCTCGAGGGGGAGTACCGTTTCTGTACCGAATACCAATGCGTACAGTGTCGTATTCGTGGTTGTTTTGAACGTAATTCGATACACCCAGAGAGCTTCATGCAGTATCTCATGCCGGTCCTTTTTATTTCGAGACACCGTCTTTTTCATGATCTTCGTCAAGGTCTTACTGAAAGCTTCAGCTAGACCGTTAGCTCGGGGATTATAGACTGAGGAGTATCTCCAGTCTATGTTATGCTGTTGTGCGAAGCGGCTGATTTTGTGGCTTCTGTAGTCCGGCCCGTTATCGTAAATGATTCATCTCGGAGTGCCAAACCGATAAATGACGTGTGTCTTGAAGAAATGGAGGATATTCTCCGTCTTCACTTCCCTCAGCGGTACTGCTTCTGCCCATTTGGAGAAGTAATCAGTTGTCGCCAAAATGAATCAATGTCCTTTGGACGATGCTGGTTCGATGGGGCCGATTATGTCAGTCCCCCACATTTCAAACGGCCAGCTAGCCACTGTCGGATGTAGTGGATTCGGATGCTGGTGGATAAAGTCCCCATGGATCTGGCATGAGTGGCATTGCTTCGCATACTAGAGGCAGTCCTGGATCATCGTGGGCCAATAGTAGCCCATCCTTTTGATTTTCAGCTTCATCTTCGGGCCAGCTTGGTGAGAACCACAGAGTCCGTCGTGAGTTTCTTGGACGACTCTTTTTGCTTCTTCAGGTCCCAGGCATCTCAACCATAGAGAATCAAATGACCTCTTGTACAGAGTATCATTGACGAAGGCGAAAGATAGGGCTCGCTTCATGAGCTGATGTTTTGAGGACGCATCTTCAGGTGTTCGACGGGATTTGAAGTAATTTATAAAGACTTCCCTCCAATCCATAACCTTGTCCTGGTCTTTAATTTGCAGGGCCATTTTCTTGGTCGTCCCTTTTTTTTTGACGACTCTGGAGATATTTCTGCTGGTGCAAGAACCCGACGGCTTTGCACAACGATCCTTACGTCATCGAGGTTCTCGTCGGCCAGTTCTTTAGCGAGCTTGGCTAATGCATCCGCTTTGCTATTTTCCACGCGTGGTATGCTTTCTAGAGTGTAGGAAGGAATTTGAGTCAGCAGTTGCTGTACTCTCTTACCGTACTTCACCAACTCTAGCTTGCACGTTTGATAGTCGCCGTTTATTTGACTAACGACCAGCTGGGAGTCTCCGTATATGAGAAGGTTTTCAATTCCCATGTCGATGGCTATCTCGAGACCTGCTATCAAACCTTCGTATTCGGCTTCATTTTTGTCCTCGTCTCTGTTAAGGAGAAAGCGAAGCGCATTATCCCTCCTTATGGAGTTACGAAGATAAGGCCTACCCCTGATTTGATTATGGGCGTGCTTTGTTTGCGCTTCTTCATGGAAGATGCTCCATTGAAGTAAAGTTCCCACCGGGGATCACCCTCGTCGATTGTGTCAAACGCATGTTCGTCTGGAAATTCATAGTTCAAAGAAGAATCGGCAGGTATCGGATGCTCAGCGAGGAAGTCTGCGATGGCCTGGCCTTTCACCGCCTTAAGAGGCTGATAAGTTATCGAGAATTCCATCAAGAGAAAAGCCCATTTAGCGAGCCGCCCCGTCAATATGGCCTTTGACATCAAATACTTGAGAGGATCCACCTTTGATATGAGACGGACTTCATGCGCCAACGCATAGTGTCTGAGCTTTGTTATCGCGAAGATCAATGCCAGGCAGTGTTTTCTATGGGAGAATAATTGCTTTCTGCCCCCAGTAGAACTCGAATCAAATAGTAGAGGGATCTCTCCTTCCATTGGTCGTTCTCTTGTGCCCATAATGTGCCTAAGGAACCTTCAAGGGCGGTTGTATACAGAATGAGAGGTTTTCCTTTAACGGAAGCGGCCAGTACTGGCGGATTCTGCAGGTATTGCTTGAGTTCGTCCAGTGCATTTTGGCATTTGCAATCCCAGAAGAAAGGGATTCCCTTCTTCATCAGGTGACTGTAAGGACGGCACTTGCCTGAGAGATTGGCTATAAATCACCGAATATACGCGAGCTTCCCTTGGAGAGACCGCAATTGCTTGAGAGTCCTTGGCGGGGGCATTTCCATAATCGCCTTGATCTTTGACGGATCTATCTCGATGCCTTGGTGTCGGACAATGAATCCTAGGAATTTGCTCGAGGAAACTCCGAATGCGTATTTGAGAGGGTTCATCTTCAAGTTGTATTGTCGAAGGCGTTGAAATACGATCTTCAGATGCTCTAGATGTTCCTCGTATGATTTGCTTTTAATTACGAGGTCGTCGATATAACATTCGACGATTTCATGTATGAGGTCGTCAAAAATCTTCGTCATGGCCCTCTGGGTGGCACCGGCGTTCTTTAGACCGAAAGGCATCACCTTGTAGCAGAATATACCCAAAGGGGTCCGGAAAGCGGTGTGCTTCTGGTCCTCGGGATGCATCTTTATCTGATTGTATCCTGACGATCCGTCCATGAAGGAGAAGACTTCGTGAGTGGATGTGTTGTCTATCATCAGCTCAGTGACTAGTACTGGAAAGTCGTCCTTTGGACAGGCTTTATTGAGATCCCGAAAGTCCACGCATATGCGCACTGTCCCATTTTTCTTCATCACCGGGACGATGTTGGCGATCCAGTCAGGATACTGAACCTTTTGGATGAATCCAGAGTCGATTAGTTTCTTGACCTCGGTGTTGACGCTCATCTCAAGCTCGAGCCGCATTCTTCTCGGTGCTTGTTTGATTGGCTTGGCGTCCGGGGATATTGTCAATTTATGGACAGCAATCTCTGGATCTAGTCCTGGCATCTCGGAATAGTTCCATACGAAGCAATCTTTATGCTGCATAAGCACGTCTTTTAGCGTAGCCACCCTTTCTTCAGACAGCAGCTCACTGACGAATGTCAGTCGTGGGTCACTTGCCGTCCCCAAATCAATTTTTTTGAGGTTATCTACAGTAATGTGTATTCCATCTTCCAGCTCTTTCGGCGCTGGTGGAAACTCTGAGATCACCTCGTCATCATTTTTTTCAAAGCACCAGGGGAGGTCATCCATATTCTCGGGCTCTTCTTCTGACAGCGTTATCGTGCGACAGGTACGAGATCGTTTCCAAAATCGATGTTGATCTGGTTCTACTCTCGCTATACGCGTGGCTTTCGGTTCATGCTTCTGCGGCGGAGTTACTCTCCAACTGCTGGATAGAGCGAACCTGCCCTGTTGATACTGGTCTTCAACCCAGTTCTTAAAGGTGAAGCAGTCTTCGAGAGTGTGTCCTATTGCTCTGTGATAAGAGTAATAGTCTGGGTGAGAGACCTCATTGGCTTGCTCGGGGTGTTTGGACTCCGGAAGTGTAATCACTTGATGTTTTATGGCAAGATCAAGTATCTTCCGTGTTTTGTTCTGAGGAAAAGAGTATGCTCGACCCATCTTCTTTATAAGAGACGAATCCGGATTGCTCGATTCCCGATCGCGTGGCTTCTTGGTCCTGCTTTGTCGCTGTCGAACACCTTTCCCGCTCTTTGATTTATTTTTTCCTCTGCGTCGGGCTTTTTGTATGACGGGTTGATAAGGAAGAGCATTGTCATTCTCCGCGGTATGCTGAAAGAGGCGTTGCGTCCTGGCTTTCTCGTAAATGGCAATTTCACGGTTATGGTCATCCCGGACCTTTCGACCCGCTTCCCTTATGAGCTTGTCCATTCATTCTTCAAACGACGGACTCGACATTTTGATGTTAGGATCTCGTTTTGGTTCAGGGTCAGTGTTTTCTAACAGGGCGTCTCCTTCATCGAAGTCATGTATGACGTAGCTACCATGGGCTCATTCCCGTTTCTTGGATTGGACATATCCAAGCCCGACCATTTCCATTCTCCCATTGGGCAACTTTCGCTGAGTTCCGGGGACGTCCCAAATCCTATTGTAAAATCGAGCTTGTCGAGTAGTCTGTCTGAAGGGTACCCCTTGGCGCTTCAATAGCCTTTTCAAGCCTTCCGAGTAATATCTAAGCAGACGGATGGGCTGGATCCTGTCGAGCGTAGAATCGGCGCCGTGCCAGATTTCTTTATCCACTTTAGTTTCCCCAGATCGGTAGAATAGGATCGCTTGTTCACCTTTTCGCCTGGACGTAAAATGTTTGCAGTTCTTGCACACCATAAGTTTCAAGTGCATCGAGATCCTTGTAATGTTCTTGTGGAACCATGGTAATTTGCGAACTCTGATTATCGCCAGCGAAAGCTTGTATTGATGGCCGAACGGAAAATATAGTGTTAACCTCATCTTCCGAGTCGCTGCCTAAGATCAACGTAGGGGCGGACGGTCCCGGGTTGTTGCGTTGGGGTGGCCCTGAATAAACTATCTCTTCTTCCTCCTCGGTATCACTCCCGAAGACCGGAATAGTGATGATAGCTTTGTTCTTCGGTTTGTGACATCTTTCCGTGTCCTCAAAATCTGGTAAGAAATATTTTGCATCTTCGTACTTTCGGACTTCGTTTACGGAGAATGGGTTCAACTCCCCTGTCACAGTGTACTCAAGACCATCCTTGAAATACTTCATACACTGATGTTGTGTAGAAGGGATAATGTTGTACTCGTGTAACCAAGGCCTGCCGAGCAAAGCATTGTAGCATGTCTTGGCGTCAATGACGTGAAATTTAATATCCGTGACAAGTAGCCTGAAGTGCGGCATCAGTATCACAGACCCGAGAGTCCGTGATGACTGGGAGTCGAAACCGGAGATGGTGATTTTATCACGAGCGAGGTGCTGAACGCTCATGCAGATTTCCTTCAACACTCGCATGTTGAGGAGATTGATGGAAGACCCATTGTCAATCAGGATTTTTCCTATCTTGATATCGTGACAGTATCCGGAGACATAAAGGGGACGGTTGTGCTCGCACGTACCAAGTAGGAGATCTTCATCGCCGAAGGTGATATCGGCTGTGTGCACTTCTTCCAGCTCGTCCTTCATCTTTTCTTCGGTGAGGAAAGCTTGGAATTGCTCTGTCTCTTGTAGCGCTTTGATCAATGAATCTCTCGCCTCTTTGGATAGCATAAGGACGTCGAGGATGCTGAGCTGCGAGGGTAGCTTCCTCAAGTGTGCCAGAACGTTGTAGTCCACCTTACTTTTCTTTGGCGGGTCCTTGGCTGTCAGCTCTTCGACGGCTTGGTCATCAAGGATGATATTCTCAAGGACCTTTTCTTTCCCTTTATCTTTCCTATTTGACCCACTGTTCGAGGGCCCGATATTCTTTTCTGGCAGTGTACGATTGCGCAGCTGAATATTTTCACAGGTCTTCGGTTCTTCCTCTTTTCCCGAGATGGATTCTTTGAAGAGAGGGCCAAGAGTCATTTCTTCGTCAGATTCGCTCCCGAAAGTGAGAACTTGCGATCCCCCGGTGTTAACCATGCGACAGTTGCCGGTAGTTCTTCCAAGCTCCTCGGTCGTACTTCTTCACTCCCGACGAGTTTTGTGTTTCATCCGCTTAAAATGTTGCCGGTGAGCAACATACCCCTTCCACCATCTTTTAAAAGCGTTGCACTCTTTTGTGGGTGCGCAATCTTTCGATGATATAAGCAGTAGCTAGGATGCATTTCTGCTTCACCAAGAATGTTTCCTTCGGAGGGTGGCAGCTTCATTCCTATTGATATGGCTTTGGCGAAGCTCTTCCTTGTCTTGAACCTGTTTTTATTTGCGACGGATGTACTTCGATCTGGCGGGAGTGTTTCAACCCTTCCGTCAAGTCGTCGGCGCTTGGCTTTCTCAAATATGGCCTTCTCACGCTCTTGAGCAGCTTTTCTTTTAAGAAGCGCTTCATTCAGGAACGCATCAATCATTTCGTCTGATGGCCCTAGAAGTTCCGGCTCAGGACCTGCCCCCAGTTTTTCTGTGTAAGGAGCTTCTTCATCATTTATCGATAGTGAGAGATCACATGGCAACTTGCTGCGTAATCTTCAGATTTATCCGATGAGTCTTCTCCATCATCTCCGTCTTCAAGGACGTGACTGAGAAATTCTTTGAGTGTGATTGGAGTCTGTGCCTTCTAGTTATACTCTTTCAGCGCATCAATCTGCTTTTGCAGGTCCGTGCGCTTGTCACCAGGCTTCACGGGCTTTTTGGTCTTCTTTTTCTTCTTTGAAGACTTTGACGGCTGGGTGCGAGTGTTTTGAATATCGCCACCAATTTTTGGAGTTGGGCGTGGTTTCAGCATCCCTTAATAATCTGGGGTTCCAGCGGATTCTTCCACCTGATCGCCGGACATGTCTGGAGATCGTTCAGCATTCTTTTAGTTTTGGCTGAAAGAGCGACCTCCCATGGAGCTTCTTCAACAAAAGAGCACGATGCCCCCGGTGTGTCCGTCTTCTTAGGAGTGTGAGGTTGTGGTAGGCTTACTTTCCACTTCTCAGACAGCGCAAACTTGCCTTGTTGGTATTGGTCCTCGATCCATCCCTTAATGACGAAGCAATCTTCAATCGGATGGCTTACCGTTTGGTGGTAAGGGAAATAATTAGGACCATTAGCCTCGCCGGGTTGCAACGGTCGTTTCGGATTCGGCAGATTGATGAGCCTGTTACGCACCGCCAGTTCAAACAGTCTCTTCGTTTTCTCCCGAGGGAACGAATAAGGACGCTTCATTTTCTCATTATAGTAGCGCCGACCCTCTTTCAGTTGATCCGTTAATTTTGGGGCACTGGGCCGCTGTTGAGTATTCGCAACGAATGTCGCCTTCCCTTTACCCTTTTTGTTCCGCGGCTCCAGCTTCGGAGGAGACGGTCTATGACCCATCTGGTCCATCTGGGCTAGCTTGTCGATCAAGGCTTGGAACGTGGTCGGCTTGAAGAATATCATGAATTGGGAAATAGTTGCATGAGGGTCCAGAGTGCCCATGAACATGCCTACCGCCGGTGCTTTCTCGATGCGCTGCTCACATTTTGACCATAAATTTCGCCACCGTATTGCGTATTGTACCCAAGTTTCGCTTGGCTTTACCCTGGCGTTAATTAATGCGGTAATCGGGGTACGCTCGCTAGCGCTCGCGAATCTTTGCGTAAATAGCAGTTCCATTTCCGCAAATATCTTGACAGAGTCGTTTGGAAGTTCAGAATACCATTCGAATGCCGTCTCTGACAAGCTGCCGATGAACTGACGAAGGAGCAGTTTATCATCACCTCCGGTGTTACCACATAGGGCCCTGAACTGGGCGACGTGCTGGTGCGGATTTCCCGTCCCTTTATATACATGAAATTTAGGGATGGTATATCCCGGCGGGTATTTTATCTGGTCATACCAGCCTGGATATGGTCACCCAGTTTTAACAACTTGGCCGGCCGCTTCATTCACCTGGTGAGCTCGTATTTGCTGAGCAATGTAGTCATTCAGAGCGGCCTTGGAAATGGTTTCCTCTTTGGCTACTGAAAGAGCCGGAGGAGGGTTCGATGTCTCCCTTCTATCGTCTTCAATGATGACCGGAGGGTCTTCAGCTGGAGGTTCTGGCTGTAACATCATCCCGACCATGTCTTGAAAGAGAAGCGCCATTCGTTTTATATTAGCCGCTTGTTCTGCTGCTTCTCTATCCTTCTTTTTGAGGACTCTGCGGAGGAAGTCAGGATCGGTTTCTTGTTCATGACGCTGCTCTGATGACGCCTCCGGGCTTTCTTTTGGCCCGGTGAGTGCGGCCATTTGCGTTAGCATTTCTTGAAGCTTCTGTTGCTGCTCCTGGGCTTTTGTCACGGATCGGGTGAGCGGTCGGTGACCCATAGAAGTGCGGCTTTCCTCCTTTCCGGAAGCCATATAAACAGTATGCACCATTATGTCCCCAGACCTGGGGCATTTGGGCTCAGCGTTTTTACGATTTGCCGCAGTCACAGGGGCTTTCTCTGGCCTCCTTCTCTTTTGAGTAGTTGAAGTTGAGGGGGCCGTCGCAGCGGGCACCCAGACAGCTGTTGCCTTTTGTGGCTTGGAAAGATGGTTCTCTTCTTGTTGAACCTTCACCTTTTTCTGTCGGCGATGGTAATCTTGATCAATTACTGAGTCCTGAACCTGTCGCCAGACTTTGTAGATTTTGGAGGACAGCCGCTGAGGGGGCTGCTCCGGCTTCTCCTTCGATGCATTCTCCACGGGTGGAGGAGATCTTTTCAGTATGGCGGTAGGAGAGTTCCTGCGCACCTTGTTCAGTAATTCAAAGCTGTTCCCGGTTGGAACAGCAGCATTGACTTCCACCGTTAGGGCTGGTGGAGTTAGCTCAGAGGGGGAGTTGCCCCTAGCTTTCCTTACTCGGCGCCAGTGGCGACGTCGAGCGTGTCGAGCCGTTGGGATTGTTTCAGTTTTAGGGGTGACTTCGTCATGCCCCCTGTTCTGGTGAGGCACTGCTGGTACCAGCCTCTTGAAGACCGACGCCCATCGAGCAGTATCTAGTCTGTCAAAGACAGACCTTTGAGTAGGAACGGGAGCCGGGGTGGCCAACCTCATAAAGACTGATCCCTTGACGGGAGAAACTTCTTTAGTAATCTCGAGAGCAGGAATGGCTATCCGCTTTGGGATGGCCGCTTCAGTTATCGTGGGCTTCTTGACAGGCCCATTGGAGTTCAGGCTCAGCCTGTCGAAGACTGACGCTGTTGGTTTGATATCGGACGACCTGTTGAGAGGGGTCGTGGTAGTAGTGAGCCGATCAAAGGCTGACTTCTTTTGCACTTCTTGCGGCAGCGGGATATTAATGTTCACTGGTGGGAGCATGGTCCCGAAGAACAAACCGGTGGTAGCCTGCGTCACCTGCTCTATCGGCATTGTGAACAGGGAGGCCGCATGGGGCCCATAAGCTATACCTCCAGATGAGGCGGAACGTGCGTTGCAGTTGCAGCTGGAACACTTCGTGCAAGTGGACGCCATTGATCCTTCGCTTTCTGCACCAAGCAAGACGCCAAATCTTAGTACCTCGAACCCAAGGGCAACCATTAGCAAACCGCGATTCGTTCGCAAACACGACACACGAAGTATGGAGTGGAAAGAGGAAAAGGTCCTACCGGGTGTGCCAGAATCTGTTCTCCGCCGAAAGACGCGGACGAAGACGCGGCGAACGTCTCTCCTGAATTTCGGGGCAGATGCTAATTGGTGTTATCCGTCCACCTCTCCGAAGATGCCAAGTTGATTTATAGCACCATGTATCGACGGTTTAAACGGATGTGGTCGATATAGCAGACTTCGTCAGATTCCCCCTCATTTGAGGGATTTTTGATTGTGGGGATGCTCTTCCCTGCAGGCGCAAGCCTCTGCAGTTAATTGTGCTACCGTATCGCGGTAACAACTTTCTCCTTCTCCAGATGGTCACTTCGTGTCGTGGGTGTTTGTTTTGTTTTTGGTTGCCCGTGGATTATATATAGAGACTAATTTATGTTGTCGCCCGTAGGGCGTGGATTAGTCCAAATCCGTATCTTCTTAGATTTAGGTTTGGGGGTTGGGTTTAAGGATACGTTAGTCTCATTTGAGACTAAGACCAACTTAAACGTTTGTTAAGGATACGTTAGTCTAATTTTAGACTAAGATCAACTTAACATGATCATTTAGATCTAACAAAAGAGCATTTGAACTCTATTGTTTAGTTTAGGGACATTGCGGTCGATTACCAGTTTAAGGACATGGTGGTCCATGGTTAGTTTAAAGACATCACGGTCGAGATTAAAAACATTATAGTCCGTGAGTTTAAAGACCTCACAGTCAAGGTTAAGGACATCATAGTCCGTGAGTTTAAAGACCCTACAGTCAAGGTTAAGGACGTCATAGTCCGTGAGTTTAAAGACCTCACAGTCAAGGTGAAGGACATCATAGTCCATGGGCTTAAGGACCCCACAGTCCATGAAATGTGTGGTTGTCGGGACCCGTCACCTCTCTGAAGTCATTGAAGGATTACAACTACAAATATCAAAGGAGTGAAGAGATGTACCCTCGAACCAAAGTGGATTGGGTGATCTATAGTCCAGTTTGGAACTAAGATCAATTAATTAGATTATGAGCACATTGGCTCAGTTAAATCTGAATTGAGAACTTATGGCCAGTTTGGGCTAAGTCCAATTAGATATTGGCTCTTTGTTGGACAATTAAACATTTGTCTAGGTTCAAGCCCACATTATTTAGCAATACTAAACCAGAGTTTGAGGGCTCTGATACATTTTTGTCTTTGACTGAGCATTAAACATTGTAGTTCTGAGTTTTACTCAATTTTGAGATTTAGTTAAAGGGGAGGTTTTTGCTTCTGGAAACTTAGCCAATTTGGTTAAGATTGGCTTTAAAATAGTGTTAAACACTAGAGGACAGCAGTGTTAAACACTGGAGACGAAATACTCAAAATAGTGTTAAACACTAGAAAGGAAAGGGTCACATGGGGGCACGTGAGGGCACCCAGAGGTGGGGCTAGATCTCCTTTACTTTGTTCTCAGAACTGCAAATAAGTGTTGAACACTTTTAGTTTTCATAGCCATCACGTGTGGGCACGTGATGGGTACTCATGCATTGATTTATTAGAATGTTTATTCGGGATCACGTGAGGATACGTGAGAGCGCCCAAAGCCAGCATTGCTTTTTCTTTTATTTTCTTTATTTTGGAAGTCACGTGGGAGCACGTGAGGCATTGCCTCCAAGCTGTTTTCTTCTCATTTTGGGGGATTTGTTCAGGGGTCATGTGGGGGCACGTGACCTAGCTTTATTCTTTCTTTCTGATCACTGCGGATTGGGGTCCTGTGTCATCGTGTGACCAATGTTCTTTACGTGCATAGAGATCTTTCAAGTCTCTTTATTTTAAGAATTAAATTCTCTGTAGGGTTAAACCCTAATTATGTTTTTAGAGGAATTAAATTCCTATATATGCGGAAGAATTTATGTAGGGTTACACCCTGATTCTGTCTTGGAGGAATTAAATTCCTGTGAGTTTGGGAGAATTGAATTCTCATATAGGGCTAAACCCTAGTTTTATCTTGGAGGAATTAAATTCCTGTGAGTTTGGGAGAATTAAATTCTCTAAACTCAATTCTCCCTCTAAGTTTTGGATCTGCATGACAGAATCTTCCCGATGAGAATTAAATTCTCAACCTGTGGGGAGATTTGCTTCTGCAGATTTTCAACCAGAGAAAGAACTAAGTTCTTTTACAGAAGAGTTAAACTCTTAAATTGAGAATTAAATTCTCTTTCTGTTTTATGAAGATTTGATCCCTTTCACTTTTCTCACCTAGGGTTTTCTTTTCTTGAGAATTGAATTCTCCTTTCTTTTCTCTCTGCTATTTTCATTCAGAAAATTTCAAGATCTCAAAATTCTATGTTCTTCTTCTCTTTCAAGCTCCTATTTATAGGAGAAGGAAAAGAATCAATTTGTTTAGTGAATCTTTTATTGAAAGATTTTGTTTGTTTTTCGTAACTAATATGATCTTTTAGATCACTCGGTGAATTTTATTCACCATTGGATTTTTAATCCAGAAGATATTCTGTTTGTTATTTTTGGTGAAATTTAGGGAGATCTTTCCTTGTATACAATCTTTCCATAAATTGGTGATCTTTTAATCACCATTGGATTTTTAATCCAACGGTGCTCCACTTTACAGAGCATGATCCCTTTTTGTTTGTTTGGAAAGATTTAAAGAAATACTTTCCCAGTTATCCCTTAATTAGAATTTTAATTCTATTAACTCATTAAGGCTTTTAAAGCCCGTCACGTGTTGGCATGTGATCCCAACGTTTGACCATTCAAATAGAATTCAATTCTATCAATTAAAGAGCTGGGGGACCTGTCACGTGTTGGCACGTGACCCTCTTGATTAAACATTTTATTCAGAATTTAATTCTGCCTTTTAGCAGAACTAAGGAATCATCACGTGTCAGCATGTGACCCTTGGTCACGTGTGAGCACGTGATGCCCCATTGGGGAATTTCCTGATATTTTATTACACTTTTGTTTGACTGGAATTTAATCCTATAAAGCAGAGATCACAGGAACCTATCACGTGTCAACACGTGATACCCCATTGGGGTATTTCGTGGCTGTTTTATTACATCTTTTAATGCTTCTTGGTGGGTTTCAGAGGCCCATCACGTGGTGGCACATGACTCCACTAATCGCCTGCTTGATTAGAATTTAATTCTGTTATAACAGAGTCCTAGGAAACCATCACTGTTCCCCTCCGAATGGCGGCCAAGACATAGGACGTCTTGCCTGAAATTCGGGGTAGATGCTAATTGGTGCTATCCGTCCACCTCTCCGAAGATGCCAAGTTGATTTATGGCACCGTGTATCGGAGGTTTAGACGGATGCGTCCGATGTAGCAGACTTCGTCAGATTCCCCCTCGCTTGAGGGGTTTTTGATTGTGGGGACGCTCTTCCCTGCAGGCGCAAGCCCCTGCAGTTAATTACGCTACCGCATCGCGGTAACAACTTTCTCCTTCTCCAGATGATCACTTCGTGTCGTGTGTGTTTTTTTAGTGTTTGGTTGCCCGTGGATTGTATACGGAGACTGAGTTATGTCGTCGCCCGTAGGGCGTGGACTAGTCCAAATCCGTATTATCTTAGATTTGGGTTTGGAGGTTTTGTTTCAAGGATACGTTAGCCTCATTTGAGACTAAGATCGATCTAAACGTTTGTTAAGGATACGTTAGTCTAGTTTTAGACTAATATCAACTTAACGGGATCGTTTAGATCCAACAAGAGAGCAATTAAGGGGGGGCCTGTTGTTAAGTTTAGTGACATTGCGGTCAATAGGTAGTTTAAGGACATTGCGGTCCAATATTAGTTTTAAGACGTTGAGGTCAAGATTAAGGACGTCATAGTCCGTGGATTTAAGGACTCCACAGTCCGGCGTTAGTTTTAAGACATCACGGTCAAGGTTAAGGACGTCATAGTCCGTTGTTAGTTTTAAGACATCCCGGTTAAGGTTAAGGACATCATAGTCCATGGATTTTAAGGACTCCACAGTCCGGCATTAGTTTTAAGACATCACGGTCAAGGTTAAGGACATCATAGTCCGTTGTTAGTTTTAAGACATCTCGGTCAAGGTTAAGGACATCATAGTCCGTAGATTTTAAGGACTCCACAGTCCGGCATTAGTTTTAAGACATCACGGTCAAGGTTAAGGACATCATAGTTCATGAGTTTAAGGACCCCACAGTCCGTATCAATGTGTGGTCATCGGGACCCGTCATCTCTTTGAAGACGTTGAGGAATTACAACGCCAAGTATCAAAGGAGTGAAGAGATGTACCCTTGAACTAAGGTAGATTAAATAATCTTTGGCCCAATTTGGAACTAAGACCAATCAATTATATTATGAGCCCATTAGCCCAGTTAAGTTTGAATTGAGGACTTATGGCCAGCTTGGGCTAAGTCCAATCATGTTTAGAATATTGGCCCTCTGTTGGTTCATTGAAGGAGAGGCTTTGCCTCTAGAAACTTAGCTAATTGGGCTAAAGCTAGTGTTAAACACTAAAGACCAACAGTGTTGAACACTGGGAATAAGATTAGCAAGTTAGTGTTAAACACTAAAAGATAATCAGTGTTAAACACTATCAACAGGGCTTTCAAATTAGTGTTAAACACTAAAGAAAATCAGTGTTAAACACTGGAAACAAAGATTTCAAATTAGTGTTAAACACTAAAGCAAATCAGTGTTAGACACTGGAAACAGAGATTTCAAATTAGTGTTAAACACTAAAGCAAATCAGTGTTAGACACTAAAGCAAATCAGTGTTAGACACTGGAAACATAGATTTCAAATTAGTGTTAAACACTAAAGCAAATCAGTGTTAAGCACTGGGAACAAAGTTTTCAAATTAGTGTTAAACACTAAGAAAATCAGTGTTAAACACTGCAAATAGAGTTTTCAAATTAGTGTTAAACACTAAGAAAATCAGTGTTAAATACTGGGAACAAAGTCTTCAAATTAGTGTTAAACACTAAGAAAATCAGTGTTAAACACTGCAAATAGAGTTTTCAAATTAGTGTTAAACATTAAGAAAATCAGTGTTAAACACTGGGAACAAAGTCTTCAAATTAGTGTTAAACACTAAGGAGAGAGGGGTCACGTGTGGACACGTGAGAGCGCCCTGATTCCCCTTATTTTATTCTGCCAAAAGTATTGAATACTTTCTATAATTGCTCTTGGAGCATCACGTGCTGTCACGTGATGGGAATGTGGGTTTTTAACTGTCCAAGGGGTCACGTGGTAGCACGTGAGGGCGCCCATAGCTTCTGTTTGCTTTTTCTTTGTATCCTTCAGGGGTCACGTGGGGCACGTGAGACGTTGCCTCAAAGTTCTTTTCTGTGGATCTTTACAGGGGTCACGTGGTAGCACGTGACTCTGGTTCTTTGCATGTTTTAAAGATCTGTTCATCTTTTAAGAATTAAATTCTTCATAGGGTTAAACCCTAGCAATAAACTTTATAGGAATTAAATTCTTATTTTCTTCTGAAGAATTATATTCTTAGATAGGGTTAAACCCTAATTTCTTTTCTGTAGGAATTAAATTCCCCATATATGTAAAGAATTAAATTCTGGCATAGGGTGAAACCCTAGTTTCTTTTTAAGGGAATTAAATTCTTGAGAGTTTGAGATAATTAAGTTCTCAATTAGGGTTAAACCCTAGTTCTGTCCATTTTGAAGGAATTAAATTCCTATAATATAGGGTTAAACCCTAATTTTATCTCAAAAGTATTAAATTCCTATAACTCTTGTGAGAATTAAATTCTCAAAACTGAATTCCTCCTCTATGTTTTAGATCTGCATGGCAGGATCTCAACCCAATGAGAATTAAATTCTCAATTTATGGGGAGATGTGCACTCTGCAGATCTTCAACCAGAAAAAGAACTAAGTTCTTTTCATTATAGAAGAGTTAAACTCTTTTGAGAATTAAATTCTCCTTTTGAAGCCTCTCTTTTCTTGCCTAAGGTTTTTCTTTGCAGAGAATCAAATTCTTCCCCCTGAATTTTCACGACTCCAAGGCTCTCTCTCTCTCTCTCTCTGTATCTCTTTTTTTTAACTCTCTCCCTTGGCACCTATTTATACGAGAAGGAAAAGAATCAATCTGTTTAGTGAATCTTTCATTAAAAGATTTGATTTGTTTATTGAGAGATTTGATTTATTTTCATCATTGATCTGGGCCTTTAGATTATTAGGTGAATTTTATTCACCATTGGATTTTAAATCCAAAGATATCTCTTTGTTATTTCGGTTAGATTTAGGGGGAAATCTTTCCATGTCCAAGATTTTTCCATAAATTGGTGATATTTAATCACCTTCAAATTCTTGATCCAACGGTTTCATATAAATCTTCTCCATTTTGGAAAGATTTGAATGATCTTATTCAGAATTTAATTCTGTTGAACAGCAGGGCTTTTAAAGCCAGTCAGGTCACGTGTAGGCATGTGACCCCTTTAATGGACTTCTCTTCTGCGCTTGCTCTGTGCCGCTGCTTTAAACGTCACGTGCCAACACGTGACCGCTGGTCACGTGCTAGCACGTGATGCTTCCTCTGAAGCTCTTTTCCTGATTTTTAATCAGGGAACAAATGCCCCCACAGCGTTGTTCTCACGTGTCAGCACGTGAGTGCAACGCTGTCACTTTTATGACCATTGGATCTGCCTTGGGAGTAGGGTAGATGAAACGTTTTCCATCCCATCCTATAAATGCCAACGTCCTTTCAGAAGAGCCTCCACTTTGCTTCATCTTTCTCTTTTAAGAACTTTCTTCTTTTGAGAATATAATTCTCCTTTTCTAGAGCTTAGTTCTCTGCTTCAAATATTTTCCAGAGTTTAACTCTGTTCAAGAAAGACTCTTTCTTTCGGATAATGATGTTGATCGCAGAACCTCCATTTTTTAAAAAAACTTTCTGGATTTTTAAATCCTCATCGAGGGTTTCACCCTTTTAACATGAACCCATTTTCTTCAAGTTCTTCAACAGGAATATAAAACCATTTAATCTTCAAACAGTAGATCTCTTAGGGTTCATCTGATCTTTTAGGGAGATGATGATGTCGGTTGTTTTCCATGGAATTTAATTCTATCCCTAAGGAGTTCTGGCTCTGGAACAAAAATTTTCTGGGAATTTAATTCCCTTTTTCAAAAAGGAATTTAATTCCTATGAAGAACTAAGTTATTCCCATGGGGACTTCTTGGGGTTTCCTTGCCCTGAGTTGTCTCCTTCACAACCGAAGAGAAGGAATTTATAACGAATTTTCATGATCGTTATCTTAGGTACTATGGATGCCCATTTGTATGATCTTGACGAAATCATTTCTTATGGAAATATTCGTGCACTGGGCCGCAGCCAGAACCAGGAGTTCACCAACGCTCAGTGTGCTGAGGTCATGAGCCACTTCGACGAGTACAACGGTCAGTTACTCCCTCGTCGCTCTTCTCTTTTGAAACTCATCGTGCTGGCGATCTCGGAGGCGCTCCCTCTCTTTTGCACCGGCGTACCGCTCGGGGCATTGGATGCTGCCGAGGATAAAGTGCATTCGGTGTATCTGATGAGCCTAATCTCGAAGAAGAGGCGAGACAATCTCATTGATCTCTTGCATCAGGCTTTTCAGCAGTCGGCCATACTTGCTGCTTATCGGAGGGTGGAGGACATCCGTGAGGATCCCGACGCTTGTGATCGCGAGAGAAAACACACTAGGATGGTTCGAAATGCCTGGAAGATCTTGGACAAAGTCACTTTTGAGTTTCTTAATCCATGCCCCGAATCTGAGGTCTTGCCACTGTAATTGTTTCTTCTTATTTTTGTATGAATTTTTAAAGTATGAGTGATAAGTTTTTCTTTCCCTTCTATGTTTGCATGCCTTCTTTCTGGGATTTTGTTATATTGTCATTGTTGCTGCTGACGAGTTCGGCGTGTGAGGCACCATTTTACTTTTCAGCGCATATCAAGTTTGGTGTTTACGTGCTCTGCACATGGGGCCCTTTTGATGGGGCTGTTTAGTTTTTCATGCCATATTTTTGTGCACAGCATTAGATGCAGGAAAGGAGCCTTGGAAATAGTCCCATCTCCTTGATTTCCAATGCCTTCCCTTTTTTGGG